>OU026101.1:12400000-13600000 GCA_907269075.1 Idaea aversata
TTTTACGTTGTTTAAAAATAAATTGGTTTAAAACATGATGAACCAACTGTCAAAGTGTCAAACTGATTAATAATATCAACTTTGTGGTTATTGAAATAATTTGATCTTATACCTTATACTACCTGTTAAATGCATTTAGCTAAATCTGTTTAAGCATATAATATCACGCAAAACGCCCTTAAGTTATAAGTATTTAATATGGGATAAGATAAGGAACTTCGTGCCAAAAACCTAGGTACGAATTGTACATAATAATTTCGCAGTAGCATCTATGTTTTAGCATAAAGTTAGTCTGAGAAGATTGCTTCGATGTATATTCTAGCATTTTTGTCGTAGTAAAATTTCGTGAAACTATCACACCTGTCTGATGGTAGGTGACGATGCGGCCCAAGGTCTAGCACGACTTCCTAGAAGATACCTATTCACTCACTCGCGACTCAACTTCCCCACTGCTCAACTAAGTTGCACAACTACATAAAGTTGAGCAGTGGGTAATACCCAGTAGGTGACGATGCGGCCCAAGGTCTAGAAGATACCTATTCACTCGCGACTCAACTTCCCCACTGCTCAACTACATAAAGTTGAGCAGTGGGTAACCCACTATTACCCACTGCTCAACTAATTGAGTAGTTGAGGTCAACTTTTTGAGGAGTAGGACATAGTTTGTATTACTGAACATTTTATGCCCTTCTTATACGTCAGGACGTCATCGTCAGGATCGTACGTCCTAGTTTTAATTATTTGACTTCGTCCTTCGTTTCAGGTTTTAATTATTTGGTGATTTCTGAATTTAAGATATCATCACTACATAGTATAAAACAAAGTCGCTTTCTCTGTCCCTATTTCCCTTTGACTGCTTAAATCTTTAAAACTACGCAACGGATTTTGATGCGGTTTTTTTTAATAGATAGAGTGATTCAAGAGGAAGGTTTATATGTATAATACATGCATAATATAGCCGTGCGAAGCCGGAGCGGGTCGCTAGTTTAAGATAATTTGAACTTGAATACTGTCCAGATAAAGACGTATCAGAGATTCAAATATGGTCGCAAAATCTTGTTAAATAATAGGTTTTCTAATTTCAGTTTTCAACTCTGGAATAGGATATTCCGCAAAACCTTGAAAGATTTTCCTTACTCAAAATATTTAACAAAGAAATACTCTAGCTAAGTGTCGTTGGCTTATCTTCCATTTACTTATTTCGGGAACTTATTTCAGGATAAAGGAAAAATAATATTGAATATTCTCAAAGATCGGACTTAGATTGATTCTTAATCCAAATGAAATGAAAATGTATCCAACTGGAAGTGTTAAATTGTCTATGATATATTTTATAGCGACCCGCTCCGGCTTCGCACGGCTATGTTATGCATGTATTATACATATAAACTTTCCTCTTGAATCACTCTATCTATTAAAAAAGACTGCATTAAAATCCGTTGCGTAGTTTTAAAGATCTAAGCATACAAAGGGAAATAGGGACGGCGAAAAGTGACTTTATTTTATACTATGTAGTGAGTAGTGATTTTTCTATTTTAGTATTGCATTGCCACGCTGTCTAATTTTATTCTGTAAAATCAATATAATATCTGATAAACTGAACAAAAATGAAACTAAATTACATTTTTCAGCTTTTAGCCAATACCTTACGAATTTTGAGAACCGCTATTTTTGCAAATTAGTTAGTTCCCTAACGGATTTAACGGTATCTTAATGGGATAATGCCTTTGGCCTTGGCCGACTAAAGTTCCTTGCGACCAAAAGATGTTAAGGTGAAAGTGTACCTGCGCTCTCTCCATACAAACGTAGTCGACTGTTTCCTCCCTGGATAATGACACTAGCACAAGTATTGTTGTGCCATAAAACCTATAACTGCCATGACTATGCCCCTATGTTTTGGTTTTTTTCATTTTCGAATTATCATAGAAATTAAGATAAATAAAATAAAAATTAAACTAAAAATAGGGGTATGGCAGTTATAAGTTTTATGTACCAAAAATATTTGCTCTAGTGAGAAAACCGTCGACTACGTTTGTAATAGTTTATATGGAAAGAGACCCTGGTACCCTTTCCTCTTAATATAATAATCCATAATTATTCTCTTAGAAGATAATAATTAAGATTTTGGTATTCTGACTGAAGGCAGAGTAGTATAGTATAATAGTAGTAGTACTTCTCAGATTTTCGCAAATCATGATGAAAATATTTGGATAACAAAAGTAACGCGAATATATCAGTTAACTAAAATCGTTTCATTCTGAAGGTTGTCTGGAACAGATCCCTTTAGCGATAAGGCCACCAATTGTGCCATATTTTTTGGTTTATATTAATTTTTTAGCAGGAATTTATCTTAGAATAAAGAGTTTATCTATCTAAGGCACATGTCTGGATGGATTTCCTCTAAATTTTCTCAAAAATTCCGAGATTTAAAGCTAGAACGTATGTAGCTCTCGTTTCAGACCGACAACAATTACGAGCTCTAGAATAATGTACAAACAAAGGTTTCCAAGAGTCCAATTTTCATCCGCCTATAAGTGGTGTAACAATTTAAGCTATTTTATAGCTTAATATCGGATGCATATAATTGCATATTGCATAAATGGTGTTTATTTATGAATATGTCGGATAACAGTTCCGTCGATCCGGCACCGCAGCATGTTGGACGCAAGATGCGCCGACGCGGTGCGGTCATTTGACATAGAGTAAGGATGCGGTACAGAATCGACGCTTGAATACCTAAAGTCATTTAAAACGGAATATGTACCATTTTTTTATTATGATAGAACTTCACGTACAATATATACATTATACCTACCACAATAAAATAAAACTATACTTAAATTAAATGACCTAATTAATATAAACACACTGACAGACAGACGGCCAAAAGAGTCTTATCTTAAAAGGACTCCTTTTTTACCTTTAGGGGTTCGGAACTCTAAAAATTTAACGAAAATAAGTATAATACAAATATATAAATGAAACAATTTAATCAATCAAACAAGCCCCCTAGCGTTCCCCGTGCAAAGCTGCAAGGTTTTCAAAATGCTGCAGCGTTTCCACGCTGTACAGTAATGAACATCGTCTGCACCAGAAACGCAAGAATCATACCCCCTCGGCTCTGATCAATCGATTTTTTGCCGTCCACGGGAAAAAGTACCTTATATTAATAGATATAAGGTACCTACATTTATATTTCCGATGACGTCATCAAAGTCAATGGCATCGTCAGAGGCGGCCGACTCTGAAAAGATTCGTTCGGCTCTGATCAATCTGCGACCACCTATAGTAGTATTTGGTAGGGATAAGTGGAACTTTTTCTCCACTTATCCCTACCAGGGGGATACGCTGGTAGGGATTAGGACACTAGGCCGTTTGTGCTTATCTAGCCCCGCTTTAAAGCCAAACGGCTCAGCAGATTTTAATGTTTTGTAAATACATAGTTAGAGAATGTGACCCGCGGGACATCGCTAGTGATAAAAAGGATACCAAGTTTAGTATCTAATTCTGTTGTCTAAATTGCGTATTTTATTTATCTTACCTCGATATTACTACGCGATTAAGACCCGGGAAAATAATTACTATGAGTAAAAATCGTGTGAGTTTACAAAGTTCAAAAAATTGCCTTCTAAAATTACCACTCTATCGTCTCCAATTTATCCTCTTAAGTAAATGATAGAGCATTACCGCATTAGAACAATAGGCACTAACTAACTAAACAAGGCATAGTTACTCTTTGTCCGACACTCGACCGTGTTCAGTGGCGAACGATCCGCGTCTCCATCGACACGCCTCCTATCCGCGCCGATCGATACGCGTCCCCATCGTCGAATCTGTATACAAACTACAACGTATACATGTGCCAGGATAAGTGCAGTGCGTTCATTAAAATAAACACGTAGATTGTTAAAATTCCTTTTGTGACGTACTTTGTTTGTTGGCGTTCTATCGCATGGCCGGCTTCTAGTGTTTTTGTTTACGTACATTTATATCCATTGTTTTGTTCGGTACAATTTTTTCGCTTTTTCTTGCGAATTCTTTGGATGGTTTATTCATAGGTGAAGTATCGTGAAATAATACGTAATGTTTTCCAACAAATACACCTTTTCTTCGTACTAAAAACTACGTATAAGACAACAGTAACATTTTTTAATACAATAGATTTTGCATTCATAATTGAATAGTTAGCTATTATTAGTTATACATTATATTGTTATCCTGCTGTTATCCTGCTTACATTTTCCTATTTATTATTGAAATGTTTTGCTATAAAAAAGTGTCTGTGAGTAATAATTGTTGCATTTCTATGTATGGTATAGATAGGTATTTCAGTCTACTAGCGACATTTCGTAGTTAATAATTACGCCTATATCTTATATTTTCATGAAATTCTTATATAAATGTTCGTTTACTGCATTGGAGAAGATGCGATACATATTTCTGTCTCGCTCTAATGGAGCCGGTGCAGTCAAACACATTTTACTCTCTGTACAATTTAGAACTAATATTACGAAATTAGTTACGAAGTTTGTGGGTTTGTTACTTGGTCTACTCAATGATATTTATAGGAGAAAGAAAGAATAAATATCCGGGGCACTTAAAACGCCCTGAATAATGTGGGTTAAAGTAACTAATGTCATCTGAATTCGATATACATACTGAAATCTATACTAATTTAATTTTATAAAGCTAAACCCCCTTATTCCAAAACGAGGTTTAAGGATAGTCCGAGATGTAGATTTAAACCTTAGATTTCGACACTGATTTACTCGTGAACTATAGTCTAAACACTATCCCTATAGATTATATAGGGAACTATAGTCTAAACACTATCCCTATCAATTATAAAGGGATAGTGTTTAAACTATAGTTCACGAGTAAATCAGTGTCGAAATCTAAGGTTTAAATCCACATCTCGGACTATCCTTAAACCTCGTTTTGGATTCCCCCCTTATTCCAAAACGAGGTTTAAGGATAGTCCGAGATGTAGATTTAAACCTTAGATTTCGACACTGATTTACTCGTGAACTATAGTCTAAACACTATCCCTATAGATTATATAGGGAACTATAGTCTAAACACTATCCCTATCAATTATAAAGGGATAGTGTTTAAACTATAGTTCACGAGTAAATCAGTGTCGAAATCTAAGGTTTAAATCCACATCTCGGACTATCCTTAAACCTCGTTTTGGAATAAGGGGGAAGAGTTTATTTGTTTGTTTAAACATGGTTTAAACGTATTTATCTCAGGAACTACTGGTTCGAATTAAAAAAATATTTTTGTGTTGGATAGTCTATTTATCGAGGAAGGTTTTTATTTTGATATTCCCACGGGATTGAGACTGACGTGGGTGCAACCGCGGGGCGCAGCTAGTCATCACTACATAGTATAAAACAAAGTCGCTTTCTCTGTCACTATATCCCTTTGTGCGCTTAAATCTTTAAAACTACGCTACGGATTTTGATGCGGTTTTTTTTAATAGATAGAGTGACTCAAGAGGAAGGTTTATATGTATAATACATGCATAATATAGCCGTGCGAAGCCGGGGTGGGTCGCTAGTCTATAAATAAAGAGAAAAAGACTCATCAACAAATCTCTGAAACTACAAGAGCTCCGGTCTGAAACTTCCTATTAGGACGTTTCAGACCTCCTTTCAGGACGTAGGCGCGTCTAAAATAACATACAAAGGGCAATTTTATTAAATCTTTAAAACTACGCTACGGATTTTGATGCGGTTTTTTTTAATAGATAGAGTGACTCAAGAGGAAGGTTTATATGTATAATACATGCATAATATAGCCGTGCGAAGCCGGGGTGGGTCGCTAGTCTATAAATAAAGAGAAAAAGACTCATCAACAAATCTCTGAAACTACAAGAGCTCCGGTCTGAAACTTCCTATTAGGACGTTTCAGACCTCCTTTCAGGACGTAGGCGCGTCTAAAATAACATACAAAGGGCAATTTTATCGAATCGATTTTGATACAAATATACATCAAAGACTTTCAATACTATATTACCAGAGAAGTAGACCGGACAATAGAAACAATTTTTTATACTAGTACCTACTAGCTATCCCGGCAAACGTTGTTTTGCCATTTACAAAAAAAACTAAAGGAAATAAAATAAAAAATAGATGTAGCCGATTCTCAGACCTACTGAATATGCATATAACGGCGCAGATGGATTATGATCGTCATCAGACATCTTTTAGAAGCTTATGGGCGTATTTAGGTAGATGCCGGTTCAGTAAAACACCGTATTTGGTGAACAAAGTATAATCAACACACAAAACAAATAAGAGTCCAAAGTACAATCACACGAAATAACACAAATTAGTTCTTAGGTATACGGAACGCGAGACAGTTTCTACACGTAGTTATCGACTGTAGTCACCGACGGTTCACGTAAGAATGTGACCGACCGACACAGTCGTCAACCGCGCCGTAGACTCCGTCTAGTGCCGCTAGATGGCACTGGCGTCCCGATTATTCAAAAATCATCGATGGCTTAATTCCGATACGGCCATCCTGCTATCACACGTCCTCGTGTGTTAATCTGGAAACAAAAAGTTCTACGACAATACTCGTTCTAATTCGGTCCCATCTGGACATTTCATGGGTACTGTGATTACTTAAATCAATTAATTTCAGGAAAAACATTTTAAAACTTTAACTAGAAAATAGAAAATGAAACCAGAGTCATGTGCCATCTTTCCACAATAAACTTTCATTAAAACTTTGCTCTATCAATTTCAAATCATCGAGTGGAACCCTCTAACACCAAGGCTCTCACTGCCAAACACCAAAATACGCGCATCCACCCTCCAAGTGGACCGCACGGCTCACACAGCCGACCAGCAAACACAGTTGCTCACATACGCGCATCCACCCTCCAGGTGGACCGCCCGTGGGCATCACCACCCACTGTTGGTCTTAGCAGACCCCAACCTCCGCCAGCACTGAACGCGTATCGCGTACCCACGGACTACTCGAGAAACCTCAAGTCGATACCGATTTCTACCGGGCTACGACTACGTAACAGCTACTAGTACGGTCGAAAACTACGGCTGTTAGAGTTCTTCACTCGTGGTTCCATTTCTACACTCAACACTACTCATCAGCATCACTACCGTGATTTTCATCAATATCACTAAGAATTTCAGCTGGCTCATGACTTTCTGGCATTTTTCTTAATCTATCGTGCGCGTATTTGTAAGTACGTTTACAATTTAGGGCTTCTAACGTATAACGATCACCATCGAGAATCTCTATTACTTTAAACGGTCCCTTAAACTTCGGGTCTAATTTAGTCTGATTTCGCTCTTCGTTTTCTAATAACACGAAATCGCCAACCGAAAACCTTTTAATTGTTGCCTTTGTACGGTCAAACCTAGCTTTGTCATATTCTGCACCTCTTTGAATGTTTTCCGATGCAGTCTCACGAAGTTCATCGATATCTACCACATTATCGACATCACTAACCATCATGGACAAAGGTCTGGCGACTTTACCAATTAGTAATTCGAGGGGTGATGCTTTTGTAACACGGTTCATAGTACAATTAATAGCAAGTTGAACTTCGCCTAGTGCATCTTGCCACGATTTATTTTCGTTAGTCTCTACGGCAGTTAACATCGCTTTAAGGACACTCATAACGCGCTCTACTTGTCCGTTTGCACGTGATGAACCGGTGGCTATGAGATGCAAGTTGATGTTCTTGCTCTCGCAAAAATCGCCGAACTCTTTACTCGCAAAACATCGACCTTGATCTGCTATTATTCGAGTTGGAGCTCCAAAAAGCGCAACGCTTTGAGTTACCGCACGAATACTATTTTTGGAGTCTATGTTAGTCGTGTGAAACAGCAAGACATATTTGGTAAACGCGTCTATTAAAACGAAAACATATTCCTTGCCATCATTTTTACCGCTTAGTTTACCTGTCGCGTCTATATGGATTGTGTGCCACGGAGTCGTAACTTTAGGAATCGGATGAAGCTCGGCTTGTACCTTTCCGGAATGGGACTTAGCTACCTTACAAGTAACACAGCTTTCTACAAATTTTTTCACGTACTGACTCATCCCCGGAAACCAATAAAAATCAAAAAGTTTTTCTCGTGTCTTCTCCACGCCAAGATGAACAAGAGAGTCATGAAAGTTATTAATAACAGACCATCTAAGAGCACGGGGCAAATACGTCAAACATTTAGACTTTCCGTTACGTTGAATCTTTCGATAGAGAACACCCGAACGAAGTACATAGGTCTTTGCTAGCTGATCGTCTAATTGATCGTTTCCTAAATCACTAATAATTTTAGAAATTTCAACATCACGCCGTTGTTCAGCTTGAATCCAATTAGGCGAAAGTTCGGTAATATCGATGCGCTTTTGCTCTACATGTGGTATTGATGGTTTTGACGGACTTGGTAACGGATTACGGGAGAGGAAATCTACGTGAGTCATTTTTGAGCCTTTTTTGTAAATCACGTTAAAATCAAAGCATTGAAGAAAAGCCCACCACCTATGTGCTCTAGGAGTCAGGTCATGTTTAGCTTGCGAAGATTTTAAGGAATTGCAATCTGTAACTACGGTGAATTTTGTACCATGAAGAAAATGTCGAAAATGTTTGATAGAGTTCACGACTGCAAGTGTTTCCAACTCATAGGAGTGGTATTTGCTCTCTGCTAGGGAAGTACGTTTGCTGAAGTAGGCTACGACGTGACGTGTTCCATTAACAATTTGAAATAGAATTGCTCCATAACCTAAACTACTAGCATCAGTATGAAGCTCTACTGAATACTGTGGGTCAAATATCATTAAAACGGGATTGCTTACTAAAACGGAAATGATATTTTGACGAATGTCCTCATGTTCGGATTTCCAAGTCAAATCACCTTTAAGGGAAGTCAACCGATATAAAGGAGCCATAATACGAGCAAAATTTTGAACAAATTGACGAAAATATGAAGCCAATCCGATAAATTGCCTCAACTGTGTTACAGTTTGCGGTGGTGGTAGAGCTGTCAAGGCCTCTACTTTTCTATGATTAGGTCTTATATGACCAGCCTCTACTTCAAATCCTAGAAATTCTACCTTGGTCTTGAGGAAGGAGCATTTCTTAAGATTTAAAGAGAAGCCAGCGTTCGTTAGAGCTTTTAGCACGATTTTAAGCCGCTCTATCCCTGACTCTACATCGGGAGAGACAATCAAAACATCGTCTACGTAAACTATGACGTAACTATGAGCAAGGTCACCTAAAGCATTCATTATGGCTCTTTGAAAAATAGAGATAGCATTTTTTAAGCCAAAGGGCATAGTAAGAAACTCGTACTGGCCATCGTGAGTTATAAAGGCTGTACACTCTATTGACTCTACATTTACAGGAATCAAGTGAAACCCACTAGCGCAGTCTAATTGTGAAAAATAATTTGCTCCATTGAGACGAGCTATCTGATCAGAAATGAGGGGAAGAGGATACCGGTCTGAAACAGTGTTGCTATTGAGTTCTCGGTAGTCTATGCACATACGGTCAGAACCGTCACGTTTCTTTACTAATAAAGCCGGACTTGCAAATGGAGAACAGCTTGGTCTTATAATGTTTGCATCTAATAACTCTTTGACACGTTCACGCATTACACAACGTTCTTCCGCAGACATGAAAGAATATGGCCGCCTTTGAACCGTCCGATTTGGGTCGATCAATCTAATTTTGAGCTCACCAGTATTTACTCGCGTTTTAGGCATACCAGTAATAAAAAAATCGGCAAATTGACATAATGTCTCTAAAAGTTTAGATTTTTCAGGTTCAGTTACATCCGTATCAATAGCACTTAAATTCGTTTGTTGTTTATGATCACTACTAACAGAGTTTACTAAAAGAACTTCTTTTTTCAAAACAAAATCGGTTGCTGTCATGTTAATAGAAAAACCTTGATGAAGAATTTCACGTCCGATAATAATATCACTTTGCAAGTAGCTGTCAGGTAAAGCATGCAACAAAATATCAAGAGAGTGATCGTTAATCGTTATACAACATAAAATTTGTTTTGTACTAAACACTTGACTTTGCCCAATACCAGACATTGCCACAACATTATTTACACGCTGACCACTTAATTTAGCCATAATACTCTCTTTAATCAACGAACACTCAGCACCGGAATCGTAAAAAAAACCATACAGCTCACCTTTATGCTCGAGTGTACCCGATGGTGGTTGAACAACGCAAACATCAACGCGTCGCTCACTCCGGCCTGTGCCCGCAACGCTCGTACCGACGCACTAACGAGTATTTGAGTGAAAAAATCGGACAAAAATATTTAATTTATTTATATCATTTTATGTGCAATTAAATTAAATAAAACACAAAGTTTGACCAATATAATAATTATATATTTAAAATTTTACATCTTTTTACATTTTTAGGATTCTTCAACTTCTTCTTCGTCGGAACTTTCGTCTTCGCTTTGTCTATTTTTAAATACCGTGCTGGCAGACATCATTTCTATTGCCTCCTTTGAGAAAGGCTGTCTTTTTTTATTTTGCGTCTTTCTGCTGCAGCTGATAAATGGATCTGAACTTAAAAGAAGTCTGTTTATTATATGTATGTTGCAGTCTCTGCGCGAAAATTTGCGGGAAAAATGTAATCTGTATTGCCTAAAATGTTTGTTTCGGGCTTCAGCTGCCTCTTCCGATAACTGGCCAATAGGTAGGAGTGCATGAGCTATTACTTCACCTCCATGTATCAAAATTTTGTGTATGGTTGGTGACATGGAATGCCAACCATACAGATCGACATATATTATTGCAGTTTCATTTGCGTATGCTTCAAATTTTTCTACATCAATGTTATTGCCACTTGATATTACTTCTAATATAACTTTAAACCTTTTTATTAAATCGACATTGATGCCAGTTATTCTTGAGGAGCATTCCGGATCTGCAAAAAATCTCCTTGACGTGTTCCCGTCATTAGTGTTCCCAAACCCTGCTTTGGGAACATCTACGAGTAATCCCATTTCCTCTTTAAAGGCTTTTTGTAGTTTTTCTTTAGTCTCTTTTACAATTCTTTTTTCTTCTGTAGACCGTGCTTGCCATTTTTGTAAAGGCAATTTATAGGCTAAATGTAAAATAGATTCGAAAAATCGAATTCTTGCGTGAAGAATTGATAATCCAAACTTCAACGTTTCTACTTTACTTTCTTTTTTAACTAATTTATTAAAATCCTTCGAAGTCTGTCCGCAAATGTAGCATCTCATTGTAGATGAGGTGTCTGTAGCAGCATTACATACCTTGCCATCAATCATGGTAAGTAACAGTTTATGTTTTATTTTGCTGCCATCAATTTCTGTCTCCTGGAGCTGTTCGGCTTAGTTTTCAATGTATTGTATTTCTTGTTTTGTGATATCTTTTGTTTCATTTATAAATCTTATACGTATGGGTCTGCAGAATCTGACTGAAGACGGAACCGGATTTTGCCAAATGATTTTTTTCTCCTCTTCTTCAATGATAACAGATAGTCTTAGAGGCACTAGTGAGCTTTGAAAAATATTTGCATCACTATCTCCGTGATTTTCGAATTTTGCTTGTATTGTGTCTGCTGAGATCCGTCACATCCCCTTTTCGAAATTAACACCATATTTTGTTTTTCTTCTTCAGTGCATGACGTATTGACAACCTCCGCTATATATTTGTACAAGCGCAATGCAGTGTGATTTAGTAATGCTTGAAGTTTAACTTCTGCGCTTGTCTCGGTGACATGTATTGATTCTTCCTCGGGATAACATTCAATCTTAGCCATTTGTATGACAGAATAGCATGGGTAAATAGCTTTACCAGATCTGTGGATTATTTCCCATTGTCTTCTAGTGAAATCACCTTCAACAAAGATAGCCAGTGCTTCTGCTGGCGTATATTTTTTTACAGTTGTTTGCTTCTTGGTACTAGAAATAACTTTTCTAAGTTTAGTAGCTCTGGTGGGTGAAGCCATTAATTCTTTAATTATTTTTGATGCATCTTTATTTCCTGAAGTGCTCTGACTCACGCCAGCAGCATAAGTCAACTCCTCGACAGATACTTGTTCACGCAGATCTTTTGTTTTTCTCCGTTTGCTACGGTCACACACATCTTCAAATGATTTTTTTGGACGTCCAGGTTTTGGTAAGGTCATTTCAGGCCAGTTAGGTAATTCTATCGAAGATGTAAGCCACACTTCATTACTTTTAAAAACCGTTCTTCTTTGTATGAAGCTCCTCTCCACTTCTTTTTGAATTCACTTTTAAAGTGCTTCAAACCATTTACCATTTTATGTTTCTCATGTTCCGGACAATTTGTCAATTGGACAAGTCTATCTTCAAACAATGAAAACTTTTCTTCTATTTTGTGGCCCTTGAATTCATTCAAGATCTCCCACAATGCTCTTCTAGTAAATATCTTGATAGTTCTCGAATTATCTGTACGACAAATAAATAAATATATTAACTTAAAATAATTGTGTAATTTTTACGTACAATTTAAAAGTCATATAAAACAAAATGGCGGACGTAGGCGGATGGTTTTATTATGATTTACAATAGCCAACAAATCAATTATTATATTGTTATAAAAGTTGTAGCCCGACAAGACACGACATATACAGAAAAACACGATTGTTTGAAAAAGTAAAGCAAAAAAATGTACCTAAATTGTAACTGTTTTAATATCACATAAAAATATAAATTTTATACGACAAAGTAATCATGTAATATTTTAAAATGTAGTACATACCTTCTTCTGCCATATCCAATAAAAGTTTTTTCTAAATTGAACCACACAAACACACAACTGTGAAGCGAAGTTATAGTGCGAACAAAAGTGCCGAAAACAAAGACATGCGACTCCACGAACGGCTGAGTTTCGACTGATTTGTTAAAACAGGTCTAGAGTGGGGGGATTTTTAATGGCCGCCGTCTAAAAGGTCGGTTACCTGGCTATAGGAACAATAGCTTACATGACACTTTTGAATAAGTTGCACATTTTTACTTATGTCCGATTTTATTGATCTAATAATCGTTAGTGCGACGCCGCCGCCGCCCGCTTGATAGCTGCCGCTTGTGCATCGAATCGCGATATGTCCAGGCTTCCCACATTTGAAACATACTAGAGGCTTCGCCACAGGTTGTTGAACTGCGTTGCTGGAAGTTATAGATGCCAAAGGTCGTGATCTGTTATCAAAGGGCTTGCTTCTGCATTCTGATCTCTTATGGCCCATTTTACCGCAATTAAAACACTTCAACGCAGTAGTCTTAGATCGTTTAACATCGGTTGAACTTGTTAAATCACTTGCATTATTAATCTTACGCTTCAAGTGAGAAAACGCATGAAGTTCCTTCTGCAATCTATCTCTTGAAGTAACATCGGTCGTGAATGCCAATCGTTGTAAATTCGTATCAAATTGCGATATGTGAGCGAGTACCATTGCCACTGCAATCTGTTCCTTGTCGACATCCTTCCAACGATTGCATAATGACGTCATCAAACGACTCGCGTAAGCAACTAGGGTTTCATAGTCACTCGGTTTGTCACTTTTTAAATTAATGAGGGTACCGGCAAGTGTTTCGTTCGACACGAATCTCGATGTAAAAAGCACTTTAAACTCACTCCATGTCATGCCCTGGTACGCTATTTGCGATAGCCACGTCGATGCCGTCCCTTTCAGCGCCTTACTTATCGCCACGACGAGTTGACCACTGCCCAACGGTTTTTCACCAAAAACTAAATCAGCAGTTGCGCACCACGATCTCGCTTCCGTATCAGTCTTGTCAGGGTCGAACTCGGGTAAATCCACGTTGTTGGCTGGTTTAGGTGCTTGTAAAGCCTCGATAAGTGCTCGCATATTTGAATTTTGCTGTTCAAACATCGCCCGCCAACGGTCACTTTCTGTGGTCTGATTTGAACCAGCATTGATCCCACCTTCTGATAACGGCGCAGATGGATTATGATCGTCATCAGACATCTTTTAGAAGCTTATGGGCGTATTTAGGTAGATGCCGGTTCAGTAAAACACCGTATTTGGTGAACAAAGTATAATCAACACACAAAACAAATAAGAGTCCAAAGTACAATCACACGAAATAACACAAATTAGTTCTTAGGTATACGGAACGCGAGACAGTTTCTACACGTAGTTATCGACTGTAGTCACCGACGGTTCACGTAAGAATGTGACCGACCGACACAGTCGTCAACCGCGCCGTAGACTCCGTCTAGTGCCGCTAGATGGCACTGGCGTCCCGATTATTCAAAAATCATCGATGGCTTAATTCCGATACATATAAAATTTCATAAAAATCGGTCAAGCCGTTTCGGAGGAGTATGGTAACATTGTGACACGAGAATTTTATATAATTATGACAAATCGCTCAGTCTAGAGTCACGTTTGTGTTTATGTCACGCTACGCAGGAAATAAAAACATCCACAAAATGGAAATTCAAGGAAAATATACCTCGCGCAGCGAATGGTGACCTCTGCGGTAAGTGGAAGGGGTATGCGCAGAACTCGATATTTATATGAAAATTGAGTTCTGCGCATACCCCTTCTACTTTCCATCAGAGGCCAACATTCGCTGCGCTACGTATACATCTCTGATATTTAGCACCTCGGCGAGTTTGAAACTCGCCGAGGCTTTTAGCGAACCTTATTCGTGAAAAGCAAAGTAAAATGCATATAGTTATATCCTGGTTTATACCATGGTGTAGTTGGTCGCGTAGCGCAGTGGTTATCGCACTTGCACGAGATCGTGAGTTCAAATTTCACCACCGCACCGTGCTAAATTTTGGAGATACAATTTTCCTTTTTTTTTTTGAGTGTAGTGAGGGCTAATATCACTATAATAAATCCTTCTAATATTATAAATGTGAAAGTTTGTGTGTGTGTGTATGTATGTTTGTTACTCCTTCACGCAAAAACTACTAGACCGATTGCGATGAAACTCGGTATCTAGATAGCTGGTAATTAAATTATTTATTTATTTTACTTTAATTATAACGGTTACAAACCAATTACTACGTATAACCAAAGACAACAATTCATACATAATTATATTCTATCCCTCGCAAAACCTCAAACATACTGACATTATATCTTTCCATTCATCCGCAAACAAATCACATTCGGGATAGGCGACCAGAAGAGCGTTAAGGGACTTGAGAGCACGAGATAAAGGGGACTGACCGTGTGACACTGTATTCTGCTATTTGGCCAACCATTGTCATTATATCGAGACTCTATAGATATTATATCGAGATTGTGACTTTATTTGGTATTCTGCTAAAGTTTTAATAACATCGCAATATAATCACTATGGAGTCTCAATGGTATGGTAATATTTACCTTGCAGGTGTTGCCTAGCAACATGGTATATGTTGCTAAGCATTATACCGTTTTTACAACTATCGAGATTCCATTAAGCCACGATTGTAGAGCAGAACACAAAAGTGAGTCAGTGGTGTGTCAGTGGTGTCTCGATAGAATAGTCAACGTTAGGAGAATACGAATTTGACATGTAATGTCATATTTTTGACATTAAATTTCTATTACGATTATATCGACACACTATTGAAATACAATTGTGTTAGCAGACTTAGGGCCAATTTTACCAGTGCCACGCTAATCGGAGATTGATAAAACGAAGATTAAATTGATCGCGTTTTCGTATTGCGTTCGATCTCGGTTCAAGTACAAATGGATTTTACCGACTACATTTTGATCGCGTTCATGAAAACCAAACTTTCGCCAACCTAATAAAGTAAACTCGCAATTGATTGAAACAATCATAGACAAAACGATGATGAGCGAGGGCAAAATGGCTGCCACGCGATGCCAAATTTTAGAGGAAAAATAAGAATAGTTTGACAATTGCAATTTGTTACAAGGTCACAAAATTGTTCCACTACAAAATGGAAAATTGAATTTGTGTTATAATATTTTAAATTGTATTATTTTATTACTGCACTATAAATATATTTATTATTGTTAATAATAAACTATAATATACTTAAATATTATCAAAATAATTAAATTGATTGTAAATTAATGTAATCATATGTTTGTTGTGGATATTTCTATTCATAACTGGCAATACCAACGTAGCTATTTGGGAAATTTTAAATTCTGTCATAATTGCTGACCCGTGGTGTTGATATTGTGAGATTGTGAGTGATTGTGCTTTCGGATTTGAATTTTTACAAACGAACTGCAGAGGAAGTGAAGTGAAAATGAAACGCAAACGAGAACCAACATTTGCCGCCAGTGAAAAAAATACTTTGATAGAGTTGGTGGAAAAGTATTTCGATATAATCGAAAATAAAAAGACGGACAACGTTACAATTCGAGCCAAAAATGAACAGTGGCAAAAAATTGCCACTGAATTTGATTCTGCGTCGTATCTCCATCCCAGAGATTCAGTATCCCTGAAAACATGTTGGTAGAATTTAAAGAAAAGGGCGAAAAATTTAATAACCTTGCGTAATCAACATCATTTGGCTACAGGTGAGTACACTTAAAAAGTACCTACATAAAACCTTAGAAACTTTGAGTAATTCTAATTTCTCTTTATCCAATCTGTACCTACCTTCTTTTTTCTTTTTTACCTTCTCTAGTTACTTAGCTTGGGGCTAGATGGCGATGTGTGGAATGTCCTGCAATATTTATTTATATTTTATATTTTTTATGTAACAGGTGGAGGTCCCCCAAAAAAATTTAATGAAGATCCGGTCATTGAACGTGTATCTGAGATAATACAAACAAGAGTGACCGGCTTCGATAATCCATTTGATACCGATGGCGCTCATGTTCTAGGTGAGTATTATATTATCTATACAATAATATCATGCTTTGTCCTGAATTTTCGACTTCTACATAGACAAAGTCACGGGCAAAAGTTAGTATTAAATAAATGAGGTAATCATAAATTTTTGATACTTTGTCGATAGCTTATGTGCATTATTTTTACAGCAACTGGTAGCAGTACAGCAGAAGCTAGTACCAGTGCAGCAGTAGCTCCCGGAGTCCCTCGCCTCATATGCAGCCAGAGGCTCAGAATCCACTGCCCACTCCATTAAGGTTAGTAAATCTCTATCTCTACATGTTATAAAACAAAGTCCCCCGCCAAGTGTGTCTGTCTGTATTTATATGATTGAAAATTATTTTGTGTTGGATAGCGAGAAAGGCAGTATTCTTATATTTTACCGGAACCGGAACTATTAAAACTGCAGTGCACTGCTAGTAGTAATAGTATATACAATTAAAGTTTTCACATATACATGTCTGGTGATCTTAGATTAATTTATTCTGTTCTTTTCAGTGCAACTACTACATCTGCCAGGGCCAGTCGTTGGAGGCCAGTTTTAAGAAGGGAGCAAAGTTTGAATGATGAGCGTATACAAACTTTGCTCACAACTAATGCCTTTGCGGAGGAGGAGCATCGACTTAATATGAGTATTTTAAAGGTTCAGGAGAAGGCGGAAAGAGAGAAACTAGAACAGGAAAAGCTCAAAACAGAGCAGGAAAAAATAAAGCTGGAAATATTAAAAATACAGCTAAATAAAATTAAAAGACTAGATTTTTACAAAATAATGTTGTTTTATTAATATTTTACAATCACAAATTGATCTTTATTTAACATTCATAAACACATTGATATATTTCATTGATATTTATAGATACTTACTTTTATTTAAATTTATAACATGCTCAGAATCTATACTTATAATATAAAGCTAAAGAGTTTGTTTGTTTGAACGCGCTAATAATCTCAGGAACTACTGGTTCGAATTGAAAAAATCTTTTTGTGTTGGATAGTACATTTATCGAGGATAGAGATAGAGCCTCTATGCTACTTTTCATTTTGATATTCCCACGGGATCGGGTAAAACCGTGGAGCGCAGCCAGTTTATACATAAAGCTGTACCCTTATATTGTGTTCTGAGCATGTTATTTAATTTCATATAATTTTTTAGTGATTGTACCTAGCTGAGACTTAAAATAAGTAAGCAAAAGGTGGAATAGTCAACCTTCTCCCTCAATTATCTTGGTAATCTGAAAAGATACAAAATAGGAATTACTTTCTACTTTTCTAGGAGTATAAATATTGAAATAAAAATAATTAGTTCATGTGCCTTGAAAAGCAAAAGCTTTCCCTGACTAGACTGAGCTTGAAGGAAGGTCTTAACATTGATCTCTACATAGTATAAAAAAGTAGCTTTCCTCTGTCCGTACACATAGCATAGCATTTTTTTTTTTAAATATAATTAAAAGAAAATCTTGCTAGTCACTACATAGTATAAAACAAAGTAGTTTTCTCTGTCCCTATATCCCTTTGTACGCTTAGATCTTAAGAACTACGCAACGGATTTTGATGTGGTTTTTTAAATAGATAGAGTGATTCAAGAGGAAGGTTTATATGTATAATACATGCATGATATAGCCGTGCGAAGCCGGGGCGGGTCGCTAGTTATTGATAAATTCAAAAAGGTGTAGACTTACCGTGCAAAATAGTTTGTTACAAATTCATTACGCCTTCTATGATTTGGATTAGTCCTTTGTAGTCTTCCATCTCCACTTCCAGTATTTATATTTCCTTGATTTAAGTCCTTGTTCAAACATAGCTCTTCTATAACAGTTGTTAAAAATGTATGAGTCATGGGTGCTTCCTGGCCATCGTGCAACCACATCAGTGAATTCCAGTTAAGCATTACAGATCGCTTGTACATTTAAAGAAAAATATTGTTTTCTGTTTCGAAAAATCTCCGGGTGATCTCCACCTGAAAAAAAAAGTAGTAAGTAAGTATATTTCATAGTGCACTTCAATATTTTAAGAAACTCATGAAAATTAAAAAAGCAATGCCTAACCTGGTGATTTTATAAATTTCACATGAGTGCAATCTATAGCACCTATAACATTCGGAAATTTAGCTCTCTTATAAAATTCTATTTGTGTCTGGCGGATCTCTTCTGGTAATTCACGAAAATAAATGTGGCGAGGTCGCAGTGTAGCAATAGCGGCGCTGACTTTGTGCACAAATCTATGGGCAGTAGAAGTGCTAAACCCACATAAATCTGCTGCAGTCATTTGATAACATCCTGTTGCGTAGAAGCGTAGGGCACACAGCAATTGATTGATGGGTGATACACTGTTGTTCCTAAAAAAGAACAAACACATAAGTATAGGTTCAACCGCATACCGGGGTAGTGAGAACTAACAAACTACAAAAGGGAACTTACATATTTGTAGGAAACTCTAGTTTATCTTCAATTGACTCCAATAAGTTTAGAACTGTGTGTTTCATGAGACGAAATCTTGTAACAAAATCCTTATCATCAAGGGTGTCAAAATGTTCTTCACGTTCACGGATCCATCTTGGACGGCGAACTATATTTTCATCATAGGTTTCATCAAATGCGAGCGCTAAAGCCCTTTTCATGCTATTACTTTAATAAAAATGACGATGTTTTCGAAAATACGTAATTAATGTTAGATAAATAACCTAACAACACGATGACAGATCCAATGACAGTTCATTTGATCGTGTTCAACGCGCTAAACGTCCAAAATTGGGCGTTCAGAAATTAAACGCGTTCTAGCTCTAATCGTGATCAGTTTTCGTTGGTAAAATCCAATTTGGAGTTTTGAACGAGATGAAGGCCTAAAACGGAGATTAGCTTGAAGTAATCGCGTTCAAATATGGATGGTAAAATCCAACCTTAGGCCCCTGGACGACGGTAACGCTAGTAATTTGTGCTTTCTAAATTATTAATTAATAACAATTTAATAAATGTCTAAATGGCATCTCTAATAACATATAAATCTCTGTGGTATCTAATATATAGAAAGAATCGCAGCGATTTCGGTTGAAACTTTCCCTAAGAATATTGGTTTATATGTTTGATCCCTTTCTACATTTATGTTTGTTCGTGTTAGGGAAAAACTGAATAAGGATTTATTTAGGAAGTAAAAGTTATAGAGAGCTTTGTGGGTGTACTAGCTTTTGCCCGCGACTTCGTCCGCGTAGAAGTCAAAAATGGACCATGGAATCATTTTTTAATTATCAAAGAAATTAAGATTTTAAAAACAAAACATATGGGCATGGTCATGGCAGTTATAAGTTTTATGCATCAAAAATATTTGTTATAGTGTCATTACCCAGGGAGGAAACAGTCGACTACGCTTGTATGGAGAGAGCGCCCGGTACCCTTTCCTCTGAATGCTCGCCTACGTCCCAAACGGAACTTCCATGTGAAAATTCAGATTCGTAGCTCTTGTAACTTCGGCTCATTCCTCTAGGATCCACCAACGAGACTCTACCGGTGGATCTCATAGATTTTTTGATGAGTATTTTTCTCTTTTATAAAATACACATAAATACAAACTACTTCTACGTTATTTTAACGGGCTTTTGCGCATTATTGAGGCTTGCTACATTTCAAATATAACATCAAAAAGTATTTTATTCTTGACCTTTGTAAGCATGATCACAAAAACCCCCATGAGTTTATTGTGCCTTCTTCTCATTGGTGGGCGCGTTCCGAAGGCACACATCCTAACTTAGTTTTTAAGACTATTGAACATATGCACTGTACTCAGAGATATGTCAACTGTTACATTCTCTCTGACTGTACTGTATATGATTCTAAATGAATAAAAAATTCTGACTTTGATTTCATTTAGATTTACATAAAAAAAATTATTTCATCTCTCTTCGGAATTGAATCGTAATCTCTAGAGATTGAAAATTTTAAAGAGCTTAATTTTAATATTGATACCAAAAGTCGCTTTGGCTAGACTGGACATAGCTACTATAGCGAGATCAGAGTTCTGCGGGGGATTTGAATAATTGTCTGAGTTATTTGTGGCAGGAAAGTTTTTGATCGATGCTATTCAGAACTCTGTGGTATTCGGGTTTAAGTATTTAATAGAGTGAGTTGGCCAGCCCAGCGCATATATAAATAAAGAAATATTGCAGGACATTCCACACATAGCCATCTGGCCCAAGCTAAGTAACTACACTTGTGTTATGGGTGCTAGACAACGGATATACTACTTATATACTTTTCGTTTGTAAATATATACTCATAATACATAAAAACAACCAGACCACAGACAAATATCTAAGCATAAATACTTGTCTGAGGCGGGAATCGAACCCGCAACCCTGTGTTTGGCAGTCCGGCATGGTAACCATTGTGCTAACTGGGTCGTCAAATGCAATATGCCTTTACCACACCCTGAACTTAGTAAACCGTATCGAGAAATATGAATTTAAGCATTAGAAATCAGAAAATTATGGATATTATGTTAGTCAATTAGTCCAAATCTAATATTATATAAAGTTTGTTTGTTACTCCTTAAAATGAAACTCTGTATGTAGATAGCTGGAGACCTGGATTTTAACATATGGGCAATGTTTACAATAAATAGGCTTGCATTTGTCCTCATTAAGATCAAATGCATCATTAGGTAAGCCTAAGCCTGGGTCATTTGGCACCATGACTTTGCCCAGGAGATGAGATTAGAACCCAGCCGGCCAGCCCCCAGAAGGCCAATTCTCGTAAATAATATTGTTTAAATTACATTTCAATATCATCCCGATTGCATTTCGATTGCAAAAGATACCTTCAAAGTCATTTTTTTTGTACAAAAAGCTAACTTTGGGAGTATTTTGAGCTACATTGAGGGTATTATTTGAGATCGAAACGCAATCGAAATGATATTGAAATGTAATTTAAACTATGTTATTTACGAGAATTGACCTTCTGATTGCCGGCTTTTATGACGCATTAGTCGAGTGCACGTCCAGTTGACGCATACGTCACGTGCACGCAAACAATAATTGGTATTGCCGTAAAATGAAGCTATGCGTAAGCGTTACGTGCGTCTTAAGAAATTATGGCAATACGAAATCTATAGTTATGACGCAAACGCAGTCAAGACGCGCTGCATAAGAATACGGCGATCGGCCCGCACACACAGAGAAAAATGTTGTTAGACGTACGAGAAATCTCGTAAGTGCAACCAGAACTTCTGTTTGGATCCGTGACAGCAGTACCCACTAGTTGTCTTTAACAAATATTTTTTATTGAGGACCAACTAGAAATTATTGTACACACTACTAGTCTACTAGTATACACGGATAAACAATCTAGTTACGTTTACTAGATTATTGTAAATGTAACTAGATATTTTTGTAGTGTATAAAATATTCTAGTTCCGATAATTGCGTTTGATGTATAAATCAATTATAGTAATCCTAGACAGCAAAAAGGAATATTAAAGTTAGACTACATTGTCTCGTAGACTACGCGTCAGCACGCTCTACGAGTAATGCAGCACTTAGGGCTATAGTGGAGTATAGCCACATATTGCTTTAAGTGCGGAGTCCGTAATCCGTACGCACCCGCGATACAACACAAAATTTTCGTCTCGAGCAAGGTAATTTGATAAAACACAACGATAGCGCGATCTAAAATTACTACCGGTGCCATCTAGTTGTGACTCATGAAACTAAATAAATAAGTAGCTACACATAAATATAATTATTTAACTAGAATATTCTTGCATTCACAAAAAATTAGTCTTGTAGTTTTAACAATAATTTTGTTGTATATATAAAAAAACACAGTGTTAAATTAACATGATATTCATCTGACAACTTAATTATTTTGTTATTATAACAATTTGTTTTAGTTATTTTCAGAAACAAACAGAAAGGATAATTATACATTCTTGTAGTAATTAAAATAATGTTGTTGTGGGTACAGGCAACTTCGTAGTGCATTACCAACATGACGATTATTAATCAGAACACTTAACTTCGTTAACTGTACATTTTATTCTAGTAAACATTACAAATCATTTCGTTTATGAAGCAAGAATTATTGTTCTAAATACAAAATTATTGTAGCTTTGATTTAAAATATTTTTCTAGTGTACCTTATTAAACATTTAGTGAGGTTTAAAATAAAATCGTAGAGATTACAAGAAAACAGTATTTCAGACTAAAATTGTCGTAAAATAATTTAACTATACAGTTTTGTACTTCTGGTTGACTCCTATTTCTCTGCGTGCAGGACCTAACATAACAAACCACCACAGCAAACCACTTTTTACCATGATATACCAGATTTAGAACTTAAACCCTTAAGTTCTAAATCTGGTATACCGCGGAGCGTAACTGGTTAACAATATATACCGAAAATAAACTGATGATATTCATTAAAATTTTAAAACAAATGTTTGTGTGAAGCGTTTAGAAATTCGATGACGAGTGTAAATACCGAATGAAATACAAAAGAATTACGACTCTATATCAATGGACCAAGATCGGGAATAGCGTGCTAAAATGGTCTCATTAGTGGGAAAATTGCTTCTATACAGGATTGTGGGATTTGGAGGCAGATTTGGACCTTTTTGTTATTAATATAGGTATTAAGTACTAACAGAATTTTATATGGCCGCTGTTAGATATCTGACGTTAGGGCAGGAGATTAATTTTACTTAGGGAGCGAAGTGCTCTTATGTTGAGCTCAGCTTCCTAACACATCTCATTCAGGTCAAATTTCGGGAAAAGGATAGGCACTTTAAAAACCCGGCTAAGTGCGAATCGTACACGCGCACGAAGTGTTCCGTACTATTATATTCTGTTTTTTATTATTTGTTGTTGTAGCGGCAACAACAATATATCATTTGTGAAAATTTTAACTGTCCAGCTATCACGGTTCATAAGATACAGCCTGGTGACGGACAGACGGACGGACAAAACTTCTTTTAGTTCCTCGTAAACGTAAACGTTCCTCCCATGGCCTTATCGACATCTTAGGTCATAAAGGCCGAATCTCGAGACATACGTTGGTTACTTGCTCTGGGCTCTTTCGCCAACGTACTCACTTAAGTCCCTACATATTTCTTTTGTGTCCTCTCGCTACGCAACTCTGCCCGAATGGGGCAATAGATTACACATGAACGGCTTGCGCGTCAGCTCGTCTTCATGATCTCTGCGTACTATCCAGCTAGCCAAAGCTGAGCTCCAAAGCGCGTCGTTTCTTATGTGACGGATGGACAGTGGAGTCTTAGTAAAAGGGCCCCGTTTATACCCTTTGGGTACGGAACCTAAAATGAGTTATCAACAGGACTAACGCGGCAAAAAAGGCGAGACGCAACTAGTTTATAATATACTAGCGACCCGCTCCGGCTTCGCACGGCTCTATTATGCATGCATTATACATATAAACCTTCCTCTTGAATCACTCTATCTATTAAAAAAAACCGCATCAAAATTCGTTGCGTAGTTTTAAAGATTTTAGCATACATAGGGATATAGGGACAGAGAAAGCGACTTTGTTTTATACTATGTAGTGATAGTGACTAGCTGTTGCCCGCGACTTTGTACGCGTTGTAGTTTAATTTAATATACTAAAACCTTCCTCTTGGATCATTCTGTTTATTAAAAAAGTGAAAACTGATTTTTTTTAACTTATTTACTAAACAACTACAAAATATGTGTACATGCATATATGCACACACTGTAGCTGCGTCTCGTAACGGTGTCGCGAGTTCAGAGATTTTATCTCATCTAAAAATATGCGTACCGCGCTAATAGAAGTTTTCATTTCAAAAACCGCATCAAAATCCGTTGCGTAGTTTTAAAGATCTAAGCATACATACATAGGTACAGACAGCGGAAAGCGGCTTTGTTTTTACCCGACTACGGCGAAGCCAAAAGGGAGGGTTATGTATTTGACCTGTATGTATGTATGTTCATCTGTTCCCACCTAACTTCAAAACTACTTATTATAATTCAACAAATGAGGCATCCGACGACGGCTATCCACTGAACGACACGAGACACGACACTTTGAGATTGCCTACAGAATTAGCCCTTTGTATTTTTCTTGTTTTATACTTTTTAGAGTGCGATTTTTATGTAGATACCTAGTTTGTTTTTTTAACTACATTTTTTTACGTAGTCGGGTTTTAGTTTTTTAACTTATTTTTTTATATATTAAGTAGTAAAGTTTTATATTAAATTAACGCTTATCGGTCCCCCTAGTCCAGGAGGACGGATTGTGTTTGCTTCAGTAGTAGGTAGATAAATGGTAGGCAAGGTCCGGTAATTCTATATTTGAGTTCCTTAAAGGTAGGTTATTAATTTAAGTTTGAAGCTCGAGCTTAATTAATTAAAGAGGGTTTCCACTTCATGTTAACAATTAATGATTTAAAGCTTTTGAAGGCTTTAAAGTATTTCGGGCGCCTCATACATCTACTAGACGTATTTAATTATTCTCTTTTGTAACTGTAAATTCCTTTATAAACAGTATTTATCGTTTACCTTGATGTTACTTTTTAAAGTCTAAGAATAAGAACATAAATTGTGTACAATGGATGGTAGGCAGTTTTTAGGGTTTCGTATCCAAAGGGTAAAAACGGAATAGAAAGAAATAAATAAAATTGTATATACTGAACACAAAAAAATAGACATAAAAAAGCACAAGAAAAATACATAGGTTGTATGTATTTTTTTTGAGAGTTGAGAACCTCCTCCTATTTTTGAAGTCGGTTAAAAAAAAAGTAAGACAGCGTCCAGAAAAAAGGTTTCGTCCTCAGCACGATGCTAAAGCTAGACTAAGGGCGTGTTCAAATGACACGCGTTGACCACGCGCCCGCCACGCTCATCACACGCGTTGACCACGCGTTAAACACGCTCTGAAATTTGTTCTATACATAATTTGAGTCTTATGACACATCAATAGATCTCAAATTGCATTTTTGCAAGCAGGCGCGGGGCGTGCGCGGGGCGGGCGCGTGGCGTGAGCGGGTGGACTTGATAAATGCAATTTGAGATCTATTGATGTGTCATAAGACTCAAATTACATATAGAACAAATTTCAACGCGTGTTCAACGCGTGGTCAACGCGTGTGATGCACGTGGTGGGCGCGTGGTCAACGCGTGTCGTCTGAACGCGCCCTGAGGCTTCTAGCTTTAGCATCGTGCTGAGGACGAAACCTTTTTTCTGGCCGCTGTCCTACTTTTTTTAACCGATCGCTACGATGGATACAAATCCAAAGAGTAAAAACGGAAGTCTTCGGAACACTTCACTATCTCTCTGTCTGTCTGTGTGTCAGTCACCATGAACCATGATAGCAAGACAGTTGAATTTTTACAGATAATTCATTATTTTGCCGCTATAACAACTAATAATAAAAACAGAAAATAAAATTAAATGGGGCTCCCATACAACATGGCACGCGGAACCCTTTGTGCGCGAGTCCGATTCGCACTTGACCGGTTTTAAAATTAGGCTACAACAATTTACCCATTGCAAAACAATGATCATTGAGAAAGCGGTGTTAACGTACTTTAATTATGTAGTTCATGTAGTTATACGGGTTCCCCTATTCGTAGGTACGGTCGGCAGCACAATTGCAGACCCATCGTAGAGTTCTAAAATTACTATTATTGGAATGTTTTCATTCTAATAATTTTAGTTTGATAAATTCACGAGTTATAAAACTTTTAACTTCAACTAAAGCAGGTGTCTGGAATCTTGCTTGTGTTGAAAATATTCTTATAACAGCCGTTTTGGAGCTCTACGGTGGATCTGCAATTATGCAGGCGACCGTACATATTTGTCGTTAGTTAGGTCTACTGAGACATAGGTTAGAAGAGAGGATAAGGCTCTTTTCGAATGAAGAAGTTACAAATATACTATTAATTCCTTTCTCAGGGCTAGGAAAGTCGTAAATGCGACGAATGTAACAACGTTACAATTTGTGCTAACACACGAACTATCAAATTTATAATAACAGGATCTTCTTAAATAAATTAAGCATTTCACAATGAAAGCATCGAGCGAAGTGCGAACGTCAATTCCTATGAAGCTCGCATTGCGGACGGGGTTTCACAGTTCCCACGGTATTTCATTGTTTGTTATTCTGTTAAATTGTCTGCCGTTTCAGGAACGTTATTGTTAGAGCTTTTTAATTACAGAGTTTTAAAAATACTTTGTGATTTACCTACTGTTTTTTTACAAAGGTTTAATTTGTGTTGAGATCTAAAACCGGGACTTAATTTAATAGGCTGGGAATTTACTGTTATTTTTTTAACAAATTAATTAAAAGCAGAATAGAATAGTCATCGTCGTAAGAACCTTGCTTTTAAATTAAGAATACTGATATCAATTTTCCAAGAAGTTATTCTGTAGCGTCTATAGGGGGCGGATTATATCTTGCTTCAAATAAACCCTTTTAGGGCCTAAAGGGTAAAAACTAGACCCTTTTACACTGTGCTTTTACCAAAACGCCACTGTCCGTCTGTCTGTCTATCACCAGCTTGTATCTCATACTGCTAGACAGTTGAAATTACGTTGAAATTCACACAGATGATGTATTTCTGTTGCCGCTATAACAACAAATACTAAAAGCAGAATATAATGGTACGGAACCCTTTGTGCGCGAGTCCGAGTCGCACTTGGCTGGTTTTGTAACGAAGTTCCTTATTAAGGGGAACTAGCTGAGAAAAAAATGTTACGCGTAACGAAAACGTGAAACGAAAACTTGTTAAAAAAAGTTAAAGGGACTTCGTTCCAAAACGCATGTCCCACAATACGTTCATTTTTAGGGTTCCGTAGCCAAAGGATAAAAACGGGACCCTATTACTAAGACTTTGCTGGTTTTTAATAACCGACTTAAAAAAAAAACATAGGTACATAGTACATACATCCGAATTGAGAAACTCCTCCTTTTTTTGAAGTCGGTTAAAAAGGAGGAAACTCTCAATTCGTCGCGTATATTTTTTTGAAGTCGGTTTTAAATTTTTTAATTTATTTTCATACAGAGGTCAGTATAGACAAGTACGCACACAGTGTATAACTCTTCAGAGTCTCTACAGGGTTATTGGTAGGTAATTATACCAGCAAGCTGTTGAAGGCTATTTTTGTGCACCTTAACAAACAACTTTTGTACTACGACTTTTGGAAATTCGAAAAAAAATGAAAATTTGAGGTTATGGTAATTCGAAAAACAGCTGATTTTGTAAAACAAAGGTCATTCCGATTAAGAACAGTAGATAAAACTAAAAAAAATAAGTAAAATTTTAAAATTAATGACCTCTCAGTGTATGGAACAGCTGATTTTCAGGTAAAACTAACCTCAAAATTTTCAAAAAAATGTTCGAATTTCCAAAAGTCGTGGAACAAAAGTTGTTTGTTATGGTGCACAGAAGTAGCCCTCAACGGCTTGCTAATATAATTAATTACCAATAGCCCTGTATATCCCAGTCCTGTACTATCCAACATCTGCTCAATACCTAAATCGTACACATTTATCACACACAGTACACCCGCCTTGCGCACACGCACTTTATAAAGCCACTTTTACAATGTGACGTCACGTGTTGAACTGTTACCCAAGTGCGGCGAACAATTGCTTGTTAACTTTGAACGTTGTAATGAAGTGAAGTGAACATGCTGCGTGCTCTGACGTCGAGACGGTGGTCCCTTCGACGTGACAGCGGAAGGTGAGCCCATACTATGGTGTTTTACACATACTTAGCTTATTTTTTAAGACGCTTCAAAGAGATATCATGCATAATTTGAATACAAAGGAATATAGAATTTTGATTTTGAATTTACTCAAATATCAAAACTTATTTCCTTTGATTTGCCGTAGGTGCTATGTTTGTTACCAGGATTTGATCTCTACCAGAAGCATATCCTTATTTTTTGATAGACTAATATTTTTTTCGCAAAATCAATACCTACTATGAGTAGGTAACTTACATTCCTGACTTTTCAAAAATCTGGTTTCGAAATAAGCCCTGAAAACGTATTAAAACACCCTATTGATAATAATAGTTAGGTTATATGCAGGATAAGTGCCGGAGCGACCCGATCCCCGAACGACCCGTCCCTGAGAATCACACAATTCTCGACAAATGACCATTCAGCAAGAAATAAAAGTGCTAAACCAAATTTTTTTAAATTTATTTTATTGCAAGCTTAAGCATAAGTAGGTATACCTACCTTTTCAGTACATATTTTAGGTACCTATATCAAAGTTGGTGTTATGCGTTGTTGGTATTTTGCTAATATCAAAGTTGGTGTTGTGCTTAGTTGGTATTTTGCGAGTTATGCGTTTTGCGTAAAGGTGGTGTTTCGCGTATGTGGTGTTATGCGTCTAAAGGTTTTCAAATAGTCATATTTCACTAATTTAAAACTTTCCCAGTTAATTCCAAGCACCAATTTAAAATGCAATAGTACATTGTTACCCTAGGTGTGAAAGTCACTCATTGTGTCCCGAGAAGGAGTTTGGCGCCCGAGCGTAGCGAGGGCGCTAATAGTTCGAGGGATCAAAATGAGTCTTTCACCCGAGGTAAACACTGTGCTTTTCATTACGAATAATACATAAAATTCTAACCTAACAACGAGAGTGAATGAGAGACTCCATACTACCTGATTCTCTTGGTTGGGACAAGGTTGGGACCAAAGAGGTTATATACTTATGTAATGTTATTCTTTGGTGTTACTTAAAGCAAGGAGGTTAGGTTTTTGAAGTTCCTAATGCGTAATGATACTGATACTGGCTACATGCACATTGCACAAGCCGTGCGAAGCCATAATTTGACATGACAGCTGTCAGTGAAAGCGATTTTCCCTAGGGCTGGAAGTTTTATTTTCTACACGCTCTTCAGGCACCTTTAGACCTACTTTCGAAGTATGAGTAATGAAAAATATTTTTACAATTTCACGTAACTTATCTAACTTTAACCCAACTTGGCATTGTTAAAAATTTTGGACATTAGTTTCACAATATAAATTACCCAAGAGTCCAAGAGAATAAAGCGATTCACATTTTATTTATGTCTGGAATAATAAAAAGCTCGGAGTTCCAGTCGTACTCGCGCACCGAAGGTTCCGTACAAATTCAAATGTTTAGGAATGTTTGTTAGAGGAAAGGGTACCTACGCTCTCTCCATACAAACGTAGTCGACTGTTTCCTCCCTTTATAATGACACTATAGCTAATATTTTTGTTGCATAAAACTTATAACTGCCATGACCACCCTCTGTTTATTTTTATTTTTTAAATCTTAATTTTTAAGATAATTAGAAAATTAAAAAAATCAAGACATAGGGGCATAGTCATGGCAGTTATAAGTTTTATGCAACAAAAATATTTGCTTAACTGTCATTATCCAGGGAGCAAACAGTCGACTACGTTTGTATGGAGAGAGCGTAGGTACACTTTCCTCTTAAAGAATATGTAGAGCTAGCAGTACCTACCCTATCAGCTGCATAAGGCCCGAACCCATGGGAATATTGCCATAAGAAGTTGCTTATGTTACCCTAGGAATCAATGAGTCTTACTAAGTTTCTCCGTGACCTATTTTGATAAAATTTCTTAAGAGGATAAATTGATTTATTCGGAGTAACATAGGCTATTTATCCCGATATTCCCACGGGATCGCGAGTTACGCGGGTGAAACTGCGGAACGCTGCTAGTCTACTAGAAAGATGATTCGTTAAATTGAATTCAATACATTTATTTCAGACGATTAAAATGCATAAAATACACATAAATCACAAGAATAAAATAAAATAAAAATATATAACAAAATAATAAAATTCAATGTCATCATACTTAAATGTCAACTAAATTAGTGTAAAAAATAAAATTAAAATCCAAGCACATTCCAAAGTAAATTCAAATAAAAGAAGTCCTGTAAATACGACACCTGTGTGTGAATGAGCCTATTCGTCTCAGGTCTTCTTCCACACCGTCCTTTAGTCCCTTAAAGTGATAATGGAACCCTAAAATAGCTGACATTTGAACGTATCATTTTACTCGTTGTTCAGAAGTGGGAGTTCTCAACTTTCTCTAGTTTTATTTGGATCATGATAAATGTCAAAGGTGAACATAGAGCCCATTTATAATGAATGACAGAATTAATCTTTTATTTCAGACGAAACTTATTCCTGAACTATGACTAAATAAATTAATAATTATAAAAAAATATTATCACTATCACTACATAGTATAAAACAAAGTCGCTTTCTCTGTCCCTATATCCCTTTTGTATGCTTAAATCTCTAAAACTACGCAACGGATTTTAATGCTGTTTCTTTTAATAGATAGAGTGATTCAAGAGGAAGGTTTATATGTATAATACATGCATAATATAGCCGTGCGAAGCCGGGGCGGGTCGCTAGTGATACAATAAACTTGTTGCAACTCACGGTTATGTCCGCGATAGTATTTCTTTAAAAGTGATATTGATATGTTGAAAGTTATATAATATTAGCTGCGCTCCGCGGTTTCACCCGCGTATCTCCCGATCCCGTGGGTATATCGGGACAAAAAATAGCCTATAGCCTTCCTCGATAAATGGACTATCCAACACAAAAATAATTTTTCAATTCAAACCAGTAGTTCCTGAGATTAGAGTGTTCAAACAAACAAACTCTTCAGCTTTAAATATTAGTATAGACTAGCTGTCCCGGCATACGTTGTTTTGCCATTTAGAAAAAACCTGGCTGATTTGTAAATCTAAACCATCCAGGGCGCCACCCAAACACATACAAAAAAAATGCATTCAAATCGGTCCAGCCATTTAGGAGGAGTTCAGTGACATACACACGTACAGTAGTATCATCACTACATAGTATAAAAAAAAGTCACTTTTCGCCGTCCCTATATCCCTATGTCCCTTTGTATGCTTAGATCTTTAAAACTACTCAACGGATTTTGATGCGGTTTTTTTAATAGATAGTGATTCAAGAGGAAGGTTTTTATGTATAACTAGCTGCGCCCCGCGGTTTCACCCGCGTGATAATTTTCTACGCTTTTTTCTTAAATTTTTCTTTCATAAGAATTTTCTCCAGACAATAACAAACACAACAAAAAAAGAATTGGCCAGATTGGTCCAGACGTTGTTGAGTTATGCGCTTACCAACACATTTTGCGATTCATTTTTATATTATAGATACATGCATAATATAGCCGTGCGAAGCCGGAGCGGTTCGCTATTGTATAATATATAAAAAAGGTTGGTACAACTTTGACAGCTTTTTTTCACCCATTTGGAGGTCAAATTTCCAAAAATCATATTTTAAGAGCTTTCCTACGTCCTAAAACAAAGTTAAAGCTCCCCCTCTTACACAAGTTGTGTTAAAAAATTTGATACTTACACCTTTAGCTATTATAATTTAGGCATCCGCACAAAAAGGATTTCGGAAAATTCAACTCAAAGGTGTTAATGTATTAATTTATGAAGAAACTACATAAACTATTGCGATGACACTTGGTTATTAGATAGCCAGAGTCCTGCGGGCCGATCGCCGTATTCTTATGCAGCGCGTCTTGACTGCGTTTTGGTCATAACTATAGATTTCGTATTGCTGTAATTTCTTAAGACGCACACGTCACGCAAAACCTAAACGTCGCACGCTCGCTGTATCGCGCTAAACTGACATATGTCAAATTAATGGTCACCTAGGTAGATTAGACAAAAATTTCGTAAAGCAACACAGCTTGCTTCACGCGTAAGTGAAGTAGACGTGCAGTTAAAGTTACGGTTACGCGTAGCTTTATTTTACGGCAACACTGACGATTAACGTGTACGTTGCGTATGCGTCAACTGAACGTGCACTCGACTAATGCGTCATAGAATTACGGCGATTGGGCCGCTGGATGTTATTTTAGAAGTCCTGCAGAATGCCAATTCTCGTAAATAACATTGTTCAAATTACATTTCAATATCATTTTGATTGCATTTCGATCACAAATAATATCCTCAAAGTAGCTCAAAACACCCTCAAAGTTAGCTTTTTGTAAAAAAAACTGACTTTTGCAATCGAAATGCAATCGGGATGATATTGAAATGTAATTTAAACAATATTATTTACGGGAATTGGCCTTAGGTATCTACAAACCAAGCTTGGGCTCCCTGACATGGGTGAGACCGCGGGGCGCAGGTAGTATGGAATACCTTCGCGTAGGTTGTTTGTTAAATATTATATTATTATCTCGTTGTTAATGCGACCGTGTCCGGATCATGTTGTCATTAAGGAATATATTATGTCCCTTTGTACGATAAAAATGCGCAATAACACTGCTGCTTATTGGAATATATAACACGGAAATCATTATTATTTGACGGCCTGCGGTGGGCGAACATTCACCTTTCCCGTCTCAAACAGATATTTGTTACTGGTCTGGGTATTTTTATAATATTTACAAAAGAAAAGTATATGTATTACATATATCCGTTATCTGGTCATTATAACACAATGCTAGTTGCCTAGGTTGGGGCTAGATGGCGCTGTGTGAAATGTCTTACAATATTCATTTAGTGACTGCGCCCTATGTTGTTTATTTACATACTAGCAGCGCTCCGCAGTTTCACCCGCGTATATCAAAATATAAAATAGCCTTATAGCCTTCCTCGACAAATGGACTATCCAACACAAAAATAATGTTTCATTTCGAACCAGTAGTTCCTGAGATAATATATAATATTACTAGCGACCCGCCCCGGCTTCGCACGGCTGTATTATGAATGTATTATATCTAAAAACCTTCCTCTTGAATCACTCTATCTATCTATTTAAAAAAACCGCATCAAAATCCGTTGCGTAGTTTTAAAGATTTAAGCATACATAGGGAAATAGGGACAGAAAAAACGACTTTATTTTATACTATGTAGTGAAGTTATATGAAAGGTCAACGTTTGACCACTAGATATCACACCTGCCTGATGGTAGGTGACGATTAAGTCTCAGATGTAACAACACGACTGATATGCGTCTTAGCCCATAAGGCCCTTTACTCGAAATTACCTTTCTCAGAATGTCCTTTTTTTTCTAAAGTCCTTTTCTCAAAATGTTCTTTTTAGGATTTTGTAATCCGAGGGTAAAAAAGGAACCCTTGTCAGATCACTTTCTTGTCTGTTTTCAAAATGTGCTTTTCTCAGAATATGCTTTTCTAAGAACGTCCTTTTTAAGCTATTGCATAGCTTTTATTGCGGGCTTTGAGCGCGACGACCGGATCAAGTAATTCCGTAACGAAAATAAAACCTAACACCCCCCACTCCGCCTACCATGTAGCTCGGCCGAGCGTTCGCTTAACGTGTACAGGTTGTGCAGCGAATGGTGAGCGATGGCGGAAAGTGGAAGGGGTATGCGCAGAAGTCAATTTTTAGGTCTGTTTGGGCGGGGGGACAGGAGCGAAGGGAGGGTCAGTTGCTCACATCATCGCTCTCTGTTCCGCACACACGTCTTTAGCCGCGCTCTGTCCCGCTCCCGCACGTCTAAGTACTGTCGCGCACATAAAAATTTACCATCACTCGGTTAACATTGCAGCCGCGTAGCTAACTTTACCCAGATCGAAAATTCAACTTTATACAGAAAAACTGGTAATCATTGGTGCAGGCATAGAAATCCATGTTCGTACCTTTGTTTAGTAAATGTACAGGACAGCATTAGTTCCGTGGTTTGAAGTTCGCGCCAAAAACAATAGAAAATATAGATTTGACAGCAATCTGACAGTTTAAAGTGACAGTGACAGATTATCGATCAATAGAAGATCAGTAGTCAATAGGTAGTTGTTTCAATAAAAGGTAATTACATTTTAAGATACCAAAAAATATGCTTATTTAATTTGAGTTCCATATTAGTAGTCTATCTATAGTTTAATAGTGTAAATTACAGTGAATAAATATACTGTATAATAGTAATAGTATTTACTTAAATGAATGTTTTTCTGGTTGGGCAAAATCATATACGGTATGTAAACAAAGTATGACGGTTTGGCTGTAATAATTCTGTGCGCGATTGTACATGCGCAAACCATCCCCACCAATTTCCGCCATCACTCACCATTCGCTGCACAACCTGTATGTATATGGTACGACTGTACGTAGCTCACACGATGCAATAGCTTTATTTCTTTTTCAAATTTTTCCTTTACAACGTCCAATACCGAGCTAAGATGATAATTCGTCTTCCAGTCTTGATTCCTGAAGACCCTAAAATTGTGCACGTCAGGAAAGACAGACGCAAGCGACTGATTCAATTCCCTTGCGTTCTCATTAGGCCACATCATTAGTAAGATAAGAATCTTGACCTGAAATGGCTTCAGTTCCTATTAACCTTGCTACAGCTATTTGTCTTGGATTTTTCAAAGGGAATCGTTTGCCTCAAGGTCTCATTAGCAGGGGGCGACGACTCACTTGTAGTGCCCTTGAAATTGTTAAATGGAAACTTTCATTTTCTGCTTTCAGTTTTAGAGTTCCGTACCCAAATTGTAAAAACGGACAGACAGACAATCGGAGACAGGCGGAGTCTTAGTAATAGATACTAAGCCTCCGCTATCTGTCTATCACCATTCTGTATCTCATGAACCGTGATAGCTAGAGTTAAAACCACAAAATCTCGAGTTGGTGCTTCGCGTTTATGGTCTTAAGCGTCCAAAGGTTTCGGTTGCCGCTAAAACAACAAATACTTCAACAAATCAAATCAAACTCAAAACTTATTTTCTAGATAATCTATAAAAACTTAATTACATTATTAGGAATGGTACCTACTGTTCCCAATTTTTTTAAAAGCTCTTATTTGCTTACTTTTTGTATATAATAGTTATGTTTAAGATAGTGTTATACTCGTTAAATACCTACTTACCTATAGACTGACGTTAACTTATTTGTTACTTAGCATTAAGTCAAACCTCTGTGGTTTTTATATGTTAAGAAAACCTATTTTTGTGTATGATTGATAAATTAAAAATATGATAAACAAATTTAAAAAAACTTAAAACAGAAAAAAAATTTGGTGTGGCTCCCATACAACATGGTACGGAACCCCTCGTGCGCGAGTTCAACTCGCACTTGGCCGGTTTTTATATAGTTCTTTGCATTTCAACAGACTATGTCGGCTTTATTTGCTTTTACCTTATTTGAAATGCTGGCAATGTGCGCGTAAATTGCTGTCCAAACTTATCACGCTACTCGCCTTCATGCACACTCCCATTTGGAGTATTAGCTGTGCCCTGCGGTTTAACCCGCGTAAATCTCGATCCCACGGGAATTTCGGGACCAAAAGTATACTAAGTTTAGGGGACGCCTAAACGACCACTATGGCGATTTTCATAATACCAAATACCCGTTTTGGACCGTGAAGAATAAATAAATCAAAATTTATGATAAAGGATAAGTTGGTAATATTTTATTTTACCGATTATGTTTATTTGATTATAAGTTGACTTGCACAACAAAACAAATTAATTTAAGATCATAAACATAATTAACCATCAAAGTGTCAAACTGATTAAAAAAAACTGGTTGCCTGTAAAGTCGGTATACGGGCGAAAGTTTTACGTGACAACAACTGTGCTCGAGTGGAAGGGACGCGTGCCTTTCACTTTTTATGTCTGTCTCTCTCGCTCTTAGGCGGGCTAACCATGCCCGAGTGGAAGGGACGCGTGCCTCTCACTCGCTCTTATTGTGAGCGCATAACGTCAGCGGAGCGTAACGCAGTTTCTTGAAGTGTCACCCGGCAAACCAATTTATAAAACGTTGTCACGTCAAAAAGATATAAAATTTAATTTAATTATAGATTATGCATTAGATGCATTTAGCTAAATTTGTTTAAGGAAAATGCCATGCAAATCGCCCTTAATGTCGTACGGTTAAATAAATACTATCTGCGCTCGTTGTGCAGATATACTCGTATTTATCAGGCATGATTGAGCATTACCTACGCTACGCAGCACAACGATGTAAGAAACGAATAGGTATTCTTTACGTACAAACCTAAAGGTGTTAACACACTTGACGTGGGTTTTTTTGCAATACCTGTAATGAGTTTTAGGGCGGCTTGCATGAGTTTGTGCTTAAATAAATTTAACATTTAACGGGTAATATTAAATTAAATTATATATCAATAATCACAAGGTTTTATCAGTTTGACACTTTGACAGTTGATTAAACATGTTTAGGGTTTTAAAAACATTTATTTTTTGTTGTGTAGTAGTAGTGTATTATGTAGTAGTGTATTAGAGTTTGCCAGATCTACGGCGCGGCGTAGGCGATAGGTACAGCTTTTTCTCGTTGTATAGGTATAGAAGAGCTTTTTTATCCGGTCAATAATCGAGCTTATTTTTTCTTTAGTTAAAAAACTCTGACGCAGATTTTAGCTTTATTTGATAAGTACCTATCTAAGCCTTACAGCAAAATCGTCGATTTTACTAAACCTAGATTTGGGCACAGTTTGGGTTCACTTGCAAAACAAAAATAAATACGTTTCAGAACAATGATTAATCAACCGTCAAAGTGTCAAACTGATTAAATAATATCAGCCTTGTGATCATTAAAATGTATTTAGCTTGGATTGAGCTAATTATGTTTAAGAACAATTTCCCGCAAGCCACCATAATCATTACTTTTTTGACAGCTAAAATCAAGTTTGAAATAGGGTTTAAAATTAGTAGAATTGAAGAATTCTGCTGCTTCCATAAAAATACTTGAATAATTTCAAATACGATGAACTGTTGATTTTTCTGACGGCTCAGAAATCTGAAACAGTCAAGGTCAAAAAATACCAAATATGTTATACTATAAAAAGAAATAGTAAGATGTGATGGCTCCGTTATGAGATTCAAACCGTAAATTGTACTGCGCAATCTTGCGGGTATCCTTATTGTACGTACCTACGTAGGATGCGACATTCATATCTTAACAAGTATAAAGGAGGCGGGTTGCTCGATTACAGATACTCTGTATTCGATAAATAATACTTTATTTTATTCTACAGTATTTTGACCGGAAAACGCCTTTCATTTAAGAGGAAAGGGTACCGGGGGCTTTCTCCATCACTTCACTATCACTACATAGTATAAAACAAAGTCGCTTTCTCTGTCCCTATATCCCTTTGTATGCTTAAATCTTTAAAACTACGCAACGGATTTTGATGCGGTTTTTTTTAATAGATAGAGTGATTCAAGAGGAAGGTTAATATGTATAATACATGCATAATATAGCCGTGCGAAGCCGGAGCGGGTCGCTAGTACAAACTATTACAAACGTAGTCGACTGTTTTCTCCCTGGATAATGACACTAGAGCAAATATTTTTGACGTGACAACGTTTTATAAATTGGTTTGCCGGGTGACACTTCAAGAAACTGCGTTACGCTCCGCTGACGTTATGCGCTCACAATGAGAGCGAGTGAGAGGCACGCGGGCATGGTTAGCCCGCCTAAGAGCGAGAGAGACAGACATAAAAAGTGAAAGGCACGCGTCCCTTCCACTCGAGCACAGTTGTTGTCACGTAAAACTTTCGCCCGTATACCGACTTTACAGGCAACCAGTTTTTGCTGCATAAAACTTATAACTGCCATGACCATGCCCTATTTTTTGTTTATTTTTTTTTATCTTAATTTCCATGATAATTAGAAAAAAAAAAAAAAAAAAAAAAAAAAAAAAAAAAAAAAAAAAAAAATAGGGGCATTGTTATGGCAGTTATAGGTTTTATGGCACAACAATATTTGTGCTTGTGTCATTATACAGGGAGGAAACAGTCGACTACGTTTGTATGGAGTGAGCGCAGATACCCTTTCACCTTAATTCTTTGTCTGTACAGTAGGGTTTAAAATTTCTCTGTTGAATGAGGTTAAAAGTCCAGAACTACTTCAATGTATTGTAAGAACACTAAAGTTTATTGATTTATAGTCGTTAACTTAAGATATCTTTCTTCAAAGTAATTTTTCACACCTGACGGTATGGTCAAGCACTTTTGTCCTCAGACCGTACATACAAACCAGATTTGAATTTTAACAAAAACAAAAAGATCCTCGTCAGATCTTCACCAAATTGTTATGGGATCACCCTTGAGGTATACCTTTTTCAACAGAAAAAGATTTATTAAAATCGATTGATAAACAAATAAAAGAAGATATACGCGAACATCCAGAAAAAAAACATACAACAGAATTGAGAACCTCTTCCTTTTTTTGAAGTCGGTTATAAAATAGCCAATTTTGACCAGCTGTTTTCAACATTATAACAGAAAAACTTAAAATCTAAAATTCAAAGTCCTATCGACTGAATGACTTATCTATCAAGTCATAGCTTAAACCGCTGCCTGGTCTAAGAGAAATTAAGTTTGAAGAGTCTGTTCTTTGTAAAAGTGTATAGGTTTCCCCTAAGAAGGTAAAATGGGGGTTTGCATTTATTTCCTGGCAAAAGCTTGCGCTCTACATAATTGACTTGGTCTGGAGGAAGCTCCTGCAATGCATTCTAGACCTCTGCAACGCTTCCTCAAACCCTGGTTCTCAATGCTAGCGCCCAAATACCTACACCAACAAAAATATGTGTACGAATTTTATATTCTGCATATCAAGTGATGCGTACGTGCTTGTCTTATCCTTTTTTTGAACTTTTAAATAAATATCAGATTTCTTTAGTGAAAATTCCTCGAGTAATATTTTAGTGCGGTGATCTGTTTTATCTCAGATATTCAATGCTTTTCGTAAAGACATTTTAGAACAATTGGTAAACATTTGCTAAGCTCACCAATGTATTGCCAGAATTGATTTTATCTGCGTAAATCGTGATCCTGTAGGAATATCGGGTTAAAAAGATTTAGTAATTTTTGCGCGAAAAAGTCACAATAATATAAGTACTTGTCACTTCTATATTCTGTTTTAATTGAAACAATATTCATTGAATCGTCTTAAAAACTAACACATGTTTACGCTTAATCAAAAATTTATGTTACTAAAGCAGCTTAAGTGTTTTTGCAACCCTATTTTAAAACCCTTTATTTTAAGAATCAAAAATGTTATATCTATTCTCTAATTATCCGTGTTTTTATTGCGATATTCCTCAAACTCCCGCGAAAATTCGGCTTATCATATCATCCTACGCCATATAATATAAGTAGGTAATATAGGCCAGAATTTCAAATATTCATAACAAATAAGTAGGTGTTGACTTATTCATTTAGTAGAATAATACCAACTCCAATAGCAGAACTCTCTCTGGAAAATAGCCAGAAACAAAAATGAAAAAAATCGCCCAAACTAATAAAAATGCTTGTATTCGTCGGCTGTTAACTGACTCAAATTGGCTTACATCGAATCCGAAGAAGTTTTCAACGAAAACTAGCTCTTATGTCTTCAGAAAAAATGTTGAATATTCAATGAAAAAATATGTAGAAATGTACACAATATTTAGGCATTTGGCAATCGTAGTAGACATTGTTTGTGTTTGAATAGGGATTTTGGCGCGAGTTGATAGTTTTTGGATTTTCTTTTGTACGCTTTCTCTATTTGGTAACTTCATACCAAATAGTACCTACCTACTTCATTGATATTATTTCATAATACTGAAAAATAAATCACACCCGGCCTGGTCAAGATTAAAACCTGTGAACTTATAAAACATCAGCTTTTTGATGATATCATATGCTTATTTCATATCTTAAGTTACTAATTATCAACACCCACAAAAAACATGGAAACGACACCCTGATTTTCAAATTCTTATTATAGATTAAGAACAGAATGGAGTATAGAATCACTAAAGAAAACAAAATTAAACAATTATCAACTCTGTGATTACAGATCCCAAGTATTTTGTCCCGTATGTATTCCCGTGGTAAATATCTTGTTTTAAATTACTCCTTTAAAATCCTATAACATTTAACCTTGTCGTAAACTTGAAAATCTAACAGTTGCAACGATCTCATATTAAAAATGCACAAAGTTGTCGATTTAAACACTCTGTAATTATTATTGTAAGGAATAGCTCTGCAAAACCTACAATCAACGTTCAAAAGTCCAGCGGCACCGTAACGTTTACAATCCAGCTCTATTTAAACATAATAACAACGTAACCTGTAAATCTATCCCACGTCAGTTAGTGTAGCGGGTGTCGGCTTATACCACTCGGCCAACTAAATATGTATTTAGCTATGTAGCTAACATGTTAAAAATAATATTGCATCGTGCGAGCTTCGTACAGTCGTACCATATATACATACACGTTAAGCAATAGCTCGGCCGAGCTACATGGTATTCGGAGTGGGGGGTGTTAGGTTTTTATTTTCGTTACGGAATTTCTGAATTCGGTCGCCGCGCTCAAAGCCCGCGATAAAAGCTATGCAATAGCTTAATAATCACACTGAGTACCTACTTTTAATTTAAGTATTTTTGTTTATATAGTCTATTAGAAGAAGGTCGTAAGTCCAATACTTGTTGATAGTATTACGGTAGCAAACTGATAGTGTACTTATGACGCATATTGTACATAACGTTTTATATACAAACTCTATTATATATCATTACGATGCGACATTGCAGAGGTTATGGGAACTATCATAATGTATCAAGGGCCGTTAGGAGGGTCACTGCCAAGATTAGGGTTACCAGACGACAGAAATAATAATGGCAGAATTTCGAACAAAAAATTACTTGTTTGCAAGGTTAGGTTCTTGAAGTTCCTATGTGTAATGGCGTTTGATGCTGATGAAGAAAATGAAAAACACGTGACTCTTCTTTCTACATTTAGTTCACGAAATACTATCGATTTCATTGTAATCTAGAAAAATCGAGAATTTTATCTTTTTTTTTTCTATTTGTGTAAAAGCTCAAGGCTAGCCTTGCCATCATTATTTTCGCGCTCTGTCAGGAAAACAAGGATAATTTGAAATTGTCAGGAATTATAGTTAAAAAGCGAAAAACGATGAAATAAAATGTTCAAAAAATATTCAACAACAAGGGGAAGTAAGTAATTTAAATTAGGGAAGGAAAGGGTAAATCGTTAAACTGTGAATAAATTGTATCTATTATTAATCTGAAGATTCGTGGTTATTATTACTCCATCTAATCTTTTATAACAGTCTTGTAAAAATCGGCGCAATAAACTGCGTGTTTGATATTGGCACACGTCTGTGGGTAACAAGAAAATGTCAGGAAATATAATGCAAAGTCAGGCATTTTGACGGGAAATTACATTTTTGATCTGGTAACCCTAACCAAGATTAACGTAGTAACAGACAAATTGAGACCTTGTTACAAAGTGTATAGGGATAATATTCTCTTGAGAGCAACAATTAGTCGTTTCCTATCGATTTATGGTGCGGACTTATGCTATTGTCTGAATTTGTCTGCTTCATTTGATGTCTTTGGGCTCTCTTTGGATTTATGATTATAAGTCCCGACTCCGTGGGAATATTAGGATAAAAAGAAGCGTGTGTGTTATTCTAGGACACTAACTATCTACATACCAAACATCGCAATCGGTTTAGTAGTTTTTGCGTGAGAGGTAATAAACATTCGAATAGGATAGGATGTGGCGTTTTTCAAAGCAGAGTTGTTACCTGAGGTAGTTGATTGAAAAGTTTTGATATTTTTTTTGTTTTAAGTCTAGCAAACTGTCCTTAAGTTAAGCCCCCAATTAACACCTTGGAGAGGCAGGGGAGGCTAAAAAGAAGAGAAATAGCTCTGCATGACAGTAACGCCTCTCCTATTGTCAAGTAACTTTTGTGCGCTAAAATGAGTAGGAAATTTCTGATCAATTACTTATTTAGACTCGGTATTTATTTAGACATAAAACGTATTTTTAGCCGACTTAAAAAAAACAGCAGCCTCTTCGTGTAAGTAACAGCTGATTTTCGGTTTTCGGTATCTCAAAATTTACAAAGAAATGTTCGAATTTCCAAAAATCGTAGAACAAAAGTTGATCGTTAAGATGCACAGAAATAACTCTAAACCACTTCCTTATAAATTATCAATAACGCCTATATTTATTTTCTTTTATTCATTCAGTGTAAATTAAATATCTCTACCATTTAACTTTCTACTAACAAATCGCCGCGCCGCCATGACATTCAAACTAATTCCATGCTACATTTCAAGGTTTACTCGTCGAGCGGTCAATGTCGAAAAAATAGTTTACACGCCACAATACTGTACTAAATCGATTGTTGTTCACTAGAAAGTTGCTTTTTAACGCTGTAGTGAATACTTAATTATTTTTACCCGATTACGTCGAAGCCAAAAGGGAGGTAGGTATGTTTTAAGAAAGGGATCTTTTTTTTTAATTACTTATTTAAGTATTTGTTTCCTCATATCTTCAAATAGCTTACGTGACGATAAGGTAGGACTGAATCTTAAAATTACCTTATCTATACTAATATTATAAAGCTGAAGAGTTTGTTTGTTTGAACGCGCTAATCTCAGGAACTACTGGTTCGAATTGAAAAATTCTTTTTGTGTTGGATAGTCCATTTATCGAGGAAGGCTATAGGCTACTTTTTATCCCGATATTCCCACGGGATCGGGAGTTACGCGGGTGAAACCGCGGGGCGCAGCTAGTTTTTGATACGCTTGAATGCCAAAAATACTTTTTCCCAAAATGCCCGAAAACCACTATGAGTGAATCCTATGTCTTATAAGAATAATGGCGGATTGATGTAGGTACAGTCAATAAAAAAATAAACATTTTTTTATACTAATCATAATTTGACAAATAAGGTATTGTAGATTTGAAATGAACGATAAAATTTCTACTGATTCGAAAGGCGGTTGATTCAATTCGGGCCATTCAGATTAAGTACCCAAAAAAATACAGTTTGTGCTTTTATTTTCTACTCTTTTGATTGGTTTTCAACACCAAACAAAAATCAATTATTCCAATGGCTGTATACATTTTGTCACTCGCTAATAAAATTGCGGGGAAAACGGGCGCAATTTGTAACACTAAAAATTAAATTAAAAATTTAAAAAACCCCCGACACAAAATAATAAAAATAGTATGAACGTAAAAAGCCTAAAACAAGCAAAAAAAACTATAAAAAGAAAAAGCCACAAAAAGAACAAAAAAGGTATAAACGTGAAACCCTACAAAAAGAAAAAAATAACCTCGAAATTATGATTCTACTACGTAAGTACATGTGAATTTTTTTGATTAAATATTGTCGCGTCGGGGGACCGCTCTTTTTCGAGTCAATTTAATATAATGTTAACATTTTTATTTTAGCATTTTATCACTAGTAATTCTTAATACTTTAACATTTTCGTTGAAATTTTAATATCATTTTACTTAGGAAGGTGTTTCTATAGGTAAAGAGCGGTCCCCCGACGCGACAATATTTAATCAAAAAAATTCACATGTACTTACGTAGTAGAATCATAATTTCGAGGTTATTTTTTTCTTTTTGTAGGGTTTCACGTTTATACCTTTTTTGTTCTTTTTGTGGCTTTTTCTTTTTATAGTTTTTTTTTGCTTGTTTTAGGCTTTTTACGTTCATACTATTTTTATTATTTTGTGTCGGGGGTTTTTTAAATTTTTAATTTAATTTTTTATTTTATCCTTTTTGTAGGGAGGGACTTTTTAATTTTTTTTATTTTATTTCTTTATTTTCTTGCGATTTATGATTCAGATAATTTGGTGTAAACAATAACTATTATTAATTTATAGTTAACTAGCGACCCGCTCCGGCTTCGCACGGCTATATTATGCATGTATTATACATATAAACCTTCCTCTTGAATCACTCTATCTATCTAAAAAAACCGCATCAAAATCCGTTGCGTAGATTTAAAGATTAAAGCATACAAATGGATATAGGGACAGAGAAAGCGACTTTGTTTTATACTATGTAGTGAAGATTATTTTTAAGTTTTTTTTATTAAAGGTATTCTTTTTCAATGTTTTCCTTTAGATATTCAACTTTTACAACTACAAGTAGGTATTTCATAGCTATTAAATATTAGAACTACCTAAGTATACATAGAAGAAGACGTCTAGATCTAGGTTATCTATACATCTTCTCTAATATATATAAATTACGTGTCACGTTGTTTGTGCGCGATGGACTCCTAAACTAGGTACTTAACCGATTTTAATCAAATTTGCACACCGTGTGCAGTTTGATCTAACTTGAAAGATAGGATAGCTTACATCTTAATTTATTCCGATATTCCAACGGGATCGGGAGTTATGCGGGTGAAACCGCGGAGCACAGCTACTAATATAATAAAAAATTGGAAAGAAAAGTAAAAAAGATCCAAACGAAGCCAAAAAACTCAAATTAACTTGATAATGTATGTGCGCTAATTGACATTGCTCTTACGGTGAAGGAAAACATCGTGATGAAACCCGCGGCTTAGTTGGCTCCAGAAGTATTGACAAGTTCTCTCCTCTGGACATGGTCGACTGAGCTGAGAGGGTAGTAGGTGCTGGGTAAGCCTACTCCATCTTCACGCAAAAGGGACCCAATTAAAAAGGGTCTAATCGCGGAAAACAGCCCGTATACAAGTACAAGTACAAGTACATGGAAAATACTGACAGCTATCAATACACGAGCTTACACGATAAATACTGAACCACGATATAAACTGAACGTTTAGCCTACGCATTTTATCTGCCTCGATTACGTCTTTCACATTCATTGAAACTATCTCTATAAAAACTATCTAGATCTCTAAACAAAATTACATTAGATATTACAATTATGTTTCCTAAGAAATTTGAAGAGTTACATAAAGGAAAGTGAATTCAGATAATGGCTACGCTTGCTTGCGTCAATACATAATACTAACACATTCAATATACATAATGGATTAACAAATCTAGCTAATATGTAAGGTATGCTTGAGATTTTTTTATAGATAGATATTGTAATGTTTACGTCAGTACGTTACGTAGGGTACTGACGCACTGTTACACGAGATTTTACGCACTCAAACAAACGTACTGTATTAAGTATTTAGTAAAGAAAGTTAAATAGGTATAAGAACCGATTATTTGTTGAAAAAAATCTTAATATATATAAATCTCGTGTCACAATGTTTGTCCTCAATGGACTCATAAACCACTTAACCGATTATAATAAAATTCGCACACCATGTGCAGTTCGATCCAACTTGAGAGATAGGATAGCTTACATCCCGATATTCCCACGGGATCGGGAGTTACGCGGGTGAAACCGCGGAGGGCAGCTAGTGTAATATATAAATCGACTCTATACAACAGGTAGGACACTATGTCCTGTAGACCTACACTAGTTGAAGTGAAATATTCTTTAGCGGCGTTGAGCACTTTTTCTGTAATGGGTATAAAATCTTAAACTCGCGTCAGGACACGTGACCTGATCGAAGGATGGAGAGTAGACAGCTATCCCCTCTCTACGGCGCGGCGAAAATGTATGCCTGGGCCTACTGTTTTTAATTTGGCTGTGAGTGTATTAAGACGTACATATGGTATTTTTTAACGGACGACTATTGACGGACGACAAAAGTCGGACGACAAATGTCGGACGACAAATGTCGGACGACAAATGTCGGACGACTATTGACGGACGACAAATGTCGGACGACTATTGACGGACGACAAATGTCGGACGACAATTTGTTGGACGACAAATGTCGGACGACTATTTGTTGGACGACAAATGTCGGACGACTATTTGTCGTCCGACTATTTTTTTTTTTTTCATCTAAAACTCTTTTTGCGTATGTTCTCGCGACATATGAGATTTTACACAGATATACAGTTTTCACTTCTGCCTGCACTCCCGGAGTGCGCTGTTTTTTTTTATTCCTTCCTTCTTAAACTTCAAAATCATCAATCATTATAGTAATTATTTTCCGGGTCTTAATCGCGTATCGCGTACTATGAATACAAATCGTGTGAGTTTAAAAAGTTTATCAATCATCATATTTGTATACAAACTATTCCAATCCAAACATACAAAAGTTTCGAACAAGAATTTGTTTCCGTTCCGATCGTATTTTGTTTCTGTTTCGATTGTCTCTTGCTTATGTTTCGATCGTCTTTTGTTTCCGTTTCGATCGTACCTATTTTGTTTCTGTTGTATTTTGCTTATGTTTCGATCGTCATTTGTTTCTGTTTCGATTGTCTTTTCTTTCTATTTCGCTCTTTTGTTTTCGTTTCAATCATATTTTATTTACTTTTTGATTGTCTCTTGCTTATGTTTCGATCGTCATTTGTTTCCGTTTCGATTGTCTAATCTTTCTGTTTTACTCTTCTTTTGTTTCCGTTTCGATCGTACCTATTTAGTTTCTGTTTCGATTGTCTCTTGCTTATGTTTCGATCGTCATTTATTTCATTTAATAAAATATAAGTTTTACTCTTCTTTTGTTTCCGTTTCGATCGTACCTATTTTGTTTCTGTTTCGATTGTCCCTTGCTTGTGTTTCGATCGTCATTTGTTTCCGTTTCGATTGTCTTTTCTTTCTGTTTCGCTCTTCTTTGGTTTCCGTTTCGCTCGTATTTTGTTTTTGTTTCGATTGTCTCTTGCTTATGTTTCGATCGTTATTTGTTTCTGTTTCGCTCGTTTTTTTGTTTGCGTTGCCTAGAGTCAACCATATTTGAAATAAATATTCACACGAATTGAGAAACTCCTCTTTTTTCGAAGTTCGGTTAAAAATGGACAATGAATATGAATCAAATGGAATATGTCGGATACTGACGCAAAGGTCAAGGGAAAGGAAACATTATATCTTCGGATTTGTGAAGGAAATATAATAAATGGAGTGTATGAAGATCTCTGACTTGGAAGAAATGGTTTACCGGAATCATCCCGTGAGAGAACAGTTACATATGCCCGAATATTCAAACGACTCTAAATATTTAAGACGCTCCTATCCAATTTAAATATGACACTGAAATGTCAATTTAATCGTCACTTAAGTTATGTAGTAGAGTGGTAATCTCACAATAATTTGAAGTGTCTTCCTCCATGCAATATGCGAAAACATTCGAGGAATTATGAGTCAATTGCCTTACTTTCGTGTGGTCAAGTTTATTTCGCAAAGACGTATCTAACTCTGGTTGACATATCACTGAATTAGACCGGATAGTTCGAATTGAACATGAAAGAAAGAACAAACAGACAGACTGTCTCATAAAATAAAATAAATTAAGCATTTATTGCTGTTAACAGTTTCACGTAATAATTTTGTTAACCCTAACCCTATGTAGATATTTGTCTTAATTGTAAATTAATATTTTGCTCAAATTTTATATTATAGATATCGACATTCGGTTGGTCTACAGCTTGTCTTTCGACAAAGGCTTCCTCTCTTTCCACTCTGTTCTATCATTTGCGACTCGGGTCCAACATGGCCCGGCTACTTTTGCGAGGTCATCATCCCATCGCATGAACTGCCTGCAGAGGCAGAGGCCTATTTGTCATTTATTATGTGGTAATTTTGACTCATACCATTCTACGACCTACGTGATTTTAATGGATTTCTCAGCTACAATATATTTGCGAATGAATGAATTTTGATTGTTATTGTAGCTATTTCGAATTCTAAAAGCCCTTGAGTGTGTTCTTAGGACGTTTACGCAGTAAACTTGGTTAAGAATGTAATCAAAGAATACTTTGAATATAAGATTTAGTTTGGTATTTGTTTAACGCCTACCTTGTTTTATTGGTGTTTTATTAAGTACAAGCTTCTGCCCGCGGCAGGCATTTTACGCTCCTAGGGGTGGAATTTAGAAAAATCATTGATTTGTGGCTACACTTTACTCTAGGACCAGCCAGCAGTTAAAACTGTGCGTTAATCAGGTCTTTAAATTTCTGAAGATAGATAGCTTCCAGTTTATTTAGGTACATTGAAATCATTATTAAAAAGCTAAGAGGTTGGTACCTATAATATGTGAAGGGAACTTAAGCCACCTATAAGTATACGTGTCCTAGGCATTACAGCGTCCTGAATAAATGAAAGTTGGCTGCCCAATAGACCTGAAGGCCAATATTATTACTGTTTGTACTATAATATTCAGCGAGACTATCCCGAGGCATTGTCCCCAAGATTCTGGCAGCACTCCCTCGGTGAATCGCGAGAATTTTATAGATTAATTATATAATTCCTTAGCCAATACCTTTGGGAAAAATAAATATATAAGTAAGATTTAGAGTTGTATCTCGTTTGTTACAGTGCAAGCCGTACTTGCGGAACGGAGGGCGCGTCAGAGGACCCAGCGCAGCCTACCGTCGACCTGCCGCGCACCAGGGACGGCGAGATCGACTACGATGGTAAGAACTGTAAGAATTACATGTACCTTGGGCTTCTTCTAGAGTGGTTTGCGGACATTCTGGCCTTGGTTACATGCTTGCTTAAACTCATTCTGTTGCTGAGAAGTCTCAGCTTGTAACATCACCTTATTTGGAGTATATTTAATTTACAATTACATCCATGATCAGGCTAAATATAAATACTTCTTAATATTTTAATTTTCTAATAAAGAGGAAATATTTTATTGTTTGTTTGAATTGAATAAGTTTCGAAACTGCTGGACCGATTATGATGAAACTTGGTATGAGGAATAATTGATTTATTGGAAGAGTCAAAGGCTACTTTTTATACCGATACTAGCGACCCGCTCCGGCTTCGCACGGCTATATTATGCATGTATTATACATATAAACCTTCCTCTTGAATCACTTTATCCATTAAAAAAAACCGCATCAAAATCCGTTGCGTAGTTTTAAAGATCTAAGCATACAAAGGGAAATAGGGGCATAGGGACGGCGGAAAGTGACTTTATTTTATACTATGTAGTGATTCCCACGGAATCGGAAGTTACGCGGGTGAAACTGCGAGGTGTTGCTAAACTATAATTTGCTAGGTTGGTTGGTCCCCACACTACGCCTGTCTCGTGGGGTCCTTAGTCCTAGGTCAAGATAAACAGTTAGGACGATGGATTGCGCGCTTTTTGATAACTGCTAATGAAATTCAAACTTATTTATATGGACCGTTAGATCAACCTTTTCAGCAGATTTTGTACTTGTTTGCTTTGCTTGGGCGATAGAGCAGGTTTCCAGGCTTAAAATTATCCATGTAGGTTTCGTTCGCTGCTGGCTTTTCTAGTGCACGGCAGGTCAACAGCAAGCTGAGCAGGTTCCGCCGACGTGCTTTCCGTCCACGGAAGAATGTAACTTACCTTGGGTTTCTTCGCTTGTGGATTACGAACGTTCTAAGCATTGGTTACATGCTTGCAAAAAGAGTATATTGTTCCTAAAAATGTATCTGCTTTTTTGAAGTTATACTTTTTAAGGCACGTTATGAAAATATGATGAGAGTAAAATTTTAAGATGCGCGCGCATCTGTAACACAAAAGTCACATGTTGAAGCTGCGTAACCCAAAAGTAAAACTGGTTGAAGCTGCGAGAGTGAAATTTTAAGAAGCGCGCGCATCTCTGTAACACTAAAGTAACAGGTTGAAGCTGCCCGCAAAATAAATATCAGACGGACGGAGATGGACAGACAGACGGAACTTCTAAAAGTATATTTCTTCATATTATGTATTAACCTATAAATTTAAACAGACAGAAAGTGTATAAATACGTTTATATTATAGCGTTGTACGAAGATGAATCGGATAACGAGCTCGGGTCGATGGAGAACCACGGCTCAGTGGTCACACACCTTCTCTCACAGGTCAAGATCGGAATGGATCTCACTAAGGTAACTCACTTACACAAACTTTCTAAGCTATTGCATAGCTTTTATCGCGGGCTTTGAGCTCGGCGACCGAATCAAGAAATTCCGTAACAAAAATAAAACCTAACACCCCCCACTGCGCCTACCATGTAGCTCGGCCGAGCGTTCGCTTAACGTATATGTATATGGTACGACTGTACGAAGCTCGCACGATGCAATAGCTTTATCGCGGCAGACCCCGAGTGCCACACGTTTTTTTTTTAATATTTTACACAAAATAGTTCCAAGCAGTCTTTCTTATCTTACTAATATTATAAATGTGAAAGTTTGTGTGTGTGCATGTATGTTTGTTACTCCTTCACGCAAAAACTACTGACCGATTGAGGTGAAACTCGGTATCTAGATAGCTGGAGACTTGGATTAACACATAGGCTACTTTTTATCCCGATATTTCCACGGGATCGGGAGTTCGCGGGAGGCAGCTAGTGGTAAAATATAACACCTTGTATTGTGTACTTTAAACAAAAACCTGGTTGTTAGTGGTGACAGTTTGGTGAAGAACAGCACATCCGTTTTCTAGAGAATTTTCAAATGTGTTTCAGGTTGTGCTGCCAACATTCATTCTCGAAAGGCGATCGCTGCTTGAGATGTACGCGGACTCCTTCGCGCACCCAGACCAGTTTGTTAAGTAAGCCATTTTTTTATGCCTTAACTTATGAGTTAGTGGCCTCAGGGTAGACATTTCAAAGAAAAATCGGGAAAAAAGCCTATGTGACCAGAGCACTTCAGTTTGCTTAGCCTGTGGCTGACTGAGCTGAGGCCCACCCATTTAAAACAGCACAAGACTCTTTAATGCTTAGATGGCCTTTCCGGGTCTTTGATTTTGTCTAATTTATGTTTTTTGTTTTTCTGAACACGTCTATATGTGCTACGTAGACATGTTTATGCTCGCGCGCTTTTTATACTTGTAGTGAGGTTCACCCGGGTGGTCTCAAGAGGTGAAGAACAGGTATTGGCAGTCGAGTTAGGGGAGGCCATCTTGCTGTCTTGGACAACCTCCAGAAAAGCCAGACTTTGGAACAGCATTAGTACTGTTCCGAAATCTGGTTTTTCTAGTTCTTCTTTTCTGGCCTGCTTTAGAATGATTAAGTGTTTCATTCCGGTTGTTCTTGTCTCCAGGATAGTAGACCAACCGACACCCAGAGAGCGTATGGTTCAAGTAGTGAGATGGTACCTGAGCTCGTACCACGCCGGGCGCAAGTCGCAAGTTGCTAAGAAACCATACAACCCCATCCTAGGCGAGGTGTTCAGGTGCCATTGGGAACTGGACGGTGACTCTCCACATGGGGATAAGGTAACGTCAAATTATCTCTTAGGGGACGTCCATTAACCACGTGATGTTTTTTGGAATTTTTCAACCCCCTTGGTGATACATGGTGAGGTTTAATATTACCCCCCCCCCCCCCCCCCTCCTCGCCTATATCACGTGTATTTTCAGTATCTACAAATAATCTTAATGTTGTTTTAATATTTATAAAATACAGGTATAATACCTATCATCTAATTATATTATAGAAACATAAACTTTTTAAACTCACACGATTTGTATTTATAGTAATTATTTTCCCGGGTCTTAATCGCGTATTTTTTGTTTTTTATTTCTCTTACCTCCACGTTTCGACTATGTTACAATAGTCATGGTCGCGAGGAGACTGGAGCAGCGGCGAGCGTTGTCCTCTCATGTTGATAGTTGAGGGTAGTAACCGAGGGTAGGTCGAGTACCGACACTCGATTTTATAAACAGTTTTGTCAACAGTCATAAGGGCCGCGGCACACCACACTCACTATATCCGAAGATATATCCGGAGATATCCCGCGACACTTGCACATTTTTTTTTATATAGAAACATTTACGCCGCTTTTCGGTTGAGTATCGCGCGTTTGCCGAATAAATAAATACGCCTCACGTGGTTAATGGACAGCCCCTTAAGCCAACGGCCCATGGTGCACCTACTCCAATGCCCATTGTGCCCTAATACCTGCACTTTGGAGGACCTGGTAGAGGCTAACGCCGCTGCAGTTGCAGTGGCTAGCTACTGGGCAGGAAAAAATTGAGTGGTCGAGCGTCACTGATACGAAAAGAAGAAGAATGGGCGGGCGACACGGTATACTACCAGGAGCTTGTGTGCTCGAGGGCGACCTTCGAACTGCTTCAATAATTCGCCCACGAGTGGCACAAGAAACGACACGCAATAGAGCTCAACCTTGGCTAGCTAGATAGTACTGAGAGATCGTGAAGACTCTTGACGTTTATAGCCCCATTCGGGAAGAGTTGCATAGCAAGAGGACAGAAAAGGATCCGAAGGGACTTAAGTGAGTACGTCTATGAAGCTACGCGTCTGTGGAACCTGGTGTATGGCTTGTTGAACGGAAAGCGTCATGACGCCTGCCGTTCAGCATGTCATACGCCGGGGCTTACATCGAGTGGAAGGCGGTGTTTATTTTTGTAAAAATGGCGGGAACGGCCGACGGCATTGTCGCAAATGATTGGAAATCTACGCGTGTAATACGCCTCGTGAACAGAGTTCAGTCCGCTGAGCTATTCAAGCTGTTTGGCGTATTTTGAAGCATCTATGAAGCTATGCGTCTGTGAACAGTAACCTTTAATTGTTGACAATTTGTCGGACATTTTCTATGGCCGAATGATTCTGATATTGACACATGCGTGGAAACTGACTATGAAACGAAACTTTAAAAAAAAGGATGCTCTCGATTCGTCGCATATAATATTTTTTAATGTAAGTACTACCTATGTTTAGAAGAAGATAAAACCGGCCAAGTGCGAGTCGGACTCGCGCACGAAGGGTTCCGTACCATGTTGCATGGAAGCCTCCTTTTTTTCTGTTTTTAATATTTATTGTTATAGCGGCAACAGAAATAAATTATATGTGAAAATTTCAACTGTCACGGTTCATGATGTTAGGTACTACTGGACCGATTGCGATGAAACTATGTGTGTAAATAGCTGAAGACCTGGAATAACACTTAAGCAAATTTTTATCCCGACATCCCCTCGGGATCGGGACTTATACGGGTGAAACCGCGGGGAGCAGCTAGGAAGTATACTTACCAGCATGACCGTCATATCTCCAAAAATGGCAAGGGTACAAAATTTCAAATTAGTGGTACAAAAAAGTAATTTTGTACCACCTAAAGTTTTTCGAAAAATCTACTTCGTCGTGCCAGGAAGTACAACACTTTGCCGGGACAGCTAGTTTTATTTATCATTATATTCTATAAAGTAACTTGTTTCTTCCAGCAGGAAGTAGGCGACGGTCCAGTACCCTGGTGTACCCCGGACCAGCTCTCGTTCGTCGCGGAACAAGTGTCCCATCACCCCCCGATCTCGGCCTTCTACGCAGAACATTACAACAAACGTATACAGTTCGACGCCTGGGTCTGGACCAAGAGCAAGTTCCTGGGACTGTCTATTGGCGTACATAATATTGGCAAGGGAACTGTTACGTTATTGGATGTTGGTGAAGAGTATACTTTGACATTCCCAAATGGATATGGCAGGTAATCACTACATAGTAAAACAAAGTCGCTTCCCGCTGTCCTGAATGTCCCTATGTATGCTTGGATCTTTAAAACTACTCAACGGATTTTGATCCGTTTTTTTTTATCTAATAGATAGTGTGATTCAAGAGGAAGGTTTTAGTATATAAAACTACCACGCGTTCCTAGTTGCAGGCAATGCAGTACATTTTACACATAGCGCTATTTAGCCCCATACTAAGCAACTAGGCTTGTGTTATTGTGACGATACAACACATAAAATACTTCTTTACTTTTTGCTATCTATCCATATAAAATGCTTTGTCACCATAACAAGCCCAGATGAGCGATATTATTATTAAATACTCTCATGTTACCATGATGCATGACGTCACACATCGGGAACGGGACGCGTCATGTTCCGGTAAATTGACGCTTTTGTGTGAATGCAGGTGTTCCACAATTTATTAAACGTTATCTCTTAAAAAGAAAGTTTATCCGTTATTTCGACTCAGTAGGACGTGAATTGTAGTTTTGTTATTAAAGAACACTGTTACGGTGATGCAGAGTTCCTCATCCCAGAAGAGTTTTTAGAAAGTATTTAAATTTAGGTAATCTTCCCCAGATCAATACTAACAGTTCCATGGATAGAGCTAGGCGGGTCCGTGTGCATAGAATGCGTGCAATCAGGCCATAAAGCCAACGTGGAGTTCTTGACGAAGCCGTTCTACGGAGGCAAAAAGCATAGGGTTACATGCGAGATATTCGCTGGTACTGAGAAGAAACCGTATTATACGGCGCAGGGAGAGTGGAACACGAGGGTTGATGGACGGTGGATGGATACGGGGGTAAGTGTCTCGTATATGTTAACAAAAATTTAACTTTGATCTAGTTAATGCTCAGAGAAAGCAGGTTTTTAGCAAGTTGTAACAAAACTATCTCAAAGTTGATTGGACCCTTTCTGCTTCTAAGATTTATCATAAATATCGCGACACAATCCACGTATCGTCGGCATATATGACAAGAAAATAGTTAGGGACAAAGTTTACAAAGGTCATCTTTAATATAAACATGAAAGATGGTAAGACCTATAATAGTCCCCTGAGGGACACCATAGCAAAGTGGTTCATAAATAATACTCCCCAATCTTGATGCACTAGGTTTTATCAGAGAGATAGCTTTTGACCTCGAGCTGAGCTTCAGCAATCCAAAGCTCAGCTCAAGTTCGATGAAAGGAAATGAACTAACAGAGACGTTGTTGAAAGCCTTAGATAAGTATAAAGCTGAAGGTATAGTTACCCCCGCAACCTCTGTGGTCAACAAAGCTGAAGTTTCACTCTATATTCTATTATTTCAGCGATCAGAAGTCCTATTCGAAGTGACGAACATGAAGCCGCGACGTAAGCGCGTATTGCCAATCTCGCGGCAAACGACGCAGGAGTCGCGGCGCGTGTGGCGTCACGTGACCGCCGCGCTCCGAGCGCAGGACACCGATGCTGCGACCAACGCCAAGCGGCAGGTGGAGCAGGCTCAGCGGGACGCGCATAGAGACCGCGAGGCTCAGGGGGACAAGTGGATCACACAGGTACTACGAGGAACTATGGTGAAAATGCTGACTTTTCTAGTGATTTAGTGACCGACCTCGACATCACACAGAGCAGAGGTCCAGCATTTTGTACATATTTCTGTAGGGTTCTACGACTATGACCCGCCCCATTCAACTTTTCAGATTAGCCTAAACTCATCCGATGGCTTTTTTTGTGCAGGATGGTATTGCAAATTCTGTCTGTTCGCTTTACCCGGTTCTTACCCACCGTCCACCTCCTGAGACCACCTGGGTAAACCGTGGAAAGTTTTTTTGACAACGGTTTACCTTTGTTCACCTGGGTCTTCCCAGGGAACACCCCCCATTTACATAAAATGGGGAAGCATATTAATTTGTTTAAAAATCAAGATTACTTTTGCTATAAAACATTTTAATACATCATGATATCAACTACAAGAAGTCCACTTCAGAACATAGGCCTCCCCCAGATCTTCCTAATACATATTTCTCGGTTATTCCAGCTCTTCAGTCCAAAAGACGAAGACGGTTGGGAATTCAATGCACCGCTTAGAAAACGTCTCGAACTCAAACCTTCGCCGCAACACAAGTCCTCGGACAACGCTGAGAGCACCAGATAATCAAATATCAACCTAAACACTAACGCATAAGGTAGAGATTCCTTTAACTAGACGAATGTAGTATGGTCGTGTAATGACAAAAGGTTTGTACAATCCTGTTGGGGGTTTAAAAAAAATGTTTCTATAATACAGCCGTCAAAAATTCAGTATCACCAACCAAGAATTAAAAATACATTTTTCTAAAGTATTTCCCATATCAAAACTGTCAAAAAATGTATATTTAACCCTCGGTTGATCAATAAGTTATTGATTTTGACCATTAGCCATGGTAAGTTGTCTTTTTGCCATAAAATTGAAGTGAAATTTACAAAAATTAGCGTTAAGGTTGGTAAATAATTTGACACAATGAATTTATAGTTTTGGCATGAATCTTGAGCGCTGTGTTTTACTTTATTATAATAATTTATTACGCAAATCGGTTTACAAAGATGTTCATACAAAACCCTTTAAGCCAGTAGCGAAGGGTCCATACCACACAATGCCTGACTGCTTACCTTTACGAATTCAGGCATAGATGCACACCTAAACCTATATGTTTAAGTTAAAAAAAAAAATATCAAATAATCAATATCGCCTTAAAAAATTAAAATAGCAGACATTTTCCCTTGTTCTGTACCGGACAGCTTCTTTATTGGACAGATTCGTAATTCAGTAGTTTCCTCGCTACTGAGGTATATATAGTAACTCTAGGGCCCGTATTAATAAATCGCTCTCAATATCGATCTTGAGTGCGTATCAATTGAGTGAGTCTTGAGATGCGGTCACTATCTTAAGTTAGGCGTTAATTAATAGATAAAACTCAAGTTTTAACCAGGCTGATGTCGCTCTTGAGATTTGAAACTGATCTTGAGAGCGACATTGAATGACAGTAACGCTTTGTTCTTACCTTGAATGGTATGTTTTTACCCTATGGTAGGTAGTGTCGTCATATTTTGCTGTCAACTTGTTTTTAATGTGAATTTTTTTACAAAATGTAAGATTTTACTACTAAATAATTATTTAAATGCGAATGATTTGTTCAAAAAGTCATTAGCATAAAATATCATCATAATAATTGATTTCTGACAAAATTTGTTCTAGCTCCATGTTCCTGAACCACATGAGTAGAGATGACCAGAGACTAAGGTTGTTCGGAGCTGTCAAAATGAATACGTAATTGTGACGTAATCATGTAGGGTTGGCACAGGTGGATTATATTAAATAAAAAAAACTTGAGAGGTGTCAAGGCACACCCGGATAGAACGAAGTTTCTTTCGATTGATTAGTTAGGGAGTTGTAATTAATTAAAGTTTTTCGTTTTTTATATCTACTTTTTTTTTTGTAAATAATCGTCGCGACACCACACTGTTCAATGCAAAATAGAAAGACGAAACGAAAATAACTACCTTGCTTTCTATGCAAAACGTGTCGTTACATCTTTTGGTCTTAATTTTTTCCGTCTCTTTTTCGCAACGCGAGATAAGGAAATTCGCTCCAAAAAAAATGTGTGAACTAAGTATCAGTGTCTTTTATTATGGGCGTTTATTTTAACGCGGTAACAATGTAATCTGAATTGATGATTAATCTATACTTACTAATATTATAAAGCTGAAGAGTTTGTTTGTTTGTTTGAACTCAGGAACTACTGGTTCGAATTGAAAAAATATTTTTGTGTTGGTCAGTCCATTTTTCTAGAAGGCTACTTTTTATTTTAATATTTCCACGGGATCGAGACTTACGCGAGTAAAACCGCGGGGTGCAGCTAGTAGATAAATAAATGAATGATGAACATAATACCTAAATCAGAATTTTTTATGGCTTACCGGGAAACTTTGATGTCACAGAATCGAACGTTATATAGATAAACGTTGACATACTAGAATTCACAAGTAGTATGTTATACATACATATAACTATGCTTTCCGTCGTGTCTAGTCACTATAACACAAGCCTAGTTGCTTAGGCTGGAGCACACACTCACTAAATCGTTTCCATTCTTCCTCCCTCCCTCTCTATAAAAGAAAAACTTCTATCCGTGGTCTGGTCATGACAGCACAAGCCTAGCCGCTTAGGTTGGGGCACTCACACACTCAATTCCCACCCAGTAAAGGTACATTTTAATATTTATAACTATTATATCTGTCGCGTCTAGTCACTATAACACAAGCCTAGTTGCTTAGACTGGAGCACACGCTCACTCACTCACTCAATCGTTCCCACCCTTCCTTCGAAAGAAAGAAAATTATTTAAGTCTTCTATTTCGTCACTCGTCACCATAACACAAGAATGGTCCACACTCACTCCCTCCCTACTTAAGATCAAATTAATAACACTATATTTTATTAAACAATATGAAACAAACATGCGACGCGTGATGTTTACCGCTCGCATGCGAGTGTGACAGCCCTGAACTTGGGCACTGGCCGAGCCAGTATAGACCGGTTTCTCTCCGTACGTGATGTGCCGCCAGTGCTCACGCACACACGCGCGTCAAGCTTGTAGTAGTGGACTTGTCAGAGAGCCTTGTATGACACATTAGTCTCTGGTTGTATTATTTACTCATGTGCCTGAACTACAAAACTAACGAAACAGCTAACTATGTCATGTATGACCCGCAATCAGACTTGAGTTCACGAAACTACATCTTGAGACATATCTTGAGAGCTGAGTTTGATTTATTAATACGGTATTACTCAAGTGATACGTCGCTCTTTAATCGCGTCTTAAGATAGGTTTATTAATCAGCGCAATAACTCAAGAGCAAACTCAAGATTGAAATCGATATTGAGTTCGGTTTATTAATACGGACCTAAGACTCAGTGCTCAAGATTGATAATTTCCAGGTATTTTCAAAAGCTATTATAAAACCCAACAGGGTTATCCAAAAAGTTAAATGTATCGAAGATAAATTAAAAAGTAATTCCATTGATAATAAATATTGAGATATGAACTCTATAAAGTGGTTATTGGTAATTATAAGAGAAAGTGTTTGAGGGCTACTTCCGAATACTTTTACCATTAGCTTTTGTACTTCGACGTTTTGGAAATTCTAACATCTTTGGAAGTTTTTGAGGTTATGTTAATTCGAAAATCAGCTGATTTTTTTTTAATAAAGGCATTCAGACTTATAACAGTCGATAAAACTTAAAAATAGGTAGGTTTAATCTTAAGGTTAATGACCTCTCTGTGAAGGTAACAGCTGATTTAAAAAAAAATCCAAGGATCGTAGAACAAAATTTGATTGTTAAGGTGAAAGGGTACCGGCGCTTTCTCCATACAAACGTAGTCGACTGTTTCCTACCTATGCCTGTGGGGCATGGTCATGGCAGTTATAAGTTTTATGCAACAAAAATATTTGCTAAAGTGTCATTATCCAGGGAGGAAACAGTCGACTACGTTTGTATGGAGAGAGCGCAGGTACCCGTTCTTCTTAAGGTGCAAAGAAGTAGCCCTCAATCGCTTTCTTCTAAAATTACCTTTAACCCAAAGTGGTTAAGGTAGAAATCCCTTTAAACCGACCCCGTAGAGGTAATTATAGGTAAATTGATGCACCGTTTATCGCTTTCTTGGTGAATGAAAGTTTATGTTTGTGCAAATTATACAGTAACTAGCTGTTGCTCACGACTACGTACGCGTGGTAGTTTTGTTTTATGTACTAAAACCTAACTCTATCTATTTAAAAAAAACCGTATTAAAATCCGTTGCGTAGTTTTAAAGATCTAAGCATACATAAGAACAGACAGATAGCGGGAAGCGACTTTGTTTTATACTATGTAGTAATAGTTAAGTGATAATTAAATAATATTTTCGAAAAAACTAATTTTAAAATGAGCCTTTTTGCCTATGAAGATCTAGTTCTGCAGTGTGTGTCAAAAATCCTGTAATCGCTCTAACGTAGGTAACACCAGAAATAACCAAAAATAAATTGCATTTTATTTAGTATTTTGGACTTGCTCGGCAAATACCAAAATATGTTTTCACGTCGCCTTAATTTTATACATATCGATTTTTAAGCACGTAAAATAATCTATACTTATATTATAAAGCTGAAGAGTTTGTTTGTTTGAACGCGCTAATCTCAGGAACTACTGGTAATTAAAAAAATATTTTTGTGTTGGATAATCCACTTATCGAGGATGGCTATAGGCTAGTTTTCCCCACGGGATCGGGAGTTACGCGGGTGAAACCGCGGAGCGCTGCTAGTATAATATATTCTGTAAGTAAAAGACTTATCACGAAATATCCGAAACTATAAGAGCAACGAGTGTAAAACTTCGCTGGGGGTTTCTTTTATGACGTAGGGGACTAAGAAAGGTTTTTGGAAATACGACCTCTATAGTGGTAAAAAGAGTTTGACTGTTTGTACTCTTTGTTTAAAGCATATCAACATTACTTTTAAAGAGACAATCGCGGCTAAAGTCGCAGGGCGTAGCTAATCCTACTTCCTAGTAATATTATAAATAGCGACCCGCTCCGGCTTCGCACGGCTATATTATGCATGTATTATATGTCGCAGGGGGGGGCCGAGCGTTGGCGAATGATTCCGAGCCTGACTCCGCGTCACTCATCGTAAACAATTAAAATAAGAATTCAGATACTCTGCTCAACATTTAATTTATCACAATCAATAATCACACTTACAAAATACCCAGGGATCCGTCCGATTAATCGCGATTACAATAGTAACCGCGCGCCAGGCACTAGGCACGGCGACGACCAGCAGCAGACTGCCCCGAACACGAGCCTACAGCTCTTTTTATCCTGTTGCTTAGCCCCGCCTCTCGTGACGCAGGAGCCAGTCGTTTCACAACTTTTATTATTTCAAAGTACTTCGAAACGTACACTGAATTAACGAAGTTTCTATGCACGAAAACAGATAGTGCTGCTAACTCTGCGGCGCGCTAACAGATGGCGTTGCTAAATCTGCGACATATACATATAAACCTTCCTCTTGAATCACTCTATCTATTAAAAAAAACCGCATCAAAATCCGTTGCGTAGTTTTAAAGATTTAAGCGTAGAAAGGGAAATAGGGACAGAGAAAGCGACTTTATTTTATACTATGTAGTGAAAGTTTATGTTTGTTACTCCTTCACCCAAAAACTAATGGACCGATTGCGATGAAACTCGGTATCTAGATAGCTGGAGACCTGGATTAACACATAGGCTACTTTTTATCCCGATACTCCCACGGGATCGGGACTTACGCGGGTGAAACCGCGGGGCGCAGCTAGTAAAATATATTTCTAATACTTATAGTAAAATATATTTACAATTTGGTGGTTTTTAAGTCGCGAGTAAATCTTCTAGACGCGCATCGTCATCTACCATCAGGCAGGTGTTATAATGTTTAAACGCTGACCTATAATTTGTGAAACTTCAGACTTTACTGTATAATTTGTACGGCTATAGTGAAACGTGATCTCTAAAAATATAAATTTTATAGTATTTCTTTTTGTAAATTCCCTATCTTATGGCCTACGATAATAAAATTAAAATAATAAATAAACGAGCAATATTTAACATTTGTAAATAATATTTGCTTTTTATTGTATGAATGGGTGACATTGAAATGATAATGTATGGACATTGCATGGTTTAAAATTAAAATTATCACCAAGTTGAGTTGATTGAACCGCGATAAAGTAAGATGTCTATTAAATTATAGTGCCTGCATCTCAATAAGCCTGTAGGACTAATAAACCCTCATCATTTTCGTACATGTGTCATTTGTAAAAGTGCAAAAGTGACAAAACATATTTATATTGACGGATTTACCAGCAAACAATTGAGGGGCGTCTTTGGGGTTGATTTGATTTTTTGGGGGAAAAACATTTTCCAATGGTTTTTCCAGTTTCAATACTAGGGTTGCAAAATTTAGAGGTAGTTTGAGGGCCGATTTTTTTTATCAAGACCTATTTCTGATAACTTTTTTCTCTTTAACAAAAAAACAAATATGCCTTATTAGTCTTACATGATTGTACTTAGATTAACTCACAAATACCTCGAGTCCAAATTAAGCACATCAAGCGAACCAATCAAAGCCTAAGCTTACTTGAAAATAAGATACAATTTAACTTAAGACTGTTTCTAGATCTCGTTCAATATGAGACGAGCGGACTGCTCTCTATTATAGCAATTGCAATGAGTATTATTTTTAGGAGCAATTACAACTTGCAATTGATTTTACAGTACATATATGTCGAGTGATATGCTATTTTAAGCTACGCCAAGTGTAAATCCGCCACTAGCGTAACATCTAGCAGCGTTGTGATTGGTCAGGACAGTGATTCACGCACACATTGACAACAATTCATATCATTCGAAGCTTGTTGAAATGCAAGAACTATACCGTCTCAATATCGCAATCAACTTGGTTTAAAAAATCTTTTTCTTAGAATTGGAGTAACAAAACATCTAGTATTTAAGAAATTTCTCATTGTTTCTGAGATTAGAATAACCATTTAGACTAAATACCGAGAGAGAAGCAACTATTGCGGTAGAAAGAGTGAAAGACGACTAATATTGTCATTTGTGGGAGATATATTATTCCTTTAGGCTAGGAGGCGGTTACATAGTTGGCTTCAAAAGTGCAGACCCACATAGAGATCTAAAATGAATGTTTTCAACTCAAGCAAGGCTTTAATCCTGTTTGGGTTGAAGTAATTTAATGGCAAATCATAATTAAAATAATAGCAACTTAAAAACTGTACGGTGATTCTCCACTTCTGGTGCCTGATTGTAGTCGGCAACAGAATTGCAGACCCATCGTAGAGTTATTATAGACTATTACTTATTGGAAAGTTTTCATTTCAATAGTGTTTGTCTAATAAACTCATGAGTTGAAAAACTTTAAACTTTAATTCGAGTAGGGCCTTAGAATCTTGCTAAAGAGGAAATAGAACCGGCGCTCTCTCTATACAAACGTAGTTGACTGTTTCCTCATTTTAAATTAAGATTTAAAAAACAAAACATAGTGGCATGATCATTGGTCATGGCAGTTATAAGTTTTACGCAACAAAAATATTTGCTATAGTGTCATTATCCAGGGAGGAAACAATCGACTACGTTTGTATGGAGAGAGCGCCGGTACCCTTTCCTCTTAAGTTGAAAACATTTTAATAATAGCAATTCTGGATTTCTGTTGTGGGTCTCCAATTTTGTTAACTGATTTTATATGCAGATAAATTCATATTTAATGGCGGCTCTGTAACCCTAACACTATTTGACAAACGTATAACCCTGTGCACAATAGCCTGCGTCGTCGGCCAGAGAGGGCGAGTCAGTATTGACTCGTGACATAATCCAGCTAACTTCAGAGCCTCCATTCAGATTGGTTTTATCTGTACCGGCCTTGGCTCTCGGTTTGAAAATTCTTCAAGCGATATTAGAGCCCTACCTCACTGAGACGCCATAGCGATGTCGCCGGCTACGTATCCATAGCTACTTCTGGCTACCCTAGGTCGCCAAATAGAGTAGCTACTGGCTACTGTCTGTCACAAAAGAGCGTCCTTCCTCATTGGCGACCCGTTGGACACTGAGCGAGGCGCAGTTTACACGTATGCTGGCTACTGTAGCTACATCGCCAGGACGCTATAACATCCAGTCTCCACAAAGCGCTCTGTCTTTCGTGGCTATGCTTTTAAACTGGCGACGTCGCGCGTCGGCACTCCATCGGCAAGTGAGCTAACTTCCAATTGGATACGTAGCCAGCGAAGTCGCCATGACATCCCGGTGAGGTAAGGGCTAGTCTCATTAAAATTTCAAAGATCTATACATCATCTCCTATCTATTAGAATAGAGTTAGCCAGCTAGATTCGTTAGTTAATATAAAGAGTGAGTCATATTGTTTTTTTTAATAACAGTAATTAAATTATTTAGCAATTTCACTACATTTTGAAAAAGCAATCTTCTTAACTAACAGTACAACAAAAATAATCCCCATAAATGTGAAATTCAATGATAGGTACCTACCTAACTTGTAATTTAAGAACAATCGAATTTCCTAATACGCACTAAGCAGCTAAAGTCAGGTGTTTATTTAATCTTACGGCATTTAAAACACCTAGGCACGTTAACTAAATCCAAGTAAATTCGTTTCTTAATTGATTTTGTTCTTCTGCGGACACGAGCTTTAGATCGTACCCCAAGTGTTTGCTATAATATATGTAGACTCAAAATAAGCCTTATTAAAAAATAACCTTATTTTGTGAAAAGGCTATTTATGTCAAGCTTTATAAAGGGCTTACTGCGTGAAAAGGCTGTTTTAAAGCCTTTTTTTAAGGCTTTAAAACAGCCTTTTCTGCTTATTTTGTGTAAAAACTTTCAAAGCCTCACAAAATAGGCTTATCATGTGAAAAGGCTATGTATGTATAGACACAAAAAGGTTTAATTTGTGAAAAATCTGTCTTATAGCCTCACAAAATCGGCTTATTTCGTGAAAGGCTATTGTATAGCCACAAAAAGGGTTTATTTCGTGAAAACGCTATCCTATAGGCAAAAACTGTACTTTTTTCGTTTTAGGCTATTTTAATTGTGTAATTCGTTAGACCGGGTCCATATTATAAAATCGTTCAATAAAAACCACTTAGGTAGTAAAAGACTGAGACGAAACGTTAACGATTATTCGGCAGCGAGACACGTGCAAATTATGAATTATAATATCACATAGAATTATTTAATTATATAGTTATAACTATCATGTTGTATATTTAAATAAAAAACAAACTGTTCCATTTTTACTGTGTTTATTTTTACATTCGGTAATAAATATTTAAGGTTGGAGCATGCCCTTTAACAGATTCCACATATAAATCAACAAATGCACAAAGCACATAATCTGCTGTAGTTCAAAATCGTTTACCTAAGTATATACCTCTGCATTTGGTAGAAATCTATAACGTTCCTTTACTTGCTACCATAGGTTACTGGTTTCATTTCTATCACTTACTATGTAGTCTGAAATTGACATTTACCGCACTTGCGTATAGCACCTTAATCATTTTAAGTGCCCACACGCTTTAAGCGCTGTTAATTCAATTCGAAACCCAACCTTCATAAAGATGTTAAAATGTCAGAAAAGATTCCCGTAACGAGTTATAGATTTTGACTATTAGTTAACATTTATATCTTCATTGCTGGCTAAAGTAAGAGAATGTAAAGCGAGCAATCACAATATCAGTGTCGACCAAATCTGACCCGTTTAGATACGATTTTAATGAGATTCTGTTGTTCTTTATGCGGAATCTATTAGATGGTAATCTGTAGGAGTATTGTTACTTATAATCGAATCCATTAGGTCGCTACTTTAAAAGAAAGTGGTGACTGTTATTCAGAGTAGCGCCTTAGTTGCTACTGTGACAAATTACTGCAACAACTTTTACCAGACCTAGGTCTCATATAACTCAAGGCTCGGTCCAATGCGGATTGAGCCTCGCAAGCTGTGCCGTGAACAAACGGTTTTATCGGAGCTGTCAATATACGGAAGTTAACTTGTGTCACAGTATATATGATAGTTACTACTGTGACAAATTACTGCAACAACTTTTACCAGACCTAGGCCTCATGTAACTCAAGGCTCGGTCCAATGCGGATTGAGCCTCGCAAGCTGTGCCGTGAACGAACGGTTTTATCGGAGCTGTCAATATACGGAAGTTAACTTGTGTCACAGTATATATGATAGTTACTACTGTGACAAATTACTGCAACAACTTTTACCAGACCTAGGCCTCATGTAACTCAAAGCTCGGTCCAATGCGGATTGAGCCTCGCAAGCTGTGCCGTGTACGAACGGTTTTATCGGAGCTGTCAATATACGGAAGTTAACTTGATTGAAATTCATTTTATCGTAAAGGAATCTTGCTTGGCGGTTGCTCAGCATCCATACGTTGGCTTCTGAATCTACCTGTGGAGGTTTAGTCTTAAAAATATACTAAGCGGCGACTTGTTGGATTATTTGAAATTACATCCCAGCCAGGAATCGAATTTAATGCCCATGTAAAATATTCATCGTGTATATATTTGGACGCGAAAACTTCTGAACTAATTGCGATGAAACTTGGTATGTTGCTGTTGTTTTCGTGGGTTAAACGGCGGGGCGCAGCTAGTACCATAATTGAAAGAAAAAGAAATTACCTGCAAATCGTTGGGAAACTCCAATAGATTGCAATCGCTAAAGATGAGCGGCGTGTTCATCTCGTCAAATGGCTTCTCAGTGTTCCAACATGCAATGCCGTTTTTATTTATCTTAAAAAAATAGAATTGGCTTATTTTTTTTAGTTCTGAATCGCTTGATAGATGGCGGGCTTTGTAACCACTGTTGTCTCTGGTCAAAATATATTTTTTTAACCGGTCAGGGAAGGCAAAGATTTCTGTGTGAACCCATACAGCCCGCCTTTATAAACTTCGTGGATTTTTACTGGTTATAAACATTATGATGCTGCTGCCATCTATCTAAGTGTTTGGAATTAATGGAGTTACTAGGACTATGAATAAGCCTTTATAACCTTATTTTTTGTTCTACATTCTTTAAAAAATTGTTTTAATAAATGATTTGCAAGATTTGATGACAAACATCTGAAACTAAATAAAAGCTTGTAAGTAATACAAATAAAAAGATTCCTATAGTACTCTCTGGTTACCCACCTGTGTATAAAATAGAATACTTGAATACGGATCATAATCACAAGCTGTTGCTTGAGTTCTCGGACCTTTTTCACCGACAATCTGAAAAAAAAACACAATTTTTTTTATGACAAATGGCTCTTTTGCATTTAGTTAGGCAGTGTCAAATATGGTAGTATCATTTTTTATTAGCTTTAACATCCATGAAGAGTGAAGACTTAGGATTTCTATGGAGAAAACTCAAGACAGAAAATGATACTGAAAAGCACCAAAAAGACTGAACACTGGCGTGCGGTACGCAAAGCCAAAAAAACTATTTCTAACAAATAAAAATGGTTGTCTGTAACGTCGGTGTACGAACGATAATTTTACGTGATAACGTCATAAGGAAACATTAACGGTTACCATAGCAACAATAATACGTTGCTATGGTTTACTTAATGTCAATAACATGACGCGTTCCCGGAACATGACGCATGACGTTACACTTTTTTGAGAGTGCAGGTGAACACCTGCACTCTCAAAAAAGTGATGTTACCAATTTGATGTTATCACGTCAAAAAGTTTATTGAATGACTCTAGCTAGGAGCTCTTCTCAGTAACTTACCTCAATTGCGTTGAATATTTCAGATTGCGGTACATTAGGACTTCTCAAATATTTTGTATTTATTTTGAAAATTTTTGTACTCGAAGTCGGGTGAAAGTATAGGTCTTTGGTGCTGAAAATAATACAGGAGTTTGAACATTTTTGTCATTGAGCTTGACTGTCTGCCATTTTGATTTATGATAACTTCTATGGTGCGGAAGATTGCGTGTTCAAGCCTGCCGCGGAATAATGTTTGTATGATCTAAAGATATTTTTAGGGTTCCGTTTTTAAACTTTTTTACCTTTTCACTCACTTTCGATTACTTTCTTGTCCGTCTGTCTGTCTGTCCGTGTGTCACCACCGATTTTCTCAGCAACGGGTGGACCTAGCAAGTTGATTTTCTTTTCTGCGTGTTTTTCGTAACATAGAAAGCTTACCTACATTTTGAATGTATCGAGACAAAATGGAACTAAGGTAGCGGGTGTTAAGGGCAACTAAAAGGTTTTCTAAAAACCTTGATATCAGTGACAAAGCAATAAGAAAATAAACAAATTGTTTTTTAGATTGACAATAAGGCATTTATATATTGACCTGTTTTAAAGTAGGTAGTTTTCCCTATTGTAGCAAATTTTTAGTTTTCAACTAGCGACCCGCCCCCGCTTCGCACGGGTGTATTATGCATGGATTATACATATAAACCTCCCTTGAATAATCACTCTTTCTATAAAAAAAAACTGCATCAAAATCCGTTGCGTAGTTTTAAAGATCTAAGCATACACAAGGACAGACAGAAAAAGCGACTTTGTTTTATACTATGTAAACATTAAGGTACCAATTTTTTTTATTATGAAAGAAAGAATAGTTATTTACCCATCACACAGTCTCGGTCCCAATGCAATACCACAAACACCCTGACTCCAATAGAACTCGATCCCACCCACAACATACTGGCCCGCGTGTGGGTCGAAATGGAAGAATTGGTTCTCCACACGCCACGCCAAGTTATCTTCTAAGTTATAAACTATAATGGCGTTGGAACCAGTGTCTGATATGTAAGCGTACGTTTTGCAACATTCCTTGCCTCTACCTGGTGTATCTACAACCTAAAACATATTTATTTTATTTTTTCCCTTGAAAACCAAGGCGTTTTTTTTGCGATCTGGAAAGTCACACATAGCGTGCGGCCGGAAGGCCAGCGCAGCACATGCTGCATCCATTCGGGCAACACACGACTTTCCAGATACCTACTTTATAATTATTTTATCTCTTTGTTGCTATTTACTTTACTCAGTAATTAATATACCTATATACCTACCCTTATATATCTCTTATTGTTTCATATCTAGGCTATTTTCAGAATCTATCTAAATAAAAGAAAAAAGAAAATCGTGTTATATAGTTACGCCATATATAACTCGAAAACGGCTGAACCGATTTGTTTGAAATTGGTGGGTAGGTAGCTTAGAACCTGGAGACGGACATACGGATACTTTTTTCCGATGTTCACACGGTATCGGGACTAAAGCGTGTGAAACCGCAGGGCACAGTTAGTATTGAATGAATTACTTACAATATTAGTTAACATGGACGAATCTCGGAAAACATAGTCGTGGAATACATGTTTGTGTATGAGACGATCCGTTTTTAGATCGAAAATTAGAAGTGCTGGTTTCGCTATTTGTTTTGCTTCACCTAAAATAAATTCAGAAGTTAAGTTAGTAGTTAATTAATAAGATTTACTCAAAAAAAACTAGGTAGGTACTCTTTCCTTATGCCCCTATAGATGGCACCACATAAAAAAGCCAAGCAAAGATGAGGTCGAGGATGTAGCATGCTCGCCCAGAAGGTACCTATTCACTCTAAGACTTGAAGACTCCAAGGTTGTAGTTTTGGAGGAACAGAGACGCGGGTAGGGAGTTCCACTTCTTAACAGCACGCACCAGAAAGGTGGATGCGTGTACGCTTTGTACGCGAAATAGGAACTTTTGGCTGCCTGTCCACTGAAGCGGAGCGAAGCAGCGGAGCGGTGAGCGAGGTAAAAATAGATGGTGGATTAAAGAGGAAAAAAAATTCCATTGATCCACCGGTGGAGCCTCGTTGGTGGATCCTAGTGGAATGAGTCTAAAATCCACATAAAGAACTGTCCTCTGAAGAGAAGCGGAGATTTTATGCAATCTTATTGGTGGATGTTTACCTCGCTCACTACCGCTCCGCTCCAGTGGACAAGCAGCCTAGCCCGCTAAAGTCACGTACATAGACTTCTCTACAACGTTATGTGACTTTAATCGATTTCGGGGCGAAATCCTAAACTATAACTACCTACCTAACTACCTATAAAAGTATGATGAACATTTAGTTGTTAGTCTTGTCTTTACCATACATATCCATGACTCCGTTATCAACGACCCACAGCCGATCGCACCTATCTACGGCAACCCTGAATGCAGACACCACTGTGCTGTTGGACGTAACACAGCAAGCATCGTGGGTTAGGTACGAGTCACTCCAGTTCGGGTATGGGTTCAGCGGCTGATCTTGGGCACCGTTTAGGTTAATATAGTTTAAGGATGAAGGGACTCCTGGAAAAAGTTAATAAATTATTCACGTGAAGGGGTGTACTGTTGGCCATGGCTGTTACCTTTTTACTCTCTCCGTGCACCAATATCTTAAAATTTATAGCGTTAGGTACTAAAATCTCAGCATTGGTAAGCTGAAGTGGCAATGGGCAGGTCATATAGCTCGCAGAATTGACAACCGCTGGGAGTAAAGGTTCTCGAGTGGCGGCCGCGATGCAACGTGAAATGGAGTGTTGGGAGATCAGCTGCCCGGTGGACCAACGACATTATGGCGGTCGCGGATAATTGGTGAATGGAGGCGGCTAAGGACCGCTGTTTGTGGCGTCGTATGGGGGAGGCCTATGTCCAGCAGTGGACGTGTATGGGCTGATGTGATGATGATGATGAGGTACTAAAATTGCTTCTACGGTGAAGGAAAACATCTTGATAAAATCACGCGGCTTAGTTGGCTGCAGACGTATTTGACGAGACGGGCTAAGCGGACCCCGGGCTTCCGAGAGAGATGCAACCGGGAACATCGGTCGGATGATGATGATGTATTTGACGAGTTCTTGCCTCTGGACATGGTCGACTAAGTTGAGGAGCTATCTTTGATGATGTCTCCTTGACCGATTTCGACCACAGTGAAATAGGTAAGTAGGTACGTGTCTCAGGCACAACAGTGTCTTGAATGGCATGGATATAAGTTACTGGCGCTGTTTTAACATCTATATTAAATAACTAGCAGCGCTCCGCGGTTTCACTCGCGCAACTCCTGATCCCGTGGGAATATCGGGATAAAAAGCCTTCCTCGATAAATGGACTATCCAACACAAAAAGCATTTTTCAATTCGAACCAGTAGTTCTTGAGATTAGCGCGTTTAAACAATTAAACAAACTTGACTCTTGAGCTTTTTAATATTAGTAGGTACCTAAAGATTTTAAATCGTAAAGTAACAAGTAGGTATATGGTTACGAATTTATATATTTTTATAAATCTACCTTGTTTCCAGCGAGGTACAGTAATGAAAATTTTGTCCTTCCACCTTGCTAGTCCTAAAGGCATGTTGTTCTCAGGTATGTAGTCACCGTTCGTCATGGCCGAGCACCGATCTTGGTACCGCCAGGCGTAGTCGATCTGCTTCCATTGAAACTTTGGTGGAATCAAGCTGTCTGTGGATTTCAGTAATAATATTAATGTTACAATAAGCCGATACATGGTTATAATGGTTGGATTCCCTAAAAGATTGAAAATTGTATTTTAAAATTTTGGCGGGTTTTGGTTTGTTTTTGTTGTTGTGTCTTCTGATAAATGTTATTTTGTCACTTTTTGTCTTATTCATAGAGAGAAACCAGCATAGTTTTTCTATAACTATGGGGTCCTTGCATAGACTAACAGTTCCCTTGTTGTACTTGAATCACTGAGAATCATAGCTGAGAATTCAATGAACTATCATGATCTTGGACTAAAATGATTATCAGTTTTTAGTGTGTCGTGTTAGAGTAGCTAAAGGTTAAACCCTTTTCTACCTCCAGAAACCGAAATAGAATTTTTTTGTTGTGGCATTATGATTTTTTTGCCTTAACCATTTTTTTGATTAATGTGACGTTGTCAAAAATGTTACAGTTTCGCAATGTTCATTTCAGCATTTACCTTGGAATAGCTCTTTTTGCATCCTTGTTTGACATAGCAAATCTATCTATGTTTGTCTCCTTTATAATTAATGTTTTTTTTCGTCTATCATTCAAAATCTTCATGCCTTCCGTTTTCCGTCTCTCATGTTCTGTCATTTTCTGCATTTTGGTGAAGTGAAAATCAGAAGCTTGACTAAAATCAATAATTTCATTTAGATTATTTATTGGTGACTGCACACGTAGAGCTTGATAATTATTTGTTCTCGGTGCGTTAGTGACTGTTTAAAAAATGTCTGACGAATTAGAAGAATCAATAAATGAATCAGAAAGAATACGTACTACATTAGATTCTATTGATCACGATGTTGATTCTGAACCTGAATTGGATTTAATAAATGAAAAACGCATTGGCTGTGCTCATTACAAACGGCGATCAAAATTCGTGGTGAGTTTTAGATAATTACTAAATCAATGACACATTGAAGGAAATCACAAAAAAACTTCCGTGTTTTGATGCATGTCGGGTCAAAACACTCTGGCTATATTTAACGTGCAGACGTAAAATTCACGAGATTTACGATGTTTTTACCAACCTACTGCGAAATTGGAAAACAAAGAAAAGCAGCTCAACTTAGTTTTCGAGATAGAACGAAATAGCGCAAAATCAAAGTCATGGTTTGCAATTCTACACATTATCAGTCTCAGATAGACCAATGATGCGCCTTTAAGAGCTTAGTATATCTACATTACGCACATTTAATACAGCATGATTCTGTGATTTCTAAGCTATAATTCCGAATGTCACAAAACACATCAAAAACCTAAACATACTTGAAATCATTTATATACAATTTACAATTTTTTCCTTAAGTCTTGGAATTTATAAATTAGTCCAGGATTTTATTATTTTCGCAAAACAAAGATATTTCCTTAATTGCTACAAACATACCTATTCAATATCTAACAATGTTCATAATCCACAGACGCCATGCTGCAACAAAGTATACATCTGTCGTTACTGCCATGATGAGAATGAGCAGCACTATTTCAACAGGAAGTCTGTGACGGAGCTGATCTGCACTGAGTGCGACACTCGGCAGAAAGTCCAAGAGGAATGTCAGAACTGTGGGGTTCGGTTTGGAAAGGTAAGGCATTTGCATGCTGCTAATTTTTCAGGACCTAATCTAAGTATTTCAATAAAATAAATACATTATTCAAAATTGACTTCTTGACAGTTAATCAGTAAGTATTTTAAAAGTCGTCAAATGTTTATTAATAACCAATCACTTATTCAGAAAAAAGATAATTGAATTGTCTTTTTTCTGAGTAAAATTTTTAAAGATAATTGTACAATTATCTTTTTTCAAGATCTTACGATCTTTGAATTAAAAGATAGTTTAAAAAAAAACAAAGTACAAAAAAAAAAATTTGTCATCAATACAACACAGCTTTACTTAAAAATTAACTGTACTGTTTTTACTTCACAGTACACATGCCTAATCTGCAACTTATTTGATGATGAAGACAAACGGCAGTACCACTGCGATGGGTGCGGTATCTGCCGAGTGGGCGGTCGAGACAGGTTCTTTCACTGTGAGCGGTGTAACATGTGTCTACCAGTCCAGTTACAGAGGGCTGGACATAGAGTGAGTTACATTCACATAACTATAGGTGTAGGGTGAAGATTTCAGAGCTTAGGCAAAGATTTGGCCCATTATGTGTGATTGTCCTTTGTAACAATTAGACTTAAGCTGTGTTTTATATTTAACTAGCGACCCGCCCCGGCTTCGCACGGCTATATTATGCAACCTTCCTCTTGAATCACTCTATCTATTTAAAAAAAACCGCATCAAAATCCGTTGCGTAGTTTTAAAGATCTAAGCATACAAAGGGAAATAGGGACGGCGAAAAGTGACTTTATTTTATACTATGTAGTGATACCAGCTTTTGCTCGTGACTTCGTCCGCATATAATTAGTAGATTGAACCAAGGAATCACGTTGTTCCATACAAATTTTGCCCCCCTTTGTCGCCCCCTTAGGGATAGAATTTCGGAAAATCCTTTCTTATCGGATGCTTACATCATACAAAGTACACACCTTCAAATTTTTAGGTCTCTACGATCAGCGGTTTAGGCTGTGCATTGATCCGTCAGTCAGTCATTCAGCCCAAAGAATTTTATATGTATAGATTATTTGAAAATGGCAGAGTAGAACAGAATTTTCCTGGTCCTTGCACACTCTTTGGAATATTTTAATCAATATAAAAATTAACCATAAAACAACCTGTATCTTTTATTCCAGTGTGTGGAAAATGTGTCCCGTTCGAACTGCCCAGTGTGCCTTGAAGACATCCATACATCTCGCATCCCGTGCCACATCCCGGACTGCGGCCACCTCCTCCACCGGCCGTGCTTCGAGCAGCTGCTAAACTCGGGGCACTATGCCTGTCCCACTTGCCAGACAAGCATGATTGATATGACTAATGTAAGTTGACACAATCCTGTCTGGCTATTTGTATTTTTACACAAAATAGGCTAGACTTCATCTCACCTAATGGTGTCTCAACGATGAGGTTGAGGATGGATGACAAATCACTTAGCACCATGACTTTGTCCAGGGGGCAGTGTTAGAAGCTGCTGGTCAAGGCTTGCCATTGCTTGAATGTCTGTTCCTTTAGTGCCACCCGGGGATATGTATAACGAAAACGCGAGCTAGTTGCCGCAAGTTGACGCCTTATTTTACGTCCGGCAGTTTCACGACTCGAGCCATTCTAACTCCTCAAGCAAAGCCTCACTAACCCATGTGTGTACTGCTAGTTTGGTAACAGCTAAAAGGGGAATCATATTTGCATGAATGAGCAACGATAGGTAGACTAGAAAGATGCAAGAGTTGTGCCCGCGAGCACATACTATCACCACTTAATCATATGGAAAGACGATATCAAAAGACATGGAGGCCGAGATTGGATTCCAACGGCTCACTTGTAACAATCAAAAATAAAGAAGTGTAGTGTTTTTTTAACCTAACACTAGATGATAGCTTTTAAAAAACTACTTTTTAAACATCTATCGAGTGATTAGGAAATAGATAATTAAAGAATCCCTGTTTGTATCTGTTTTCAGTTATGGAATTACTTAGATTCGGAAGTAGCAGCGACGCCGATGCCGCCAGAGTATGCTGACTATAAAGCTACAATACTGTGCAAGGATTGCCACAAGGTAGGTAACTAAACAACTATACTTAAGCGTGCTACATCTTAGGCCGCATCGTCACCTACCATCTGGCTCTTGTTAGTCAAATTACCAGCGCACCGTCTCGCTCTTGCCGCACTGCTTCGTTTCTACTTGTGTGATGTATCTTTGCCATAGTCGTAACCTAGTTTAGTTTAGTTCTGGAGGCCTGTTTTTGCACTTAGCCTCTTCAATAGGGCCATTGTGTGTGTGGGAAAATCCTACTTGTCACTCCAACCATCCCAGGCCCTTCCAGAAGGCTAGCAGCCTTTTCAGGCTACTGGAGATGGATGAGACCGATCCTGTTGATCTGCCACGCTACTACACTCCATGAGCACATGCTGTGGGTTGTCCTCCATCTCCATGCATAGCCATACTCTAAGATATCTAATTAAATAAGTGCATAATAGTTTGTCTGTTTGTTTTCAGTTGTCGACAGTGAAATTCCACGTTGTAGGACTGAAGTGTCAACATTGCGGTGCTTACAACACTTGTCAGACTAATGGTTTTCATAAGTAAGTTACCTAATGAACTTACGCGATTTGTATTCATAGTATTTATTTTCCCGGGTCCTGATCACGTATTTTTATTTCTCTTACCTCGATGTTTTGACCATGGTGTTATAGAATGGTCACTAGGCGACAAAAAAATCGCGAAAACGGGGAAAATACGCGATTCATACCCGGGAAAATAATTACTAGGTATAAGTTACCAAACATTCACATTTTAAGCCCCTTGTTCATAATCGTTTTTTCGCAACTGCAGCACTTTAATCACGGAAACCCTAATAATCTCAACTTAAATTAAAACATTATTCACAAGGGAGATAATGTTATTTGAATAAAGTGATTTGAATTTGGAGCTTTGAAATTCGTGTGAAAAGCCTTGGTTTTCATTTTTAAAGCTCCAGCAAACAGGTTTTGTTTAAAATAAGTCATTGGATTGGTCTACAAAAATCTAGCAGGCTACGGTTTATGTTTTTCATTTTGATTGTTACGTTAGGTCGAAGCAAATAGGTTTTGCCTATAATACCTACCAAATATTTACCATCATGCTACCATCTCATTGCAATTGCCCCATTTTTTTTAATATTGAACTGGCCACCACAAGTATTAAAAAAATTGGACTGAGAAGGTGTGAAAAGTAGAGTATGCAACTCGTGATAAAGCATGTCTTCATCTTGGGCGGCTTAAACCCCTCGCTTCACTCAGGACTCTACATAACTCCCTCGCTTCGGTCGGGAGTTAACTTTAAACTCCCTCGCTCCACTCCGAGTCACCCAGAGTCCCTCATTACATTCAGGGTTCAACATGCCACCCGCAACATAAGATATTGCTTTATTCCCTTGGTGCATAATCTACTATTACCCCCCTAAACATACTCCAAAACCAAGTTAATATAAACTTCGAAACCATAATAAATTTTAATGTTCCCAAAACTAGCTTTTGCCCGGGATTTGGTCCGCAGAGGTAAATATCAAAATATTTTCTAAATAATAGCTATCTAGATGTTAAATTTTATCCCGATTCGTACGTTGGTTGGTTTGAGCTGTGCATTGTAATATTTAACTACAGATGGTTGTGTTTGTGTTTCAAGAACATTAATTGTTTTTTTACCCGACTACGGCGAAGCCAAAAGGGAGTCCAACACCAAGCAAAAATACAGAGAGCTAATTCTGTAGGCAATCTCAAAGTGTCGTGTCTCGTGTCGTTCGGTGGATAGCCGTCGTCGGATGCCACCTTGCCCTATAAAAATTTCTTAGTACTGTTGCATTGCAAGGTGGCATCCAATGAGGTGGAATTAGCTCTCTGTATTTTTCTTGTTTCATACTTTTTAGAGTGCGATTTTTATGTAGATACCTAGTTTGTTTTTTTACTACAATTTTTTTACGTAGTCGGGTTTTTGTTGTGCAAATAAACCTTAACAATTTTCTACAATATCTATCCTACTAATATTATAAATGAAAGTTAGTGTGTTTGTTACTCCTTTACGCAAAAACTACTAAACCGATTGCAATGCAAATAGGTATGTAGATAGCTAGAGACCTGGATTGACATATAGGCTATTTATTATCCCGATATTCCTATACCGCATCGGGACTTGTGCGGGTGAAACCGCGAGGCGCATCAAGTTAAGTAGAATGATAAACAATTTATGTTGTATGCGCTTATATGCGCCTTAAGTTGAAAGGGTACCTGCGCTCTCTACATACAAACGTAGTCGGCTGTTTCCTCCCTGGATAATGACACTAGCACAAATATTGTTGTTGCATAAAACCTATAACTGCCATGACTATGCCCCTATTTTTGTTTTTTTTTTATTTATTTTCTAATTATCATAGAAATTAAGATTAAAAATAATAAAAAAAAAACAAGGCAGTAAAGTTATAAGTTTTATGCACCAAAAATATTTGCTCTAGTGTCCAGGGAGGAAACAGCCGATTACGTTAAGAAGAAGAGCTAAATAGTCAAATAGCAGAGATTTTAGAGTTAACTAGCTGTACCGGCAAACGTTGTTTTGCCATTTACAAAAAAAAAAATAGATGTTCAATTCTCAGACCTAGCAAATATACACAAAAAAAATCATACAAATCACTTCAGCCGTTTACGTGGACATGGCAACTAACACCGCGACACGAGAATTTTATATATTAGTATTAAATTTCGCACATTTTTCTATTCCAGAGACTCAACCAGCCAAGACGGTCAGCCCGATCCCACTCCAACAACTTCATCATCGTCTCCGTCGTCTTCCTCATCATCATCATCATCATCATCAACCCACGCCACATTTGAAGCCCGAGAGGAGTCCACCGATGAGCTGCCTCAACCCAACCCGTTGGATGAACCGCCTCAGGCTTAGCCTTGGCTTGATTAGCTATTAATAGGTGAACCATCGGTTGCTGGGGGGTGGAAGACCTCAGTATCTATCGATTTTACCCCCCTGTATGTTCTGCAATAATTAGTCATTCACAAGTAATTTGGACTTTAGTGAAATTTCAAATAACTTTGGAATGATTATTTTCACTTTTTGGACTATCAATTACATTTTTCAACATGATGCCCTAGCTCTAGCCGAATTAAATTTTCAGGGTTTATTCTTCATGAAAGCCAGTAGTTTTAAAGATAGGTTGCAGAAAAAAATTACCTGTAAAATATTTTTTTTACAACCATACAAAGATAAAGTAAAAATTAGATTTTGAAAAAAAAATATTACTTACATGGTTTTATTTTGAGTTTTATAAATCTAAGACTGATTGGTGAAAGGGTACAAAAGGTCCATTATTGAACTTGTTTCAATAAAAAAGGCAGAATCGCAGACCTTATAGTTTGGCAGTAATTGAGAAGTTCAGGCTGAAATCTGATTTTGACTAAAATTTCACTAAAGTCCAAATAACTTTTGAACCACTTATTATTGCAGAACATACAGGGGGGTTAAATCGATAGGTAATGAGATCCCCCACACTCGTTGATCCACCCCCCTCGTTACACCGTGTATAATGAAACGATATCACTAAAGGTCGCTGCATACGATTTTTCCGCTTCAGCTACCTTCCCAACAACTCGTAACCAAGTTTTTGTAACTAGTTGTGAAAGTGGATTTTTTGTCGCTGATTCGTAACCCAGTTACCAATGAAAACTTTTTTTCCTCTTTTGTAACTAAAACCTCTTTGCCTTGTATGGTCTCCTCGTATTTACATACGATAATATGCCAACATAGTCATACATAGTGGTACATATTTTAAGCTGATGGAGAAGTATATTTTTATACTTCTCCATCAGCTTAAAATATGTTTATTTGTGACGTTAAATAAATTTAAAACTTTTTTTCCTTTTTTGTAACTAAAACCTCTTCGCCTTGTATAGTCATGTGTCTCCTCGCGACCATGACTATTGTAACATAGTCGAAACGTCGAGGTAAGAGAAATAAAAAACAAAAAATACGCGATTAAGACCCGGGAAAATAATTACTATGAATACAAATCGTGTGAGTTTAAAAAGTTTGAAATATGTTTCAACTTCAACTTACATAAAGGCGCAATTCTGCCAATGTCAAGTGGGTCGAGGAAAAAAACTACAGCAATGAGAGTGGACGGTATAATGTTTTGGACGGTACCTAAGATATTTGTGACGTTAAACAAATTTCTCGTGCCGGACTGGAGGTGATATTTTTATATGAAACGCTGTCAAGAAATTGTCACGTTCCGTCCGGCACGGGAAAAATTCCGTCACGTATGCAGCAATCTTTATTACAAAATTTTGTGGTCATTGTAAAACCAACTGCCAAACACAGGGTTGGGGGTTCGATTCCCGCCTCAGACATGTATTTATGCTTAGATATTTGTCTGTGGTCTGGTTGTTTCTATGTATTATAAGTATATATTTACAAAAGAAAAGTATATAAGTAGTATATCCGTTGTCTAGCACCCATAACACAAGTCTAGTTACTTAGCTTGGGGCTAGATAGCGATGTGTGGAATGTCCTGTAATATTTATATTTAATATTTATTTATTATCCAGGGAGGAAACAGTCAACTACGTTTGTATGGAGAGTGCGTCGGTGGTACCCTTTCACCTTAAGACTCGAAATTCCAAAAATCCTTTTTTAATGCGTGCATATGCCCTCAAAAGAACCCCTATGCGGAGTTTCTAAGACTCGTAGCTCTTCTAGTTTAAAGGATTCCGTTATGAGTCTATTTCTCTGTTAACTTTCCAATTTGGTGGATATCCTTTAAATTCCTCGTATTATTTTCAAATAATATTCTAGTTTGTAATCAGTACATGAAATAAGTACTAGTTTATGAAATTATTCCACGCTAGATAAAAATTGACGCTAACATATAACTTACATTATTAAAAGTTTTTCACTAGTGTGAATTTTAGGTTTTCTTTTTGTAAATATATTAGGTACAACCTGACTGTTCATTTTCTGCTTTATCTTAAATGGAAAAGGAACTAAATTGTTTTTGACGGGATCGTAAATTGCGTCTTTGAAGCTCATCTTTGAAGGCTCACTCCATAGTTTGTATTTTGTTTACCAGTAAAATATATGCACACAAATTTTTAATGAAATACAATATATGCAACATATTTATATATACTATATATATATATATAAACTAAATTAAATAACTTATAATATGACTTAATTATAACAGACTAATTTTAAAGTTGCCACAGAACCCGTAAGTACTTTTTAAGACAGTAAAATGAAGTGTGCTTCAAATTCACAAAGGTAAATGTAGAATGATAGATAATAGTACATTGTTATCCTAGGTGTGAAAGTCACTCATTACAAGTCCCGAGACGGAGTTTGGCGCCCGAGCGTAGCGAGGGCGCTAATAGTTCGAGGGACTTAATGAGTCTTTCACCCGAGGTAAACACTGTGCTTTTCATTACGAATAATACATTTCTTCCTAACAACGAGATTGGATGAGAGACTCCATACTAGCTGATCCTCTTACAAGGTTGGGACCAAAGAGGTTATATACATGTAGTGTTATTCTTTGGTGCTACCTAAAGCAAGGAGGTTAGGTTTTGAAGTTCCTAATGTATAATGATACTGATACTGGCTATATGCACATTGCACAAGTCGTGCGAAACCATAATTTGACGTGACAGCTGTCAGTGAAAGCGAAAAGCCCTAGGGCTGGAAGTTTTATTTTCTACACGCTCTTCAGGCATATTTAGACCTACTTTCGGAGTATGAGTAATGAAAATTATTTATTGTAAACACCATTTATAAAGCTTTTTTATCACAGTTGCTCATAAAGTGGATCTTATTAAACCGCTTTTAGGCTCATAATGCAACGTAATACACGCGTGCGATAAAAAAAAATCCAACTAGTGTTGGAAAATAATACGTCAGGAGTTTTGGCGGGAACGAGCCAACAACATGTCGTGCTGCAGTTTTATTTACACGAAACTTAGTTGTAAACCGAGTTAAATTGTATAATTCCGGTGGAAAGTTATCTAATTTAGTTCTGTGAAAGTGCACAAGTGTAGTGAAAGTAAAAATCAGTGTCAAACATGGACTTTTCTCGTTGCCTCCAAAATCTCCTACAAGGTTATAGTAAAGTAGCCACCGCTTTACTATGACCCCTGACTTGACAAACTGTGACTTGACGACTTGACCATCTTGAAACACTTTGAGCCCGATTTCTGTAAATCGGGCCATAACTTGATGCAAAATATTACTTGATACTGGCTATATGCACAACCGTGCGAAGCCATAACTGAAGAAAAAAAAAAAAAAAATACGTCATCCCGATATGTCAAATACGTATCTTACTGCTAATGACATAATATAGTAGATGAAACATTCTTATGGACATCGTTCAAATCGTACCCAAAAATTAACGTGCCGGCCACAAAAAAAATGTTTCTATCTTGTAGAGAATAACATTTTAAATAATGTTTAATAAGGCAACAAAGAGCTACGATGAACCATCGTTGAGTTATTTTACATTGAAAACCCAAAAAAATGCATTTTGTAGAGATCCGTTTGACCACTTCTAAGATATTACTACAGAAAAAATATAAAAATAAGTAGTAAATGGATAAGTTTTGTCTGTTTTTATTATATTTATATACATAGGTATATCCAATAACCCTTTCAGAAGTTATAGTGGGATCTTAAAAGTGGTCAAACGGATCCCTATAAAATGCATTTTTTGGGTTTTCAATGTAAAATAACTCAACGATTTTTGATCGTAGCTCTTTGTTGCCTTAGTAAACATTGTTTAAAATGTTATTCTCTACAAGATACAAATAATTTTTATTACTGGCCGGCATTTTTTTTTGTGGGTATTTTTTGTTAGAAACATGAATGATCTCCTTTATCTGGGTTATACTGTTTTGATGTATAGAAAAAGGTACCATCCAAAGAGTTTTTAAGCCTTGTTGGCTTAAAACTCTTTGTTGGTACCTTTTTTCTTCTTTTCAAAAGGTTGTCTCTAAAGTCTGCGAACGATAATATTACGTAATGACGTCTTTGAAAATAATTAAAAATTGAGTTTTGTTTTTATTTTGTTTTTTCTTTAGGTACATAAATATATTTTTTTTATATATTCTGTTTTTAATGAAACCCGGAACTAATATATTCTGTTTTTAACCGCCGACGCAAAAACAAATGAAAAAAACCCTAAAAAAATATTGTATGTCAGACGCTGTATAGGTTAAAAGTCTTTTGCCTAGCCTTTCGGGAGTGTAATTAACAAAAAATAGTAAACATAACCTAAAATTCTTTAAAACTTTTTATTATTAAAATTTTAACAAGTCTTTTTTTTTTATTCGCAACTGTGATAAAAAACGTCGTACGATACACGTGTGAATTGATCATTCCATCTCGGCTTTTGCCACGCTCGCGTTCCGCTCGCGCGTCATAAACCGCCTCTATGGAATGATCAACTTTCCACACTTGTATCGCAATGTACTATTATTTAACTTGCAAAAATGAATCTTGCAACTAAATCCACTTCCCGATTATCAATTGAGCTGAAATTTTGCACACTTGTGTAATTTTCAATTACATTAAATACTTATAGAAAACCTTAAGTCAAAGTGTTAAAAAACGGCCTTGTCGCTCAAAGCGATCTCTTTCATGCAACCTTTGCATGTAATTTTGGCTTTATAAACATAATTGCATAACATAGCTATTTGTTAGTTACCCTGTTAGCTACCATGAAGGCCTCTCGTAAATAACATTGTTCAAATTGCATTGCAATATTATTCCGCTTTCATTTCGATCACAAAAAGTACCCTCAAAGTAAAAATAATTACGAAAATAATAAAAAATTACTAAAACGGAAAATAAAAAAAAAATAATTAAAATTTCTAATTACTATTATTACTAAACTTACGGGAAAATAATTACTATGAATACAAACCGTGTGAGTTCAAAAAGCTTGCCCTCAAAGTAGCTCAAAACATCCTCAAAATCAGCTTTTGGTATTCTCAAGAATATTTTTTGTAATCGAAATGCAATCGGAATGATATTGAAATGTAATTTAAACAATTTTATTTACGAGAATTAGCCTTCTGTTCTCGCATATTTCATGTCAATCGGAAATATCCGAATTACAGACTCACTCCCACATAGAACTGCACGCTACAAACATAATATGTAACTAAATAGGTTAAGTAGTATATAAGATGTATATATTGATGTTAGACACGTGTAGATAGTTTTCGGCTTTGTATTATATATTTTTAGGGTTCCGTACTTAAAGGGACCCTAGGACCTTACAGGACCCTTAGGGCCCTCGCCCACGGCGACTTTTTGTAGCGATGCAGTCGCGCGTTTCATAAACGCGCGACAGCATCACTACTAATGCGCGTTAGTCGCATTTGCAACGCGCTACATACGCAATGCCAACGCGCTACAGCATCGCGACTGTATCGACGCAAACGCGCGACCGTGTCGGCAAAACGTCGAATAAGTCATACAAACCGTACTGAATCGCGTTTGCATCGCGACAGAAGCGCGACGGTATCGCGTTTGCATCGCGACTGAATCGTGGTTATGTGGGCGAGGGCACACAGCTAGCGATCGCATCGCGACTGTATCGATGCAAACGCGCGACAGCATCGCTACTGCATCGCTACAAAAAGTCACCGTGGGCGAGGGGCCTTTAACTTAGACTCCATTGTCTCTCTGTCGGTCACCAGGCTGTATCTCATGAACCATGATAGTTAGACAGTTGAATTATTCACAGATGATGTATTTATGTTGCCGCTTTAATAGCAAATTAAAAACAGAATATATTAGTACGGAACCCTTTGTACGCGAGTCCGATTCGCACAATAAGTATTATGTACAGATGTTAGACACATGAAAGATACGTTTTGACTTTGTATTATAAATTATTACATTATTTTCGAAATAATGATATAAATTATAAAGTAGTGTAAAAAAGTGTAACTAACACCTTGTAATTCCATAAAGGTACACGTAGATACACAAATAAAAAATAAATAAAAACATTTGTCTAAATTTTTTTTAAGGAAAATGCGTCTTCAAAAGAAGCAACCGAGACGAGACTTGAACTCGCGACAGCCCATACCAGTGCAGGCCACGCACTAAAATGAATAAAATTTATTTGTTTTTTAATTTGGGAAAGTGACTCTAATTTACCCAGAGTTTTGGGAATTTTCAAAATGTGACAGTAACAGTATTTATCAAAGGGGTTTTTAATTTATAGTCGGTTGAACTCAAGCAGGTTTTTAAAGCACAGAAGACCAATTATCGTAAATAACATTGTTCAAATTACATTGCAATATCATTCCGATTACAAAAATACCCTCAAAGTCAGCTTTTGGTATTATCAAGAATATTTTTTGTAATCGAAATGCAAATGAATGAAATAAACAATTTAATTTACAAGAATTGGCCTTGGTTGAACTCAACCAGCCTGCCTAGCATGACGACCAAAACACGATACGATAAAGCTATATCACGCGATATAACTACATCAACTCTCAAAATATGATACATAAAGCCGCCATGTTGAATTTTTATTATAAATTGCGACAAAAATTATGATAAAAATTCAACATGGCGGCTTTATCTATCATATTTTGAGAGTTGATGTAGTTATATCGCGTGATATAGCTTTATCGTATCGTGTTTTGGTCGTCATGCTAGGCTAGCAGGACTTTAAAACCGACTTAGGTTGACATTGAGGAAACATTTCATTAATAGGAATTAGAATTCTACAATTCGTCTGCACTTTTGTACAAAATTGCAAGCCCACCGTAGACTTCTAAAATTACTATTATTGAAATGTTTTCATTCTAACGTTTTCTAATTGTTTTTCTAATAAATTAATGAGTAGGTAAATTCATGAACTTCAAGTCAGGGCCTTAAAAACTATTTTTGATGTGAAACATCTATAGCCGCACGTAAAACCGATTTCCGACGTGGCGACGCTTGCCGCGCAAGCTATATGATGGTATATATATACAGTCTATATGCAGTAGTAATCGACTGTGCGATTCTATCACAATCTGTTCTTTTCTGCATATTACTTTTACAAAATAATGTCGATGTTTCACATCTGCCAGGCGTCCCGTGACGGCTCACATTTTTTTTTTGGCCTGGGGAAACAGGGCCTAAAACCTTGCTTATGTAGAAAATAATAGTAGTTTTGGAGCTCTACGATGGGTCTGCACTTTTGTTGCCTGAAGAATACATTAGTCTGATGTCACCAAGGCGTCTAATTGAAAGTGAGATATTATATTTATTCCTATAGTTTTAAATTAATTAAGCAAGCTAAAATAATTTAATTAAGGCACCTATATTATTTGCGATATAAAACGCTACTATGTTTTCTTTGAATCGAATAAATATTGTAAACGTAATTTTATTTTTAGTTTTTTTTTTATGTTTACCCAGCATTATAATACCATTGAATATTGTAGGATATTGCATACAACGCCATCTAGCCTCAAGCTAAGCAACTAGGCTTGTTTTATGGTGGCCAGATAACGGATAAAAATCTTAAAATATACTTTTATTTTCTAAATGCATACATTTTATACATACAGAAACAGACTAGAACCAAATATCCGTACACAATTATTTGTTTGAAGCGGAAATTGAACCTGCTCCAGGGTCGCAACTTTGTTATCGTGATACCGGACTTTCGCGGCTAGAACCGCGGACCGCAGCTAAGAATTATAAGTAGGTACCTATAAGGGAAGTAATAAAATAATAGTTTTCATAGTAAACATTTATTACAGCAATATAAATGTATAAAATCTTCCAAACAGCCACTTTACGTTGGGAATGACTACGGAATGTCAAAGCATACCTACACTTGGCAATCGAACGCGGCCGTAATTTTAACAAGTATAAAGGACACTAAACAGGGTTATTTGGTACTTCATTATAAAAATATAAGAAACCGATTGAGGACTATTTCTGGGCATTTTGACAATCAAATTATGTTCTAAAACTTTTGGAAATTCGAACATTTTTTCGAAGATTTTTAACTTATTAATATTGTTAAAAGTATTTTCTTAAAATAAGGCCATTTTACTGGGTATTTATTATGCATAAAAAGGGCAAGCTTAGATAAAGAAGACAAAAATAAAAATACTTAGGTGATACTTATTATTGTAAAATGAACATAGATTGGTGATAAATGTACTTCATTTCTTATTTAAAAATATAGGTCTAAAACAAAAAACCTTAAAAATAATACTAAAAATTAAACATAGGTTACCTACCTATTAACAAAATAATAAAAAATATTTAAATAAAATACAACAAAATGCACAAAATACTTTCTGATAGATAAGGATACATTATTAACATTTTCTTTTTAGTTATTTATCATAATAATTATCATATCACGTTTTTTACACATTACGTCGATAAATAACTTTTTTCTATTTTAAGATTTTTAAACTTTTTAAAATCACACGATTTGTATTCATAGTAATTATTTTCCTGGGTCTTTTTTTCTCATACCACGACGTTTCGACTATGTTACAATAGTCATGGTCAATATCAGCATGAGATGACATCGCTCGTCACTGTTTCAGTCTCCCCGCGACCATGACTATTGTAATATAGTCAAAACGTGGAGGTAAGATAAATAAAATAAAAAATACCAGTTACTTTGACTAATATTATGTAATTAAAAACTGAATATTTACTATGTCATGTCAAGAGTCAAAATTTATTTTAATGGAATCATTCGCATAAAATCACACTGAAACGTCATAAAAATGATAAAAACCAACATTATGGCTAAATGCCAAGTAAATAAACATGTTTTTTGTTTTTATTTTGTTGATGCTGTTTCAAGCACCATTTTCACGAGACAACAAACATGATAAATATCCGTTTAAAATAACTTTAGTAACTTTTTCTGTCTACTATTTTTTAGCAAAGCAACAACAGACATTCAAAAACTTGACAAACATGAAGATTATTTTCCACAAACGCAAGCTTATAATAAATCTTATAACTTTAAAAACATTATTTTACACAAAACTGAGCAACATTGAGCTCAAGTTTTCTAATATAAAAGCTAATTATAACTTTAGCTAGCTGCACAAAATGTACTGTCATTTTTTGACCAGCCCCCATAATATGACTTTCCATTATTGATATCGCCAATCGAGAGATTTATTTTTAATTTTTTGTATGAAAAAAAATGATAGACAAGTTTCATCTTCTGTCAATTTCATACAATTCAGAACAAGTTTATACAAAAAAATTCTGTCGATTGGCGATATTAATAATGGAAAGTAATCTTTTTTATGGGGGCTGGATAAACGTGGCCCTGTGGTAGTAGGAGTAGGCCGTCTCTATCATTTGGGTACTTCTTACACTATGACAAAATACTAATAACAAACATTAAAAGCTAATAATAAACATTTTTTTACTACTGTTAGATTATTTAGAGGAAAGGGTACCGGCGGCTCCAACCATACAAACGTAGTCGACTGTTTTCTTTCTAGCACTGTGATTGGCCAATTCACAGTTCACTCTTCACCGCTTTGTCCAGCTACGTGTCAATGGAAACGTTAGGGGGAAGATGACACGAAAATATTCGAAACATTCTCGCAATTGCAACGTATTACAATCGCACTCGACCAGCGAGATTGAAAGTGTGACGTCACGACAATCATTACTCTTATCTAAAAGAAACAGTTGATAAAAAATTGATTTACTTACAAAGATAAGCAAACAATAATTACTGATTAGGCAACGATAAGAGAGTTTAATAAGACTTTTAATAACTTTATAGACGGGAATTCCCTAAATAAACTGAAGATTTTAATGTTTCATTCAGCTAAGGAGCCTCGGACATTTGAAAGGCGTGCCTCTACGTGATGCCTTTTAACAAGTATACAAAAGTATGATGTGGACACCAAACCGGCAATTATCCCTGTTTGCATTTGAGTTTATTAATAACTAGCGACTCGTCCCGGCTTCGCACGGCTATATTATGTATGTTTTATACATATAAACATTCCTTTTGAATCACTCTATCTATTTTAAAAAACCGCATCAAAATCCGTTGCGTAGTTTTAAAGATATAAGCATACATAGGGACAGACAGCGGAAAGTGACTTTGTTTTATACTATGTAATAACTAAATAACACCTAATAAGCCTCTATTTGTGAAAACATAATAGAAAGAAGTCGGATTAGTATTTCTACCATAAGTCTACTAAGTACCTACCTACATAGAATTTTTGATAAAAGTTACCGTTTATCGATTTCCACGACAAATGTGTATTTTTTGGAAAATGTACAAAAAGTTTTATGATTGATTTCTATCTAGCCAACTTTTTTCAATAATATTTCAGTTAGAAAGAATAAAGTGTTTTGTAAACAAAATAATTAGATAGTTTTCAATCAAAGCGGTTTTAAAGGTGTATTGAATAAAGTTATCGAATCGTCCGAAATCGTTTGATTCCCTAAACGATTTTGTGTCCCAAATATTTATTGAACACCAAGGTGGATAAATTAAAGACTTATCATCTATTCATTCAATGAATCGAATCAAATATTTAGAAATTGCGTATCATTTCTGAATGTCTTTTTATTACTAGTTTTACTTTTGGTTCCGTTTTGGTATGAATTTGATTTTATTTCGTTTCGGGAAAAATCGAATAGAAGGAAAAGAAAAAGAACGACAATTAAAAGAAGAAAGTACAAAGTCTATACTTAAAAGAAGTAAATAAATAGATTTAGTTAGTCTTTAAAAATATAGAATTTACTAAACCTATTGAAATTTAGTTTTCACTATTAGGTAGCTTTATTTTCTGGGAAGTTTGTGGTCTGTTTTACACTTAAATTCGCGGATTTAAAACTCAGTAATCTTAGAAAAACTACAACCATCCGCGCTGTGTTACTATTTTTCCAGATTTTGCCACAGGATCAGGACAAACGCGGGTAAAACCGCGGGCCGCTGCTAATCTATATAATAGAAACTTTAATGTGAAAGTTTGTGAGTATGTTTGTTACTTGGAAGATAGCTGGAGCACTGGAAGCTTCTATCTCGATATTCCAATGGGATCCAAACCGCGGGGCGCAGCTAGTCATAAATGAGCATAATCAGGCAATTGGCCACAATATACAAAAGCAGTTGGGCAAGTATCATCAAAATTCCCTCTTCAAATTGTGTTCAAAGTCGCCTATTATGGTATCAGTAAAACCGTTCAAAGGAATACGAACCATAACGACTTGTGTTAAGGAACATGTTGGCACGTATTTAAGGTAACTCATGGAAACTGAATTCAGTGTAAAGTTGTTCGACTCGCCTGTAGACCTCGTCGCAGCTGTTCAGGGTCTGTGGCAGGATTTGTAGTGCTTCTGTTAGTTTCTCGTCTGATCCGAATATCTGGAAGGATAATGTTGGTTAAGAATATTTTTGACTAGCAGCGTTAAGTCCCGATCCCGTGGGAATATCGGGATTAAAAGTAGGTAGCCTATGTTTTTTTTTCAATCAATATAAAATCGGCCTATTAATTTTCCCTATTCAATGCAAACAAACAAAGCATTAAGTCTTTCCTCTTTATAATATTAGTATAGATATAAATTAATACAAAAGGGGTAGTGACATCAAAATATGGAGCCTGGCACAGTAGTCGCCTCAAACTTTTTTTTGTGCGTGGCTGCTTTACTAACCTGAGTGAATGTATAAATTTCACTACCATTCGTTATTTTTTGCATTAGAAAAAATACTCTTAAGTGAAATAATTGTAGTAGTTTTAAAGTATTTCTACTAGATATTCTTGAAATCGAAATGTTCAAAATTCTTATAGAGACATCTTCCGACATGTGCGACTCTATCTTCTATACATATAAAATGCTAACTGACGGATCAACGCACAGCCTAAACCGCTGATCGTAGAGACCTGAAACTTGGTGTGGGTGTGTTCTTTGTATGACGACCGTTTGCGATTTTGACCAAACGCGACGGAATGTGACGTAGGCATCCTAAAAGAAAGTATTTTGGAAAATTCTAACCCTACGCGAACGAAGTCGCGGGTGTAAGCTAGTTTCCATACATTTGTTTTACAAGCGACGTGCGATGCGATCTGCGATGCATCTTCGGCACAGCCGTACCCTTGACTGGGAATAATTATTGGATGAGTTAAAGTTAACACCTTATGAAGTACCATCAAGGCTTTTCTAATCAAAGAATCAACGTAGGTAATCTAAAAATCAATAAACTGTATAGAACGAGAGTTAAATGGTGTGATTACAGAGGCTGGTAGCGGCTGACCTTGTTCGTACACTTATTTACATCGTTAGCAGCACTTCGCTTTGTTTAGATGTTGTTTAGTCATTCACTTGTAAAGGGTATGCAATTGACTTTGTATGAAAGTCTGTTTGTTTCTTCTATTTTCACGGACAAAAATGTTTTTAAAAGCTTCGTAGAAATGGAACAATCTTAATAATATTGGAATACCTATAGTAAGTCTCTAATCGCATGATGGAGAGGATATTTAGATGAATAAATCCTCTAATGTCACGTTTCGAAATGAGCCACTAAGGCTCTGTGCAAACGGACCACCGACCACAGCCACGGTGGCCAGCCACTAGCACACGTGTGATAGGTGGCGGCCACAACAAAATGTATGTGAACTGCTTGTAGCTGGGCACCGGTGGCTGAGGTCGGTGGTCCGTTTGCGCTGAGCCTAAAATTTAATTAAATTGTCTGAGTCTTGTCCGAGCCTAGCCATATCTGTGACGCAGAAGACTGCGGGTTCGAATCCCTCAAACGCGGGCGAAGTCGCGAGTAAAGGCTAATTGTTGATAAACCTATTAAGGATTTATCATGCATTTACCATAATCTAATTGCGTAATAATGACGTAGTTTATTAAACTTAGCTTTGGGATTACAGCGAATATAGTATGACTAGCTTTTAACCCGCAATTTGATACGTGTGAAGGTTGAATTTACCAAAATCCATAGCGGATATGTCAGTTATCTGCACTGTATATTTAGAGACTACTAGCTGCGCCCCACGGTTTCATCCACGGGTGTTTAGCTTTATACAGAGTTTCATCGTACTCACTCTAGTTGGTTTTGCATGAAGAAGTTTAAAATATACACACAAACTACTTTACAGCCAACTTTACAGGCAAAGTTTTGCTTAGTTTCTCTTATTGGCAAATATCTATTTGTAGATAGAACTTTTTATAGCATTACACACTGATTATAAAAAAAGTGGCTGTGACATACGGTAGACAGACAGACATGACTAATCTAAAAGGGTTCCGTTTTTTGCCATTTGGCTACGGAACCCTAAAAAATCGGTGGTGACAGACAGACGGACAAGAAAGTGATCTTAAAAGGGTTCCTTTTTTTACTTTTTGAGGTACGGAACCCTAAAATCAGTGGCACTATATAAGCGGGCTTACCGCTAAAAGCGTTATCTTCCAGGCAATTTAAGGATGGAGCAGATTCCTTAATCAAAAGGTAACATCAGCGTCTATTGTTAGGTTCAATTTCAGTTCATCTTATCTATTATTATAATACAATTGTTATCAGGTCACCTCATATAGTGATAAGGGGCAGGTAGGTAGGTATACTTAGTTTATTAGATTAGCATAATTATCACATTATAAGTTTGGTTATCTTTTGATATTTATATCATTGGACATGTTAATTTAATTGAACTTCAAATGCATTTTAGTTATTGATAGTAGAATTGATAATAGAGACCGACTGAAGGTTCCGACTTGCCTTGTCTTGACTTGGTAGGTTCCGGTTTCCGGGTTTAGTCATGGCAATAAATCTAGTTTCGGCGACGATTTTAGCCTGTTATCTTTTAAACAATAATCTTTAATTAAATTCTCTTCATCTTAATGTTGCCTGGAAGGCATTGCTTTCAGCTAACATTTTAACATTAAGGGCAACCGATCTTAAAGGCATATTTTTATTAATTTTGGAAGTCTTAGGTTATTTTTAAAAATGAATGCTGAAAATAAATAAAATATTTAAATATTGTAGGACATTAAACACAGAAATGTAGCCTCAAGCTAAGCTACTATGCTCGTGTTATGGTGACCTGATGGAACTTATCATAAGAACTTATTATACAAAAAGACACCACAACATTTGTTTACAGAGACAAGTACTTTATTTGATGGCGGGAATCAAACTTATGCATCATCTACAGCGGCAGTAGTCTTTAAAAAGGGGGTCGCTCTAAGCAACAAAACGTTAGTTGGGTAGCACTTTCCTTACTTTAAATTCTAGTCAAAGTATAATTTATATTATCTGTTTAAGTACAGTGTTTAATAAAAATAAAGTTTTTCTATTCTTCTATTTTGACTCACCTTTCTTAAAAGATCAGGCCTTGAAGGTAGAGCATGCATAGCTAACGTAGCTGCTTTCCTTATGTACCACGGATGGAACTCGGCTAAAGTCTTGTTGTATGACCCTTGGCATGTGGTGCAAGTGTTCATGGTCTCGTCCGATTCACTCAGTTGCTTCAAGAAAAGTCTGATGAAATCTGCAGGTTTAGAATCCCTATTTATACAAAATTCTTGTGTCATGGTGTTAGTAGGTTAGGTTAGGTTACTAACACTGCGACACAAGACCTAATTGTCTGAACTGATTTGTATGAAATTTATTGTGTAAGTACATATATTCGTTAGGTCTGAAATCAAACACCTTTCTTAGACATAATAGGTTAAGTACTTGTATACGGGCTGTTTTCCACGATTAGATCCTTTTTAATTGGGTCCTTTTTGCGTGAAGATGGAGTAGGCTTGCCCAGCACCTACTACCCCCTCTCAGCTTAGTCGACCATGTCCAGAGGAGAGAACTTGACAATACTTCTGGAGCCAACTAAGCCACGGGCTTCATCACGATGTTTTCCTTCACCGTAAGAGCAATGTATTGATGTATTGTTGTGCGCTAATTGTAGCGCACATCAATGCCGGCCCGGATTCGAACCCATGACGTTCAGAATGAAAGTCGAGGTATCTACCACTAAGCCAACATCGCTCTTGACATAATAGGTTATTTTAAATGCAAACAAATGCTTTGTATTGCAAGGAATGTAGATAAGCTAGTTGACTCAGTATACAAGACCTATGGTAGATTCTAAACAAGGAAATAGAAATAAACACAAACCAAGTCCTCTATGCAATCGCAGCATCGTCCTCGAACCCGATACGAACTCGTTCTTTTCATGTAAACCACTCTCTTTCTCATACTTCATCATTTTCTTAAAGGAATCGTAGTAGATAGCATTTTCGCCGTTCCTATGTTTGTCCATAATTTTTATTTTACTTCTCACATCGCTGCTAACGAATGAAAATACTGAGCCGATGAGATTCAGGAATCTAGAAAAATCAGAAATCAGTAATTCCTATCACCATACGGAAGATGTTTTATAATAAAATAGCACTTACTTTACGAGTTCATTGTATCCATCTATGTAAGCTTCTATCACAACATCATCTTCTTCTTTGAGGCTTCTCTGAAAACTTTGTTGTACGTGGTGCAGGTCAAGGTAGTTTTCGTTGGACATTTCTTTTGAAATTCCTAGTTACTGCAGGAAATTATTTTCAAAAAATAACACCACCCCACATAGATACACAAAAGACAGACAGATACTGACTGACTGACACTACTGACAGTAGTGACAGTCAGTCTGGTGACAGCCAAGGTGACAACATGTCAGCTGTATGCTTTTGTTTACGAAAGGCTTAGTAAAAGTTTTGTAGTCCATGTAGCCTCTTCTGATATATTTCTATATAATTTTATAGAATTTCATAGTTAAATTTATTTCTATATCTATGGTTACAGGATTCTCATGCTGTAGAATCTCAGAATTATTTATTTTAGAATTATTGTTAAAATTCTTGTTTTGTTAAAGCCAGAGGCTTTAATTATACTATTAAAGAAGGAATCGTGACGGCTGTATGAGATAAAAGCCTTTTACCTATCCCTTTGAGAACTTTTTTTCGCACTTGGCCTTAATTGACATTACTTGACATCTGACTCGCCTTGTCAATAATTTTTGTTACAAAGACAAAGTAGGTACTTTTTACTTGCTTTTTACAAAAATAGTAGGGACATGTTATTTTTGTTTTCCCTGTTTTCGTGTTATTTTCCTCACGCACCGCACATCGAGCATCATCTTAATTGGAAACACGGTATCATTAATACAATCACTGTTGGAGTATTTGTGTTCTACGGTTGACCCGACGGAACCCATAGGTATTTTTTTCCTTGGGTAGACTTGGAGTACCTCGGTCTTGGGAACAGATCTTGAAAGTTCTATTCATGTGTTAGAGCACATAAAAAATACACCATGACGTCTACAAGTGTAGCTAAAAAAATAGAAGTCAGAGGAAGTGTTGAATACCGCACGATGAGAATGATAGAAGTACCAGAGAATACATTAAAAATTCGTGGCATTTGGACTGTTCCTAACTTTATGGACTTACTCAATAACACAGACATCACAGAGATACACAGCCCGACATACAGACAACCCCATAAGTTTAGATTTGCTATGGCATTTGACACGGGTACAAGAAATGTGAGAATATACTACAGGTCAACAGCACAGGTATTCCTAAGGTCAATTCGACTGAAAAGCTTCACTTTCGATGAGAATAGTTGGGCGTTTAGTAAACATGAAACATCTATCGCTAGAGAACAACGTCGAATCGTTCAAGCTAATGAATGGCAGCGTGTAACGCACCTCCTTTACAACAAGACTAAGGGCTTGTGTCTTCAAGACAACAAAATAATAACTTTAAGAAATGGAAATCTTCGCTTCAAATTTGAGTTTGTTCTCACAATTAATGAAGTTACAGAAGAACAATTTCTCATTCCTGCAACACAGCTTAGCAGTGATTTTGAGAATCTACTCAATGCCGGCATGTTTTCGGATGTTGTTATGAAAAGTGTTGAGGATGAAGAATTCAGAGTACATAAAGCAATTTTGGCTAGCAGGAGCATTGTATTGAAGGCTAACTTTGAGCACAACACCACTGAATCGATAACTAACATCTTGGAATCACCTTTAGAATCGAAAGTTCTGCATGAAATGCTAGTATTTATCTACACGGATAAATCTCCAAATATAGACGAGTTTCCGGAGAAGTTGCTGGCGGCAGCAGACTACTACCAGCTGACCAGACTGAAGACTCTCTGTGAAGATGCATTACATAGAAAATTAACTATAGATAATGCGGTAGAAACATTACAGCTTGCAGATTTACACTCTGCTAATGCATTGAAACAAGTAACGCTAGAGTTTATAAAGCAGGACTATGGACAGCTGAAATTGATTACAAAAACCAAGGGTTGGGCTAAGTTGAAGTCTGTTGATTTAGTTAAGAGAATTTGTGAATAATCCAACTAAAGATTAGACCTAAGGGTATGGTAAGGCCTAAGATGTATCCCACATAAATGTCACCTTCATGTCAAACTAATGTAATGGAAATAGAAGCTCATGCACATGTCGAAAGATGCCTCCCTGAGATACATCGATGCAAGTTCATCAATGTCCTCTGTCTTCATATCCAATTGTGGGGAACAGCCTCCAACTCCAATTTGGAAATCCTACAGCGATTCCAGTCAAAGATATTACGCATGATATCTGGAGCTCCCTGGTACATGACCAATCACCGATTACACCACGATCTGGACATGCCAACTGTCAAAGAAGAGATCAGAAACTTTATAATATCCTATAAAATTAGAATATCAAATCACACAAACCTACTCGCATCCTCTTTGATGACTGTGGACTCTGCTTTTAGGAGACTAAAAAGGAAAGCTCCGCAAGACCTATTGCCATGACCTGAGATATTGATACAAATGGGTGATTCAATGGACTCACGCCATACAAGCCGCTAATCAACAACACACACATGACCTCTTAGCTAAATGTCTGAAAACAAGACAGATCGCAAGACAAAAGGAGATTAAAAAAAAAAAAAAAAAAATATCTACTTGGGACGGTTTTCATCATAGCCATACCCTTGTTATGGCCACTAAGTTCCTATGTGTCACTTTTGTTCCTCGTTTTTATTTCAAATCAATTGCATTAAAACTTGAAGCAATTTGTTGTGTGGATAGAGTTAATTTGATAACAAGCCAAAATTAACATTTGTAACACGAAACACTGCTGCCATGTCACTGGAAACTTTATCATTGTTTTGTCATCTCCATTTGAACATACCTTAGTAACTCGGTGGTCATCATTGATTATGTTTTTTTCTCCTTTTATTTGCAATATCCTTTTTTGACTATTATCGTTTGTTGGTGGTAAATGCTAATGATAAGCATAAGTGTATTATTATTTAATAATATAAGATAATGTATTATTACCTGTAGGATATCTATGTGTGGAATAGTTACTATAACGTATATAGCCTTTATGGTGTGCCATTTTTGTTCTAGTTTTTTTTTAAGTAAAATGTATACTAATTATTATGATATAGCTATAGATTACATTATGTACTATGTAGAATCTATTAATTTAATTAGTGTACCTACATAAATTAACTATAGGAACCTCTATTTAATTAAGTAGGTAGATATTCTAGGTCTATTTAATTGACATACCTACTCATAAGTGGTTATATTTTTTGATCTTGATGTAGGTATGTACATAAAGCTATAAAGATTTGATTGTAAGTGCAAGTTGACTTTTATTTCTACCTTCTACCTGGCTATTCACTGACCTCTAATGCCTTGTAATATAATTTATTTTTATCTATGCTCAATGCTATTTGTGCACTAGACATAAAGAAATAATTAGCTATACAGGCTGTCCAGTAATCTTGCCGGTAATTAATGGCTAGGCGGGCATCTACAAATAGAGGACACAGTGCCGGTTCAGAAATGGGAAAGGGGACATCCTGTAAATGCAATGGCTATATGCTCAATCTCTACTCATGTGCTCAAAGTTCGAAGGCACTAGAACGTATGAAGGAAGAACGTAACGTTCGTACCTCACAACGTTCTAGCATCTAGTCTAGTGCCTTCGGTGTGAGGGGACTCTCTCACACTATTAAAAAAACCAGTCAAGTGCGAGTCGGACTCGCGCACGAAGGGTTCCGTACAATTATCATCACATAAAAATCACGTCTGTTCAATAGGAGTCATAAAAAAATTGATAGCGCTAGTAGTGGTAAAAATACATGAATAAATGGCGGTTTACGGTTTATGACGTACCTATTAAAAAAAACTAGGTACTTAACAGATCTCGTTCAAACCAATTTTGGGTGGAAGTTTGCATGGTAATGTATACTTACCTATCATATTTTTTTTAGTTTCATCATTCTCTTATTTTAGAAGATACAGGGGGGGGGACACACTTTTTACTACTTTGGAAGTAAAAAATATTCAGTTTAGAAAAAAATTATATTAGAAACCTCAATATCATTTTTGAAGACCTTAACCCACACGTATGGTAGGTATGGGTTTGATGAAAAAAAAATTTAATTTCAGTTCTAAGTATGGGGAACCCTAAAATTTATTGTTTTTTTTTCTATTTTTGTGTGAAAATCTTAATGCGGTTCACAGAATACCTACATCTAGGTACTTACCAAGTTTCAACAGTACCTATAGTTCTTAGTTTCGGAAAAAAGTGGCTGTGACATACGGCAGACAGACAGACATGACGAATCTATAAGGGTTCAGTTTTTTGCCATTCGGCTACGGAACCCTAATACTGTTTGCCAAATGGGCAAATCCCCCCCGGTCCGGGGGGGATTTGCTTTTCACCCCCTATCATTTTATTTCGATCATAGGTTTTATTTCGATTAATGACTTCGTACGATCTGTACATGTAGCCAATGTTGGAGTCATCACAAAAACTGGTAGCTATCTGGCTTCAATTCACACACATTTAATGAAAAAGCCAACCAAATTAATAATTTAGCTCGAATTAATATTCTATGAAAAATATTGATATCCAAGATGCCAAATTATATCGAAGAAAAACAACAAGCTATGTTTTTTCCCTGTTTGTTCCTCCGGCATTTTTTCTGTAATGATTGCGCCATTGACTTCAAAATCACTGTCACTGTCGCTAAGACGTCTCAGTCACTGTCAAAGTCTAAACAAATTCCATCGTCAGTCGGTCGTGTTTTGCGGAAAATACAGAAAAATAGAAATAGGTACAGAATAAATCTCTCTATGTTATAAATTCTATCTAATAAATACATCAACAGAAACCTCACTTGCAAATCTAAAAGTGTAATTTTGAAAAACGGAAGGATTTTGGAAGCCTTCGAAGGGAGGTAAGTTATACCTACTTACATTTTTTATTTTATCCAACTTCGTGGGTAAAACCGGGCTGAAACAACTTTCGCTGTTCATTTTAGTACCCACGGTAAGTTATTTTTAAATATAACGTGTTAATTAGCCATAAAATTACACACAAATTGCATCATTACAATTTGAGGTTTCATATTTTGAGTCTCAAATTACTCACATGTAAGTATGTTTTTATCATGATGAATTTGCTTATTATGTTTGGAAACGATAATGATATTGTTATCTTTGTTGCTCAAATGTCATTTGTGTTTTTGCTAGAATAAACATGCATGAAATACTACAAGAAACTAGTTAGGTACCTAGTATATTTTTCGAATCCTGTAACCAAACTATGTATTTATTATTTTTAACGATGACAAGTACTGTTTATATGTATATTTACTTAATATGTTTACATTGACATAATAAAAGCAGAGTCATATGGTCCTGATAAATATGAATACCTACTGATAACAATAAAGTATGTCTATAGGTTGAATTGAGAGAGGTACCTACTTAGAGATATTTACTACTGGTTTTGCTAACAACTGAATGAAAAAAGCAGGATGTTTATAGTTTATATGCCTATTCTGTCTTACTGTTTTGCATTGTTCATAATGAATGAATCATGTTAATTCTGTAGGTATTTTTATCTGAAAGCTGAATGTTCCATGTGTATTTTAAGTGCAGGTTTCATGAAAAATACTCTCTGTAGGGCTCCAAAACTGATATCATTAGAATGTTTGCAACTTAATCAAGGTTCTGAGGTCCTGCTAAGTTTTAAGTTTTTCATCAACTCATGAATTTATTAGAAAAACAGTATTCAAATGAAAACATTCCATTTTTAGTAATTTTAGAACTTTACAATCGGTCTTCAATTATGTTGCCAACTGTATATGCTGTGCCTCACGATTTTAACACTAAAAGTCATGATCCCTTGTGAATATTGTTGGATAAAAGTAGCCCAGAAACTTGTCACAATCCCAGGAAGTGGTGCTACAAATCCCGACATAGTACGTCTGCTTTCCTACCCATCATGCCCATCTTCCTACACAAGAGAATACCTGATGCCTGATGGTAGCCACAAATGCTACCATAAATGTGGCTAGTTTCTAGGTTTATGGTCTTTACAAAACAGCCATTGAAATGATAAAAGAAGAAATAACCTAATCTTAACAAGTTTCATCGCAATCAGTTCTGTAGTTTTTGCGTGAAGATATACACGCAAATCATTTATAATATTAGTCATAGTTGGGTTTTCCCTATCAATTGGAGATTTTTTAAATTCATTGGACAAATATCTTGTTTGTTTGTATATACTATGGCATGTCAGTTTCTCCACATTGTTTTTCTTTACCAAAAGAATTGAAGGTTAAACAAACTTACCTTAAGTGAAGTTTGACCGTAATTAATTAATACCGTTCGATCGTAAAAATTGGAAAAAATATTTTAGCTTATATCAAAACAATTCGTATGATAATTAAAATAAACAGATACGTCTCGACTGCTGCAATTCTGTTATTTTAACAAAGTATCCAGACACTACAGGCACTTACCATCATGCTAGGTACTTTCTTACCATCACGTCGTCGGTCGCTCCAAGCGACATTTACCTCTGAATCCTTTCACGATATTTCCTTTTGAGTTTACATAGACCAACCTTGAGATTATAACACTTAAAAAAGACTTTAAAAAGACTTAAAATATAAATATAAATAAAAAAGATGCTTCTATGCCGAAACACTTGAACGAATGAGATGATTGACACGTCACGCCCGCGCCCTCTGTTCTTGGCAGTAGGCGTTTTATTCTTTTTATTAGCTCTAAAGAAGTTTCAATGCCGTATACGCGAAGGGATACTACCTTACTAAAATCTCTTCGGATGCAGCGATTCGTATAATATCTGTTTAAATTGTACCTACCTACCTATGTCGTTTTTTTCTATCCCCTCTGAGAGCCCTTTAGTGGGACAAAACTATAAGCTTATTTTATCGTATCATAATTATATTTATTTTAACGGATATATTTGCGTTTTTTATTAATTTTGTTTTAAATCTTATAATATTATAAAGCTGCCTAATATTATAAAGCTGAACATTCCCACGGGATAGGGGCTTGCGCGGGTTAAACCGCGGAGCGCAGCTAGTCAAATAATATTTCTGAAAGATGAATTGAAAAGCGGTCTTATTTTTTTCGTTTTACAGATTGATGATTAAAAATGGCTACGAAAGTTGAGACAAATGAGGATGAGTCCTTCATTATCCTGGACTCGTCACCTGGTGCCAGCATGGAGCAATGTAACGGAGATACTGCACCTCTGAACAAATCTCAGATTGAGGATGCTATGAAAGACTTGTCAATTGAGGCCAGTTCTGCTCTTAAAGCACACTTCAAGCTTGGTGACTGTGTAAGTATTCATTTTAAATCACCTATAATATGTAGGTATGCCTTTATAGCCAGATATCAAAAACAAGAAAAAGTACTTATATCCAATAAATTATTTAATTACAATACTAAAATGTAAAAAAATAACAGAGCTGCAGATTAGATAACCTTGAAATTATACAGTTTATATATACCCGTTTTATCTAGATAGCGCCACTGCAATTTTTATACCACTCTACGAGATTTTTTAAGCATAAATAATATTCATCTCCTGTTTAAAATAATATCAGTATCTGTGTGAACAATTTGCAAAGTTTGTAGGTTTCTTTAGATTTGTAATAGATGGCGCTACTAAAATGCAGATGACATTATTCAAAAGTTGGTAGGTTTCATTAGATTTGTATCAGATGGCGCTACTAAAATGCAGATAACGTTACTCAAAAGTTGGTAGGTTTCATTAGATTTGTATCAGATGGCGCTACTAAAATGCAGATAACGTTACTCAAAAGTTGGTAGGTTTCATTAGATTTGTATCAGATGGCGCTACTAAAATGCAGATAACGTTACTCAAAAGTTGGTAGGTTTCATTAGATTTGTATCAGATGGCGCTACTAAAATGCAGATAACGTTATTCAAAAGTTGGTAGGTTTCATTAGATTTGTATCAGATGGCGCTACTAAAATGCAGATGACATTATTCAAAAGTTGGTAGGTTTCATTAGATATGTATCAGATGGCGCTACTAAAATGCAGATAACGTTACTCAAAAGTTGGTAGGTTCCATTAGATTTGTATCAGATGGCGCTACTAAAATGCAGATAACGTTACTCAAAAGTTGGTAGGTTCCATTAGATTTGTATCAGATGGCGCTACTAAAATGCAGATAACGTTACTCAAAAGTTGGTAGGTTTCATTAGATTTGTATCAGATGGCGCTACTAAAATGCAGATGGCGTTACTCAAATGTTTGTAGGTTTCATTATTTTTGTAATAGATGGCGTTATGAGCAGTATTTGTCTTTATCTAATATACGTTAATGCAAAGACTTAATAATTGTAGATATATGACCACATAGTACATCTATAGATTACTAGTTTCAGAAGAGTGACGAGTTCTTTCTGAGATGGTGTAGGTGCTGGGCAAGCCTACTCCAGCCTCACGCAAAAACCGGTCAAGTGCGAGTCGGACTCGCGCACGAAGGGTTCCGTACCATTATCATCACATATCTTAATATATATAAATCTCGTGTCACAATGTTTGTCCTCAATGGACTCCTAAACCACTTAACCGATTATAATAAAATTCGCACACCATGTGCAGTTCGATCCAACTTGAGAGATAGGATAGCTTACATCCCGATATTCCCACGGGATCGGGAGTTACGCGGGTGAAACCGCGGAGGGCAGCTAGTAATAAAAAATAGATGGCGCTAGTGGTAAAAATACATGAATGAAGGGTAAATGGCGGTTTACGGTTTATGACGTTTTAAAAAAACTACTTACTAGATCTCGTTCAAACCAATTTTGGGAAAACTATTCAATTTAGAAAAAAAAATGATTTTAGAAAACCCAATATCATTTAAGAAGACCTATCCATAGATACCCCACACGTATGGGTTTGACGAAAAAAAAAATTTTTGAGTTTCACTTCTAAGTATGGGGAACCCTAAAATTTATTTTTTTATTTTCTATTTTTCTGTGAAAATCTTAATGCGGTTCACAGAATACATCTACTTACCAAGTTTCAACAGTATAGTTCTTCTTGTTTCGAAAAAAAGTGGCTGTGACATACGGCAGACAGACAGACATGACGAATCTATAAGGGTTCCGTTTTTTGCCATTTGGCAACGGAACCCTAAAAAGGACCCGACTAAAGAGGTCTAGTTACGGAAAACAGCCCGTATACAAGTACAATAGACGCTTAAAAGCGGTGTTGGCTTAGTGGTAGAGACCTCGACTTTCATTCTGAAGGTCGTGGGTTCTAAGTTCTAATCCAGGCCGGCCGTGCACCAATGTATTTTTCTTAACAAAAATGTATGTGCGCTAATTGACATTACTCTTACGGTGAAGGAAAACATCGTGATGAAATCCGCGGCTTAATTGGCTCCAGAAGTATTGACAAGTTCTCTCCTCTGGACATGGTCGGCTAAACTGAGAGGGTAGTAGGTGCTGGGCAAGACTACTCCATCCTCACGCAAAAAGGACCAAATTAAAAAGGTTCTATTCGCGGAAAACATACAAGTACAATAGGTACACTGAATGAAGGAATACCCCTCAATTATCTTTATTATCTTTAAGTACTACCTTACCTATTGAAAACAAAGTGATTGAGTAGGATTTATGTACTCGGAATAGTAAAAATCACCTGACGGGTAGTCCCTAACCTAACCTAAGGTTGTATTTACAAGGTCGAATCATACCTACTTATTTTACACAAAAAGTACCTACTAACATTTATCAGTTATTGTGACTAAATATAGATAAGATGATACCTACTAACTTTTACCAGTGACTCTGTCTGCGTTGAAGTTGAATTTTACGAAATTCACACAAAAACAACCTACCACCAAAGCTAAATCAGTTCTTTTCCATCCAAAGGTTGCCTTGAAGAAATCGCTTTCAGCGATAAGGCCGCCCATTTGTGCAACTTATACTTTCTAGCTATTACTTTACTTTGTGTATATCGTGTTCTGTTTACTCTTGTGTTGTACAAATAAAGTTATCTATCTATCTATCACTACATATTATAAAACAAAGTTTCTCTAAATCTTTAAAACTACGCAAAGGATTTTGATGCGGTTTTTTTAATAGATAGAGTGATTTAAGAGGAAGGTTTATATGTATAATACATGCATAATATAGCCGTGCGAAGCCGGGGCGGGTCGCTAGTTTATTATATTTTATAGAGGCGGAAATTGAAATTCTATTGTGTACCTATAAATAATAATAAAATAATGAATAACATTTTACACAGCGCCCCAAGCTAAGCAGTCAGACTAGGCTTGTATTATGGGTGCTATAGACAACGGATAGAAAACATCTTTTTCTAATAAGTTACATGTCACGTTGTTTGTGAGCGATGGACTCCTAAACTACTTAACCGATTTTATTAAAATTTGCACACCGTGTGCAGTTTGATCCAACTTGAAAGGTAGGATAGCTTACATCTTAATTTATCCCGATATTCCCACGGGATCGGGAGTTACGCGGGTGAAACCGTGAAGCGCAGCTAGTATTATATACTTTTTTTTTGTAACAATAAATAAATAAAAATAAATAAATATTTCAGGACATATTACACATCGCCATCCAGCCCCAAGCTAAGCAACTTAATGCTTGTGTTATGGGTGCCAGATAACGGATAAACTACTTATATACTTTTTTTTTTTGTATATATATACATATTATACATATAGGAAACACCCAGAACCAAAAACAAGAATTTATGGTCAGCATAAATACTTGTTCCCGGCGGGAATCGAACCCGCAACCTTCTGCGTCGCAGTCGGGTGTTCGCCCGACGCGCCACAGAGGTCGTCAAATTTAATAAAGTTAATATATTTAATAAAGTACTATGGATTGTTTATAGTCCGAAATTTATGTTTTTTTTTGCGGATGTCTGTCATAATAGCTATTTGTATGCTTTTTAGCCTACTCCGTTTATTTATTGGTTAAGCTGTGCGTTAATATGTTAGTCTGTCTAGAACACTACAAAGGAACAAATATGCGACGACGCACTAACGAGTATTTGAGTGAAAAAATCGGACAAAAATATTTAATTTATTTATATAATTTTATGTGCAATTAAATTAAATAAAACACAAAGTTTGACCATTATAATAATTATATATTTAAAATTTTACATCTTTTTACATTTTTAGGATTCTTCAACTTCTTCTTCGTCGGAACTTTCGTCTTCGCTTTGTCTATTTTTAAATACCGTGCTGGCAGACATCATTTCTATTGCCTCCTTTGAGAAAGGCTGTCTTTTTTTATTTTGCGTCTTTCTGCTGCAGCTGATAAATGGATCTGAACCTAAAAGAAGTCTGTTTATTATATCTATGTTGCAGTCTCTGTGCGAAAATTTGCGGGAAAAATGTAATCTGTATTGCCTAAAATGTTTGTTTCGGGCTTCAGCTGCCTCTTCCGATAACTGGCCAATAGGTAGGAGTGCATGAGCTATTACTTCACCTCCATGTATCAAAATTTTGTGTATGGTTGGTGACATGGGATGCCAACCATACAGATCGACATATATTTTTGCAGTTTCATTTGCGTATGCTTCAAATTTTTCTACATCAATGTTATTGCCACTTGATATTACTTCTAATATAACTTTAAACCTTTTTATTAAATCGACATTGATGCCAGTTATTCTTGAGGAGCATTCCGGATCTGCAAAAAATCTCCTTGACGTGTTCCCGTCATTAGTGTTCCCAAACCCTGCTTTGGGAACATCTAAGAGTAATCCCATTTCCTCTTTAAAGGCTTTTTGTAGTTTTTCTTTAGTCTCTTTTACAATTCTTTTTTCTTCTGTAGACCGTGCTTGCCATTTTTGTAAAGGCAATTTATAGGCTAAATGTAAAATAGATTCGAAAAATCGAATTCTTGCGTGAAGAATTGATAATCCAAACTTCAACGTTTCTACTTTACTTTCTTTTTTAATTAATTTATTAAAATCCTTCGAAGTCTGTCCGCAAATGTAGCATCTCATTGTAGATGAGGTGTCTGTAGCAGCATTACATACCTTGCCATCAATCATGGTAAGTAACAGTTTATGTTTTATTTTGCTGCCATCAATTTCTGTCTCCTGAAGCTGTTCGGCTTGGTTTTCAATGTATTGTATTTCTTGTTTTGTGATATCTTTTGTTTCATTTATAAATCTTATACGTATGGGTCTGCAGAATCTGACTGAAGACGGAACCGGATTTTGCCAAATGATTTTTTTCTCCTCTTCTTCAATGATAACAGATAGTCTTAGAGGCACTAGTGAGCTTTGAAAAATATTTGCATCACTATCTCCGTGATTTTCGAATTTTTGCTTGTATTGTGTCTGCTGAGATCCGTCACATCCCCATTTCGAAATTAACACCATATTTTGTTTTTCTTCTTCAGTGCATGACGTATTGACAACCTCCGCTATATATTTGTACAAGCGCAATGCAGTGTGATTTAGTAATGCTTGAAGTTTAACTTCTGCGCTTGTCTCAGTGACATGTATTGATTCTTCCTCGGGATAGTATTCAATCTTAGCCATTTGTATGACAGAATAGCATGGGTAAATAGCTTTACCAGATCTGTGGATTATTTCCCATTGTCTTCTAGTGAAATCACCTTCAACAAAGATAGCCAGTGCTTCTGCTGGCGTATATTTTTTTACAGTTGTTTGCTTCTTGGTACTAGAAATAACTTTTCTAAGTTTAGTAGCTCTGGTGGGTGAAGCCATTAATTCTTTAATTATTTTTGATGCATCTTTATTTCCTAAAGTGCCCTGACTCACGCCAGCAGCATAAGTCAACTCCTCGACAGATACTTGTTCACGCAGATCTTTTGTTTTTCTCCGTTTGCTACGGTCACACACATCTTCAAATGATTTTTTTGGACGTCCAGGTTTTGGTAAGGTCATTTCAGGCCAGTTAGGTAATTCCATCGAAGATGTAAGCCACACTTCATTACTTTTTAAAAACCGTTCTTCTTTGTATGAAGCTCCTCTCCACTTCTTTTTGAATTCACTTTTTTAAAAGTGAATTCAAAAAGAAGTGGTAAATGGTTTGAAGCACTTTAGTGCTTCAAACCATTTACCATTTTATGTTTCTCATGTTCCGGACAATTTGTTAATTGGACAAGTCTATCTTCAAACAATGAAAACTTTTCTTCTATTTTGTGGCCCTTGAATTCATTCAAGATCTCCCACAATGCTCTTCTAGTAAATATCTTGATAGTTCTCGAATTATCTGTACGACAAATAAATAAATATATTAACTTAAAATAATTGTGTAATTTTTACGTACAATTTAAAAGTCATATAAAACAAAATGGCGGACGTAGGCGGATGGTTTTATTATGATTTACAATAGCCAACAAATCAATTATTATATTGTTATAAAAGTTGTAGCCCGACAAGACACGACATATACATAAAAACACGATTGTTTGAAAAAGTAAAGCAAAAAAAATTACCTAAATTGTAACTGTTTTCATATCACATAAAAATATAAATTTTATACGACAAAGTAATCATGTAATATTTTAAAATGTAGTACATACCTTCTTCTGCCATATCCAATAAAAGTTTTTTCTAAATTGAACCACACAAACACACAACTGTGAAGCGAAGTTATAGTGCGAACAAAAGTGCCGAAAACAAAGACATGCGACTCCACGAACGGCTGAGTTTCGACTGATTTGTTAAAACAGGTCTAGAGCGGGGGGATTTTTAATGGCCGCCGTCTAAAAGGTCGGTTACCTGGCTATAGGAACAATAGCTTACATGACACTTTTGACTAAGTTGCACATTTTTACTTATGTCCGATTTTATTGATCTAATAATCGTTAGTGCGACGCGACGACCCAGTTGGCACAATTTTCACCATGCCGAACTACCAAACACAGGGTTGTGGGTTCGATTCCCGCCTTTGGCAAGTATTTATGCTTGTCTGTGGTCTGGTTGTTTCTATGTATTATAAGTAGATATTTAATAAAGAAAAGTATATCCGTTGTCTAGCACCCATAATACAAGTGTAGTTACTTAGCTTGGGGCTAGATGGCGATGTGTGGAGTGTCCTGCAATATTTATTTATTTATTATTTAAACACACATACATTCGTTGGTTGATAAACATATTATTCTCTTTCCTGCAGTCGGGTTAAAAGAGGTATTTCGAGGCCTTACATATGTTTCAATTTTCTTCCACAACTCTTTTAGAGTTTTCTTTGGAGGTTTTTGAGTCACGAGCATATACACATCTTCTAGGGAAGCATACTACATCTTAGACCGCATTATCACTTACCATCGTGTAAGATAGTGGTCAAACGCTAACCTATTTTTTAAAATTTAAAATTAAAACGTTTTCCTAATGGGTAATTTTTACAATTATTATTTTTAACATTTTTAATAGGTAAAAATTCGTGGGAATAACTATTACTTATCAAAATTAAAACATTAAAAAATAACGAAGCTTATTGTTGTTAAATATAGGTCGGCCAACAAATCATGGCCCACAGCGGAAAGTGGAAGGGGTATGCGCGGAACTCAATTTTTAGGTCCGTTTAGCGGGGGACAGGAGTGAAAAGAGGGTCAGTTGCTCACATCATCGATCTCTGTTCCGCACACGTCTCTAGCCGCGTTCTGTCCCGCTCCTCTTATTCCCGCTATTCCTCTTAGTCCCGCTCCTCGTCTACCTACGTAAAACCGACCCTTTGCCTAAGTATAAATTGAAAAATTAGATAAACTAATGCATTGAAATGTCATTTTAAATCCGGCGCAATACATTGCCTAATTTTCTAACTTAAATGAATGTTTTTCGGGGTGGGCCAAATATTAAACGGGGGTAAAGTATGACGATTTGACTGTAATAATTCTGTCCGCGATAGTACTTGCGCAAACCATCCCTGACAATTTCCACTGGGGGCCAAGATTCACTTAGTATCATCAATGACTAAACAAAAATACCATGTTATTAATGAAAATTATCTGTTAAAAATAATTATGTGGACTAAGTAGGTATTAACGTATCAGTTTAAGTGCAGTGTGACCGCTAAGAACCGGTATTTTTTTTATACAAAATTGGCTCAAAAGTTGTCACCTGATATTCATTGACTGGAATTATTGAAAAACTAGCTCTTGCCCGCGACTTCGTCCGCGTAAAAGAAAATGGACTAAGAAATCACGTTGTCCCATACAAACTTAGCCCTTCTTTTTCACCTCCAAGGGATAGACGACCTCTGACGACCTCTGTGGCGCGTCGGGCGAACACCCGACTGCGACGCAGAAGGTTGCGGGTTCGATTCCCGCCGGGAACAAGTATTTATGCTGACCATAAATTCTTGTTTCTGGTTCTGGGTGTTTCCTATATGTATAATATGTACCTATATATTTACAAAAAAAAAAAAAAGTATATAAGTAGTTTATCCGTTATCTGGCACCCATAACACAAGCATTAAGTTGCTTAGCTTGGGGCTGGATGGCGATGTGTAATATGTCCTGAAATATTATATTTGAAATATTATATTTCAAATATAATATTTGAAATATTATATTTCAAATATAATATCAATTATATTTGAAATATTATTTTTGAAATATTATATTTGAAATATTATATTTGAAATATTATTTTTGAAATATTATATTTGAAATATTATATTTGAAATATTATATTTGAAATATTATATTTGAAATATTATATTTGAAATATTATATTTGAAATATTATATTTGAAATATTATATTTGAAATATTATATTTGAAATATTATATTTGAAATATTATATTTGAAATATTATATTTGAAATATTATTTTTGAAATATTATATTTGAAATATTATATTTGAAATATTATATTTGAAATATTATATTTGAAATATTATTTTTGAAATATTATATTTGAAATATTATATTTGAAATATTATATTTGAAATATTATATTTGAAATATTATATTTAAAATATTATATTTGAAATATTATAGAATATTATAGAAGAAGGAAAATCCTTTCTTATTTGATGCCTATGTCGTACAAAGAACACACCCTCCAAGTTTTAGGTCTCTACTATCAGCGGTTTAGGCTGTGCGTTGATCCGTCAGTCAGTCAGGACAAAGAACTTTATATGTATAGAGAAGAATATAATTTTTATAGCACTTTCCATCAACTTCCGGCGGTACGTTCGCGCATTCTCGGCGGATATTCTCTTAAGTTGAGATTTTTTTTGCGTGAAAATGGAATAGGCTTACCCAGCTCCTATACTACCCTCTCAGCTTAGTCGACCAAGGGCAATAACTTAGCAATACGTCTGAAGACACGAGTCGCGGCTTTCATCACGATTTTTTCTTTCACCGTAACAGCAATGTCAATTAGCGGATAATGTGCACGGCCGTGCGAACCCCCGAACTTCGGAATGAAAGAGCCTTAAATAATGACGTATATAATGCGCCTTTTTGCGTAGGTTTTATGAAATCATAGGGGTTTTACCTATCAGTTGGTAGGTAATAATACCTATAGGATATGCACACGTGTTTCATTTTGGTGAAAAAAAATTTCCCTTAATCTCTGACGACATTGCAGTTAAGTACTTTCGTTGACTAAATTTGTCATCGACATATTTGTATGGGTGTAGTTTGTTGAAATTGAATGGTAATTAGGTATTTTATTATAGGTAATAGTTACATATACTCGACCGTGCACCAGTGGGAATTTCTTCCGAAAAAAATATCTGCTCTAATTGACATTGCTGTTACGGTGAAGCAAAACATCGTGATCAAATCCGCGGCTTAATTGGCCCAATGGTCACCATGCCGGATTGCCAAACACAGGGTCGCGGGTTCGACTTCCGCCTCAGACAAGTATTTATGCTTAAATATTTGTCTGTGGTCTGGTTGTTTCTATGTATTCTAAGTATGTATATAGCGACCCGCCCCGGCTTCGCACGGCTGTATTATGCATGTATTATACCTATCTAAAAACCTTCCAAGCAACATTAATCACTCTATTTATTTAAAAAAACCGCATCAAAATATGTTGCGTAGTTTTAAAGATCTAAGCATACAAAGGGATATAGGGGGAAATAGGGACATAGGGACGGCGAAAAGTGACTTTATTTTATACTATGTAGTGATTTACAAAAGAAAAGTATATAAGTAGTATATCCGTTGTCTAGCACCCATAACACAAGTCTAGTTACTTAGCTTGGGGCTAGATGGTGATGTGTCCAATGTCCTGCAATATTTATTTATTATTTACTAGCGACCCGCTCCGGCTTCGCACGGCTATATTATGCATGTATTATACATATAAACCTTCCTCTTGAATCACTCTATCTAATAAAAAAAACCGCATCAAAATCCGTTGCGTAGTTTTAAAGATCTAAGCATACAAAGGGAAATAGGGACAGAGAAAGCGACTTTGTTTTATACTATGTAGTAATTTTTATTCAATAAGCAATGTTTGTATAGAGTTTTTTTGCATGCTTAATTAGAACCACAATCTTCTTATTAATATAATATTAAATCTATCTTAATCTTAATATATATAAATCTCGTGTCACAATGTTTGTCCTCAATGGACTCCTAAACCACTTAACCGATTATAATAAAATTCGCACACCATGTGCAGTTCGATCCAACTTGAGAGATAGGATAGCTTACATCCCGATATTCCCACGGGATCGGGAGTTACGCGGGTGAAACCGCGTAGGGCAGCTATAATATATATAAATCTCGTGTCACAATGTTTGTCCTCAATGGACTCCTAAACCACTTAACCGATTATAATAAAATTCGCACACCATGTGCAGTTCGATCCAACTTGAGAGATAGGATAGCTTACATCCCGATATTCCCACGGGATCGGGAGTTACGCGGGTGAAACCGCGTAGGGCAGCTAGTAAAATATAAAAAGCAAAGTTAATTCTCAGATAAGGTTTTTTTTTCTAATCAACATTTCAAGCTCTATTAGGATAATCCTGTAATACTATTGTTTATATTGTATCTGTCTATCTATACTATAACGAAAAGGAAAGGACAAAAAGTCTGTACTTACAGGTAAATATAAAACCGGCAAAAGTATTTTTTTGGAAAATTGACGATAAGTTACAGATTGATTTCTATCGAACCAACTTTTTTTTTCATTAATAGAGTGTTTTGTAAAGATTTAACTAGATTTTTTTCTTATTAATCTTAGCGATTTTGAAGGTATAAGCCAACGTTTTCTAATCGTGTTTCGATTTTTTTCAAATAATAGATTGTTTTGTTAACATTTACTAGATCCTAATTATCAATAGTTTTAAACGTGTATTCGTTTTAATAAAGCAATCAAAAACGAATCGAATCGTCCAGAAACGATCGATTTCAAAACTGGTTTTTCATTTCCAAATTCATTTAAAACGTGAATAATCAAGGAAACCAGCATGCGCTACGAGAATGCACTCTGCGGCTAATATTATTTCAGATTTTAACGCAGATAACACCGTAGGTCGCGTAAATACTACAAATAACTTGTATAAACGCCGCGGTAAAATCCCCCACGTTTTGTTTGTCTTCCTATTATAAATATGTTATCTATTTATTATTGGATATTGGAATCTAGGATTTATTTTATAATCATTGTCTTTTTATCGGTGATTAAGCCAAACTGAATGATTTAGGATTTACGCGGAAAATAAATTGAATAATACTTCATAATTTTTTTCCTCGATAAACATTAGGTATAGAGTAATATACCTACATTTTTATAATGTTGTTTATGACAATGTACTCATAAGATCCTCCCACTTATTCTATTTTAAGATGAAAGGGTACCTGCGCTCTCTCCATACAAACGTAGTCGACTGTTTCCTCTCTGGATATTGATACTAGCACAAATATTTTTGTACCATAAAACCTATAACTGTCATGACTATGCCCCTATTTTTCGTTTTTTTTAATTGTTTAATTATCATAGGAATTAAGATTTAAAAAAATAAAACAAAAAATAGGGGCATGGTCAATAATGGTCATGGCAATTATAAGTTTTATGCACCAAAAATATTTGCTCTAGTGTCATTATCCAGGGAGAAAACAGTCGACTACGTTTGTAATAGTTTGTATGGAGAGAGCCCCCGGTACCCTTTTTTCTTAATTGTAATGCTTATTATATGCAGTTATAAATCCTATATGTAAGTCGGGTCTGCCTTTCTGATCTTTAACCTCTACTTCGCTCTATGTGTCGCATCGTCTGGGGAAACTTCGCAGTCTTTTAGTTCTTTTTTTTCCACGTCTGTCCATGTCAATTTAGGACTGTCCCTTCTTTGTGAATCTGAGATATTTAATGTGACCATTATGTGTCCCGTAGTTTCTGGCGGTCTTATTTATACCGTGCTCGAACCATCGGAGTCAGGCGTCTTGGAGCTTGTCGGTTACTTTTGTGCAGAGCCAGTTCTGGTCCTGCACAACGCTGTATTTAATTTAAGCCTCCCCTGCCTATTGGTCGTTTTTTATGTGTAATTCGGCCCCACTTGACAGGAAATGGTAGGTAATAAATTTTTTTGTTGGCATTAAAAAAAAGTTGTAAGTAAATTAGTTTTTTTTTTTGCAAAATAAATTCGATTGTTTGTCTGTTGATCAACAGACACAGGCAGCACTTGCAATACATATTACCTTATATTTAAAAAATACAAGAACTTCTCTTCACTATAAAACCTGAAATTAAGCCTTTAAATTTTTGATTAGTTAGGTTTCCTAGCATTTCTTTAACTAATTATTTGTAAGTAAGTAAATAAATAAAATAAAAAATAAACTTCTTCATAGTGAACTGAACAGTTTGGGAGGTGTTTAGAAATTTAACCTATCGCGCTTGTCTATTGCGGGTTGGCAGATGTGCAGTAGGCCGCCTTACTGGGCTTGTAGGCGCCACCTTTGACGTATTTGACGACGAGTTTGACTCGCATCGTAGGGACTAGACTCAGCTGGCACTAGACAGAGAACAGTGGAAAGAGGGGAGGAAGGCCTTTGCCCTGAAGTGGGACAGAATAGGCTAAAATCACTACATAGTATAAAATAAAGTCATTTTTCGCCGTCCCTTTGTCCCTATGTATGCTTAGATCTTTAAAACTACGCAACGGATTTTGATGCGGTTTTTTTAATAGATAGAGTGATTAAAGAGGAAGGATTTACATAATACAGCCGTACGAAGCCGGGGCGGGTCGCTAGTAATATGTAAAATAGTTGCCTACTCATTATAATTTTTAAGTTTGACTGTATATAATTGCTTTTTGCCCGCGTCGAAACGGGCGGACGGTATTGCATTATTTTGTTTGTGCACCCAAATGTACCCATTTATCTCTAAAACGACTGAACCGATTTAGATACAGTTTATGTAAAATGTTTGTGATTCTTTGGCGATGGTTCGTAAAATAGTTGTTTTGTTACGGTGCTACGACTAAGTTCATCCGTCGTGGGTGTTTTTGTTATTGTTTATCGGTTCCTTTTTAAATAGCTCTAGAATGTTATCTTGGTGACCAATATGACGATACCTATGGACGAAACCGTTTCCCTGGGAGCGGAATAGTCACACACAGGGTGCGGCCGGAAGACCAGCGCTGCAGATGTGCGTGCGTATCTGCAGCACATGCTGAGGCTTTAACCATTCGGGCAACACACGACTTCTCAGATACTTATTTTTACCTATTCTCTGTGTATTTATTTACTCTGTAACTATTTATATACTGTTTCTCTTTTGTTTCATTTTTCTTGTTTTTGTGTTTTTATGTCGTGTGTTTGTCTGAATAAATTATATTCTATTCTATCTTACAAATATTAGTAGGAACATTATTTGTAAACAGTTTTTATCTTGTTCCATCTACGTGATATACTATAGACATTTGTACAGTTACACCCTTTGTACTCGTCTGTACTTTGGTATTTTATATCTGTACTGATAGGTTCCAATCGACGCATCAATTTGATAAGGGGTCCATACCGGGACTTTACCGAATAGGCCTACCTTTACGGTCCGGTTTAAGGTAAAAAATATTAACCGATCTGTGACAGTTCGAATCGGTTGTATTGTTGTTTTTTTTTTCAATATTGTTTGGCTTTAGGATTCAAAAACATTTTTAAAAAATTGTGAATTTAATTATTTTTATTTATTGAAAATTGTTCGTTTTCGGCTAAGTATTAAGTTTGTTTAAAATGATTATTCAGTTTGACTTGGATGATCTGATGGTTCCATTAGATTCTATATCCGATATAGTTTCTCAACATTCACTGGTAATTAAATATTAAGGATAAATATTTTAATAAATAATGTAATAAATGTTATAGGAATATTTTTTTTATATTTAATACCCAAATTCATAAGATAATTTTTTTTTAATATGGTGTCCAAAAAGCCGACTGCGATGCATTGGATACCTAAATAAATAAATAAAATTAATTAATTTTAATTATTATTAATATTTAAATTACTTAAATATTAAAAATATCACATGTTTTAACCTATTCGCGTCTCTCTTTTGTAAGATACCGGTATCTTGCAGTGGGAGCTCGATGACCTAAAAACCCTGACCGATTACTCCCGCAAGGCCTGGCCACTAGAAGGTTGGGGGTTCGATTCCCACCGTGAAATATATCATTGTATCATCTACAGAGGTTTTAACAAATGATAGGCCAGTTTTTACCCACTATCAAACCTGCCTGATGTAGCTTTCCTAGAAGATATGAAGGCCAATTCCCGTAAATAATATTGTTTAAATTACATTTCAATATCATCCCGATTGCATTTCGATTGCAAAAGATACCTTCAAAGTCAGTATTTTTTTTACAAAAAGCTAACTTTGAGGGTGTTTTGAGCTACTTTGAGGGTATTATTTGTGATCGAAATGCAATCAAAATGTTATTGAAATGTAATTTGAACAATGTTATTTACGAGAATTGGCATTCTGTTCACTGGCGACTTGAAGACACCCAATCCAATTTTTTTTGTGTCTTTTTTTGTCTTTTTTTTGTTTCTCTTTACGTATATTTGCCGTTATATTATCTAGCTTTTATAACGCAACCCTAGTTGCTAAGCTTAAGGAAAGATCGCGCTTTGTGAAATGTCTTTTACAAGCTTTTATTTAGTTTCACCTGTCCCGATGGTTGTCATCAAATCTTGCAAATTAAATTTGTTCTTTTATTTATTAATTTTCCTTCCAGCCGTCTCCAGGGAGCATGATGGTGGCCAGTACAATAATAACTGAAGACAAATCCACCGACGAATTACAGAAGCAATTCGGTGAAATATTAGACGAGAACGTCGTTCTAAAGGAGACATTGAAACATAATAACGATTCGATGAAGGAACAGTTCTTGCTCATTGCGTCGTGTCAGGAAGATATGATGAAGACGCACATGTTGCATAAGGAGAAATTCGATGAAACTAAACAGTTGATCGAAAAGGTATGTATAAACAGTCAGCAATTTTGATTTTTTTATTTATAGCTTACTAGCTGCGCCTAGCGGTTTTACTCCCGTTTGTGTTTCTTTAAAAGTGAACACATAATACATAGTACTACAAACTTTAACAGCCTTTTTACCCCTTAAGGGACAGCTAGTAATTTATAGATTAAAAATTCTTCTTTTTATTTATCTAAAAATTTATTTTAACAAAATTCGATTTTTTTTTATAAATTAAGTATGTACTTACTTACTTTATTTTTTTTTCAACAAAACTTTAAAATTATTCCATTGTGATGTAAAGAAAATCTATGATTTTTCGAATGAACAATATTTTCAGAACGAAAAATTCATATTACAAGTACCTGACCATATTTGACCCATACCCTAATTTGAGGCGTTTCTTAACCACTTGGCGTAGTGGCACGGTAATTCAAATATCGCCAGTCTCGCCACGCTGCTAAATTTTGGAGATCCATTCTTCCTTCAAAAAAATCCATATGCGTAGTGCAAAGTATGTAGATTATCCATCATCTCGCTTAACTTCCAGCTTCGCGAAGAGAACAAGAAGTTAAAGCAGGACGTAGCGCAACTAGCGCTCACCTGCGCCACTGCGACAGTGAACGGCGAGACGGGCGAGTCCAAGTCGGGACCGTCGTCTGCGCTGGAGTTCGTCACCTCGCCGGAGGACGATACGGTGGATAAGCTGACATCGCAACTAGAACTTGTCGAGAGGCAGAGGCGGCAGGTAATATTACAAAAACAACATTAAACTTTGTATATTTTGACACTTACACAATAGTGAACGTCGTTTGAACAGCCATGTCCCGGAATGGATAAAATGAACGCTTAACAGAGCCGTTGATAGGGTTGCTGTGAGATGGATAGATACTGAGGTCTATGTTTCCTATTAAGTGTAAAAAAACTAGTTTCTGAGTCTATTTGCTAGGACCACAATTCCTTCAAAACCGTAATTTCGTAACGAAAGCAGTTTTCTAACGTATTTATTTATATTTCGTATTTTTTCCCTTTTCTACACTGTAAGAAGTAGGACTTGATATAGAAGGCACTTAAGAGAGCCATATAATAATCTAAATCAAAGGCAAATTCAAAATTTCTTTATTCATTTGTAAACATGTAAGTAGGTATGAAATCGCATTGAGACGTCTTAAAAACTAAATCTTCACAGCGAGCGCCCCGACTGCTCGCTTGGGACGCTTTTAAGTCCCTAAGCCCTTGTTTTTTTGCCAGCATGGTTCTAGGTAACTGAAAAGTGGCCTGTAGGATTTGACCGAATATTTTTACATTTAACAGGTGATTACTGAAAATGAAAACTTGAATTGGCAAAAGGAATCGTTGGAGCACATGTTGGACGCCACTACCAAGGAACGGGACGACCTCAGGAAGAAATTGGAAAATGCTGATGTAAATATTAACCTCCTTTTTAAAACAATGGTTAATTTCGTAGTGAAATATAACAGTTATAGAGTAGTTATCTTTGAACTTCACATTACTGTATAGTGACACTAGCAGCGCTCCGCGGTTTTACCCGCGTTACTCCCGATCCCGTGGGAATATCGGGATAAAAAGTAGCCTATGTTATTCCTAATGAATCAATGTATCCTCGTACTAAGTTTCATTAATATCGGTCCAGTAGTTTCGGAGCCTATTCGTTACAAACAAAAATTTTTTTTTTAAATATAAGTGTAGAAAAACAATAAGTATTCGTACATATCCGAAAGCAGTTGCTTTAAGAGGAAAGGGTACCGGGGGCTCTCTCCATACAAACTATTACAAACGTAGTCGACTGTTTTCTCTCTGGATAATGACACTAGAGCAAATATTTTTGGTGCATAAAACTTATAACTGCCATGACCATTGACCATGCCCCTATTTTTTGTTTTTTTTTTTATCTTAATTTCTATGATAATTATTAATTAGAAAACGAAAAAAAAACAACAAAAAATAGGGGCATGGTCATGGCAGTTATAGGTTTTATGCACCAAAAATATTTGCTCTAGTGTCATTATCCAGGGAGGAAACAGTCGACTACGTTTGTATGGAGAGAGCGCCGGTACCCTTTCACCTTAAGTTTGTGTGGTCAAGTTTATTGTAATACCACTGAGTTTTCCTCATTATTATCATCATTTTGCATCATAGATAATAATATCATAAAATCATCCGAGTAAAGTTATCAGTTGAAATCTTATCGTTGCCAATGACTTATATCTAATTAGTCAGACATGTTAAGAGGGCTACCTACCGCGTACTTTTCCATACAAAAATATATAGCTATTTTATAGTCCGTAATTAATTTATTATACAACTAGCTACCCGCCCCGGCTTCGCACGGCTATATTATGCATGTATTATACATATAAACCTTCCTCTTTAATCACTATCTATTAAAAAAAACCGCATCAAAATCCGTTGCGTAGTTTTAAAGATCTAAGCATACAAAGGGACATAGGGACAGCGAAAAGTGACTTTATTTTATACTATGTAGTGAAGAATTTACGTAATTATTCAACATTGTTAAGGCAGGCGCCGTAGTACCCATAGTTCCCCAGTATCCAGTCCACTACCATCCCATCACATAGTAGTTTTCTCCTGTAGTTTATCAATAGTTCTATTCAAACCGGAGGTTGTCCTTGGTTGCATTTTATTATAGTGCAGACAGGAATAATAACTAAAATTTCACCAAAATTATTTATTTTATGTTGTTTTAGTTCCATTGCATTAGATTATTTAGTTTCATATAGTATGTAGAGGTTATATTTATTTTACAGTTACAATTATCGAATAAAACTTCAGAGTACACGATTGAAATTGAAAATATGAAATTTCACATACAACAGTTGGAAGCTAAATTGAAAACGGTAAGTAATTTATTAGTATACTTAAACAGACCTTTTCCATCCTAAGGTTCCCTGGAAGAAATCGCTTTAAGCGATAAGGTCGCCTGTTTGAACAATTTAATAAGCTTTCTTATTATATATTATTCATTTATTATTCAATGTTTTGTGTGTTGTACAAATAAAGTGTTTATCTATCTATCTAACACTGTGTAAAAGACCTTATCCAAAAAAATTTAAATTATAGTTTGAGAAAATAAATATTTCTTAAATTTTGAAGTTATGTAAATTCAAAACACAACTGATTTTTTAAAACAAAGGTCATTCAGACTAAAACAGTAGATAAAACTTAAAAAATAAAATAAAATTTAATTAATATTAATAATAGAACAAAAGTTGTTTGTTAAGGTGCACAGAAGTAGCCCTCAACGGCTTGCTAGTATAATTACCAATAACCCTGTATATTTAAGCATAATCTCTTGTATGAAACAAAAAAAAACAGAAACAGAGAAAGGGTCGTTGAAACCAGCGCTGTGCAGCTGCGTCTCAAAGCTTAAACTATACCTGCTCCTTTTGTCATACTTTATTCTTCATAGATTGGGGAGGGGAGATTTTTGAGGAGGCTCACAGCTAAGCGACGCTCGCTGATCGTTTACGGTCGTGCGGGTTAAGCGACGTCTGGCGCGGTCATTACTTCGATATGTAGCCAATTAGTAGTGTGGCAAAAATGTGTTTTCGTGAGCCCCTCCGTGCTTCGGAAGGCACGTTAAGCCGTTGGTCCCGGTTGCTACCTCTAGTAGCAGTCGTTAGGTCAAGTTAGAGGCCTTAAGGCGATCTGAAAACTCTAACAATAGGTGAGCCACACCACTATACGAGAAGAAGAAGAAAATGTATTAAAATAGGTTTTATTTTTTAAATTTATTTTATTTATAATTTGAAGGAATCTGACATATAAATTGTTCCAGATGAGTACTACACCGGAAGAGTTGTCCCAACGCGACGCGGCCATCAGGCAGCTAGAGGATAAAGTTGCATCGTTACAGAACGAACTGAAGACGTCACAGCTTAAGGTTTTAGAGTTGGAAAATAGTAAGGTAACTTATACTTGTATTTCATATTTTCAATTTTTTGGAAAGAAGTTCCTTATCGCGGGTTTGCGACGGGACAACAACCAGTTCAATCCAGTTTACACGTTACGAAAACATTTTGAAACGAAAAACCGTAAAATAAACTGTAAAGGTCTATTAAAACCAAGGACTGGATGGATATCCAAAATAGTATTGTGTTTCAAAAATCTATGCTTAACTATAATCTAATAAAAACACAAATAATTAGAGCACTTTAATTTTTTGAAATGTCATAATGTCGAGATGCTACAATTTTTTTTGATTGGAATGTATTCGCCTAAGACATGTATTCTGTTTCATTCACAGTTGGAATTTACAAAATACAAATCTGGCATGATGGAACTGTTGAGGATAAACAAGGAAAATCTCCAGGACCTTCACAAGCGGCTCAAAGAAGCTACGACCACAGTATGTATTACAACTATATTTTAACTTATTCAAAAGCTATGCCTCGAGATTTTACCCGTATAAGTCCTGCTCCAGTAAAAATATCACGAAAGTTTTAATTTCACTACCGCCTTCCTACCTTCACTCAGGTCCTTCGAAGGGCATCGTTTATTAGCGGGCCTTTGTGTCACGAGCGTATAGGTATCTTCTAAGAAAGCGAGCTATATCTTAGACCGCATCGTCACTTGCTATCGTGTGAGATAGTGGTCAAACGCTGACCTGTTCATTATAAAAAAAGATAATAAGTAACGCACCTAAGGATTCAATGTACACACATCAACAAAGTCTAGGGAACATGGGTAATATCATATTTTTTGGGTCAAAATTCTATTTTATTGATTTTTTTGTCGTGAGTGTCGTATGTCAATTTAAGCGGAATTTTATTAATGATCTCGTTTTGGCACTAGACACTTTGAATTTTTGTACTCTATGGTGATTCCCACCAATAGCAGCTCGACGAAGATTTCATATTCATGCAAAATAATAGACGTATTCACACCGTAAGGCTGGCTGTTAACGAGTGCAGCGAAATTAGTTTTTTTTCTTATTTTTCATTGTTTTCTATGGCAACCCTTTAATTAAATCACAGCATTAAAAAAATCCGCTTCTCGTATCGACATACGACACTCAAAACAAAAACCCAAAAAAATACAATTTTTCTCCAAAAACACTATTTTACCCGTGTTCCCTAGACTTTGTTGATGTGTGTATTTCCAGCTATCTATTTACCAAGTTTAATCGGAATCGGTTCAGTAGTTTATGCGCTAGCAGCACTCTGATAGATTGTTAAACACTTTATTTGTACAACACACAAAACATTGAAAATAAGATTGACAACATTGACGACCTCTGTGGCGCGTCGGGCGAACACCCGACTGCGACGCAGAAGGTTGCGGGTTCGATTCCCGCCGGGAACAAGTATTTATGCTGACCATAAATTCTTGTTTCTGGTTCTGGGTGTTTCCTATATGTATAATATGTATATATTTACAAAAAAAAAAAAGTATATAAGTAGTTTATCCGTTATCTGGCACCCATAACACAAGCATTAAGTTGCTTAGCTTGGGGCTGGATGGCGATGTGTAATATGTCCTGAAATATTATATATATTAACACAAATTATTCTGCGGTTTCACCTGCGTAATTTCTTATTAATATGTTACTCCCAAGGATTTTATGTATCCACATACCAAGTTTAGTAATTAATTTTTGGTTTAAATGTAATTTGTTTTAATGTGTTTATTTGTCTGTATTTTATTTCGTGAATAAAATTAAAAACCTCTTCTCTTTATTTAGATTAGTATGATTATTATTTTTAATAATGTAAAGCCCTAAGTTCGACAAAGTCATCAAAGGAAAACAATCTCTATTCTTTACTCAATAAAGCTAATTTCCCCAGGTATTCCAACCAGTACGTACTTCTCTACCAACCGAACCGGAAACTACACCCGAATACAACGGCTTCAAGTCCAATGTGAAACTTTACGACAGAACACTCAAACATCTATCCGAATTGCTTAATAAATTGACACATGGGTAAGTCGATTATTCATTCATTGCTTCACTGCATAGTATAAAGTTTCCCGCCGTCTGTCCCTATGTATGCTTAGATCTTTAAAACTACGCAACGGAGTATGATGCGTTTTTAAATAGATAAGAGTGATTCAAGAGGAAGGTTTATATGTATAATACATGCATAATATAGCCGTGCGAAGCCGGGGTGGTTCGCTAGTATTTTAAAATGAATTATTTTCTCTGAGTTAACCAGTAGATGACCTCCGACTTCGTGATTTATATCTTTTATCCTCCACTTCCATCCTCCATAATAAAGTTGCCACCTAAGCCTCTTCGTAGCCCTCTTTGACCGATACTTGGACTTGTATACGGGCTGTTTTTCGCACCTAAACCTCTTTAGTTGAGTCCTTTTTGCGTGAGGATGGAGTAGGCTTGTCCAGCATCCATACTACCATCTCAGTTTAGTCAACCATGTCCAAAGAAAAGAACTTGTCAATACGTCTGAAGTCAACTAAGCATCGGGTTTTATCACGATGTTTTCCTTCAATGTCAATGTCAATTAGCGCACATACATTTTTCATACTCTCCTGGCTTATTCCTCTGTCTTTCCCCAAAACCTCACCAACAATTTGTTATCCAAAAACATCAATTTCCTGAACAACTATCACGTCAAGATCTTATTTTCATTATTTTCTTAACAAATAATCCCTCAATTTCAGTTTATCAGACAGCCTGATGGAAACCCTGGGCGTTATCCTGAGCCTCAACGACCTACGTATGGAGCGAGCGACGGTGGAACAGTTCAGACATGGACTCACTACTGTGAAACAACAGATAGAGACGCAACACTGCAATGCGCTCACTAACATGTAAGTTGTACTACAGTCTATCAGACAGCCTGATGGAACCTTTTGTTTCCATGTTGGTCGTCTTTGCTCCTGTTTCGATCGTCTTTTTGTTTTAGGGATTCTTGAGAACTAAATAAGTTAACAATAATAAAAAATAAGAAGAAAAAATAAATAACGATCTTCTTGGTCGTTTAGGGATTCTGATAAACCGATGAGTAAATTAGGATCCTTTTGGGCATCGGACTATGGGATCATAATTGTCTTACTCGATGTTTCTATGTTTTACAAGTATTTACTAAAATTATATATATGTTTATTACAGTGGTCTAGTCCGTGGAACGCTATCAATATTCGAAGGCATATTCAAAGACTATAGGGAACTTATAGATAAATTCGAAGCACATCAGAATACAGTAAGTATTGCGTCTCTTACTTATATACTTGCTAGATCAGAAATAAGAAACAATCAATTATTTATTTAGTAAATAGACACAATATTAGTTTATTGACTCCAACAGACCATCTGTTGGAGTCTCGGGAAGCTTTGCTCGACTGATCGCTTTGGAAGTCTTTGGGTCTTTGTTTAGCAGTAGACGTGTTATAGCTGATATTATGATGTATATTGCTCAGAACTTCATCATCATATCAGTGACTAGCGACCCATTCGCTCTGCATGTATCACTACATAGTATAAAACAATGTCGCTTTCTCTGTCCCTACGTCCCTATGTATGCTTAAATCTTTAAAACTACGCAACGGATTTTGATGCGGTTTTTTTTAATAGATAGAGTGATTAAAGAGGAAGGTTTTTTAGATATAATACATGCACAATACAGCCGTGCGAAGCCGGGGCGGGTCGCTAGTGTATTATATATATAAACCTTCCTCTTGAATCACTTTATCTATTTAAAAAAACCGCATCAAAATCAGTTGCGTAGTTTTAAGATCTAAGCATACATAGGGACAGACAGCGGGAAGCGACTTGGTTTTATACTATGTAGTGAGAGTGATAGGCGTCCAACGACTTACTGCGACCTTAAATAAGTCGTCCGTCCATCTAGTTGGAAGCCGTCCCGTGCTATACTTTCCGGTACGTGGTCTCCAATCTAGGACCTTTCTGCCCCACCTGCCATCAGTTCTACGAGCAATATATAAATTATGATAAATTCCACAGAAGCCAAGTACAAACGTGGAAGCTCTAACAGCTGCGCTCGTTGCTCGAGGACAGGAACTGCAAGCTATGGAAGCTGAACTAGACAGGGTTAAGGATAATAATGAAGACCGAGAGTTGCTCCGAGCACAGCTTGATTTATACAAGTATGTAGTCTAGTATATAAAATTCTCATGTCACAATGTTAGTAACCATACTCCTCCGAAACGGCTTGACTTTTTTTTATGAAACTTTATATGCATATTCAGTAGGTCCTGAGAATCGGCTACTATCAATTTTTTATTTTGTTTCCTTTAACGTTTGCCGGGACAGCTAGTTTATTCTATAAAAGTTTGAGACACTTGCGTAAGAGGGTGGCTCTTGTGAGTCCTACTGCTCTTAAGAGTCCTCCTGCTCTTAAGAGTCCTCCTGCTCTTAAGAGTCCTCCTGCTCTTAAGAGTCCTTCTGAGTTCGACTCTCACTTGGCCAGTTTATGTTTTTTATTATATTTAATTTTACGCATTATTCTTATTACTACGATAAAGATTATAAAGACACTTAAGTCCTGAGCATGTTTCGCACTGATTGTTTGGGACCCCATGCCATAGTCCTAATGAATTATCCTTTATTTGTAGGAGTGATTTCGAAGCAGAACGTGAGTCACGCCAGAAGATGGCCAGCGAAAAGGACACCATTCTGATTGACTTAAGGAAAACGCAGAAACGTAACGAAGAACTTACACAACAGGTACTATATTTGTACTTGTAAAAAGTATTTATGTATTCTATCGGTTATCTAGCACTGATAACACAAGCCTACCACATTAAAACGTCTTAATAACTAAGTTAATATGTGTCCCTTCGGAACGCGGCCACCAATGAGAAAAGAACAAAATTCTTTTCTGATCATGTTTATAACTATATAAATAAAAATCAATTGCTGTTCGATAGTCTCGCTAAAATTCGATAATGGCTGAACCGATTTGGCTAATTTTGGTCTTGAATTATTTGTGGAACTCCAGGGAAGGTTTAAACGGTGAGAAAGATTGGACTTACGCGTGTGCAACCGCGGTTTTTTTTTATTAAGCTATTGCATAGATTTTATCACGGGCTTTGAGCGCGGCGACCGAATCAAGAAATCCCGTAACGAAAATAAAACCTAACACCCCCCCCCCACTCTGCCTACCATGTAGCTCGGCCGAGCGTTCGCTATGCAATAAGCTTTACAGCGGCAGTCCTCGAGTGCCACACGTTTTTTTTTGTTGAAATTTGAATTTTTTTAAACTTTATAATTATTAATGAACAGTTGGAAGAGGTCCGCCGGCTAAACCCCGGTCTCCACCGTACAGTGTTGACGCGACGTCCGGCTCCGTCGTCACCGATACGTCCGACCGCTTCCGCTTCCGTCTCCGCTCCCGCCCCCGCGCCTCCCACTGACACGGTAAGTACCTTACAATACAGATTACACTGTCACAATGTTGCTCAGAAGGACCATAGCTCAAGGTTTATTTATACTGTGACATTTCCATACTATGTTCTGAAGGCCAATTCTCTTAAATAACATTTCAATATCATTCCGAATGAATTTCAATTGCAAAAAAAATGGTTGTTTGTAAATTCAGTTCACGGACTATAATTTTACGTAATAACGTCTAGGGTATCGAGAACCGGAGACTTTTTTGAGAGCCGGGATTTTCGGTACCAGCCTAAGTAAGAACCCGGATTTCCCGAGATTTTCGGTACTTTTGGGATTTTTTCAGAATTTTGTGTAAAGCTTTGTAAGATGTTATATTTAGTTTCAAAATTTTTATATCAATATAAAAAAAATGGTTGTCTGTAAAGTCGCTGTACGGACGATAATTTTACGTGTTAACGTCCTAATAAAACGATGAAAAATATAAATACATTTTTTAAATACCTTTAAACTATTTCTCCTTTTTTTCTTTTTTTTTTCCTTTCTATAAGTCTTCTATACGTCACTCGTCACACCATAACACAAGCCCATATGAGCGATATTATTATTAAATACTCTGTTTCCGAAGTTACCATGACGCGTCTGGTTATATTACCATGACGCATGACGTCACACTATATTACCGTGACACTTTTATGTGAATACAGGTGTACCATCAATTTATTAGACGTTATCACGTCAAAAATACAATAAAAAAATTGCTTAAAATACCCTCAAACTCCGCTTTTTGACATTAAGGGTACTTTTAAAACGAAATGTAATTTGAAAAATGTTATTTAATTGGCCTTCAGAACATAGTTAGTATGACAATGTCATAGTATAAATGACTAAAGACTATTAGCAAAGTATGGCAGGATATCATGGAACCTGTGAACCAAAAAAGGTTTTCAAATGATAACCTCTTTCTCTTTTTTTCTTTTTATTTTTTATCCTTTTTCACTTTTCCTTTGTTTTTTTTTTCTTTTTATTTACTTATTTTCTGTGATTTTTTCTTTCTCCTTTTTTTCCTGTATCATTTGTAAAGCTTTTCCTCTTCTCTCCTTATTTAGTTTTGTCTTTCTCAATTTGTCACTGATCCTTTTTATTTTTTTCATATTTTCATTTCTATACTGTTTTACCACTTTTCTTTAAGCCTTCAATTTTTCTTAAGGTGAAAGGGTACCTGCGCGCTCTCCATACAAACGTAGTCGACTGTTTCCTCCCTTGATAATGACACTAGCACAAATATTTTTGTGCCATAAAAGCAATAACTGCCATGACTATATTGACTATGCCCCTATGTTTTCAATTATCATAGAAATTAAAATTAAAAAAATTAAAAAGAACAAAAAATAGGGCCATGGTCATGGCAGTTATAAGTTTAATGCACCAAAAATTTTTGCTCTAGTGTCAATCTATATGGGTTAGGAGCTTTACGACTACATTTCTATATGACTAGACAGCAGATATGACTAGATCGCTTTAAGAATAAATCTCGATATATAAATAGGTAATAAATATAGTATTTTTTTTTATTCGGGAATAATTTAAAATTTATTTGATTTTCCCTTTTATTACATATTTATTTAATAAAAATACAACAAATTAAACTTAATATTAACTTCTACATTACTATTAGACCAAACCAACCAAGAAAGTTATCAAAAAGAAGAAACAGCGTGACGCGACACCCCCCCGTGACGTCACGCCCCCCCATGACGTCACACCCCCCCGTGACGTCACACCCCCGCCGTTACGCTTCGACTGCCCCCTGTGCGATCAACCATTTAAAACTCTTATACTATTGCAACAACATGTTGATACTTGTTTACCTAATTGACGACATTTTGACGTGGTAACGTATTATAAATCGATGAACACCGGCATTCACAAAAAAGAGTGACGTCATGCGTTACCTGAAAATATTTTTCTATGGAAATATGCGTCTTCAAAAATTGCAACGGAGACGAGACTCGAACTCGTATATTTTCAATAAAATATTTTCAGATAGCCCAGTCCAGACCATGCACTTTAAAAAATTAAAAATCGTCATGCGTTACGTTACGTGACGTTATTGACAAGGTAACCATAGCAACGTATTGAAGGATGCAAAATGGTAATGACAAAAGAGTTCCTAAGACGTTATCACGTAAAATTTTCGTTTGTAAACCGACTTTACAGACAACCATTTTGTTTTGTACAGATATTTGTTTCTGATCTAGGGCTTTCTGCACGTATAACTAGCAGCGCTCCGCGGTTTCACTCGCATATCTCCCGATCCCGTGGGAGTATCGGGATAAAAAGTAGCTTATGTTATTCCCAATGAATCAATGTATTATCATACCAAGTTTCATCAAAATCGATCCAGTAGTTTCGGAGCCTATTCGCTACAAACAAAAACAAAAAATCTTTCTTCTTTATTATATTCGTGTTACATATTTACAAAATTAAAAGTACTTATATAAGTATTCTATCCGTTATCCGGCTACCATAACACAAGCCTAGTTGCTTATTTTGGAGCTAGATGGCGCTGTGTGCATTGTCTTGCAATATTTATATATATTTAATTAATTATTTTCTTTATTTATATGTCGTTAGAATTTAGTTTTGTTTGAAAAGTTGTTTTGTTTAGTGAATCTCTTTTTAAAGTTATTTCGAGAAGAAAAAGTTGCCTCAAAATTGTGCCATTACTATCTTGCGACACAAATGGTTGCGGGTTCGATTCCCGCCTCAAATGCCTATAATATAAATAGTGTAAAAATGCGTTTATTTAAGCATTTATTTGTATAATTTTAAATTTTACTTGCATTTTTATACCAAATATTATGTTTTATAGGTTAAACTAAGTAGTATGACTTCTTGGATCCTATTTTCCAAACAGTCATATAATTTTTGGACTAACTCATAGGTTTTTTTTTCTAAACTAGTTTCAAATGGCTCGATAGAAATGCTGACCAAAATTTATTGCGCCCAAAGCAACCCCGCATGCATAGTTTTTTGAATTGGCAATTCCAAAAACTTTTAGTATTGTAAAAATTCATTGTTCTTTTTGCGTCAAGTCACTACATGTATAAAACAAAGTAGCTTCCCGCTGTCTGTCTGTCCCTATGTATGCTGAGATTTTGAAAACTACGCAACGAATTTTGATGCGGTTTTCTTTAATAGATAGAGTGATTCAAGATATATTTTTATAGAAGAAGGTTTTAGTATATAAAAACAAAACCACCACGCTTACGAAGTCCTGGCAATAGCTAGTCACTATCACTACATAGTATAAAATAAAGTCACTTTTCGTCGTCCCTATATCCCTATGTCCCTTTGTATGCTTAGATCTTTAAAACAACGCAACGGATTTTGATGCGGTTTTTTTTTAAATAGATAGAGTGATTCAAGGGAAAGGTTTATAATGTATAATACATGCATAATATAGCCGTGCGAAGCCTGGGCTGGTCGCTAGTATATTTATAAAACCCGGTCCGAAATCATGGACGTGGTGATAGCACCGTAAGCATTTTGAGTGCTCACAATATCGGACCGGGAGAATTGATCGTTAGCACTGTCAGCGCTGTCATCTATATTCGGATCGCAGTCCTAGTGTGTTGATGGCTGAAAAAAATTTCTAATGCTCCTTATAATATGAAGCTAAAAATATATCTTGGACCGTTCGTTTTACAGAACATAAAGTTGGCATAATGGTCACCATGCCGGACTGCCAAACACTGGGTTGCGGGTTCAATTCCCGTCTCAGACAAATATTTATGCATTTGTCTGTGGTCTAATTGTTTCTATGTATTATAAGTATACAGGGTGTCCGGTATTGAATGTATGAGCGGGCACCTACGGATAGAGGGCACTGTGCCGGTTCAGAAAAATGAAAGTTATGTTCTATGAAAGTGTCTCGGTTTTCGAGATATCAGCCATTTAAAAAAAAAATTAAATTTCACTCCTTTCTCTGTTTTTTGATGCCAAAACTGCAAATGAAGGACTTATTCCAATATCTTTTTTGGATAGTATACCAGAATAAATGAGTTATCGAATGCAAAAAATAATTTTGTCATAAAAAAATTTATGACACATTGAAATTTTTTTTAAAACTAAGATTTAACTCACACTTTATGATTTTATAATTTTTTAACCAGAACTTTAACCTTTCCCGGTGAAAAAAATATGTATGGTCACCCTGGTGCCAAATTTAAAAAAAAGTTGCCTATTTCATTGAGATTAGATGGCGATGTGTGAGGAATATCCTGCAATATTTATTTTATCTACATCATCTTCACTTTTCTGAGTATTGCCACCTGTCGAGGCATATGGAACTAATTTTTGTCTATTTGTTAAGAAAACCTCATTATTATAAGTATTTTTTTGTACTTTATTTGGTTTTTCAATATAGATTTGTGTAGATTTTACATTTATTTTATTGTTAGCTTTGTAATTATTAGGTTACGGTACCTTTAAGTTTCAACTAGGTGAGAAAATCATTATGTTTGTTTGTTTGTTATTAAAACTAGCTCTTCGCATGATTTGATATCTAATGTTTGGCCTACTAAAGATTTTGTGAACAATGGTACATTGTTTCACTAGGGGGTAAAACATAATTTTTCACCCGAGTACATAAACATAGTTCTTAAAACTTTTTAAACTCACACAATTTGTATAATACGCGGGTAAATAATTACTATAGTGCTTTTTGTCATACTTTCAAGACAATAAAAAAAATATGAATTTAGAAATGTGCATAATATGCGTTAAGTGCTCAAGACGCATTATAAAAAACAACGCCATGGTTTACTCGTTTTTAATTATTGAACTTATAGATTAGTTTGGCAATGCAACTGTAGTTGCACTAAGCACACTAGTAAGTTCTTCATTTTTACCCGATTTTGTTTGACCAATCAAATTCCTACTTTAGCGGGAGGAAAAGTTAAAAAGAAAAACAATTCAATTCTGTGGAGAAATTACCACTTTCGGCCCACGCATGAAAGCGGAAAAAATATACTTTCCATGGCTATGATACGGCTTCAAAGTAACGGCCACTTTCAAATAGAAAGGATTAAAAGAAAAACTATAGGCTTTGAAATAACTTAATTTTTGTTCTAGTCTTTACCAATTTTTATTTTTTATCTATGTGTCAATGTGTTTTTTTGGAACGTTGTTTTTGCCTTGAAATATTTTAACTTGTTTTCCTCTGATATTTAATAATTTCTTATTTATTAACACTAAAATGTATTTGTGATTAGTTGTTAAATGTTAAAACCTTTTGCCAATTTCTCTTCACTACTCACGTTTGCCTAACCTAACAACTAGAGCAGTTTTGGCTTAGAGTGTGATACCCTTTCGATCCGAAGCTGGTGTGTTCGAACCCCGATACTGGACGCAAGGATTATGTTTAAAAAAATGTGCATTTTAAACACATGATCTTAAGGTGAAAGGGTACCTGCGCTCTCTCCATACAAACGTAGTCGACTGTTTCCTCCCTGGATAATGACACTAGCACAAATATTGTTGTGCCAAAAAACCTATAACTGCCATGACTATGCCCCTATTTTTGTTTTTTTTTTTCATTTTCTAATTATCATAGAAATTAAGATCAAAAACATAAAAACAAATAAAAAATAGGACCATGGTCATGGCAGTTATAAGTTTTATGCACCGAAAAGATTTGCTCTATTGTCATTATCCAGGGAGAAAACAGTCGACTACGTTTGTAATAGTTTGTAAGGAGATAGCCCCCGGTACTATTTCCTCTTAAAGTAAGGGAAAACATCGTTCTCGTCCTAAAACTGAACAGTTTAAAGGCATGTGACTTTTTCCAATTATCCGGAACTCCCCGTGTCTTGCTGAGAAGAGAAAGTCCTTGGGCCATATTAAAGGGCTTTATTAAAATACTAGCTGAGCTCTGCGGTTTAAGTGCCGATCCCGTGGGAATATCGTAAAACCGGTATTCTCCAGTTATATACGGTCGGCAGCATAATTGCTGATCCATCGTAGAGTTCTAAAATTGCTATTATTGAAATGTTTTCATTCTAATAATTTTTGATAAATTCATGAGTTAAAATACTTTAAACTTCAACTAAAGCAGGTGCCTAGAATCTTGCTTGTGTTGAAAACATTCTTATAACAGCCGTTTTGGAGCTCTAGGTTGGGTCTGCAATAATGCAGCCGACCGTACATATTAGGTTTCATCGCAATTGGTCTAGCCATTCTCAAGTAATCGTGTAACTAACACGATTGTTTATATTTAAAGATTATATACTTAACAAAACTATATCGATCTCTTTCTAACTTACAGGTGTATACGTGCCCGAAATGCATGAGGTTTTCATGCTCGCAGTACAAAGTTATGGAGGACCACTTCGACTTCTGCCTGGATGACTTCTAGGGCTGTATGTAGCGTTCAATTTAGTATACTTTATAAACAGTGTGTATTTTAAAATGCAGACAGATTGAGGGGTTTTAAGACCGATTTTCGTTTAATAATTTGACAACTGGTCAATTAATGGGCAACTAGCATCAAATTGCTTAGCCAATGTGCAACTGGCGTCAATTTGCTTAACCAATGGGCAATTAGTGTCATATTGTTCAGCCCATGGGCAACTGGTATCGAATTGCTCAGGTAACAGGCAACTAGCATCAAATTGCTTATTTATTGGGCAATTGGCGTAAAATTACTTAATCAATGGGCAATTGGCATCAAAGTGCTCAACTAATAGGCAACTGAATAATTACTGAATTCTCCACATAACTTATTGCCACCAATTGAATACCAATTTATCTGGCAATCAATAATCAGAGTATCTGTCAATCTATCTGTCTGGCTATCACTCAGTCAGTCAGTCAGTCCAGCTATTAGTCAGTCAGTTTATATAGTCAGTCTATCTGCATGTTTCATCATAGCTCGCAAACTGAGCAGCCGATTTGAATATATCCTTACTTAGAAGCTATCTTCATTAGCTTATGTTTGACGAAAATCGGTTGAGCCGTTTATAGTAACTAAACTTTGAACGCGAAATAACTAATTACCTACTAGTCTAGCGTTATACCAATGAAATTTTATTCCATTTCGAATCTTATTCATATTGTGTTAAAGGTTGTTTTTGAAGAAATTATGAAATTTTTAGTTTTTAGAAAAGAGCTTCGAGGAAGTCCTTATTTTTGTGTACAGATTAAAGCACATTTGTTATTTCACTTATTAATGTACAGTCGGCAACAGAAGTGCAGACTCACGATAGAGTTTTAAATTTTCTACGGTTGTCTGCACTTTTGTTGTCTCATTCATTTTAATTAATTATTCAATGTAATGTTTTAATTTATTTTCATTAAAAAAGCCATAAACATATTTTAAAAAATATTTTGTGGGGTTAGCACATTCAAAACATGAATAGATTTTTTTTTGATAATGTATTCTTCGTTACTTCCAATCTTTGTAAATACAATGTGTAGTGGAATCCTGTAATTCCTCTTGAGGTAGGTACATGAATTTACCAAAAATCATAAATAGGCAAAATATGCACAAATAACATAAAAAATAGAAAAAATATGGATTAAAATCATAAAAATAGAAAAAAATATGGATTTATTGAAATTTGGATAAATTACCCTTATTTAACCAGACGTTGGGAAATTTTCAAAATGTAACAACACTATTATTATTGCTTAGGACTTAATAATAGAGCCAATAGAATCCACTCCATTGTTAGCTATTATACTTGTTATTGTAAAGGGCCTCTACGTGTTGGCTACAGGGCGTATAAGAGACAATAATAGTGTCGCCACATCTTGGAAGTTCTATAAACTTTCAGAAAATAAGGGTAGTTTTCCTGAACTTTAAATTAAAATCATTCTTTTAATTTCATGTAATAATATTTTCTTATTGATTTTGGTTATATCTTCTTTGGCGGATAGCAGGTTCAAAACCTGGATATATTTTTTTTGAAAATGTATTCGTCCTTAATAACACTCTTTGTAAATACAATGTTTGACAAAAACACAACCCACAGAAAAAAAAAGTATTTCTGTTACACACTCTCTAATATACCTACTTATTACTTATCAAAATAATATAATTAAGAGTTTCTATGAACAAAACGTAGTGAGATTCATAATTCTATACAAGTAAACATTTAGGTGCTGTTTAGAATTCACTTTCTTGTAGATTAAAAATACATTCCATAGAACAAACTTACAGTCAAAATCTATAACGTCCCTAACTTGCTTCCATCGGTTACGGGTATCTTTACTGTCATATTTAAATTTTTATGAAGGCTACGGTCCTAATAAGTTAGGGTGTAAATAAATTTAGTGTTAGTAGAGTTACAAACTTTACTAACAGTCAAAATCTATAACGCTCCTTACTTGCTGCCATCGATTCTCTTCTACTAATAAATATAGGCTGAAATTCATTTAAAGTCTGAATTGAAAGAGTCCACCGCCAACTAAACTAAGTAGTCCGAGATGTGGATTTAAACTAGACATGGGGCGGGTAGTGGTTTTGCCGGGTATTCGCTGAACGGGTACCCGACACATTCTGCGCCGGGTACTCGTGGGTACCCGGCGGGTACGTATCGGCGAAATATCTATGCACACCATCTAGTTATGTATACAGCGAACGCCTGTTCTCAGAAGCAGGGCTAATTTATGACAAGAAACGCAGTCGCCTAAATGCTAACCGCGCAAAAAAATTGGCGTTTTTACATCACAACTTACCCATCTTAAATTACCAATATTAAAATAAAATATATATTTAGTTCTTCCTGATAAATTAGTGAGCAAAACATAATTATAATGATTACCGTTTTATTATGTGTTCAGCATAATAAATTATTTAAAAAGTGTAAGTAATATGTTAAATTATTTTTGGTTTATCAAATTACCCGGCAGAGCCGGATACCCGGCACCATTACCCGGTACCCGGTCGGATCCTAAAAAAAGTGCCGGATCCGCCGGGTACCGGATCCAAACCGGGTACCCGCCCCATGTCTAATTTAAACCTTAGATTTAGACACAGATTTACTCGTGAACTATAGTCTAAACACTATCCCTATAGATTATAAAGGGAACTATAGTCTAAACACTATCCTTAGAGATTATATAGGGATAGTGTTTAGACTATAGTTCACGAGTAAATCTGTGTCTAAATCTAAGGTTTAAATCTACATCTCGGACTATCCTTAAACCTAGTTTTGGAATAAGGGGGAGTTAGTTTAGCTTAGTTCGCATAGTTGAGCCATGTTTGATACACGTGCGTCCACCGCAAACTTTGTCAGCTAAGCTACGTCAAACTGAAAAACTACGAGCTAAGCTAAACTAACTTAGTTTAGTTGGGGGTGGACCATCGGCTTTACAGTGCTATCGATCAAATCTCCCGATTCGAAATCTTGAGTGTAATTTAAATGCTTACGTACGGCGATATCCATCCATTTTGGACTTCAGTCTAAGTGACAGAAATGATACCTTTAACCAATGGTAGCAAGTAAAGAGACGTTATAGATTTCTACCGTTAGCTGTAACTTATCTATCTTTTCTTAAAGATATCCGTAAGTTACTTATAAATTTTACTTTATACCTTTTTTTTTTCAAAATACACTCAATAAAAAAAACTAGGAACAGTGTTGGCCTAGTGGAAGGTACCTCAACTTTCAATCTGAAGGTTGTGAGTTCGTATCCCGGCCGTCATACTGCAAGCTATAGCTAACATAACTTACCAAAACTTTACCTTAATTACCAAAACTTTAAAAAGGTCAGTGTAATATAAGTCTACCTACGATTTGATTCTTACGAACTCCATCTGAGCTAGCTCTTATACGAGTGGGCCGCAGTTTACACTGGCTCTTACCCGCGACTTTGTTCTCGTAGGAATTGAATTTATAAAATCCTTTCTTAGCAGATGCCTACGTTATAATAGCTATATGTATGGCAAAGGACAACGACCAAAAAAAACCCAGCGTCGATTAAATAAAACAGATATACTGGTTGATAGCCCTTGAATGCTAGGTAATAAATATGAAATCAATTTCACGAAAAATTGTAACCACAAATGTCTGTATGTGTCTAAGTTAACTTGAGACTTCGCTTGAAAGAAAAACAACATACAGACGAATTGAGAACCTCCTCCTTTTTTGAAGTAATTATTGATTAGTAAAATATTTCTTAAATTTTTTAATTTTATACATACCTAACTTAACTTGAGACCTGAGCACCAACTTTTTCTTTCAAGCGAAGTCTCAAGTTAACTTAGGCACGTGCAGACATTTATGGTTACAATATTTCGTGAAATTGATTTCATATTTATTACATGGTATTCAAGGGCTATCGACCAGTATATGTGTTATTTTAATCGACGCTGGGTTTATTTGGTCATTGTTCTTTTAGCCCGATATAAAATTAGTAAGGTATTTCTAGGGGCGCGTGCGCTACACTTAGACCGCATCGTCACTAGGCAAGTGTGATAGTGGTTAAACGCTGACCAATCATTTGTAAAAGAAATTTTGAATTTAATGTGTATGGATAACAAAAACTGCCTCACACTGCCACACATGATCATTCGATTTTTATTTAGATAACGCTACGAAATCATTATTTACCTAACTTACCAAAACCTTACCTTTTCTTACCATAACTTTATTTTACTTACCATTAAACCATCGCTTGTGATTATAACTTACCTCAAATCACCACGTTCGTTAAGTTAGTGCCATTTTTTACGTAAGTGTTATATTTAAATTATACAATGTGATTCAACGAAGGGTTCTAATACGAAAGGGGTTCACGTCAAGGCAAACAACTTTTGTTACGACTTTTGGAAATTCGATTTAAAAAAAAAAATTTTTAGAATATCGTCTGTTTTTGGGACCATTAATGTTTGAAACAGTAGTTCAAACTTAATAAATGAATACGACATTAAGGTCAATGGCCTCTAACTCAAAAAAAAACCAGTTGGTTTTCGGGTAAATATCACCTTAAATATTTCCAAAGTTCTAATTTTCAAAAGTCGTAGAACAAACGTCTAAAACACCCTTATGTATTAGACACCGATCGTTGGAATAAGTATGTAAAACTATGTATTTTAATAACTTAGACTAAAAAAACTATGAAATTCACCCGAAAATATACCTTATATCCTTGGATTAAGAGTGATTGTTGAGAGACTGTTTTTATTTTATTTTTTTATTTTAAAATATCAAATGTTAGTGTCGTAGTTAATTGTATTTCTAAAAAATGTCTTAACTAGATTTTTCTTTATTTTATTTTTATTTGATAATATAGTACCTATCCTAAATTATACTGGGTGATCTTTAATGAGTCACTGAGGGGTTAACAGGATCCTATGAATTATTTCTTTTATCCATGCCAAAGTTAATAATTCAACTACGCAAGAATATCAAAGATAAGGATAAATTGTTCTTAAAAAAATGTATGAAAGAAATATGCAAAGACAATTTTAAAGTATAATTTTTATTTACATTTATTTAAAAAATTATGCGCTGTTCCTAGACATATTTTTACAATATGTATTTCTTATGATTTCAATATGACCAAGTTAAATTATATTCAAATCAGATTCGCCCGCACCAGTATACTTGTCAGGTCTTTGGCATTATTATCTGCTGACATTAGATCAACCAACTTACAGCTACTAGGGCTTAAGTATGTCCTAGTTTGCTCGGGAGCCTCGTAGTTACAGTAGATGTGGCATATATCATAATTTTCTAACCCCGATACAAAAATGCGACATCAGTGTCGTGAGCAAACTTGCAACTTAGGTGGCTCCAGATGTATTGACCAGTCGTTCCTTTGAACACTGTCGGCTAAGCTGACAGGGTGGCACAGGTTCTGGGCAAGCCTTCTCCATCTAACACGTGTCACAGGCACAACAGCGCCCTTTAACATAGGTACCGGCGCTCTCTCCATACAAACGTAGTCGACTGTTTCCTCCCTGGATAATGACACTAGCACAAATACTGTTGTGCCATAAAACCTATAACTACCATGACTATGCCCCTATGTCTTGATTTTTTCATTTTCTAATTATCATAGAAATTAAAATTTATCACTTCACTACATAGTATAAAACAAAGTCGCTTTCTCTGTCCCTCCCTTTGTACGCTTAAATCTTTAAAACTACGCAACGGATTTTGATGCGGTTTTTTTTTTAAAAATAGAGTGATTCAAGAGGAAGGTTTATGCATAATATAGCCGTGCGAAGCCGGGGCGGGTAGCTAGTTAAATATAAATAACAAAACATAGGGGCATGGTCATGCCAATTATAAGTTTTATGCAACAAAAATATTTGCTATAGTGTCATTATCCAGGGAGGAATCAGTCGACTACGTTTGCATGGAGAGAGCGCCCGGTACCCTTTCCTCTTAAATATACTGCCGCTGTAAAAATCATTTAGATTAAATGTAAAGCCAAATATATTATAATAATTTTGTGTCTTTTGATTTAGTTTTTCCAGCCATTAATTTTTTTTTAATTTGTCTGTCAAAATCCTTAGTGCTTAATAGGCAATCACCCTGTATATTAATTTTAAATTATAGAATGTGATAACTATGGGAAAGTATGTCTGATTAGTGATTAGTTAACCTTATACTATAGTCTTCTTGTATAGTAATGTGTAAGTGAGTATAATGGAAGTGTTTAGCACAATATATGTTAACTAACATGGTTATTTTCACTATTAAAGTTATTTAAAAAGGGATATTTACCATTTTTTATATTATACTAGCGACTCGCCCCGGCTTCGCACGGCTATATTATGCATGTATTATACATATAAACCTTCCTCTTGAATCACTATCTATTAAAAAAAACCGCATCAAAATCCGTTGCGTAGTTTTAAAGATTTAAGCATACAAAGGGAAATAGGGACAGAGAAAGCGACTTTATTTTATACTATGTAGTGATATTTTATATTTACCAGTTTTTAACAAGAAGTTACGGAAACTCCAATCTGTTAAGTCGTCTTGCGTCGCTGTATTTAAAAACTACAACCTTGGAGTTTGAAAGTCCTTCTAGAGCAGGGGTGTCAAACAGGATTTTCCATATTCCATTTCGAAAATTACAGATGTGTTAGCGGGCCTGACATAAAATAATGAAACACGTGCATTTTTATTTTGACGACCCAGTTGGCACAACGGTCGCCATGCCGGACTGCCAAAGACAGGGTTACGGGTTCGATTCCCGTCTCAGACAAGTATTTATGCTTAAATATTTGTCTGGGGTTTATATGTATTATAAGTAAATATTTACAAAAGAAAATTATATACGTAGTATATCCGTTGTCTAGCACCCACAACACAAGTCTAGTTACTTAGCTTGGGGCTAGATGGCGATGTGTGGTATGTCCTGAAATATTTATTTATTTATTTATTTATTTATTTATTTATTTGATGAGGTAGGTACATTTATTGGGCACTTTTTATAATTTTCAATGAGAGAAGAAGAGTAATGAAAATTTTTCGAAAACTCAAATTCAAGGGTGCCTTGCAGATTGGTCACTGCAAGTGTGAAAGAAATGAAAATCTTAAAAATACGCTTAAATTTTTGAGATATAGATTCCTACTGCGGGTCGCATTATTATGATTCGCGAGCCGCATGCGGTCCGCGGGCCGTATGTTTGACATATCTGTTCTAGAGCGAATATTGAATAGGTATCTTCTAGATAAGCATGCTACATTCTCTCGACCTTATCTTCGCTTCCCATCAGGTGAAATGACGTCAAATGCAGTGTAACAAAATCTCGTGAAAATGGTGTTTGCTAAATATCGAACTCCACAAAATAAAAACATGGTAAACATCCCGTTTTAAATGAAAAATATATGTTGTTGATGCGTACTATATGACTTACATAATTATGTCGTTGTTTTCAATTAAATACTGTTTATGTGACTAATAAGTTTTTTTTTCTATTCTGGCTTATTTTGCTCCTTTCTGCGCGTATAGGAGTTAAAAGCATAATGCTAACTTAAATTATTGAATTGATATTGTATGGCATCGAAAAAATACTTGTGTGCAAAGAGGTTAGGTCCTTAAAGTTCCTATATATGTAATGGCGTCAGATGCTGACGGAGGAAATGAAAAACACGTTACTTTAAATGCTTATATCTTTCTCCCCACATTTAGTTCACTTAATTACTATCAATTTCTTTGTAATTTAAAAAAAACGTAGACTTTCATAATTTTTTTTTCTATCTGTGTATAATATGCTCAAGTATTGCATTTGCTATCATTAAATTCGAACATTTGCCTTGCATTTCCCTGTATTGTACAGTAAGGGTCATAAGTAAATGATCAATTTGCTACAATAATACTATCAACAAGTATTGGAGTTACGACCTTCTTCTAATAGACGTTACACACAAACCTAAATACTTGAATTAAAAGTACTCAGTGTGATTATTATTTACAACATGTTAGCTATGTCTTTAGTTGGCCGAGTGGTATAAGCCGCCACCCGCTACACCAACTCACGTGGGTTGCACGGGATTGTAAATGTAACGGTGGGCAGAGACTTTTGACCGTGGACTGTACCATTCTTAGGAACGTTACATAATAATGAAATACTCGAGGAATTGCTGAACCTAAGAGGTGGTAGGAATTTCATAGAATCATGTAACAATAAAAATCAAGTAATAGATTTTCAAATGAAATATATTTCATGTAACCCGTAGCGTTTCTTAGCTGATTTTTATTTACTTATAAAATTTTATGCAAATTACAATAATAATATTTTTACTAAATTTTTTATATAAATATATATTCTTTCTCTTGCTACAAATTTTTATAAGTAGTGAAATGTACTTTTCGGGGCGAAATCCTAAAATATATAGCGGATAATTCTCAAAAGAGTTGTGAGTGACAAAAGTTAACACTACAGCATTTTTGGAAAAGAAATAGAACCAGTTGATTTTCCAAAAAAAAAAAAGTGTTTCTGATAGAAATCAAATCCTATAAAATAACAGCTCTACAAATCCAAGGAAATTTCTCATTTTGTAGTTTTCTGTAAAAAAATTACAGGTTCGATTCCAGTTATAATTAAATTTTCAAAAATCAATGGTTTTCTTTTTAAATCCTTTCAGCATCTCTTTTATTGTAGAATTTCGCCCTGAAAGCCTATTTCAAAAATTCACTCTAATATAATATTTGCAATAATTACCTAATATTTAATATTTCTAGTGTCTTGTATTGATTAATTGGCACCATTATTGGATAATTGTCTTACATTGTGATGTATTGAAACGCTAAAAGAAGATAGTCCATCAAAGATATTTAAAATAACAGACAAATAGAAAGAACATCTAAAGCTTTTCCTATTTTTACAGAATTTGGTTTTTTCTTTGAAGTCGAGGTATTTTGTTGAAAACCTCGTTTATTAAAAAAAATTATAGAACTGTTGGGCAACCCTTTTTATTGATTATATTTCTTTTTATCCAAAAACTAATAAATAATGCATTGAAGGTAAAATAATGCATTTAGCCTTCTTGTCTACGAGTTTGTTAGGAACTAACATACCATTGACATTTTCTGATGGAATTTTCATTCATAGGCATTGGACAAAGCTTTTTCATTCCTTGAATTGTAACAAAATGATGTGTTTTTGATGTCAATCGCTTGAATAATTTGTATTTTAGGCTTACATGTATTATTATTTGAAAATAAAAATAAAAACTTTAGCTTGTTTTGCTTTTAAGTGATTAAAAGAGCATAAAATACAAGGCTAGTTTATTAATGAATACATGACACGATAAAAAAGATAATCATACGATTGAGAGGAGAAAAAGGCTATGTCTTCTTGTATAAAAAAGGCCGTGGTATGTATCATGTTCTTTCTATTTCGTTGTAATTTAAATATCTTCGCCTTAAATACATGAGATTCGACACAGAGAAGTAACAGCGGAACTAACACTTTACTAAGTATATAAACCGCAACTTAAAGGTAAGGGAATTAGATTCAAAATCGAACGGTTAGTTTAAATTTTAACACTGGTTGAAATTGTTCACGCAAAAAATAAAAAAAAGTAATAACAAACAATAAATAGTTTAGAAGAATATAAAAATAAATCGTTTTAAATACTTAGAATTAAATTTAAAATTAATAAAACTAAATTAAAGCGAAGAAATAATGCTTGGCGCAAAAGTATATGTACAAAAGTCTGGTTCTATTTGTTCTGAATAAAACCTAAACTTTGAAAAAGAACTTATAATAGAACTAGATCTATGTATGGTAAAATTCTCTATACATAAAAAATATAAATACCTAATTTCATGTGATACAGACGTTTTATTTTAGGCCACTTTTTATGTAATAATTAAATATAACAACTAGTTTTTTTTACTTTAATACTATTTTTATTAATACCATAGACAAACAAAAATTACACGAGAGAAAAAATTATATATCATAAATCATGATAAAGAAAAGCGTATGTAAGTATATTCTAAATACTGAGTTTGGAATGCGTCACAATTAATATTTAAAATGAAAACATAAAATGATAAAAAAAATTCAGTCGGATTTTTGAGACGGTAAAAATTTGATGTCCAGCATCGATCGCGTCTGTCCCTGTGATTTTTTTTGTTCAGTTAATTTGCTAATAGGACTAACCACGCGCCATCTTGTGACTCTGCAACCAGAAACCTAATTTCAGATCGTTCATCACATCTGAAGTTAGGTTACCATTGGTGACGTCACAACATGGCGCTAAACTGAATCTTATTAGCAAATCAACTGTATTTTATTTGTTTAATACCTAGGAGGTGTCCTAAAGATGCTTTTAATGTACTTTACAAATAACACTTCGCATGAAGCATACAGCACTAACAACATAGTAGTATACAATAATAAATGTCCTTATAAAATAAAGCTTAATAATAATTACAAATTAGTTGCGAACGTTTTCACGCCGCGTTTAGACTAGAATGATTTGAGGATAGAAAGCAGATGTCTGCATTTTGCACTCCACATTACTGTTAGCGAAGCTGTAGGATCTCGTATCTCGACCATTATATGGTTAGAACTACATTTGAAAATCACAAACCAGTGTCTTTCAGATTGGTGTATTCTTATTCAGATTGGTGTATTCGTGTATCAAATGTAGTTCTAGCTGTAATAATTAGCTACTCGGTTTGGGCAAGGTTCGCTTATGGGTTGCGTTTAGCGTTTGCCGACGAAGTCGATCATTTTATCAATTTGTTCCTTCTCGTTGATTAGGTACAGAGACCGCATACATCCCGTAAAGTAGGTCGTTGTAAAACATTTCTGCCTGTTAACAGAAAATAAAACCATTAAAAACACGAATGAATAAATATTGAAGTAGGTAGGTAAGTTTTGTTTGTTGATTTGTGATAAAATCCTATATAGACCTTGTCCTAGACGTAGCTATTTTATCACAAGCTTATACATTAACCTATGCCTGAAAGGTAAGCCGAAAAGGTTGTATGAAACTTTCGCTACTGGTAGGTACTTAGATCAAGGCGTATTGCTTTCTCCATACAAATTTTTCATATTTTTCCTATTTTCTTCCTGAATAATGCCTCGTTCAGCAATCTATTTGTTTTGACCCTCTGTTTGTCTTTATTCTGACAAAGGAAACACCCATATCCTTCAGTAATTAGTTGGTAAAAACCAGAGGGTCATGTTATACGAAATTTATTAAAAAAAGAAATCTTTTTTTTTCATAAATCATACAAAATTTCTAGAGCAATCGCTCTAGAAATTTTGAGAGCCTTTAGATATGATATTTTTGTCTTCATAGCATTGATTTCGAATTCAAGGGTCAATTTTACTCAAAAATACTTTCATATTTTGACGCTTGAGCAGATTTATTATCTAGGTATTGTAAAGGTAGTAAAAGTTATTGCCTGGGCATTATTAAGGTAGTAAAGTTATTACCTAGGTATTTATAAGGTAGTATAAAAGTTATTACTTAGTAGGTATAGGTATTGTTAAGGCAGAAGATTCCAACGTTATTTGTATTATATGTCAATACTTGAAGAAAACACTATCTTCAGTCTATGAATAATTAAACATTTCATAGACAAAAACCACCTTTGAACCTTAGCAAAAACTCCCATGGCGCCAGTCAAAGTAGCTCTCAAATATTAAAATAGAATTCAAGTGTTAGCAATTCACTTCATAAAATCAAAGAATGAAAACATTTGTTGACATCGCCGCACGCTTAGAAAACGTGACTTAGCTGATGTCACAGACACTTTATAATAAAACTATATCTACCTAAAGAAAAATTTATACGTAAGTACCTACGTATGTAAGTTATTTTTAGCTCATGAAATAAGTACAGAGTTGATCTCATCTTTTACTTTTTATATAACTTAATTGAAACTTGAAGAAACTTAATAAAATATATGATTTATCTTTTTCATTTGAACTGTCTTTCTTTTTTGGGAGCTAATCTGGTCCACCAGGTGGCGCCACTAGCAAGCGAGTGTAAAATAAAAGAAGAATGCATTATTTTTAAAATAATACTTAAGGAGGTAGAATATGGTCATAATCGATTATCCTGCTCTTAGAACCTCCTTTGACTAGTACGTAATCCAACCTATTTTTCAATTCTCTTGCTAATAGGCCAGCACGAGGAATAAATAGGTTTCTCTGTTACTTAAAAATATCTTAAAACTAAGCATGCTTTAGTGGGAAAAAATAACGCAGATTTAAGTAAGATATAGGTGCTGAAAAAGAAATCATGCGGTTAATTATTAGGTATTTGTACAATTTTTTATTACATCTTTGTGTTAAAAATTCATGCTGTTATTACATAATAAATTGTTTCGCTAAGATAAAATCTTTATAGACATAGTTTAAATTGCCTACGTAGATAGAAGTGCTAATTGCGTGCTGTTATATACCCCAAAATACAAACCAAGCGAGTAGAATAATGCTCACGCATTAGAAGGAGAATAGTGCAGAGTTTTAGTAGAGGAATACAGGCGATTTAAAACCAAATGGTACCTATTAGTGGCCGCGTCTCGAGGGTCTATGGTTCGGCCCCGAATACACAATTATGTGCTGCTCGAAGGGTCCGCCCCATGTAACTGTTTTATATATTGCTTGAATAACTCTAACTTGTCGGTTTCCCGGAGCACCTCGACGCAACCCTTGAAGTAAGACGTCGTGAAACAGTCTTTCCTGTGCCCCAACAAAAATAAAACATTGTAATCGTTGTTTATTAAAGAAACGACGATCACTGCACGCACAATTTTCCAAATATAAGAGCAGCAGAAAATTGAGGACAGCGCCATCTATAACACGTCACAGAATTGACATATAATTTACCCATCGAAATACCGGGACAGGAATTAAGAGTTTTTTTCGTAATAGCAAATGTTATTATCACGTTTGCGAACGAAAACGAGAATATTGTAATGGAAAGTTAAAGCTTTACATTACGTCCGCTAGGGGCGATTTTCAACTTAAAAAAATGGTTTACGTGATAACGTCATAAGAAAACATTGATGGTAAACATGGCAACGATAAAACGTTGCTATAGTTACCTTGTCAATAACATGAGGCGTTCCAGTAACGACGCGTGACGTCACACTTTTTTGAGATTGCAGGTGTTCACCAATTTATAAAACGTTATCACGTCAAAATTTCTCGTTTACGCTAACGTAGTAGTAGGGATTTCCATACGAAAAAACTCGCACTACGACCTCATGTGCTACGACTACAGATTTGACTGTGGACAAAATAAAAACCAGAAAATATGATTTCATTAGATCCCGATATTTCAAAGGGTAATAATTGTTGGATTGTTGAAACCTACCTGCATAGAGCATATAGTTGTGGTTCCCTGAACAAATTGAAGCAATCATCGCAGATCCTGTCCAGCCGTGCGAAGATGGACGCGTCGTAGACCCCCTTGCACTCTAGCGTGAAGAAGGAGCGTCTGGCGACGTGGTGCGGCGAGGTAGCCGGGGGCGCAGCGCCCGCGCCGCTCAGGCACACCGCTAACACAGCAGCGCACGCGAATTGGACCAAACTTAGATGCATCTGCGACAACGGAAACGTACACATTTAAATATCACAATAAAAAAAAACCTAAAAAACCAAAGAGTATGATGTCACACCGCTAGTGATAAAACTTGACCATTTCAATCAGTTTCAGCATGACATGATTTGATTGATTTTTTTTAGATATAAAATTCTCGTGTCGCCGTGTTACCATAGAACCATAGAGCTCCAAAACAGCTGATAAAAGATCAAGATCCTAGACACCTGCTTATGTTGAAGTTTAAGGTCTTCTAACTCATCAATTTATCAAACAAGCATTATTAGAGTGAAAACATTCCAATAATAGTAATTTTCTAACTCTACTGGGGGCTGCAATTATGCAGCCGACTGTATCTTAACTGCTGAACCGATTTGTGTATATTCGTTAGGTCTGAGAATCGAACAACTTTTTTCGCTTGAACGAAACCAATTTTTATTTTGTTTCCGTAAGTTTTTTTTTGTAAAACAACGTTTGCCGGCACAGCTAGTAATAAATAAAAGTGTAAAATAAATAAAACCCGGAACAGCTTCAATCTATAAATTTATATATCCTGGCTAGGTTTAATAAATATAGCTTAGTAGTCCCGACAAGTATTACTTAGTAGACCGGCAGTTAAGCCACGTTTAGCAAAGTGTTGCAAGTTGTTACGTGGTATAATGACAACTTATTATGATTTTACTGTGTGTACAAGTCTTTAGATGGTAGTAATTTGGCGGTGAAGCCGTCTGCGACCGCAGAGAGTTGCAGTATCGATTCCTGCCTCGGACAAATATTTGTACACAGATATCTGTCCGAATATTTCTGTTTATGTATAAATTGTATAATAAGTGCTAGCTGCGTCGTGCGTTTTGACTTTTAAATGTTTTTTTCTTTTAAAAGTGTTAAGAGGAAAGGGTACCGAGGGCTTTCTCCATACAAACTATTACAAACGTAGTCGACTGTTTTCTCCCTGGATAATGACGTTTGTATGGAGAGCGCGCAGGTACCCTTTCACCTTAAGGATTGTAGTTAAATTCAATATGTACCTACCCAGTGATAGTGTCACTCAGTAGAGTGGCGTAAAATAATGAAATAAATCCATGACCCAGTTAATTTCAACTTTTCGTTTTAAAGGCAATTTTGATAATTAAATTCGAAAACACTTGCTTTTAATAAAAAAACCAAGAACAGTTAGGGCTGCAAGGAATTTTAGCCGGCCCTTGGCCAGAGAAAATCCACATCCATTAGATAACGCCATCTTTCTAGCTATTCGGGACTAGTTTAGAATAAACAGATTTCAGTAAAGGCCCACAGCGCCATCTAGCCCCAAGCTAAGTACCTACAAGGCTATGTCTTTTGGTAGCTAGATAACAGATAAAATAGTACCTAAGTACTTTTAATTTTACTTTATTTTTTACATAAATACAGAAACAACCAGACTAACATTTTTTACATAAAAAAATATTTATTCGATGGCGGTAATCAAATCCACAACCTCATACGTTCTAACACAGAGGTTGACATAGAATCAAAAGGAAGGAAGTTTCAAACATTTTCCTAGGTCTGTGGTAAGCATAACAAAACATCCATAGTTCTAAAATGTAGTTTAATTTATTTAAAAAGGATTTTACTAAAGTTGCAACTAAACCTTGTTTATAATAAGTCTCCATTCAGTCTACCTATTCGATCCGGTTGCCACCCGCGACTCCGCGACTGCAAAGTGACTGCCTTTTCGACCACACACTCTTGTTCATAATTCAACGCGATAAGGTTGAAAATGCAACCGAATAAATTACTAATTCTGCAGCTATAGGTGGGGTAAAGTAGGGTTGCCATAGCTTAGATGAACGAATACTTTATAACACTTTCTAAGTTAGAAATGCTTTAACACATTCAATGCTGCAACAAAAGGAATTAATATACCTACCAAAGTAATTTTGGTGCAGATTTTGGTTTGGAAGATTTTACAAAGGTTGTCAAATCTGGGTAGTTGGAGAGTATCAGTAGGGGGCCCTCCCCCTACTGATACTACTTATAAGGCTTACTTTCAGTAACTTAGCTTTCTTTAGCATCTGTTCTTGAGGCTCTCTTTACTTAAAAAGAACTGCCACTTCGAAATAAATAATAAAAAATATTTAGATATAAGACAACGAACCATGCAGGGGCCGCATCGAATTAATTATAGGATGGAAAGCTTCCTTGTGTGTGACACCAAGTTTTTCCGACTTTTGGACAACAGATTCTAGAAAAATTTAATAATAATCAAAGTCACCCAGTGGGTCCCTCAAGACGGCAAGCGTCTTCAAGGTAGACCCAAAAAACGATGACACGACGACTTGGATGCATTCGCTGGAGATCGGGACACATGGAGGGAAATGGGGGAGGCCTTTGCCCAGCAGTGGGACACAGCAGGCTAATTAAAAAAAATAGGTTCAATAAAGGGAGGGGGTTCTAATTCAGCTTGTAGGAATTGACCTAAACCAACATACATTCAAAAAAAATTAAGTTAAATAAATAAATATATTTGAGCGAATTAAGAACCTCCTCCTTTTTGGTGCGGTTGAAAATCTGACATCTGAATACAGTCTCTAAGTGGGACGTAGGTATGACAACCCTAGCCATAGGCCTTAAATTAACATGTAATCATGATTAATACGTATAATAAACATCAATTTAAGAAAATAACCCAGTCACTGTATCTAACTAGCAGGAAAATTATAATACCAAGGTATCTATAAATATAAAAGAGAAAATACTTATCATGAGGGGTACCTTTTGGGACGTAGGGGAAGGGGCGAAAAGGGCCTATAAAGTTTGTAATTCGTAGTGTAATTATTATGTATTCTGTGGTTATAGGAAATCTTTATATCAGTTACTAGCGACCCGCCCCGGCTTCGCACGGCTTTATTATGCACGTGTTATACATATTATAAGCCTTCCTCTTGAATCACACTATCTATTTAAAAAAAAACCGCATCAAAATCCGTTGCGTAGTTTTAAAGATTTAAGCATACATAGGGATATAGGGACAGAAAAAGCGACTTTGTTTTATACTATGTAGTGAAGTGATATAGAGACACTAAAGCGGGTAAAACCACGAGCCGCTGCTCGTCTACTTTAAAATGCAAAAACTCTAAAATATATCCAACGGGCCATTGCTCAACTTTTCACGTAATCGTAGGTAAAAGGTTTGTCTCTGACTCATGTTGGATGGTGGTTTAACTGACGCTCTACTTTAACACATGTATTTAGGGTTCCGTATCTTAAGAATGAAAACGAGATCCTTTTAATAAGACTACTGTCCGTCTGTCTATCACCAGGCTGTATGTATCTCATGATGAACCGTGATAGCCAGAGAGTTGAAATTTTCACAGATTAAGTATGTATTTTTGGTACCGCTACGAGTATAACAAGAAATATAAAACAAAATATAATGGTACGGAACCCTTCGTGCGCGATTCCAACTCGCACTTGGCCGGCTTTTGTCTTGTATTTGTTATAAATATCCGGTAGGTATCATAATACAATTAGGTGACTCAAGGCGCGTCATAGAGTTGTTAAAATATGGTTACATTTCAGGTTAATTTCAGCCTCTTCATATTAGGTAAGTAGGTAAGTATCAATAATTTTTAAGTAAGCCAATTTTCCGTAAAGTAAAAAGACCCAACTAGGATTGGAATCTATGAAATAACTAGCTTTCACTAACGACTTCGTCTGCGTAGGGGTTAAATTTTCCAAAATTTTTGTTTTTAGGCAGATTTCAATTTTTCTAAATAACATTGCAATATCATTCTGCCATTTCGATTGTATTTCGGTAAAAAAACCCTCAAAGTAGCTCAAAGTACCCCCGAAGTCACCTTTTAGTATATTTTCAAGAATATTTTTTGCAATCGAAATGCAATCGGAGTGATATTTGAACAATGTTATTGACGAGAATTGGCCGTCTTCTATATAATATGTTGCTATCAATCAGTCGGGACTTTGAAATGATATCTCAATAGGCTTTACCGATTCATTTTCTTAGAAGCCGCAACATTTGACAAGACCCTCCTAGCTGTGTGTGTCCAAACGCCATGAGTCACTACACTACCACACACGTAACATAACTTTATCGTCAAAGTGTTTTACTGACAACTTTACGATCCTCAACCTTTCTCCAACGTAAGTGATCGGAGCAGCTCTGCCTTCCACACATTAACAAGAGATAAACAATTAATGTATGAGACCGTTTCCTTATTCGCCGAATGGAACTGGTTATGGCTACCTACGTGGTAACTGGTACCTAAAGCGAGTGGCGGTGTCGCTCAGTCGCTCGTAAAGTTTCGGCTTTCGGTTTGCGATAACGAGAGACTTGTTAGGGACGCCCCAGGCCCGTGATTCATGCCCCAACGAAGTAATAAAGCTATTACGTCGTGTGTGGGAACCAGACGAAGCCTTTCGCGAAACAGAACGCACTATTTATAAAGCCGGCGCGGCGGCTTTTGCTTTGCTCATACACGATGATATGTCATTGATAAATGGGAACATCGTGATTTTACTTTTGTATGCGGCGTTTAAAACTTTATCGTAATCATCAGACCACGTTTCGTTTCTCACAGTTCTGCGAGTAATTTATCTAGAAATCCAAGTGTAGATAGTGGACCTTTCCAGTTTGCTGTCCCACGGGTTATTGTTGAAAAAAACCTCTTTATATAGCACTCATCAATTATACATAAGATAGCACGACACGACACGACGGGTTGAAGAGTGAACGCACTGCCACACACATCTGTCCTCGCAATTTGCATTTGGCGCACTCATGCGTACACTAGCTGCATAGTAATTACAGTCGACGGGGCTAGACAGCGCGGCTGCCACCCAGCGCGCACTAACTAAAAAAAACCTTCGATAATTGGCCCCGCTCCCGGCCTCCTCGTTATAAGAACGAGTTCTCAATTTTCTCTAGCAAAGAAGGATCTATCGAGATGAAGGCGGCCGCAAGGAAATAGGTCGTTATTGCTAAACATTGTAAATGGCTAGAATAACTTGGATAGTGCTCCGAGCCGCAGATACTTTATGAAGCTTTGATAAGCTGCAGTCGAGCTGTTTTCCAACTGTTATGAGAACATTTACAATAAGCCAGCCCTATTGGGATAGATTATGGAATAATTTTATTGCTTTGTTTACCCCAAGCTTAAAAGGTATCCCGTTGGTTCTAATCTTATTAACGCGTTGGGCAGGTTGCGGTGTTTTTTAGCTTTGTATTGCAATCGATTTCCACTTTAATTTCCACAAACAGAGTGCTATAGGATCTATACAAACTGTCAGATAATTGTAGTCATTATCCCTAATAACGTAGGAAGTGAGTGAATTTGCGAAGGTTGTCAGCTCTATCGAAGGTTGGACTACAATGGTCCAGGCGTCGCGTACGTTTACGCATTGTTTTAAAACTTGTATTTGCATTACAATAATATTCCATCCGACTAACTTTGAACATTTTTGTTTTCTAAACGTTGTTACATTTTAAGTCAAATATTTCATGTTCAAACTGTTTAAAATAACATTAACTTTTCTATTACTAAAATGGTTTTTTTACGAAAAACTATTTTTCAATTTTCCAATACCTATTGCGCGTTACAATTTCTTTCAAATATGTACCTAATTAATCTATACTAATATTGTAAAGCTGAAGAGTTTGTTTGTTTGAACACGTTAAACTCAGGAACTGCTGGTTCGAATTGAAAAAAATATTTTTGTTTTCGATAGTCCAATTGTCAAGGAAGGCTATATGCTATTTTATATTTCGATATTCCCACGGGATCGGGAGTTAAGCGGTTAAAACCGCGGAGCGCTGCTAGTGAATTATAATTAGGTACCATCCTTCACTTATGTAAAGTAAGACCTTAGAACCCGTAGGTACCTAACTAAATACCTAACAATTGTTTAACATGTGCCTAGTATCAAGGTATTACAGTCATTGACATGCGATGACTATCAATCCTTCGTTGTTGTCAATGAACTATTCACAAACACGAGTTTACTTTAGAATTTTCCAGAATTAATTTCTATTCAATAGCTAGGAAATGTTATTGCTTACGTTTATGTCTGTTATAATTAAGATTTCTAGAAACATCTTTGTTTATGAAGACTTCTAGACTAATAGATTGAACATTAACTCGAAGAAATCGCTTGGACATTACGAATTACTTAGATAGTTAGGAGTCTTTCGCTGTTGGGTGTTCCTTGTACTTTTACCAAAGCAATGTCATGGAAATCTAACTCTTCCTTCCCTTTGTATGGTCGGCACAACATGTCATCCTTCTCAACTCAACTTCATTCCTCGTCAAGCGTTTTCACTCCCCTTTTTCCTCATATCCTTCCTGACGCCATCCCTCTGCTTTGGGCGTCTTTTCGCTTTACGACCATTCATTTCCAAGTCCTGTTAATTCTTCTTGTTCGTTTTGTTTGTATTGAGCCTCAAAATATAAGGTAGTTAAAGAAGTATGTAATATTGCCTAACCTTGTAGTATGCAATATTGTCTATTCTTTGAGTTTTTTTAATAAAAGTCAGTTTGTTGCGAACCGTATATCGTTGTTTTAATACTTCTAGTAAAAATCTAAGTAATATACTACTGGCATATTTATCTATCGCTGCTTCTGCTTCCCCTTAAGAGGAAAAATTGATTATTCGTCTGACATGCAGCTTTTCGTTAGGTTGGCAATTTGAGTTCTGCCGCCGAAGTAAATGAGGAAAATCAAAGGTTTTTCCAGTAGTAACAGATGTGTGACCACATCCCTTGTCTCTCATGGTATACCTACCGACATTCTTGTATCGCAATTAGTAGGCTAGGTCACCATCGCGTGATGACCGCGCCAGCTAGCCCGACCAATGAGCAGCAATTAACCACGTGCGCAAGCGCAATGTAGGTCAACCCAGAGTTAGAGATGCTGAAAGTGTCGTCGTTGTGACGTAGGACATTCATTTAGATGGCAAAGTTCAAATTGTTACAGAACTAATGACGTCAGATGGTTTATCTATGAAAATTGCGCCTTTGAAACTCTTGCTTGAAAAGGCAAGCCTGTAATTCGTATTTGCTGTCCCTAGTGGCACTAGTTTGGTTTGTAAGAGACCCGAGAATTCTAAGATCTGATAAACCTACGAGATCTTATTAGAAAAATATAATAATAAACGGCATTAGCATTCTGGCATCTGAAAAACTTTTTTAGATAGTCCAAGTGACAAAATACATAAAACTATAGATAGATCAAGAATATTATGCATTTAAAACAATGATTTTGTTTATTAATTTTAGTGTTAATCGCCGTATCTAGTTTAATTTTATGTCTGCACCCGTGTCATTGGTACGTTGTCGTTGATTATTTGTTTGATGCCAATATTCTAATAGTGTTGGTACACACTGGACTATTTATAGCTTATTTGCACATATATTCGTCACTTTCACTGTTTACTTATTCGTATTTCGACATTTTGCGTAATTTTTGTTAGCTAATATTTAATCTAAGGATATCTTCGCCATCGTATTACTTAATTTTGAAATATATTAAGGATTTTTGTTGAAACAATATTTTATTCAAGGAAATGGGAATATTTTGTATTCTAAAATAGTTGTTACCTACTTAGTTTTGAAGTGAAATAATAAATCTAGAGTTCGCGCCTCGCTGTCTACAAGAAGTTACGCACACACACACGGACACAGATATGCGCTAGATACTACATAGACAAGACAACTTTATAGGTACCTATAACTTGAAGTAACTTAGTAAAGGCATGGAAATTACGTGAGATTTCCTTTTTTCGCAACGATAAATTGACTAGACTTAACTGGTTTGCGGTCTCATTTTAATTCATTGGATGTTGTGTAAAAAATTAAGTAGCAAACTAGTAATGGCAACTATTTTTCTATTCTGTGGTAATAGTGCCACAAAGTTGCTAGAGTTCAAGCTGCTTAAATAGATAAGAGATTTTAAATTAGGTACTAGTTTTAGATTTCGGCAACCAAAGGGCTGGCTCCTAATACCTCGTCAGTCTTTTGGTCAGCTTTCCTAGGGAATTCTAATTTTATTGTTATTAAGTCGTTGGGTAAAGACGTCACTTAATTTCGGTTTTTATTATGTAATTGTTGTGAATACGAATGTTTTTCTAATTAATTTTCTTGTAAGATTTTTTTTTAAATATAAAATGCTAAGTTGCTTTAACATTTAAAACTCCCTTAACTTGTTAAAGCGTAGTGTAAAATCGCCATTAAAAACATAAATGGCGTTGCTTTCTTATACCACTCAGTGTTTGACAGTCTTTTTTTTACAAATGATAGGTGACGATGCGGTCTATCACGTTTTCCTAGAAGATACTGCTTATGCCAGACTTGAAGACCTCCAAATTGTACACGTCAGGAAAGACAGACGCACGCAAATTATTCCATTCCCTTGCAGTACGAATTAATAGCTTTTACTTGTAACATATGGCAATTGAAATTAATTTACCAAATTAAATGTTTTTTTTCTTCAAATATTATCTTATTAGTTCTGTTTCACAAACATAAAAAAAGTTAATTTTATATGATTTTTAAACACAACGCCATGCGGCGGAACAATAGGATGTTAATAGTTTTAAATCTAACCTTGATTTTAATTACTATGGGTAACTAGGTAATTGTTTAATTGTCTAGCTTACATAGATTCTTATTTATAAATCTAAATTTTGTGGGAAGTAATTAATAAAAATATTAAATACTTATTACTAATTAATGTCAATGCCCTGAATAATATATTTACAGGCTGGCAAAATATGACATTGTAAACGAGGAAGGGTACATGGGTTTACTGGAAGCCTGTTGAACTAACAAAAAAAACTGTTTCTCGTTAAAATTATACCCAGTAAAGTCACCTTAGAACATATTTTTTCTACTAACAAAACCATAATGAGGCTTTGCTTTTCTAATCCTAGACTTAACCCTGTCCTGGTCTTATAAGACCTAAAAGACTTCGAAAGACTCCCAGACGAACAAGAAAGAAGAAGACCAGAAAGGCAGACCCCACCATCACGAGAGAATAGAGTGCGTTTCATCAAATAGTTCCTTTGTCGCTATGTTGACAACAATGCAATTAAGAATTGCCTTAAGGAGAGATTAGCTTTGGTAATCGCAAGTTCAAACTTTTTAACCACGTTCAAAAACATGCAATGCCAAGGAACTTCCACATGTGCCAAGTTTTGCAAAGCGTAATACAATTTGTATGCAATCGTGCAGCCACTACATAGTCACTATTGTCAAGTCAATGAAGCAAATGACTAGTACAACAAGAATTCGCACTTATGAGGTTGCATATCTAAATAAATTAGTGATCCATGGACTCGTCATATACAGGGTTATTGGAACTTATACTAGCAAGCCGTTGAGGGCTACTCTGTCCAAAAGTCGTAGAACAAAAGTTGTTTGTTTAGGTGCACAGAAGTAGCCCTCAACGGCTTGCTAGTATAATTTCCAATAAACCTGTATACCTACGGCCCAAATGGGACCAAAGATGAAATAGTTTCTGTCCATGAACTTGTCCCATTTTATAATCAAAATGATATTTGGTACTGTCGGAAGCAAAAGTCGTTCAGAATTAGTATAAATTTAATAAAAAATCTACTACTTAGATACGAGAACATAGAGTGGTCATGTCATCCATTAGGACGATCTTCTATGCAGTTGTTACCTTTGTATATTTTTAAATTGAAATTATCATTATTCTTTATAATATTCTTTAGAGATTAATAATGTGCGGTGTTGGCCTAGTGCTTGATACCTCGACTTTCATTTCGAAGGTTGTAAGTTCGAATCAACGGCTGGCCAATGAATTTTTCTCACAAAAAAGGTAGGTATGTGCGCTTATTGAAATTGCTCTTACGGTGGAGGAAAACATCGTGATGAAACCCGCAGCTTAGTTGACTCCAGACATATAGACAAGTTAAACTGGACATGGTTGACTAAGCTGAGAGGGTAGTTATAGGTGCTGAACAAGCCTTCTTCATCTTAACGCAAAAAAGAACCAACTAACTCTCTAGTAGCGGAAAACACCCCTTATACAAAACCAAGTTGATGATTAAGTATAAGTAAATAAGTTTTCAATCTGTCAACATAAAATAGCAAGTGATGTCGGTACTTATAAAGCAAGTTAATAAAGCATTCTAACACATAATAGTGATAATTATTCGATAATAATAACCTTTATCAGCCATTATAATCGAACTATGTTTAATTGCCACTTGTCTATGGCTGTCTACTTCCGCTTCCTCGTCTCCGTTCCGGTTTATTATGTTGGTATCACGTTATTGTGGAAAATTTTCTTTAAAATATAAGGGTAGATCCTTTTAAGGGGCAGATAGGACCTAGATGCGAGCATCTACAAGTAAAAGTACCTATATTATTTACTTCCATGAACCAAACAAAATATTAATTATTATACAAATATTTATTTCAATAGAAAAATTACCTTTTAAATAGTCTTCAAGAAAAACCGGATTAAAATAAGTACCTACTTATAATCATTCTTGTTTTTGAAGGATTTTATCTTACAATTTACTACCGAAATGCTATTATATTTTTAAAATGTATGATGTGTTTAATAATTATCGTACTAATTGCATCTCGCTCATTTCTACAGTGACCGACGATAAGATTCTGAAAGTTTCTTAAAATTGTTCCTAATTATTTAGTTACAAGGAAAAAATAATAAAATCACCGACAGTTTTAGACCGATCCCACTGCGCAGTTCAATAAAATAATTTGAAATTAGAACGTCAACGGTTTTAAATTAGGAACATGATCGTGAGTGGCCATTATCTTTCCCTTTCCGCTTAACACACACGAACTCTCAGTTTCTGCGGCCATGGCTCTATAATATACTAGTCATTACTTAAACATTAATTATTATGTCGTATTTTTATCTCTAGTATCCAAGGCCCACCTGTGCGGTTCAACGGCACTGGCCAACTCGTTCGTCTGGTTAAACACAACAAGACTAACGATTCTCGACTCTACCACTACGAAACAAGTAGTCTTGTCAATAAAATTTAAATGGTCGGAACAAGTTTTGCCGCCAAAGCGCCATTTATTTACTTTTTTTTAAACTGTATCTTGGTCTGGACGTCTGCGATTAATGCTCGCGAATGTAGATGTAGGGGAAGGTGGGGTAAAGAGGGTTGATTGCCCAAAGCAGCGGTGACACTTCTATTATCACAAACAGCGGAAAAGCTGGTTATTGGAATAAATCTATTTTTATGCTAAATAAATATAATTGATTTATTTAAAAACTAACTTTTACCCCTTAGAATTTTCATAAATCCTTTCTTAGCGGATGCCAACGTCATTACAGACACACAATTTCAGCTGGATTCGTCCGTTGGTTTGAGATGTGCATTGATTGAAATTTTTAACTATTAAATTTTTAATAAAAGATATTTTATTTTAACTTTTTATTTTTTACTTTATGTAAAACTAGCGACCCGCCCCGGCTTCGCACGGCTATATTATGCATGTATTATACATATAAACCTTCCTCTTGAATCACTCTATCTATTAAAAAAACCGCATCAAAATCCGTTGCGTAGTTTTAAAGATTTAAGCATACAAAGGGATATAGGGACAGAGAAAGCGACTTTGTTTTATACTATGTAGTGATTATGTGCATTGTTTGTTTATTGGACAAATCCTAGTTTATGGACCATTTTTTTTTCATGGAATATTTTTTAGAATACCCGCGTGACTACTTTATAGAATTTAAATGTTTTACTCTTTGAAAGTACAACCACTGTATGTTAGTTGCACTTAAATGCTGCGAAAAAAAAAGAACAAACTGTTAGCTGTAGGTAACCTAAATAATGATAGCTGTCATTTCATTATTGATTAAGCTATAGTAGTTAAGTTTTTTAAGCTTAGATGTTATAATTTATGCATATTTATTTTTAGCAATTGGGACACTATACGAAATAAACTCCGAAACGAATGGACCGATTTTGATGAAACTTGGTATAAGGATTCATTGATTAATTGGGAGTGTTTTAAGCTTATTTTTATCCCGATATTCTCACGGGATCGGGATCGGGATCGGGGAAACCAATCGAATGAAACTATAATGAGTCTAGTTTAGTTAGAGTTGCGTCGGAGTTTACATAAGTAAACCAATCTCGAATGTTCCAAGGCAACTTGTGTGGCATTCTGCGACAATTTTCCGATAAGTACCTACCGAGGTAGCTTGTAGCAACTCAGATTGTAAAGCTGTATAACTAGATCAGACAACAAGACTAGTTTTACACAAATAAACTTGAGAGGTGACCGGTGTTACGCTTGTGTTGGTGCAGTTCTTAGATTTAATTGGAAGCAGTTAGAGTTGATTGCAGGATGAATATTGTGAAGTGTTCGATCAAATTATTGCATCGAAACTTTTGTATGGAATTAAATTAACCAGATCTTTAAGGTTTCGTTCCCAAAGGGTGAAATCAGGACATTTTTACTAAGACTTCACTGTCCGTCCGTCTGTTCGTCTGTCTGTCACCAGGCTGTATGATCTCATTAACTGTGAAGTTGAAATTTTCATAGATTATGTATTTCCCGGCCAAGTGCGAGTCGGCCTCGCGCACGAAGGGTTCCGGACCATGTTGTCTGAGAGCCCAAATTAAATATTATTATTGTTTTGTTTTTAGTATTTGTTGTTATAGCGACAACAGAAATACATAATCAAGTCTCTATAGCTACCGCACGGTTCACGAGATACAGTCTGGTGACAGACAGACAGACGGACAGGTTCCGCTTTGGGTACTGACCCCTAAAAACGAAGTAAAATTTATTGTAAATAAATATATTATTTATTTATTTATTAATATCAAATCTAAAAGCTCTACATAAACCGAAAAATAAAATTATACAACCAATATTACGACTACAAGCGACAGATCAAATTTATTGTGTCTGAATCATACACCTTTCAACACTAAAGTATGTTCATAAGTGTACATTATTATGTTTGTAAATAGTATATTACTGGCAGCACCCCGTGGTTTTCCTCGCGTTAGTGTGTCTTAAAAGTGATAATTATTTGTGATGAAGTGATGATGAGGGTTTCATTCCCAGAAGGGCAAAATGGAACCCTATTTCTAAGACTTCACTGTCAATCCGTCCGTCTGACTGTCTGTCTGTCTGTCACTAGGCTGTAAACAGTTGAAATTTTCACAGATTGTGTATTTTTGTTGCCGCTTTAACAACTAATACCAAAAACAGTAAAAAGAAGTTGGATAAAGAACTAACACCCGAATACTACTCAAATGTTTAGGAGTCCCCTTGATATATTATAAGACACTCCTATCCTATATAAAGATTACACTTAAAAATCAATTAATTCGCCACTCAAGCCTTTCAGCATGAAGCAGATAGCCAGCCTTTCAGTCTTCGTGCGTCTGTTCGGGAAAATAATCCTTATTTACCCAGAATTTAGAGAATTGTTAAAAAATGTGTATTTAATAGTGATGCCGGATTATAATTTAGGTATTTTTTCGATTTTAAAAGAAGTAAAGAATTTATTTGATTTATTTGCTGGGGATACCTTCAAAAACTTCATAGTAATTATATAAGTAGACGAAAAAATATATATTTAGTTTTTAAACAATATAGCCAAAAGGCGTAGATGTCATATTTTCTTTGAAATAAAAGATCTTAATTCTTTAAAAAACTCACAAGGTCCGAGACAAACCTCTTATTCGTTTAATTTATTATTATGACAATAAAAAAACTATTAAAATATACAGCGAATGAGTTAGCTACTACGTTTTTTGTTCAGGATATAAAGGTAAAACTCATTTTTAGCTTTAATTTGAATTACAAATAGGTATTATGTAATAGTATAAAAAGGTTAGGTACCTATTATCTAATAGACCGGTTTTTAGTTCGCTGAACGATAACATTTTCAAAATGTATTCAAAACTAAGGATGACGAACTTTGGTTGAAGTCTTAGGTACTTATTGCATGATTTGCGTGAGTCACTGGTGTAGGAATTGGCATTTTGAGTTTGTTGATGTTTTTTTTATGCTTGAGACTCGTTGTCGTCATTGGGGTCTCCAAAATTTATTTTTTAAGATCTTTTTCATTTGAAACATAGATGAAGGAGGTTCTTAACTGTACACGTATTTCTTTTAATAAATATGTTGTTTTTTTACATTTCTGGGTATTGTCAAAATCATTATGCGTTTTCACCTGCATCATATAGTTTCCTAGTCCATTCGTTACAAACAAAAATAAACGAAAAATCATACCTCGTTATAAGTGTAGATTTATGTGTATAAAGTAGCAATATATTTACGTCTATCTACGTCTTAGAAGATACTCTGAATTAAATTCAAGAGAAACCGTTATTTTTACAACAAACGTGGGTAATCAGTTTTATTCGCTGTAATCAAACAGTCTGGAGTGTAAATTTGTCAACAACTGTTGGTTTGTTTATATTCTTACACTAATTTAGTCTACATTTCATATTGGAATCGAGCCAAACGTTAAACTTTGGAACACTCATTCACACCTCATTCATCGCCGTGAAAACGTTCATTCAATGGGTAAGGTTAGAAGAAATATATTAGAAGAAAACTTTGTCCTAGAACTTTGAGATTCACCTTACATATCTTTTGATCTTCTTTTTCGTGTCACCAGCGTAAAGACAGTTAAGAACAGTACCTACACTAGCCTAAGACATCGGCAACCGCGTCAGCTGACAGGGCATAATTGCGCCTTTGTTTGGGCGGCCCTCCCCCAGTCACACATCTTTTGATGAACTTACAGTTTTTACATATAAAGGTCTTTAAAATAGGTCAGAAAAGTAGGGTCTCTTACAAAAACCAAATGCGAATGTAACGACAATCTAATAATAACGGCATAACGTGTAACGTATACTTATTGGTATTGCAACTTCGTTGGGTTATTAAATTGCATTAAAGTAAGAACTCTTTGGTTAGTTTAGTACCTACAAATAGCTCTTTGGTTAGTACAAACAAATCATTGTTTCTTTGATTATTAGTAGGGTCTACTCCTGAACAAATTTTCATAGAAAATTCAATGAAGAGACTAAGAATCTTTTGCGTATATAATATTAGTATGAATCAGTAAAATAAACTGCATAATATTCATTAATTGTGAAAATAACCATGTCCGGTTCAAATCCTAATAACCAACGATGCAACGCAGAGTGGCTCTGGTTAAATCCCGTTTGCACTACACAATTTATTATGTTTTAACGCTAAAACAAGCAGACGGTGGCCAGACGAATAATAATATGTTACGGGGATTTATTGGCAGCATTTTAACATTTGGCGCAAACCAACCCGGATCACATTATAATAATTTGATGTTACTTTAGTAGAAAATCGTAATATACAGCTGTGGAAAGTAGACTTTAGCAAGATTGAGGTAAGAGTAGTTTTGTAGGAGTTTACAAAAGTGTTTCATCTTTGTGAATTATTGTGTCATTTTTTTTTGTTTTGACATAGAAGGTTAGTGTAATAAGCATGTGAATCAGTGTCTAATTCAAGATGACTAAGGCCCGTATTAATAAATCGCTCTCAATATCGATCTTGAGTGCGTATCAATTGAGTGAGTCTTGAGATGCGGTCACTATCTTAAGTTAGGCGTTAATTAATAGATAAAACTCAAGTTCTAACCAGGCTGATATCGCTCTTGAGATTTGAAACTGATCTTGAGAGCGACATTGAATGACAGTAACGCTTTGTTCTTACCTTGAATGGTATGTTTTTACCCTATGGTAGGTAGTGTCGTCATATTTTGCTGTCAACTTGTTTTTAATGTGAATTTTTTTACAAAATGTAAGGTTTTACTACTAAATAATTATTTAAATGCGAATGATTTGTTCAAAAAGTCATTAGCATAAAATATCATCATAATAATTGATTTCTGACAAAATTTGTTCTAGCTCCATGTTCCTGAACTACAAAACTAACGAAACAGCTAACTTATGTCATGTATGACCCGCAATCAGACTTGAGTTCACGAAACTACATCTTGAGACATATCTTGAGAGCTGAGTTTGATTTATTAATACGGTATTACTCAAGTGATACGTCGCTCTTTAATCGCGTCTTAAGATAGGTTTATTAATCAGCGCAACAACTCAAGAGCAAACTCAAGATTGAAATCGATATTGAGTTCGGTTTATTAATACGGACCTAAGAGCTTCCTTTGATTTTTTTGTAGGTACCGAAACGCGAGTGCTTTTTGAGCTTTTAGCAGAGAAAATTTGCACAAACGTAATGCTTAATTAAAGAGATAATAATTCAGAACGCGTTTCTTTTTATCGTCGCTTCGTTTAAAGGCCAAAGTTTAACAATTATAATTAATTTTATTCAACTATAAAGGTTTACCTATAAATATATAATGTAAAGAATCATAGATAAGGCTATAAAGTAGCGTAATATGAATTGAGTCTGATTCTATTTATAGTCAAAGCTCGAGTTACGATTTAGTGTCGCCCGAGGATCGTAGCTTTGAGTTTATAGACGATATTCGGTATAATTTTGATCTCATTCTGGTCATTTATTATGTATGAATTAAATTTAGATAGATAGGTAGTATACGCCATGTTTTGCAAAACACGCACAAAATATGATTATGTTCAAAAGTAAAACCTGAAAAAGCTATGGAAGTAAAAATTAAAAAGAGTATATTTACCTTTTGTTTTACTTTATATAAAATAGGCTTGCATTTGACCACTTTTTACCTGATGGGAAGAGAAGATGAGGTCGAAGATGTAGCGTGCTCGCCTAGAAAGTACCTATTTGAAGACAAAGTTGTAATTTTGGGGGAACAGTGCAGCAGGAAGAGACTTCCACTCTTTAGCAGTGCGCTTTGTACGCGAGTTTGGAACTTTTACCATTTACCATGTGAAAAAAGGGCAAAGGTAACCTTTATGATTAAGACCATTTTTCTCTAAAGTGATTTAGGTAGTGTGCTTCTCAAGTTCGGGTTTATCTACTGAAAGGCAGTTTCTATATCCCCGAAATTGAAAACATAATGCATTCGGGCGGGTGGTTAACGTCAGGAGAAAATCCGCTAAACCTAAATGTAAATATTTGAGACGTCATTCGTAGACTATCTATTGTAGACAAGACTTAGCAGAACCAGCGCATCGTTTTTACTTTTCCTAGAATTCGGTGATAATGTATGACACATTAATTTAACACTTCATATTTCCATCTAATCTAATGCATACTTCACTACATAGTATAAAACAAAGTCGCTTTCTCTGTCCCTATTTTCCTTTGACCGCTTAAATCTTTAAAACTACGCAACGGATTTTGATGCGGTTTTTTTTAATAGATAGAGTGATTCAAGAGGAAGGTTTATATGTATAATACATGCATAATATAGCCGTGCGAAGCCGGGGCGGGTCGCTAGTCTATACTAATATTATAAAGCTGAAGAGTTTGTTTGTTCTCAGGAACTACTGGTTCAAATTGAAAATTTATTTTTGTGTTGGATAGTCCATTTATCGAGGAAGGCTTAGGCTATTTTATATTTTGATATTCCGACGGTATCGGGAGTTACGCGGATGAAACCGCGGAGAACTGCTATAGTTATATATACAGCGCCAACAACTTTAATCCATGCTCTATTCCGGGCGTTGTAGTGCATGGGAAATGTTATTAGATGAAGTCATAGATGAAATAGGCTTGCTCTAACTAAACCTATTCGACCCAGTCCAGAAGTAACTAACACGTCAATTACTCTGGAATCAACTAAGCCGCGGGTTTCATCACAATATTTTCCTTTACCGTAAAAGAGCAATTAAGTTTAAATACAATTATTATACAAATTCTTTGTTTACGATAAAATAGGTAAAGGGCCAATATACGTCACTAGAGTCACAGCCACAAATTACGTTTTATGTACTTTTCGCCACATATTTGTCTATATTTGAGTAGGTATATATCCTTAGGGAAAATTCCTTCATTCGTTTACGTAACAAACAAAATATTATTGTACGTTTTCCCCAAGTCAAATTGTGTCAAGATTTAATTATGACGTTTTACTATTTAATTGAGAAAAACCAAAACACACATGAACGAAAAATATGATCAAACTGGCTATAACTATTATCCGCGACTTCGCCCGCGTAGAAGTTGAATCTTCCAATGCGCCAAATATTAACCAGATTTGTCCGTTGATTTGAGCTGTGCGTTAATATATCAGTTAATCAGGACATTTATTAGCATTGTTTTTCAAAAAACCCTTTCTTAGTGAATATCTACACTTTACAATGAAGTCACCTCTAGGACCAGCGGTTTAACCTGTGCATTTTGAATTTTATATATTACTAGCCGAAATACGGAAATCCGTGGAAGAACCAAAGTCACCGATATAGCTCTCAGGATTAGTAAGCTGAAGTGGCAATGGTCATATAGCTCGCAGAACTGACAACCGCTGGGGAGTAAAGGTTCTCGAGTGGCGGCCACGATGCAACGCGAAACGGAGTGTTGGGAGACCAGCTGCCCGGTGGACCGACGACATTAAATTGTGGCGGTCGCGGGTAGTCGGTGGATGGAGGCGGCTCAGAACCGCGGTTTGTGGCGTCGTATGGGGTAGGCCTATGTCCAGCAGTGGACGTGTATGGGCTGATATGATGATGATATAACTAGCTGTTGCCCAAGACTTTGTACGCGTGGTAGTTTTGTTGTATGTACCAAAACCTTCCTCTATATAAAAAAAAACTGCATCAAAATCCGTTGCATAGTTTTAAAGATCTAAGCATACATAGGGACAGACAGCGGGAAGTGCCTTTGTTTTATGCTACGTAGTAAAGATCGAGTAAAGTATGTCCTAAAGAGCAGGTCCGGTCGCAACAGCTAGTCGTAGTCGATATCGTATGTCTGACCCCAATAGTGAGATTGGGTTACATCGGCGACTGCGGGTCTGCCTTTTACATTGAAATAAGACCAGCGCCGTTTTAAGTAAACGTTCGAATAATTCGCCATATTTTACGACCGGTTATCTTTATAATGTAAAGTATTTAGGTCATTGTTACTCTATCTATGTTATTAATACTAATACCCCCGTAGTTTTACCCACACCTTATAGATCCCGTTGAAATATCTATACCTACATATAATATTCTTTGTCCTGATTGACGACTGACTCAACGCACAGCCTCCGTTGATCGTAGAGACCTGAAACTTGGAGGGTGTATTCTTTGTATAACGTAGGCATCCAATAAGAAAGGATTTTCCAGAATTCTATACCTTATGGGGTGAAAAGGGGGCAAGGTTTGTATGGGACTACTTGATTGGTCCATTTTGAGTTTTACGCGAACGAAGTCGCGGGCAAAAACTAGGCTATATATAAAATTCTAAGTCCTGACTGACTGATCTATCAACACACAGTTAAAAAAAAGGGACGGATCGGGCTAAAAGGGAAACCAATAGAATATAATGTAGGCATCCGCTAAGAAAGGTCGCCTGGAAGAGATCGCTTTTAGCGATAAGGCCGCACATTGTTGTTGTTTGTTATAAGTATATATTTACAAAAGAAAAGTATATAAGTAGTATATCCGTTGTCTAGCACCCCATAACACAAGTCTAGTTACTTAGCTTGGGGCTAGATGGCGATGTGTGGAATGTCCTACAATATTTATTTTTATTTTATTTTATTTATTATACCATATTGTAAGGTATTAAATATTAATTTTCTTTTAGCATATACGTATAGTTACTTAAGTTAAAAAATATATAAATGTACCTAATCATTTTGCGTTTTGTTTTTATGAGGTAAAGTGTGGTTATGGTGTGTGTGGTATAAAGTGTTAATCTATCTATCTATCTATCTAAGAAAGAATTTCAAATAAAAAAAATCGGGATATAAAGTTACTTATTAAGTTACATAAATATATTTATATTTTAGAATTCTGCGATCTGTGCCGAGTTTTAAATGCAGTATTTGCATGAAATGGTGGCACAATGGTGGTACAGTGATACACAGACAAAGGACATTGCTAATAAATGATTTTTTCCGTCACATTTTGTCCTATAAAGTCACGTATCGAAGATATGAGAGTTGAATAGAACTCTATATAGTCTACATTGTAACATTCTGGTATTTAATTGCGCGTCCGTCTATCTTTCAAACGCATAGCAAAGGCATTACCAACAATAAATCACATGTAACAAAATCTCGTAATTGTATGTAAACTGGCTTAATATCCCTCATCAAGAGGCTATATCTTTGTAGGGTGATAATTTAAGACATCATGTGACAGAATATATATTTTTTGTCTGTATATCTTCTATCGAAATACATAGGCCCCATAGCCCTTTATTATAGGTCTTTAATAGTACTTATTTAAAAGGATTAAAGTAGTAATTATTAGTTTGAAAATTATAATATATTTCATAGCCAGTGAAAGGTGTTCAATATCCATATCTTTAAATTAAATCGTATATTTCCTTGAGTTTCGATTAATTTTACTGGTATTAGATTTATATCTGAATTATTTCTACATAACTTGTTTTCTGAACAGGTGTAGAAACCATATGGTTGTCTAGTTATATTATGTTGGCAGATATATGTGAATTAGCACCTTTAAGTTACTTATATTTAACTAGTTCTAGGAAAATATAGGTATCTACATCAATACTTTATAATATAAAGTTGAAGAGTTTGTTTGACGTGCTAATCTCAGGAACTACTGGTTCGATTTGAAAAAATCTTTTTGTGTTGGATAGTCCATTTATCGAGGAAGGCTATAGGCTACTTTTCATTTTGATATTCCCACGGGATCGGGACTTACGCGGGTAAAACCGCGGAGCGCAGCTGGTAAGTTATATAGAGTTTTGCTAACCTCAGGGGTGAACCATAATGCAGCATTGAACCACGTTAAACATTCCAGGTCTAAGCCCAAATAAAGGTTACTCTGCACTCCGCAGTTGCACCCGCGTAAGTCCGGATCCCGCAGGAATTTTGGAATCAAATTTTTAGGGTTTCATCAAATCGGTCCAGTCGTTTTACCGTGAAGACAAACAAACAAACAAAAGAACGAATAAATAACCAAACCACATGAGTAAATTACTCATGTGACCAAACTATTGGATCTAATAATATTAAGGAAGATATGCTTTAGACACCATAAAATCGTGTTACTTAAAAAATTGTAAGTACTTGTATAAATAGTTTATGACATAAGTGTTTATAAAATCAGACCATCAAGTACCTTACCTACGAATACGTAGCAAAGCATGACAAAGCTATTGATGTGTAATTTACCTACTAGATTTCTATATTTATACAAATTCATTTGTGAATGAAATGAGGAAAATATACTTTAGTTTTTCGATGAACCAATTACCTACCAACCATATAAACCTTTTTTAAATTTATTTATGTGATAGGTCAGCTATGATCAAACCTGCCTGATGTAGGTGACGATGTGGTTCAACATGTAGCACGCTTAAAATACCATAGTCACTCGTGTATTGAACACCCCAAATTGTACACGTCAGAAAAGACGCAGGCAACTGGTTCCATTCCCTTGCAGTACGAATAAGGAATGACGAAGCAAAACGCTTAGTGCTTTTCTTTGCTTTTCATCAGCGTCATACCGAGTTATTTTACATGTTATTAGAACCTAATTATAATAGTTTGATAGAAAAAATCATTAAATCCAATAGATCCAATTTCTCTAATAAGAATCTTAGTTTCCGACTTAGTAGATAATTATAGAACTACTATGCTACTTTACTATAATTTCAATAAACTTTATCTTTATTCAATCGATATAATTTATGACTATAGTTACTGATATATTCAGGTTATTAGAAGCCTTACTAATATAATCAAATTGCCAAAGTTATAGGCTTAGAGCGGACTCAATATTAAACACTTTATACTGAAATAAAACTAGTAGTTCGCCCCGAACTGAGACCTCACGAGTTTTTTTCAGCGATTATTATATTTCAGCGTAAAGTAGTTACTAAAATGTATAATATAACGACGAAAGACTCAAAATACCCTAAACCCCCTACCCTAATATCTTATTTGAATGATAGGTGCCTAGTATCGCTAATATCTGACATTGGATGATTTAGAGAATCCAAACACGACAGGCATAACTTGTTGTTGTTGTTGTTAAGTTCTAAAAGCATAGATCCAGCTCAACCATCACACCCGTTAAATTTGGATTAAGAATATTGTAAATAGTAAGCGTGTTACATTGTGTTGTGATGCTACACCTTCATTATTTTTCTTTTGCAATCACAATGTAACACGCTTACAATTTACAATATTATTAAATTTTATTTTCTATTTTTTAGTTGGTTATTTTTATTAAAGCGGGTTTTTTTAGTTTTTCTAAACTATCAATTTATTTTATACTTTTTGGTCTTTGATAACGAAATATGTTAGATCAAACCCATTGGCCCAATGGTTACCATTGAAAGACAAACTACTCGTCAAGACGATTCTAACGAGCCCAAACTCGATGGGGTTGTGTCATTTCATTGCGAAGTTCCTATGACCACCTTCCAGTTCCATCATCAGACCCTGGTTACCATTGAAAGACAAACTACTCGTCAAGACGATTCTAACGAGCCCAAACTCGATGGGGTTGTGTCGTTTCATTGCGAAGTTCCTATGACCACCTTCCAGTTCCATCATCAGACCCTGGTTACCATTGAAAGACAAACTACTCGTCAAGACGATTCTAACGAGCCCAAACTCGATGGGGTTGTGTCGTTTCATTGCGAAGTTCCTATGACCACCTTCCAGTTCCATCATCAGACCCTGGTTACCATTGAAAGACAAACTACTCGTCAAGACGATTCTAACGAGCCCAAACTCGATGAGGTTGTGTCGTTTCATTGCGAAGTTCCTATGACCACCTTCCAGTTCCATCATCAGACCCTGGTTACCATTGAAAGACAAAGCAAGTCCTCGTCAAGACGATTCTTGACGAGTAGTTTGAATGAATGAACTATGAAGTATGGCTAATGAGATAATTCCTGCAGATTCCTTTCAGTTCTATCATCAGAGCAGTTCCATGGTACCATATTATTGTCACCGAAGTTACGCCCTTTCATTTGATACCCCACTCGGGTATATTTGCCCTATAGTTTGTGTGCCAAAGAGGTAGATCCCCTTTTGGACCCCCTGTCTCCGTAACCCCCTGACCGATCTTGCTCATGATCGAACTTAAAAATTCTATGGACCTCAACTACTTGTATACCAAAAATCATGAAGATCAGAGCAACGGTACTCAAGTTATCGTCGAACAAACATACAAACATACAAACATATAAACATACAAACATACGAGCGACCGACCGTCTCAACACTAGAACTCACTCGCTACGCTCGTTCGGTCAAAAATGGTAGGTTAAAAGCTCTCACTACATAACATCTTTAATGGTAGTATTTAATGGTAGTTTTCGCGACTTTTTTACGTTTCGAGAACTTTTATGGCAGTGACCATGAGAGCTGTGAAGTTCTCGAAACGTCAGGTTTTAATAGAAAACAAAATAAACGAGATTATATCCGTTCAAATATATTCACTACGAGCTTTAATGGTAATAAAAAAGAACTATATTACTGGGTGGCATATGAAAATTATAACGTGTTTATATCGTTTTCTATTGCATGTAGGAATCACCATCATAATTTGATGTAAATTTCCATAATTAAATCCCTAATTTGGTATTGAATTTTACTCTAAGTTTTAATTCAAAATGTTAGATCGTCAAGTAACGTACCTACGTTAAGTATTGCAGCGATTTTCCCTTGGTATGTATGTGTGCGTGTATCAAGTTTCACGAGTGACACCGGTGCGTGTGTGCGTGGGGCCGCGGCAGACAAGGTGGCTACATGCGCAAGCGCTGCTAAAGAGCTACGCACAGTTGCAACAATTTTATGGACCGTAGAGGTGAAACATTAAAGGGCTTTTTCACAGTATTGGGCTCTTCTATTCTTTCTTTAGATGTAAGGTAAAGTTTTTACACTATTTAAAATGTTAAGCAAATCATGTTTAGTTAGATTATTAGATTCAACTTCAAAAAATTATATTATTCTATATCTGGTAACTGTAACCGGAAGTTGCTGATTCTATTTCGATTGTCCCAAACTCGAATTCCTCGTTTATTTATCGGTTTTAAACTGGAAAAACTAAAACAAACTTAGATACTTAACTTATGGAAAATTTGAAACGAGAATATTCTCCGTTAATGGTTAGAAACAGTTGCTTGTTACGCTATCGGTGTCGGTATATTTTCGTTGGAAATGTAAGAGTCAATTAAATAACCATTATAACATCAGCCTAAGTGTGGCAGTGGATGTGTGGGTGACTACTTTGAGACAACGCGTCGCCTTCTACGGTACACGCTCCAACTGCAATCCAATCTACATTGCTACACTATATTAATATACCTACATATACTGTGGTAAATGGTAATTGCAGCGAACTTGTGGCCAGTTGTTTGAGATGAAAAAATACGTTAATACTTTAGTTCTTTATGAGCTACAATTCTTTTTATGTTGCTTCACTAATAATATAGGTACGTTTTATATATGGATATATTGAAATAGATGGAAAATGCAGCGAACTGCAATATTGTAGTATTTGTGGCCAGTTTTTCGAATCGAAAAGAGCTATAGTCGTATACTACATCAACATCCATTTTATAAGTCGCGTTCTTTTATTTGCACATATTAAACAGTCCACGAGCTAGGAACACCAGTTTAGGCCTACCTAGTTGTCTGACCTCGACAATTTTGGTCCATACTAAGTTCAATTAAGTATAATTCAGTTGTTTTGAGTTGAAAGAAAAATATGAAACTCTAGATCTTTATGAGCTACATTTCCTTTTACATTGCTACGCTATTATAATATAGGCTCATTTTATAAGTATAATGTTGCAATATTGTATAATACAAGTGACCAGTTGTTTAAGGTAAAAAATAAGCTCTACCTATACTCTACCAACTCTGTCACCTCTTGGTGACAGAGTTGGTATTACTTAATTTTTCATAGGCTTTATAAGAGGATATAAGATATATTAAGAGGATATAAGAGAGGAGGAGGAGAAGTCCAATTAAACCTAGTAAAATTATTGCGTTCTCCTTTAGTTCGTTAAAGTCATTAAAGTAAAATAACCTTGCTGACTGAAACTGCTATATTGTTGGCATTATGTATTTATATCTACCTACATAACTCCATAACCTATAATGAAATACATTTAATATTTATGATTAATATGTATTTTAATACAAATCACAAACACAATTCAGCTTGTCTGTTAACTGAAATCAATGAATTAATTAATACTTACTAATTAATATTTATATGTAGGTTTATTATGTTTTATGTTTGGTTTTGATTTATGTATTAGTAGTATTTATTATTTTTATGTTGGTGTTTTATTGCCTGTGTGTTTATTTATTGCTCATTTGTAGAATTTTAAATAGATTTTTTTAAATACTTAATACTAACCAAGTTAATACAGTTTAGAATAAAATACAGTTTCTTTTATTGTTTTATCTGTGTACCTACTATTTTTAAACAAAGGTAAATACTAACGAAGGTCTATTACATGTAACCTGTAGGTATTTTTATTTTTCGCCTTATTCCAAAAATTCTATCTTATAATAAACTTTGGAAATCAACGATGATTTTATTTTATTTTGAAAAAGGCACCATTTGGTTGTTTCAGATGCAATGGTCATCGTAGGTAAGGCAGGCTTTGTAGGTAGATATGTATTGTATTAAAAACGAAATGCATTTCTCCTTGGATAGGTCAAGTGTCGCATTCGACACCAGTCTGCCGACACGTAGTCGTCATTTCCTAGTAGTCGTACAGCGTATCGTCATGCGTCAGTTAACGAACGATTTTGTATACAAATGCCATTACATGGCCATTACTTGCTAGTTGCCACTCAAACATTGTTATAGGTGCAATCACGATCTGGTTGTAGTACTGGGTTTCATGGGTAACATGATGGGGTTTGCAGGGTTTCTATGGTAACTCGGGAAATAAACAGGTCATTTAATAGCACACTTATGTGTGCTCTATTATAATAACTTAGATGTATATCTTGTGTGCTCTATTGAAATGAGTAACTTATGACATGTCCATTCTATGGTTCTTTGTTTACAAAAATATTTAAAAACCATAAATTGTTTGGTACGGCGTACTATGCTACGTCCGTCGTCTTAATTATAGAACCCGTGGACATGACTGTAGTTTGCTCCATTTACACCTTCAAAAATATTGTAATCTTTACCTTTGTGAGCATGATCACAAAAAAACACGTAAGAACCCCTATGAGTTTTTGTGTCCTCTTTTAATTGGTGGGTGCGTTTTGAAGATACACACCCTAACTTAGTTTTAAAAACAATGTCATCCACTTTTGTCTACAAAACCACATCTAAACCGTCGGGGAAGCTGACGCGCAAACAATTATTACAAAGGGCTACTCCTACCATGTGTGTGTTCACCATTTTTTAGGCGTATATTTGACAGAAGTAGGTAAGTAAATGTAACTATTTATTTTTTAAATAAAATAGGTAAATATAAAACACGGGCGGTCGTACTAGAAACCCGACACCACAAAAACGGATATGTCTAAAATATAACTTTACGATCCGAAAATTAAAATAATACCATATCGAATCGAAACACAGGTGTGCATATTAAATTTAATTTATTAATTATTAGCCTTATTTTTATAACCTTTTAAATGTCATTATTTACGATATTAATCGACGATTTTCTGTGAAAAGTATTATGTTTCTGAATATTTATTATTGAGACACAAGTTTTATATGACAGTTAAATCATATAATTTATGTTTTAGTTCCTTTATGCCAAATTCGAGGTACTTTGAAGTCGCTAAATAAATAGCTTTTAGCACAGTTCATATTGCTTAGAAGCGCTTTATCTAAACACATGCATTCTCCTATCTATTTCCTTATTCTATAATCTATTGTACGTATGTATGTCACTGAACTCCTACTAAACGGCTGGACCGATTTTAATGATTTTTTGTATGCGTTTGGGTGGATGGTTTAGATTCACAAATCAGCCCGTTTTTTTTTAATGGTAAACCTTATTTCTGGGTGCTGTTCTACTTTTTCTTGTGCTTTTTTATGTGTCCATTTTTTATTTTATTTTTGTGTTCAGAAATTTTTTTTATTTCTTTCTTTCAACTGCCGGCACAGCTAGTATTTATATAAAACCAAAGTTTGCTGTTCACATGCCTATAAGTGATTTACTTTCTACTTTTTTTAGGTGTTAGAGGGTTACATTTCCCTTAAAAAAAAAGGACTTTGAAAGAAAATGAACTCCTTCGAAGCCGCAGGCTAAAACTAGTAACTAATACGATAATTAAGTAGGTAATTGATTCTAATAAACAATAGATTCTACCTACACGGAACTTGAAATTATGTTAAGTAGATGCAACACAAGCTCAATTTCATTTAAAATTTACAGTAAAATCTACTTATTTCTTAAGTATTTGCATATAAGTTACCGTGGGCAGATAAAACTAAGTCTAACCTAAGGTCCGTATCGAAATAAGCTCTTTGTAGGCAAATGGTTGGCTACGGTTTAGATTACAATACCTAGATATCTAAATAATCTTCGTTGGTTTAAAATATTCTGTTTTCTACACTAATTTTACGAAGAGGAAAGATTTCTTGTTTGTAAAGAATAAGCTCTGAAACTATTTGACCGTATTTGATGAAACTTGGTATGAGGATACATTGATTTATTGGAAACAACTTAAACTACTTTTTAACCCGACTTTCTCACAGGCTCAGGCACAGACTTATGCAGCTTCGTAACTGCGGTACGTATTTAGTACATTTATAAGTCCCTAGTTACCCGACAATTGTGAAGCCATTATGGAAGGTTATGTTTTTGTTAAAATTTCTATTACTACCGAAGAAGCTAAGAACCCATTAGGTTTTTTTGTAACTTTGTAGAAAGGTTGCACCGACCATTTCTTTAATAGAGTTTTTTACATTGAGATGATGCAATATGGGTTACGATTACGTTACGTTAGATACGTTAGTTGACTCTGAAGAGCTGTCTCTACCATGGCGAACAAAGTATTGTTCCTGAATTCTTTTAATGATAAGAACCTATGGATGGATATACTCCATTTGATTATAGGACTCGTGACTTTTACGCACACTTTCTAGAGTCCATTTGGACTTTTAATTTTTATTAACTAAATGTAAAATGGTTGGTAATTTAATTAAGTACTTCCATAATTTCGGATTTCATAATTTAATTCTATTATATATTTTATTCCTCTGTAAAAAGTAAAAAGTATTATTAGTAAGTATTTGTAGTAAAAAAAATTAGATTAAATCTGAAAAATATTTGTAATAGGTATTGATTTTTGTGAGCATGTTTGCGAAGAAAAAGAATCCTTCTTTTATCTTATTTATTAGTGGGTCCGAACACACATATTCTGACTTTTCTAAAAGACGATAATTTTTTACTTTGATTTAAAAATGTTTTTGGAAAATAAATTTAATATTTACTATACTAAATATTTCGACATTCTTATCTCTTTCGCACCTATTTTTTTTAGTTTCATTTGTTTGTGAGAATAATTTAAATTCATTTAAAAAATTAATGTAATTTAATATAATGTTTAATGGCTAATATAAATCCTTTATAATGTTTGACTAATTATATGCGTTTTAAAAAACAGTTTTTTTTTCAAAGTGTATTTTTTTAATATCGCGGAAAGTGGTATAGTTTTTATCGGAATATTCGCGGAACTGTAACATTAGTAATGCTACCTTCATGGTATCTTCTATGTAATTATGTATCTAAGGAGGTTTGAAACATTTCTGGGAAGGATGGAACCTTCGTTCCGGGGGGGGGCCCCCCCCGGAACGAAGGCGAGCGAGTCTCACGATCAGTTCGCGACGCGCGTTGATGTCTTTTCAAAGACAATTTTGGCAAGAAAATAATTTGTTTCAAAAAACTACTTTTTTTCACGGTTTTACCCGCGTAAGTACTGATCCCGTGGGAATATCGCTATAAAAATGTACTCTGTAGCCCATGTTAATCTGAATTAATCAATGTAGTCTCATTTCAAGTTTCATTGAAAACGGTCCAGTAGCCTATTCGTTACAAACGAACAAACGATCTTTCATCTTATTAGTGTTGTTTTATGTAACTTATTACTCTTTCCTAACTTTTTAAACTTACTTAAGTTTTGACACGAAGTACGAGGAAGTGGGAGGCCAATTTCAAAAACCAAATGACGGTTCTGTGACGTCAATAATACGTAATAATTTATGAAGGATATTGATAGTTTCCAACCTCTTTGGGTTATGAAATAAATTGTATGAAAACTCTTTGGTTTAAACAGGACGTTTAGTTTTCTTGTTTTTGATCAGAAATCATTTTTACGATATTATCTTGGTATTTTAATCAACTATCATAATGTTTAATACCAAAGGGAAATATAAAATCATGTCGAGTTGCACAATTTATGCATATTTAAGTAAGTTAATAAATCTGATTGTTATTAATTTAATAACGCGTTAAGATTAATTGTGTCACGTGCCAACAACGACTTTTTAATCGATTAACCAGTTTTAATTATTTGTCGATTAAGCAGAGTTCGTGGCTAGCCGTACTATAAATACGGCAAAAATACTATATTCCATTGTGTCCAAGACGATTTTTTTCATAATATCATTAAAAAGCAAAAAATTGTCGTGGTTTTTTTTTTTCTTTCTTCTTTAGATTTCGCCACATTGTCGTGGTTTAAAAGTGAAGTTACTGAATCGTTTTCGTAATCAACCTTTTTCGTCAAACAAACAACTTACAAAAAAGTAATTAAAAACCTATACTTTTTTTATCAAAGGCCATTTTGGATAATTGCTTAATTATGTAGTGGTTTTTCCTTGATATTATGTAAAAGTTGTATAAAACTATGTAAGAAAAAACTATGAAATATTATTTGGTTAAAGGTTAAACGTTGTAAATAATTGATCCTGGGTGCCCATATTCTTAGGTCTGTAGACACTAGATTGTCGCCTATGAGCACCTAGGCTGGATCACTGCAGGTGCTTAAAGTGGAATATACCGATAGGTAGAGGTAAAAAATGTATTAAAAATAAGTGATTAAGATCAGGGAAAATATTTGTCACTTTATATAGTTATTCACAAAATAAACATTAAGTATGTGACTGTAATTGGAATTTATAATTTTGAATGGTCACTTTTTATTAAAAAGTCAATCGAAATAAATAGATGTAGGTATACGTAACTACATAAAACGAGGTCAAATTAGAGGTTTTTTAGAATGACGTTTTGGGTACTCCCATTTCCCGACAGAATCAGATCTTTCGATGATTTAGAATTTAGAGTGAAACAAAGAGTTGACACAGATCCTTTGGTGGATTTGTTCAATGGATTAAAGTGGATCGGATCGCATCTTTTTTAAACCAAATTCATAATAGTTGGAAAAGAGGTTATACTTTAATTTGTCCTGAATATATTTTGAAACATAAAGTTCTTTTACCGAACTTTACACCATTTAAAATCAGGATTCAAACAAAAAAGAAAAATAAAGTACTAAACTTACTTTACTTTTTTGTAAATACAAATTAGGTAAGTAAAAGTAGTTTTGTAATAAAATAATTTTATCTGGTGCGTAATTATTTCTAGAATCTAGGATATTATAGTTATCTTTATCATTCTCAGTCACCCTTCGGTTGCATGATGCCGTGACGTCACTAAGGCTGTATTTACACTATCACACTGACACTGTCAAATCATTATCGTCACACTCTTGTACCTAGTCTAGATTATATTTTATCAAATTGTAACAGATTTTGCAATGATTTTGATGATGACTTATTGAAAAAAGATAAAAGAGTCGATTGTTTTTATTTATCTTTCATTTTATCGATTTAAAAAATTCGTTATTTTAAATCTTTAAATAAAATAAGGCATAAATATTGTAAAAAATGTACGTCACATATAATTTAAATAAAAACTTTCAATGATATGATGTAAGTATAGGATAAAAATTAAAGGTAAACGCACATCCACTCGGAACCAGGCAGATACAGTTTAGTTATAAAATGATCAATGCTTACTTGTAAAGACAAATCGTTCGGTCCACCAAGTATCCGATTACCGCAAGTTCCGAGTGGACACACGTATAATAATCTAAAAAAACTTTACTCACTTTGACAGATAATAGGTGTCGTAAAGTATACACAAGCACTTTCGCGCGTTTTAAAACGGATTTTTGACGCGGGTGTAATGTAAAACGGCTGACGTGCGTTCTATACTGCGGATGGGTGAAGTTTGCGGCTCGTTGTCCTCAGTTGATGTATATAACAGTGTAGAGAAGCCAGCGATTGGCTGGTAGCGACGCGCCCGCTCGCCGGCTACGTCACGCAATGGAAAGCCTTTACAACCGCTAGTGACACCTTTTTAGACCACTTTGAAAAATAGAGCCTGGCAATTACCATAGGTCTTCTTCTTTTCGAGTCAGTGACGTTCGACCAATCAAATTTTTCCTACAAATAGTTAGCCATTGCAACTACAGCAGCGTTGACTTCTACCAGGTCCTCTAATGTGCAGGTATTGAGCCACAATGGGCATAGCCCCCAATACCTGCAAACACCTCCAAACCAAAACTATTACCATCAAAAAAAATACCATAGGAAAGTATGTATGTAATTTGAATCCTTCTATCCTTGTACTTTTAGTTCGAAGGTCACACGTTCGAATCCCGGCTGGCCGAACACGAATTAAACGAAAAAATTATATGCACTAATTATTAATATTGCTCTTACGGTGAAGGAAAACATCTTGATGAAATTCGCGGCTTTGTTGTCTCTCTTGACGCATCATTGACGAGTTTTTTCGTTTGAACACGGTCGACTAAGCTGAGGGGTGATATAGCAGCGAGCCTACTTCATCCAATACATGACCTAGACATTACATAGCTCTGAACAGCATGGATTTAAGTTGCTGGTGATGTATATAATAATATCTAAATTAGATGTTAAAGTCAATATTATTGTCCTCCTTCTTCTGAAACTTGGTATGTAAATAAATAGCTATACCTATGGTATAATGCATGAGTGTACCTCTGAACTTCGACAAGTCTTTATTTCGACACGACATTTACTTCGAAATTATATAGTTCGACAAGTCATTGTTTCGACTGAACATGATTCGATAAGTTTTAGTTTGACAGAAATTATTCGACAAAAAAACCTTCGAAGATCATAACTTCGACAGATTCTACTTCGACAGCCCTACTTCGACAGACCCTACTTCGACCGACCCTGCTTCGACATGCACTTGTTTGACAGATAAGTATTTCGACAGAACATCTCTTCCACAAAGTACTGCTCTGAAATGTATAAATGTGCGTGTTATGATCACAAACCAGCATCACCATTATATACCTAAGGACCCACTACGAAAAAATATGTTGCCACATCTTAAACATTTCTAAATTTTCAGTAATTTTAGTTATTTTCCCGAACTTTTAAGTAAATATATAACTTTATTTTCATGTAAAAATACTTTGTTATTTCTAATACCTTTTTTAGTAATGTCCTTGGATGATTAATTACTGGGTTTTTGTTGCAATGTATATTGTAGGTACAGCTAACCACATTCGTATGTGCGTGCAATTACCATAATCACCAATAATTATAGGTAGTGACGTGACACTCTGTCATAGTCCGGTTTCTTACCTGAAAATTCTCCGTAGATTTATAATTAGGTATTTTAGTTTATTTCCACCAAGAGAGACATTTTTTCCAGTTACTTGTTAGGTAGTACACTTATTTAATTCATATTCATAAAGTAACCTACGTATCTAGGTAAGCTGAGATTTACAAGGTCGGCCCATTTATAAATCAAAGATTAATCATTACTTATTTTGAGTTGAGTTTAGAAATGTAAGTTTTCAAAGTATCTACTTAAGTTACATTGCGAAATACCGACTTCAAAAATAGCGTTTATTTTTTAAAATATTAATGTTAGGTATACCACACAAAATATATTTTTAAGGATACAAAACACACTAACGAACTAAGTTTGAACTATTTTTAGTAATTTAAGAAATATTCATAAAAATATTTGACCGTGTCACACGTGACACGTCAAATTACCTTAACAGATTATGGGCCTGCAAGGCGAATTTAAACGCTTCCGGAGAGATGCAACATCGTCGCGTCAAGCCATGGTTTTTTGGGTTTTCTTCTAAAATTTTTGCCTTCTTGACTGACTGACACCCGAACACTGAAGGCTACTTATCTTAAGTGGCGATTAAATTGTCATTTAAGTGTCATGTTTAAATAGGATAGGATCGTCTTAAATATTTAGGCGTCTAAACGTTTGAGTATTCGGGCATTAAACTCAGATGCTACAGAATTTCGACATGGTTTTTCTTCGACATGACTTTACTAGGAAACGATGCAGTATCGACAAACTTTTTCTTCGACAATAATCCTACTCTGAAATACACCTATTAAAAGTATTTCTAAATAAGTACCCACATGACCAGATAAATCCCCAATTCAAAGAAAAAAACTTGTCTAAAAATGCATTTTATAAAAAAAAACATAAAAATAAACTATTTACCTAGAAAAGGTCGTTGAACGTTTTAGCTAGACTCATTTTGGAAAATAATATCAGCTTGTTTTGGACCGGTTTTCCGTCGAATCATTTTGGTTTGTAGCTCCGTTTGTCATCATCAATTCATGACGTCAAACCTAATTATTTAGGTATAGCGTATAGCGGGGTTTTCACTAGACAAAACTGATTTAAATCGGTTTTTTAATGTGACTATATATAGCGGAGATTATCACTAAATAAACAGTAAGAACATAGATAATAATCTAAAACAAATATAAAACGACGTGATGCCTCGGAGAGACGCGATTGAGGATGTATTTAGGGTTCCGTACTACAAAAGGTAAAAAAGGAACCCTTAAAAGATCACTTTCTTGTCCGTCCGTGAGTCACCACCGATTTTCTCAGATACGGGTTGAAATTCATACCAGTTACTGGCCCTATTTATTTGATACTAGCGACCGGCCCCGGCTTCGCACGGCTATATTATGCATGTATTATACCTACATATAAACCTTCCTCTTGAATCACTCTATCTATTAAAAAAAACCGCATCAAAATCCGTTGCGTAGTTTTAAAGATTTAAGCATACAAAGGGAAATAGGGACAGAAAAAGCGACTTTGTTTTATACTATGTAGTGATGTAGTGATTGTACCTATTACAATTTTTTTATGATTTTATAAAACCGCAAGGCATTAATATGAATGCAAGTGGCGCCAAAAGAAGTAGGTAGGTATACCTATTCATAAATTATTATTCTATAGAATAAATTAAATAAGATGAACAGCAGTTCCGTAAAGTCAATTATTGAGTAAATACCTACATAAGACGATAATATCTGACGAGATGCACCATGTGGGTTATTTCCATTGAACTGAACTAAAAAAATAACTTAGCTACATTAATTTAAATTAATGCTAAGTTAAATCTATATCTATCTATCTTCTATAATATAAAAATGAATCGCATAATGTGTTGGTAAGCGCATAACTCAACAACGCCTGGACCAATTTGGCCAATTCTTTTTTTGTTGTGTTTGTTATTGTCAGGAGAAGGTTCTTATGAAAGAAAAAATTAAGGAAATTTCGTAGAAAATTATTACGCGGGTGAAACCGCGGGGCTCAGCTAGTACTTAATATTATAAAGCTGCTGAGTTTGTTTGATTATTTGAACGCGCTAATCTCGAATTGAAACATTATTTTTGTGTTGGATAGTCCATTTATCGAGAAAGGCTAAAGGCTACTTTTTATTTTGATGTTCCCACGGGATCAGAACTTCTTATTATTTTCAAGAACATTTACTTAAAACAAGAAATTACTCAGAACTCAGAATTATACTAAAAACAAAATATCAGCAGCAAAACTTAGTTTACTTTTTCCAACATTCTTTACACGATTAAACACTGAATCAAAGCAAAATATTTTATAATCACTATGGTACCTTAGAATATGAAATCCGAAGTGGCCTACGTCACATTCTAAGAATCACATAATCTCTGTTATCAAAGGAATGCCGGTATAATCACGTAACACTTGTCACTTCATCAGATAAACGATAAGGGAGATGAAAATTGTAGAAATGTTGATATGCACCTTGTTTAATCCAGTTTGAATGACCTAGAGTTTAAATTCAGTGACAAGACATTCATTTTTTACAGGTGGCTTAGTAGGCTCTAAACGTATTAATAAAATAAATAAGTTAGTAAGTTTTATTTTCATTTTCTATTCTCTATTAATTCATCAGTTAAAATCCGGTGTGGCGCTCGAACATTCTTTTTCTAATTTTAGCTATTGGGTAGTACGCCTAATTTAATCCTTTTAGTCTTTTTTTCCACTTTACACTTGTACAAGTAATTTTTATTCATTACATTTGTCGCACTTGTACAACCAAACCGTTACTTTTTACATTTATATAAATAAATAAATATTGCAGGATATTCCACACATCGCCATCTAGCCCCAAGCTAAGTAACTAGACTTGTGTTATGGGTGCTAGACAACGGATATACTACTATTACACTTTTCTTTTGTAAATATATACTTATAATACATAGAAACAACCAGACCACAGACAAAATATATCTAAGCATAAATACATGTCTGAGGCGGGAATCGAACCCGCAACCCTGTGTTTGGCAGTGTTGTCCGTCCATTGCAAGTCCGTCCATACGCAAGCGCAGCGCTGCCGGCTGATGCAACGCAAACGCATCTTTCTGTCAGCCAATGTGGCCTACTTTTCGAAAAAAAGGCGACTCTAGTTTTAATGTAGATAAATATTTACTAGTATAGTAGGTACATGTCGGCTTGTCTGTTGTAATGTTAGTTTAAGAACCATTTTCCTTGTCTTTTAATAATAGAAAAATAACACTTGATATTTTACTTCGGAGTTTGGTTTAGATGTTTACGACATTATTAAAAAAATGATTTGTATAATCTCCCATAAACCGTATTTTTTAATTTTATATTTGAACTCAAGAAAATACTAGCTGCGTCCCGCGGTTTCACTCGCGTAAGTACCGATCCCGTGGGATTATCAAAATAAAAATTAGCCAAATGCCTTCCTCGATAAATGGACTATCCAACACAAATTGAATTTTTCAATTCGAACCAGTCGTTCCTGAGATTAGCGCGTTCAAACAAACAAACTCATCAGCTTTATCACTACATAGTATAAAACATAGTCGCTTTCTCTGTCCCTATGTCCCTTTGTATGCTTAGATCTATAAAACTACGCAACGGATTTTGATGCGGTTTTTTTTAATCGATAGAGTGATTCAAGAGGAAGGGTTATATGTATAATACATGCATAATATAGCCGTGCAAAGGTCGCTAGTAATCTATATATATAAAAGAAAGTTGTGTTAGTTACACTTTTTATAACGTGAGATTTTTTTTTTTGTTTCGATATTCAAACGAGATCGGGATTTACGCAGGTGAAATTAAATATACGTAACTACGAAATATTCTTTTTTTTTCGATATCAAACGAGATCGGGACTTACGCGGGTGAAATTAAATATACGAATTATTCCATATTCAAACCTGCATAAGTCCCGATCCCGTGGGAATATCGGGATATACACTATTATGTATTCTGTGACGTTCGTCTTTGTTGTAAGGCGTTCAACCGGGGGGTTTTCTCGAGCGGTTGCAGTTTTTTTGTTGATTACTCAGCACCTACTAATTGGATTTTGATGTAAAGTATACCACGACTTTCCTCAGATTTCACTTGGTTTAAGCGTTTTTAATTGTGACAGACAGATATATTTGTTCTATTACTTTTCGAAGTCCAACAGACCCCTTTTTTTATTTGCTGTATTTTATAGAAATCAATGCCACTTTTCGTTGTAATTTTATAACTCAAGAACGGGCTCACCTATCCAAACTAAATGTTTAAGCTTTGTTCGGAGTATTTAGGAGATGGTGTATGTGAAGTTTGCATAAAATCGGTCGAGCGGTTCTTCATTTATCACATTTTTTTATATGGCAAAACAACGTTTGCCGGGACAGCTAGTATTACTTATATAAGTATAGATTTAAAACCACATAATTAGACCATTTAGCTATAAATAGGTACTTATTTCAGTTTTCCTCATCTATGAATCAAAGATGGAAGTAGGTGCCTGACATATGTCATTCGTGTCGGCAACTTTGTAACACGCGGCTTTAAAGTAGATTTTAAACTTTCGCAAACCATATGTATATTTATTGTGAAACGATATTTTGCCAATGGTAAAACCGGGTTAAATGGAAGCTTACATACCTGATAGTCTTTATTAAGTTGTTTTTAGAGTGCCTACAATCGCCTGAAGAAAATCAAAATGATAATAATCAGGAAAAAAGAGCAACAGTAATCCTTCTTTACCTATTTTTACCCGACTGCATGGATTTCCATAAACATCACCGTTTTTGGTGGCATCCATTTTCAACCCCCAATTTCAACCCACAGCATAATTTTAATGAAAATACCTCCATATTCAACCTACTGCAAATCAATAGTCCATTTTCTACCCAAATACGCAGGGGGGACCTAACTACCTACCTAATTTTTACTCAAGTAACGTCAACAGAAAAAAAAGATTCATAGTTTCGGTGTTAATTATAATAGTAGTTAAAATACGACTTTAAAATATTAATTATTATTAATTTCTGTCTGTACAAAAAAACATCATATTAAGTATTATAATCACTTGAGTTGAAAATGGAATACATTTTAGGTAGAAATTGGAAAAAAATATTTGCGGGTTGAAAATGGGGGTTCAAAATGGATGCCACCATGTTTTTCGCGCCTCTGTTTGGATTCTTTATTACCTCAAATAGTCCAGACTAATTTCAAAATAGTTGTTATGATTTTTTTTTATTCTGTATTGGTCTTCCGTCTTCCGAATTGCCATTCCATCAGAAGTAAAGCTTTAAAGCTTTAGCCCATTAGCTTTTGCATTCAGCGCTATAAGGCCGCCCATTTGTGCAACTTATACTTTCTATCTATTACTTTGCATTGTGTAAATCGTGTTGTATGTTCTTGTGTTGTACAAAAGTTATCTATCTTTATTTCTTTGAAAATCAATCGATGTCTAAACGTCGTCGGCGCCTGTACCTGATTTATTCGACTACCTTACCTATGAGTCAACTGAAAACAATTAGCTGCTTGAAATACCTACATTTTAGTAGCATGGACACCAGGAAATCTCAGACCTAATTCTGAGTAGAGTTCTGACTCACTGGTATTAAAAAAGCCTTCCATTTCCTATGGATAACAAAAAAAAATTTTTAGTTATATGTTATGTACCTTTTCTTTTCCTTAATAGTTTCAAAAGGGTATTTTTTAATTCATATTTTTAAATTGCGATTATTATATTTCTTTGTTTGTGTTTTCCTTTGGTTTTCCTATATTAGTTCTTGCTACCTTGCATTTATAATCCTAAAGCCTGCAGCGCGGGAAATGTTGTTTGAAAATGAAAATGATTTTGATGGAGATATCTTGGTAATGTGATTATCACTGATTTTTTTACATACAAAACATAGGTTCAAAAAGTTAATTTATATGTACTTACAGTCGGCCCAAAATAGCAATTTTAAAACTCTAAAGAAATGGTTTTAAAGTAAGGGTACAATTTCAGTTTCCCTTATAATTAGGGATGTTAAACGCTATTTAAAAATGTCGAGACAAATTGTCTATAGATAGATACTTATAGATACACAAAGACAATTCTGTATTATAATTCTTGTTATCTAATTTAAATTGGTTTTCCACTTGTTGGTATTTCGTATCAGATGCCAGAAAAATTTAGTTTTTGTAAAATATCCGAGTTAGAAACATAAATGTAACATTATTTTGTGAACTGAAATTGAAAGTGAAATTTTTCAACCACTAAATTGTTTATAAGATTTTAAAACTATCCCGAAACTAAAAGTATCAGTGTAGTTAAAAATAATTTAAGCGGTACCTATTAACTGTGGACTCGCTTTGCCCCACTGGCACTGGTGGAGCCACAGTATTTATTTCAGCATAGACAAACTGAACTTATCTTTATTAATTTAACCTTTATACCTACTATTTTTTTTTTTTCAGATACGTTTATTTATAGCCTAATAAAAAATGGAGTAGTTAGAAAACTATGTTTCACTGTAATTTCTCACTTTATTTATATATAATCTTTTGTGGACTCTCGAAATACTGAACGTGTTGATGTTCCTAGTTTCGTGGTATGTCGTGTGTGGTAACTACTGTTGTATCATTTATGTTTAATAAACTATTATTTATGATGTTCCCTATGCGCGGATCATAAAGTGAAACTTCGATTTCTAACTCGGTCATTTTTACGACAAACTAAAGTTAGATTTAATTTGGCGGGCCGTTAGTTCGACATCACATAGTCAAACTTGTGAATTCTTGTTTAAAGTGTGACACAATGCCGTAAGACGAGACGAAATCTGCAATATTATCTATTCGTCATACAATTCGGTGGTTGTTATCATAATTAAAATCACGTGTTTATGTACTTTAGTAATTATTTTAATTGTTTTAGAATATATTGTAAATCTTTTTGTAATTAGGTGCGATTAGGTGATAGTTGTCAACAATAATTAACTGAATAATACTAAGTTGGGTTTTTCTTTATCTTTTTTAACCGACTTTAAAAAAAGGATGTGGTTCTCAATTTTTCGTCGCGTATAATAATGTACATATTATATATTTTATTTTTATGTTTGTTCACCGATTACTCGAAGACAGCTCAACCGATTGAGTAGATTCTTTTTTTATTGATGGGAAACTTCGGGGGCTTTCGGGGGTAGTTCCTTTAATAACGAACTGATAATATTCGATATATTATTGTGATTATGATAAACAGAATTGTACCTCGAGCGTGCGGTGAAGCAAAGCAATAATTTTCTTACTTGATTCTTATTTTTCCACATTTATTTAACTTTCGAAATAAATAAATAAATATTGCAGGACATTCCACACATCGCCATCTAGCCCCAAGCTAAGTAACTAGACTTGTGTTATGTGTGCTAGACAACGGATATACTACTTATATACTTTTCTTTTGTAAATATATACTTATAATACATAGAAACAACCAGACCACAGACAAACATCTAAGCATAAATACTTGCCAGAGGCGGGAATCGAACCCGCAACCCTGTGTTTAACAGTCCGGCATGGTGACCATTGTTCCAACTGGGTCGTCTGTAGTGTTTACGCTATGCATGTTATTTTGACTTGTTATTCCAAAAAAATCTAGGTAGGTAAATATAATTTAAGACGCCCGCAATTAATGTGTAGGAAAAAACCAAAACACCAAACCGTAAAAGGCACGATGACCGTTTTATTTTCGTTTTAAAAGTAGTAGCAAAACCGCAGAAACCCCAAAATAACTGAATATTCAAATGCACTTTTTAATACGCTATTTAAAAATTGTGTAGATAAAAGTAATTAAAAACACAGATTAGGTTCCTATTTCTCATTCTTAATTTAAGGTCTAGAACACATTAATGTACTTGGGAAATCGACATAAATTACGGCTAAATAAGTTCGAGTTCCATCCTAGACCATCATACGAATCAACTCGGATTGTCATTCGAATTAAATTTTCCTCATAGTGACAAGTAGGGTACTTGTCTATTTTTCATTCAATGTTTTTCTTACGAAATCTAAAAAGCAGATATTGTAAATTGAATAGGTAGGTAATCAATGAAAATCTACAGTCGCAAGTGCCGCGCCACGAGCTGCAATCGAGCATGCTTTTATCTCTATACTAAAGACTATTAATCCAGATATTCCCACAAGATCCAGACTTATGCAAGTAAAACCACAGGCCGCAGCGGTATATTCACAACAATTATATAAAACAAAGTCACCCTGCCCCATCTGTCTGCATAATTAACTCAAAAACTACTGAAAAGATTCACCAATAGACGGATTGATTCATGAAAGAGGTTTATGTGGATTGTTTGCTGAAACATGACAGGCAAAAATGCAGGCTTATAGCACGGCTGGAGCGGGTCGCTAGTTACGTATAGGTATAATAAATATAAACCTATAGTGAAGGTACCTACAAAATCTGACCGCAACATCAGAAGATTGATTTTATTAGTGAACACCACCCCTAATTAGGACTCTACGTCATGGGGAAATACGTTCCAAGTTGAATCACTTATTTGGTTACTGTATTTTGAAAGTCATAATGATATAGAACATATTAAAATCGTAGGTAGAGTTTAACTTTGGGAAAACTGAAATAAACTTTTCCTTTGATGTTATTGTTTTATGTATCATATTATTATTATTTGTTTGTTATATTATGTCCTATGTCTCGGGACTATGGAGTCCCGGACCTTTGGAATAACAAGTTTAATGGCAAAGTATGATGTGTACATCAAACCGGCGATTATCCCTGCATGTCTACACTATAAAATGCAGCCAAGGACAACCTCCGGTTTGGATAGAACTATTGATACATTACAGGAGAAAACTACTACTTGGGCTATTGTGATGGGATAGTAGTGGACTGGATCCTGGGGAACTATGGGTACTATGGCGCCTGCCGTCACAATGTTAAACAAACATGTAAAATTATTATTATATAATAAGCTAAATAGAAATAATTCTTACGGAGTCTTAATTCTATTATGTCACAAATCGTGTCTTACATGTGACACGTTAAAATATTCATAAAAAAAATTCATAAGGTATTATTACTTAAAAAAAAATACACAAACTGACGACAAATTTAGTCCGTTAGTAGCTTTAAATATTTATTTTGTTCATTTATACTTTCTTTAAAAAACGCGATTGCTGAAATCGTATTTCGCGCTCTACATCACCAAATACCTATGGAATATTGAATATTAAATTTTAATATAATTTAATATTTTACTCTAATAATATTTTATTCATACTATTATTATGTAAGTATTAGGTATACAAATTATTATATTTGAATTATTTGGATAGGAGACTCATTCTAATCTTAAGTATTTAATGTATCCTAACCTTAGACCCAAAAAGGCGAGTTAAAATTTCTTGCATGAAAGCAATTCAGTCAAAAGTTATGACGCAACAATTGTAAAAGAAAACTCATGAAATTGGCGCGTGCCTCGGTCTCAGGCGTGACTCTTGCGCAAGTGCTAAAGTCATGATCAAGCTGATGATGCAAGGAACTCGTCATTTTGCGATTTAGTAGGTGTGCTGGGGGTGTGGAAGGCCATCAAATATTATTTGTAGATTTATAGGCAGACTAGCTTATACTCGTTAAGCTGAACCCTCAATATCGTCCGGGTTGGAGTGGAATTTTCAAAAATCCTTTAGCGAATGCCTACCTACGTCATAATAGCTATTTAAATGCCATACTTTTGCCCGACCTCTGGTTTGAGCTGTACTTCGATATAGGTAGGTATATGTTTAATTTTTTGGAATTTTATATTTATAGATGTTTTAAATAACTATTGTGGAAATATTCTGCAAGGCAATGTAACTTTATGGAAGAAGTTCAATTTAATGCTCGTAATTTAAGTTTATAATCTACAAGTTAGTGCAGTTTTCCCAGATAATTAAAATCTGGGAAAAACTGCAAATAGTTCCTGTATTTCTGATTTTCGAGTGGTCATAATGGTGGTGGCCTCTGTAATAAGAATAAAACTAAAAATAAGCATTTATAAATTCAAAATTCCGATCAAGTGACTGACTGAGCCATTTCTTTGATTTGCCATAAGTATATGTAGTACTATGTTTGTTTCCTGGAATTAATATCTATCAGCAACACTATCGATTGATGCATTAATAAAGGATGATTATTTTTTTGCAACATAAACAGGTTCGATTCCTGGTAGTGGCTTATCCAGAATTTTAATAATGGAGTTATGTTTTTGTAAAATCAGGCACGCGACTCATTCAGCATTTTTCGCTATCTCTTTTATAGTTGATGATAAATTTAAAAAATTCACCATGTGTAGTACTTCTTAGTAATATCTTATCTGGATCTTTAAACTAAACTCAGAATTATGTTTAAAATAATCAAAATTCAGTCAAGGACACTTCCCAAAAGTTTAAAGGCCTGAAATTAAAACCGGTTACCTTCATGACTTCATTACTAAAGCCTCCGAGACCTGTCAAATATGAAGAAACCACGACGTAGTAGACGTGCCTACCGCATCACCAACTTAATTTTTAACTTGCAATAATTTTGAAAAATCGTATTCCATTGTGATAAGTACGAATATCAAATACTAATTGGTTTCCATGTGTTTAATAAGTTACAACAACGGTGATCAGTCAAATACTGTTAAGTTATTCGTAAAAAGTGATTCTTTTTTTAGCTTTTTTTTGTTTGCTGCAAGGGTTTTGCGAGGTTTTACGTCATCGTCTGCGCTCGCGATTGCAGATGGAAGTTTGGTAGAATGATATTTAGTTAAAACTTGCAACGAACCGCGGTTTCACCCGCGTAAGTACATCTCGATCCGTGGGACTGGGAATATCGGGATAAAAGTAGCCTAGGTAATGAGAATTTAAGAAGTTGAAGTGGACAGACGTGGTCAAAAAATACTTTGTAGACTGCGAAGTTTCCTCAGAACGTTGCATCAGATAGATCCTTCGAGCATCTAACTAAATCTCGAAGGATAGAGCGAAGTGGTGGAACAAGACTAGAAAGGCCATTTTAAATAGAGTCTCTGCCTTTAGTATAAGTAAAGATGTATAGAGTTTTTTTGTATTTAGTATAGGTAAGTAAGTTTCAGTAGGTACACACGGATTACAAATTAACTGAACCCCGCACACAATGACCTAATAAGCTTTTTTTGTAGAATTCAAAACTAAAAAAAATAAATTGGTAATATAAAAAATTATAAGTTCAGGCAAGGTTCGAACCGAGGGCATTTCAAATCAAAGCCACCCGCTAGGCCACTACACCACTAGGCGCCTTACGTTTTCGTCTAAAATACCCAACCGTTTTATTAAATAATTTGCGTTGTAAAAGTGTGCGTTAGTAGGGTAGTGGGGTGTGAATCTGTGTGTAGGTCGTAGTGTCGTGACACAGTGCACCTTACAGATGTGTGTGTGAGCTCTGCCGCCCAATTGCCGTATTCTTATGCAGCGCGTCTTGACTGCGTTTGCGTCTTATCCATAGATTTCGTATTGCTAAGACGCACTCGTCACGCACACGTTACGCACTCGTCACGCACACGTTACGCAAACCTAAACCACATGAGTAACTGCGTGACGAGTGCGTCTTAGCAATACGAAATCTATGGTTATGACGCAAACGCAGTCAAGACGCGCTGCATAAGAATACGGCAATTGGGCGGCTGGTCACATGGGGGTTCAGTTAATTGATATTCCGTGTGTACCTACGTAGGTAGTTTTATTAAGAAAAATAAATAGTAAATAATATTTGTATATTTTTTGCAGTTTAGTGACTTATTCGAAGGCCACTAACTTCCGTTTACTATAGGTAAGTGGTGGCGCCAATTTTTTGTTAGTCTCTGATAAATAGACTTGGAGAATATAATAAATATTTGCAGTTTATTTAATAGTTAAGTGTTGAAAGAATAATGTAATGAGACTTGTTCATGAAATGTTCATATTGTAAGTATGTATGCTTAAATCTTTAAAACTACGCAACGGATTTTGATGCGGTTTTTTTTAATAGATAGAGTGATTCAAGAGGAAGGTTTATATGTATAAAACATGCATAATATAGCCGTGCGACGCCGGGGCGGGTCGCTAGTTGTAAATAAATATTATGTCACTTACTTTTAACTATAGACACTAACGCGGGTCTAAACGCGAAGCGCAGCTACTTTAATTCGTAAAAAATAGGTACCTCATGAGGTTTTGAGTCCCGTTGTAAATTCCGTAATATCTATTCAAGCTTAAAGTTATATTGTGTCTTTATGCTTACAAAAAATGGCGCCGTTAAATTTAAATAAAAAACACGAGCCTTATCAATTTTGATTTTGAATAGGTATAGTAAGGTACCTACAGTCGCAGTATTTTTTTTATACCTACCTATAATGTATTTATCCTAAATATACAGGGTTATTGGAAATTATACTAGCAAGCCGTTGAGGGCTACTTCTGTGCACCTTAACAAACAACTTTTGTTTTACGACTTTTGGAAAATCGAACATTTTGAGGTTAGGTTTACCTTAAAATCAGCTGTTCCTTACACGTTCCTTAAAATTTTACTTATTTTTAAGTTTTATCTACTGTTCTTAGTCTGAATGACCTTTGTTTTAAAAAATCAGCATTTACATACAATCAAAATTTTCAATTTTTTTTTCGAATTTGTATAAGTCGTTGAACAAAAGTTGTTTGTTAAGGTGCACAGAAGTAGCCCTCAACGGCTTGCTAGCATAATTTCCAATAACTATACCTAATATAAATAATGAAAATCTAGGTACTTAGTGTTGGGAATGCCTATAAGTTTTCCGATAACTTGAACATTTTCCGCACCCCGCGGCAACTATAATTAAGCCTAATTATATGTTTTTACAATTTGCATCACTTCTATTTTCTATGTAACTTATTATAAAGGCGTTATTGTTAGTATGACTAAGCCTATGTTTTCCTTATAAGTAAAAAAGTAAATTTTCCTTAATAGAGCCACCTTTAATGGGGAAGATTAAAACAAAAAATATATATGTAAACGCAACGAATTGAAAACCTCCTCCTTTTTTGAAGTCGGTTAAAAATAAAGAAAGTATACTGCGTCGCTCGAGCGGTCAAAGGCCAGTGTGGAAGAAATTCCTGTAATTGTGTTGCTATTATTATTATATTTAAAAGCTTTGTTCCGGTAAGTATATTATAGAAAAGGAAAAAAGAAAGGCCTATTACGTGTTATTTAGACTAGCATAGTGTAATAAGGGTCAAAGGGCTATATAAAATTTATATATAAAAACCAGTTTTCTGACAAAATGGCGATTTAGTTACGCCCCTAAGTAGTATTAGACAGGGCCCACATACACCAATCGCTAACTTAACCTTTTCTGTACAGCTAGGTTTAATTAAGTGTTCAGTGCAAACGAATGCATCGCAACGTGCTCTGAGAAATCAAATTAACAAGTTGTTCACGTAAACACAATATAACTGTGGCTTCATCTACAATAAACTAATTAATAACCTTTGATTAAGGTCCGGTTTGATTGACGTTTACCTACGTTAATGTTTTTGTTGTTTGAAGAAAATTGGGTTTCATTGACAAGTAATGAAACATTTAGGAAATGAAAGAGTTTATTTTCTACTTTGTTAATTTAAATTATGAAGTACACTTCATAATTTAAATTAACAAATAAAATTTTCCATGAAAATACTAGTGTATAATTTAATGGAAATGTTTGAACTAGCGAAATTTGTGAAAACCTATCCTAATTATTTTAAAACCGCGAAAGAAGTTTATCTACGGAATACGCGAAATTCCAATCGACTGGTCCTTGATCGTAATGTCAGACTGAGTATGTAGGTACCAAAGACAGACTTATGCTATGTGCATTAAAGTATTTAACGCACTGCCACAATGTGTAGAGGAACTGCCTCTCAAGCCATATAATAGACAATTGTTAATGTGGTTGAAAGAAAAATTATGACATCAAAGAATTAATTGACTATCTTTAATTATTTTTTACTTTTTTACGATTTTATAATAATATTTCGTTTAATGATTTTGTTTGACATCTTATTCTAAATGTTTTGTGTAATATTATTGAACGCCGCAAGGGCAGAATGTAGCTGTGATCTGAAACTGTTATTTATGACCTTTGTACTTTACCTATATTCTCAATAAATGATTGATTGATTGATTGAAAATTTTATGGTCATCCTTAAATATAGATTTATTTTATTATATTTAATATTTATTAACTTTTAACTCGGAACAATGGGAAGTACATCGTAGACCGCAGTGCATCGATAAAAACCGATTTTCGTTTCTATAGTTCGTAAATAAATGCAAAAACAATAAAAAGTAAAATATTAAATAATATATGTATTTAAAGTTTTTCTTTCAAATTAGGTGTACCTACCTACTTACCTAGTGCTTTTGTTGTTTATAATTCATTTCGAGTTAAATTGAATAATATTCCGGTGGAAATTTTTATAATTTCTAAAGATAAAAAAGATTTATAACTATCGTGTTTGGCTAAAACTTAAAAAAGAATATAATTTATTTCAACGCCATCTACCGAAAGTTTACAAACTTTGTGATAAAATTTATCAACAACGTCATTAGGTACGTAGTTCATCGCACTGTGCACAGATATCGCTCGACTAAACTCAGAATAGATAACAATTTCTCACTGGAAATGTTTACAATAAAAGTTGTGATATTGTAAACAGCTGATAAAACTGTTACAAAAACTACATTTTAGTTTGGATTTTACTCAAGAAATGGCATTGTTTACTGTTTAGTTAGTGAGTGTGACCGTTTCTGTGATGTGATTGTGTTTGTGTACCGATTTGTAAAGTTTTTAGTACAAAGAGGTTGAACAATCTACATAACCTTAAAACAAAGTTTGTTTAAAAAGGTCTGTTTTGTGTTTTTGCATGTTTTAGGTTTAATTTTAGTTTGTTTGATTCTTATAATATTCTACTAATCTTACTTATAATAAATTTGGATCGAAAATTCTTCGACACTTAGGGCCCTCTTGCAGGTATAACCCAGGGTTACTAACACAGGCATATTTAGATAACCTAGAGTTCGCTAACGCGGTATTCATTTGAAACAATTGTCTAAAAAAAAGTGCAAGTGGGCCTATCATAAACTATGGAAAAAATAATCCGATTAACCTCACTTGCAATAATGTCAAAATTGTAGATGACAAAGAAGGTAAGTAACCAGACGCAATTAAAAAATCGGGTAGAGACGGATCAAAGACGCACCCGCAGTAGAGACGTTAAAATGAAGAGTTAGAAAAAGCAATAAACTTAAACTTATTGATTAGAAACATTCATTTATTATGACGTAAGTATTTATGACGGCACATCCGATCCGTGGTTTTTGGAAGTACTCTACTCTTCTGACTGATTTTAAAGACGCACGTGAAGACGTCAAAAAACCTAAGTAGGTAGGTAGGCATCTACATACTTACCTTTATTACACAAAAGAGAGAGATGAAATAAGCTGGTGGATCTACACAAGCAGATACGTAAGATCGGAGTACCTACTTTGACTATAAACTCGCCAAATAAAGGTAAATGAAGTTGATAAAAAAAAACAATATTAAGTAGGCATACTTAATAAAAATAATTAAATACATCTTACCCCTTGAAAACAACAAGCTTAAAACGTTTACCAAGTCACAACAAACACATAAAACTAAACACCTGTCCCATAACTGATCTTTTATCTAAAACATACACTAATGAGTTTCAAACTACTCACCTAAAACGTTATCGCATCAAGCAAATATAACTGTCCGTGTGACTCAACCGAGGAGTCGGCGAAACGTTCTTTTTTTTCACGTTGGAAGCCAGACGTCTGTACTCAGGCATGTCCATCACTATGCACCAAGGGAGATTTCTCCTCAACAAACACTTTTACATCCTCACTGCATTCCACCATAGGCTCGAAGAGACACGAGTTACCGCCTCCGGGATAGCAGGAACACCGTCAACCGTCGCTCATACTTCGACCGGCACGAGTTAACCCACGCAAGGAAGTTCACAATAACGAGAAATCTGATATACAGCCACGATAACAATCCTACTTAAAAATTCTCGAAAAGTACGTCGATACGCAGGGTAGCGAGAGAATCGAGCTCATAGCATTGACTGGACTGCGCTTGGTCGGAGCAGGATGCGACCCATTAGGCGAAACAGCGTCCATTATTGTATTGTCGTGGGTTTATCGTAGAGCCAGTGTCTCCACAGGTCTACAGGGAACCAACGTGCCACTAATACTGATAATTTCGGGACTCGTTTGCTCAGGCCAATTCGAATGACATTGTCACCAAAACGTGCATCATTGAGACTAAATTTAAACTGCAGATTATGGATGTGTTTGCCAGAAGTTCGTAAACTTTTCCGTGTACGAAGTAAACAAGTATCGATCACAAAGTAAGATGTGTATTTTGCAATAAGACATTACGTTAAAACAATGATGAGGCCGCGAAGAGATTGAGTGACCGGATCACATGACCGGATCCTGGGTTACTCACGTTCATTTGATCAATTGAACGGTAAAGTACCGACGAGCCTCTGAAGATTATATCCGTTGATATTTCACATAGGAACGTATCAAGGGATTTGGTCTCTATACGCCCTTCTAACTATGCACAATATAGCGTGTCATACCATTTAGTTTTTTGAAGATTCTCTTTAAGTTGAATGACATTCGGCATGTGAGAAAGATGCACCAACCAAATATGTAGGTACTTCTTGACCTAGAATTAACCCCAAAACTTTAAAAAAATATTCAATTTCTACCATTGATTTGGAAATCAGTAAAATATGTAAACGTCTATGATTTCTCCTGCATAATAGACAATTTCTTGTTACTTCCTACTTACCAAATTACGAGTTTATATAAGGAAGATTGTAATGTTTTAAAGAAATATACGACAATCTTACACAAAAATAAATAAAAATACAAAAGCACTTTACAAAATAAAGATACAATCTAACACGGCAGTGTTCTTCAGAATGTGACTTCTCCCATAATTAGCTAGATACTACTAGTAAGATAGACAGTCCTTTATTGCAGTTTTACAAGCCGTTGCAGCTTCAAATTCCTGTTCCTGAAACCCTAGCCAGATGATCTAACTATTGCTGTTATCTTTTCTTTGTTATTTAATCTAATCTAAGGTATATACATAATAAGTATTTAATTTGAGTGTGTATTATTTCGTCTTTATTCTCTACCTTTATTTTGCCTTTTCAGTGGTTTTTTTATATGTACCTAAGTATACATATTTTGTTTTGTGTAAGTTGCTTGTGTCTAATAAATGTATGCTTATTTTCTTTTAAATTAAGTAATTCTAGTTTGATTGAGAAAATATGCAGATTTACATTAGACAAGAACGCTAAAAAAGGCGGAATCGCGTAAAACGTCACGGTGCAATTTTCGGAAATTAATAATTTATCTTAGAGATTATTTCCCGAGACTATCTTTACTTCATTTCACTTCACAACGGACGGAGATTGATATAATAAGTTGCTGGTTTCGCATTGTACAATCCACTTCCACTTACCCCCTATTCCACTTTATCCATTTCAGATATCCATTGATGGATATTAACTGTGATTGTCTGTCCCAGTACTTCCGTAGCGATAAGTCGTGCCACTTTACAATTTAGAAGTCAAGTCGCGATCAAATAGATCTTCTAGACAAACGTGTTACATATTATAACGCATACGTATCATCAGCATCACTTATCCACATGAGAGATAATGGTCAATCGATGACGTATATAGTGTAAATAGTCAGAAGAAAAACACATTATTTTTGTCGCCTTTTTATTATTTTTGTCTCGCTCTTTCTGAAAATCTACATTAGTAGCGTTTTGCATTTGAGTTAGGTAGAGAAGTCTCATAAATATATCTTACGACCCGCCCCGGCTTCGCACGTCTGTATTATGCATGTATACTATATCTAAAAACCTTTCTCTTTAATCACTCTATCTATTAAAAAAAACCGCATCAAAATCCGTTGCGTAGTTTGGCATAGGGACGGCAAAAAGTGACTTATTTTATACTATGTAATGATTCCTTAGCCTAAATCTATATTTTTAAATCCAAAACTTTGCATGGGGGTTCCTATTAGAACTTAGGGGAGCATTAATTAGAAAGAATTTTTGGAAATCCAACCTCTTAACGGATTATAAGAGCTGATAAAGTTTGGTAGTTCGTAACTATTATATATTCTGCCCTTGTAAGATATCAATATCATATTTAAAGATAACTACACGACCTACCAGTTAAACTAAGTAGACCTTCTCCGTCCTAAGGTTGCCTGGAAGAAGTCGCTTTAAGCGATAAGATTTCTTGTTTCTTGTTGTTCAACGTTTTGCGTGTTGTACAAATAAAGTGTTTATCTATCTATCTATCTAACGCGGGTGTCCTAAACACTTGGTTAGGGTGTCAACAAACAGACGATAACAAGGACGTCGTCGATGCCATGTAATGGACAATCGCTTGATCGTTTTTGTTGTCATCATGTCGTCGGCCTGTAATCACTTCCTCCGGCATGAGGTCGGGATGGTCCACCGCAGAATTCGTACAAGGATACACCGGCCGTTTTGAGAGGCTAATCGAACGAATTGTCAGTAATTGGATTGAATAAGCTTGCTTGACATGCCAAGTTTTGCTGGTGGCGCGTCAATAGTTTTGTTTGTGTAGAGACTGAGTAGAGAATTTTTATTTAGGAACATCTTTACCTAAACATAAAATTAAGACTAACTGCCTGACTGATATACGAATTGGGGTAAGACACACAGATCTAATAAGACGTACACGTCCATTAAAACAATGGATTTTGGAAAATTCAATCGCTACGACTATGTCGCGGATAGACTTATGTAAATTATAATAATTTATTGTGACTTATTTTTTGCTAACTGACAATACAATGAAACTGAAAGAGTGTAAAAGATCCGTCAATGGATTTTTACAGTGGATTTTAGTTAATATCGTCGAAAGCCTTCATACGTTTCACGGAAAGACCTATTACAAAAAAAAAGAACAGGGTGCGTTCCGGCTAAGAAGGGTCACACTACGTGAGGTTATGAAAAACGCGGTGCTTTAGGTAGGAATTTAAGCAACTGGTTTTATCTCGTCAAACGTCTCGTTCACAAATAAACACTCATATTTATTACCTAGTGAAATGGCTCTAGTGTCGTGTTGTTATCAACTGAACTGGTTATATCTAGTTATGGATGTTATCAAATAGCTAAACTTCGATTCTCAACATATTAGAAGTTCTAACTAGATTTGCAACGTGGTTTGAAACTTGATTGGAAACTGGAGGTCAGTTGGGTAGTAGGTAGGTATTGGATTAGATTTTAGACCAAGCGAGCGAAGCGTCTCTGCTCTAACCTGGCAAAATTTACTTTCCTTTGTCAATATGTATGTATGTTTATTGGTACTCCTCTACTGGTCGTATTTTACAACTGATCCAGACAAACTTGCTACAGGTTTTACTATGGATATTTTTGTCGTCGGTGATTGATTGGATTGCCCTAAAAAAGGGCAAATATGGTACTGAATACCTCCGCCAAGATCCGATTTATTTTAACTTGAAGTTCGTCTGATTAAAGTTGGTGACAATCTGATAAAAGTCATCAGAGTGATAAGCAGAATAGCTCCTCAAACGCAGTGAATAGGCATAGTAATTGTTGCAAAAAACAATTGTGCCCTCGAGTCCGCGATATCTACTGTTTGCAAAACCAAACTTATTTAAAAACCATGTTAAGTTTAGCAGTTAATATAAAGTTCAAATGTCAAGATTGCGTCCAGTTAAATGCAGTTTTCAGAGTAGTTCTACTAAGTATAGATTACTAATTGATGAGTAACTTAAAGAAATAAAATAGTAAAAGAATCGTCATGAAATCTGAAGCTACAAGAGTATGAAACTTCACATGATGCGTTCCTTTAACGAGTAGGACGTAGGCACCTGGATTTTTGGAAATTTAACACCTAAGGGGCTGGGATGATAAAGTTTGTTGGATGAAAACGCGTTCAGGCTTTCTGGATCGAGATTAATACGAGTAAAACCGCAGGGCGCAGCTTATCTTTATAGATAAAAAAAACTATGTTTTAAATGTATCACTACATGCTACATGGCATAAATTAACAATATTATCTAAATAATGTTGCGTAAGATTTTAAAGTTCACATTAAAATATATTCAACGTGATAATATTGAAAGGAGCGCGTAATTTCGATTATACGTTCACCGCCTTCGATAGCTCAGTTGGTAGAGCGGTGGACTGTAGTGGTACAATATTGTGGTCATCCATAGGTCGCTGGTTCAAATCCGGCTCGAAGGAAATTTATTTCGTCTTCTTTTTTTTTTACACATGATGGTACAAGTAATTTGTTTTGTGTAAGATTATTTTGTTTTTATTATCATTTTACTGCTAACGGGTTGTTTTGACTTGTTATTTTAATTGATTTTGTTGTTTTTATCCTTTTTTTTATCCTAAATTCAATGACCAATTTATTTTTTGACAATACTATTTATCTTATATTCTAATATTAAGCACATTCAAATACAATGTAAAAATTGTTTTATGAATAAATGATTATGATATACGATACTTACAATGTGGTTTTAAGTTTTTCTTAAATTGTCATGGTAAAGTTATTCATTAAAAAAAAAAAAATTATAAATTTTTAAATGTAATCATATAAAATACTGTTTCCGCCCGGGATCGAACCGGGGACCTTGTGCGTGTGAAGCACACGTGATAACCGCTACACTACGGAAACTCGAACAACTTTTATGAAAATCACCCTACATTACTAAGGTACTTTCATCTATGGCCTTTGACTATGACATTAAAAACGAGTTATTCAAATATAAAGACACTAACCTTTGAAAAATTTGATTGTAAAACCAAAAAGCACCCCTCTTTAGAAACACACGCGAGCGCCTCCACAAGGCGCTAAACAAAGCTGACAGGGAAAACATAACTACATTTCTTTTTATACTAAAACTTATTCCAGCAAATTGCATGCTTGTATTGACCACCCGCTGAATAAAGTTCATTAGAATAATATTTCGTTCATGGGTGTGGTTTATGTTGCGAACATTTGTAATATTCTCGCACCCTGTGTTCAAGTGATCATCTCTTACTATACCACTTCCAACCCTTAGTTGAAACGCAATATTATATATCCATTGCTGGGTTGAACGTACTCGAGACTCTGCCTTCGGGTGTTTATAGCGCAGTGTATGATAATGTATTGGAAGGTTTGTATCGTTACATTCGTGGGTACATTTTCAAGGAGATATCATACGTCATGATATGATTATCTGTTGGATGAAAGAAGCAGTTATTATATTGTAATCATTACCATTGAAATTCATTCGCAATCTGACGTTTTTATTTTTAGGATTCTTTGGAATATTTCGAATTAACAAATACACCGTAGAATCGCTAGACAAACTCGGACAACCAATCGTCTCTGATTGGCTAAAATTGCAATTTTTTGTGGAGTACAAAAGCCAGTACCTAAAAATTATGTAAAAAAAGCTTTAAATCCTATCCTATGTTTATCTGTCTGTGACGCAAATACGTAGCGTCGTAGCACGTCGTAGCTCCAAAAATAATAATCCGATTTTAAGTTTAACTTGTTGACTTAAGTTTTTGTGAGAGAAATAAATTTTATATTGATATTAATTGCTTCTGAAAGCTTCTTCTTCATCGCGTCAACGGCATTTGGTTCCGCCTATTCCATATGCTATTCCACTTGTATACCGTAGAGGTCTTTAGCGGACATTAAGTCAGCTAACGTATTGCTGCTAGAGCTGGAGGCATGCTGGAGGGTTAGATTAATAGATGCTACATGGTTTGCTCGGAATTCTCGCAGTCGCACTGGACATGGCATGGATCATGCTCTCCCCAAGTTTTTCCTCGATTTGGAAGCTATGTCTATGTGTTCTTACCTAGAGCTTAATGAAAAATTGTTTCAATCGTTACATTGTCTGTTATTTTCAGGTTTCAAAATGGCACTAGAAGGTGTAATGGTGTCGTACAACTACTCCGATAACGGTGAACTAGCAAACATACTGACAGTTTCCGCATCAGGGATCAAGTTCTCCCATCGTTGGGTGCTAACCCACGGCTCAATATTGTCGCCGTTGAAGGAGGCCAAAATCATACAGAGGTCTAAAGGTAAGTTTGTTTTTTTATCTAGGTCTAAAAATATAAGTAAGATCCCCTGAAGATTCGTCAGATTAAACGAAGTGAAGAGAACAGATCGCTAGATGGGATTAATCACACTAATATTATAATTGATAAAGATTGTGTCCTAGTGTGTGTATGTTTGTTACTACTTCACGCAAAAACTACTGAAACGATTGCGTTGAAACTAGGCGTGTAGATCGCTGGAGATCTGGATTAACATAATAATATAGGCTTTCTTTTTCTAAGGGACTTGGACCTACGCGGTTGAAACCGTGGGCGCAGTAACGATATAAGGTCTGAGTTTTACGTATTTTTATTTTATTTTAAAGGAAAAGCTATTTTAAACGACGAATTCTATGAAAACCTTCCTGAGATCCACGTAACATGCGAAAAACAGAAGACTAAACCGCCAAACGTGTATGAGAGTGTGGAAAGTCTGAGTAGAGAGAGGGACTCGAGTGGAGACTTGGAACATAGCAGCTATCAGATCAGGGTACTTACTGGCAGGTAAGAATTCACAGGTCAAAAAGTCACAATTCTTTATCCTAGGCATGCCTGCATGAAGAGGACGACCTAAGATGGATGGACCGTGTGAGTGGAAGGAAGAATAAGAGAGATGGATGTGAACGATGAGATGACGGCTAATAGAGGTGAATGGAAGAAGAAGACATACTGTACCCACCATAGATAATTTAGCATAAGGGCACGCAGAAAAAGAAAAACAAGCCCGGATATAAATTTATTTGGCTACCCCAAAGCAGAAGATGTTCAGTACATCTTCTTCAAGAAGGATTTGCCGAAATTTTATGACCAACCCCCTGACACCACCCCAGCTTTGGAAGTCAGTTGTTGTGAATGGTGCTGAAGGTGCAATAGTCAGCACAAGGCTCCCAAACACATCCACAGGGTCATATTCTATACCAAGGGTCACACTCTAAAAAATACTCTTAAGTGAACTTTAAGAGTTATTTAACCCCTCTGATAAATATCGGCTACCAACCACTGGAGTAAGAACATTTAATTTACCTCAGACTGGAGTTCCTAATAACCGGCTGATGAACCCAGAATTTTCTTAATACTTTCCAGGTTTGAAAATATTCAAACTCGCAGGATACAACTAACTAGTCTTGTTTATATTCAAACATCCGTATTCGTTTATTTATGTTCTGATTATGATAATCCGCATTCATTTGTGGATACTTATATTACTAAAATAGGAAACTGTGTCACGGTCATCCCTTATTCTAATATTTGCTTAATATAAGTATTATCAACATAGGTAGGTACTTGCATTTATTATTTGCTTAAATTTTTGGACTTTATTCTGAAGCTTGCTTTGCTTCGATTGCTGCACCTCGTTAACCTATATTTAGTTGTAATTTAAAATCTTTACTTAGTGTTTCTATACTATTATTTATAATTTACTTAATTCAAAATTCTAACTGATATATATCAACGCTCAGCTCAAGTCAATTGGCTCAGGCTACCATTTAGCACACACAGACTATTTTGATGTAGATGTATCCGCTAAGACACGATTTTTGGAAAATTCCATACCTACGGGGACGACATTACGAGTAAAAGCTAGTAATTTATAGACGCCTTCAAAATCAACACACAAAAATTCGTATAATTTTTTTGAAGCAAAAGGATAATGGCAAAACTTGAACAAAAATTACTTGTTTGCAAGGAGGTTAGGTTTTTAAAGATCCTGTGTAATGGCGTCAGCTGTTAATAAAAAAAATGAAAAACACGTGACTTTAAACGCTTATTAAATACCTTTTCCCTCTACACGCTACATACTACAATACTTGCTGCCAATTTAATTGTAATCTAGCTAGACAAACGGAGAACTTTATCATATTTTTTCTATTTGTGTATAATATTATGCTCAAGTACTTAATATGCCATCATTCTTTGGCACACACACATATCTATTTTGATGTCAGCATCCGCCAAATTCGGCTTTGAACGAAAAAAATTTTGATTGAAAAAAATCTTTAAAAACCTAACCTCCTTGCAAACAAGTAATTTTTGTTCAAGTTTTGCCATTATCCTTTTGCTTCAAAAAAATTATACGAACTTTTGTGTGTTGATTTTGAAGGCGTCTATAAATGACTAACTTTTACCCGTGATGCCAGCCGCGTAGGCCTGGAATTTTCCAAAAATCGTGTCTTAGCGGATACATCTACATAAAAATGGCTATTATGTGTGCTAAATGTTAACCTGAGCCAATTGACTTGAGCTGAGCGAGAATTTTAAATTAAGTAAAATAAATAATAGTATAGAAACACTAAGTAAAGATTTTAAATTACAACTAAATATAGGTTAACGAGGTGCATCAATCGAAGCAAAGCAAGCTTCAGAATAAAGTCCAAAAATTTAAGCAAATAATAAATGCAAGTACCTACCTATGTTGATAATACTTATATTAAGCAAATATTAGAATAAGGGATGACCGTGACACAGTTTCCTATTTTAGTAATATAAGTATCCACAAATGAATGCGGATTATCATAATCAGAACATAAATAAACGAATACGGATGTTTGAATATAAACAAGACTAGTTAGTTGTATCCTGCGAGTTTGAATATTTTCAAACCTGGAAAGTATTAAGAAAATTCTGGGTTCATCAGCCGGTTATTAGGAACTCCAGTCTGAGGTAAATTAAATGTTCTTACTCCAGTGGTTGGTAGCCGATATTTATCAGAGGGGTTAAATAACTCTTAAAGTTCACTTAAGAGTATTTTTTAGAGTGTGACCCTTGGTATAGAATATGACCCTGTGGATGTGTTTGGGAGCCTTGTGCTGACTATTGCACCTTCAGCACCATTCACAACAACTGACTTCCAAAGCTGGGGTGGTGTCAGGGGGTTGGTCATAAAATTTCGGCAAATCCTTCTTGAAGAAGATGTACTGAACATCTTCTGCTTTGGGGTAGCCAAATAAATTTATATCCGGGCTTGTTTTTCGCGCGGTGTTTTATGTTTGACGTGTTTATCTGTGTGTCTCTCTGTGGCAAAAAACTAAATCAAAGTTGGTTCATCTGTTTGGGGGCTAACCCAAACAGATGAACCAACTTTGATTTAGTTTTTTTACAATTGTTCCAGGATATGTCACGTCTGGCAATGTCCAATTCTGGACCGTTGCGTGGATGATATTCTGTACAGCTGGACTATCGGTCATCGAGATGGTGATGTGGAGAAGCAAACGCAGCTGGGGAAGTCACTGCTGTCTGTTTTCGTGTTAGTTGACTTGCAGAGCGACGATCGAGGTAAGTGAAGCTGCTACTGGAGTGCCTAGTTTGCGAGGATGTTAAGGTATATACAGGGGCCAAATGCAGAATGCCTGTGTCCTTTATTCAAAGAGCTGTTGCCCGCAACTTCGTACGAGTGTCAGTTAATCATTCTATTAAAATAGCCGCATCAAAATCAGTTGGGTAGTTTTGAAGATCTAAGCATACACAGGGACAGATAGCGGGATGCGACTTTGACTTTTGACTCGACACTACATTTATGATGATTTTAATTTATTAGTTTCAATAGTTTTATGACCAAATTTTGTTTTATGTAAAATATTAATGTAGGTAATAATAATAAAAAATAGATGTAAGTAGTCAGTAATTTAGGTTCGAACAATTCGAATAAAAAAGTTTAGCGGTATAATATACTGGTTATATTGGTTATCGTTTAGTGAGCTGGCAGGAACTATAGAGGGTTCCGATCGATCACGGGACCCTGGGCACTTGCCCAAGGTGCTCAGTAAGAAATAGGAGTCTGGGTGCATTCAAAATGCCTGTTGCCGATAGCTAAAATTGCTAAAACATCACCATGCATAAAGTTCCACGTAATTCATTTTCCACTCAAAGATTAATGTCACATATCTCGTTTAGATCAGAATATATACGTAGGAGGTAATCCATTAAAGTTCACGTGGACTAACATGCGTTTTCTATTTAAAGTTGTTAATACTGACATAGACTAACAACGGTAGGTAAATAGACAAACACTGACCATAAAAATATCGCACGTGCATTTTAGTAACGCTATGTGATGACACTTACAAACTTTATAAAAATGATTAAGGGGTTTATTTATATAATAAACCCCTTAATCGTTGAATCGTGAATTGGAGAACATAAAGCTATTTTAGTAATTTGAAGAAGGACGATCGCAGTTCAGTTCGGGTCTGCAGGTGTTATTACATTGCCTTCTACCTTGTATGTGTCCCTTGGGTGGTGCTAAACAAGCTTAAAAAGCGATAGAAATATCAAACGAATTAATAGATAAACTAATTAGAAACGATTTTTTTCAGTAACAAAATAATATGTTAGTTGTAATTTCTTTGACAGTAAGAAGAAAATGGCGGTGGCGCTAATGCAAGGGGTGTAATAAGGGGTGTGGTATAAAATATATAGAAAGGGATGGCGCCGTCTAGATATAAGATGTTTTTTTGCCGGTTAAAAGTTTTTTGTTTACGAGTAGGTAACAGTCTGTACACCATTATACGTCTATGACACTAGTTAGTTATTGGTGTCGATTCGGTATAACACGACGACTTAACTTAACCTAACTAAAATACGACTAAAATAAGTTAGGTCATTTTTATATTCAATTCGGTTTTGCCGTCAAACTAAATTTGGTTGTATTTTGACAGATTGTTCGACACAATTAAAATTTATTAAAGGAGTCCGGACGTAGGAGTTTGGCATAGTCATTTTTTGCGCGGTTTATGTTAATACCCGTTTCCAAAACACTTTAGCGATCCGGTGTTAAGGAATTATTTGTTGGCCATAATGGCCTCTATCGATAGGAATGAGTCTCAAAATGAACCGCTGCATTTTAAGTTACAGGCATGTTGTGCCTAAAGGCCTTTACACTCAGCAGCGCAAAAGTGTTCAATTCAATGAATCGCGTCAAGCCCCTCAGCCTTATTCTAATGGTTTACGGTTTATTCTTAGGTGGGATTAGAAGAAACAACGGAGTCTCAGAAAAAAACAAAGCGAAAATCAACTAAGTTTTAACAGTTTCCCATTTTGACAAATATGGTCGGAAAATACTAGTTTTAACTGTTTATTTTACGTTTCTTCGGTATCTGCTACAGCAACTACCATATACTCCTCCATTTTCACCCCAAAATTCAACAAAAAATCGTAAAAACTTAAGAAAGTTGTTGCATTAATTTTAATCGGTACGAAATAGGTCGCGACTAAAATTAGTCGTAATTTAGTTTGACATTTCTAAAATTTGACAGTTAGACGATCATTCTGAATTGCAAAATTGTGTTTTGGACTTAATTTAGTTCGACTTAACTAAAAATTAGTTTACTCCTGTCAAAATTGGTTAGGTTGGGTATTTTAATTTAAAAAAAAAAAAAAAAAAAAAAAAATATTGTTGGGTATTTCCGAATAGCAAACATAATTTTACACATCTAAACCTAATTTTAGTTAAGTTAAGGCGTATTTGTGTACATTCGAATCGAGTCCATTGTTAGCTGAAATATAGAGGCTACTTGCCACGGAATATTTATGTTTTACAATGCTTAATTATTGTACGACACTTGATATCAACGATCTTAGGTACTGTGCTGAAGGATGACAATGGTATCAATTTCCAGTAGCGTAAAATACTTCTACTAAGGTTTTTTTATAAAGAACATGTAGGCATACTAAAATATGGTCTAAGAGGCATACGGGCAAAGCCCCGGGCAGAAGCTAGTCCCTATCTAAAAAATAAAAATATATCTATACTAATATTATAAAGCTGGAGAGTTTGTTTGTTTGTATGAAAGCACTAATCCCAGGAACTACTGGTTCGATATGAAAAAAATATTTTTGTTGGATAGTCCATTTGTCGAGATAGGCTATTTTATATTTCGATATTCCCACGGGATCGGGAGTTACGCGGGTGAAACCGCGGAGCGCTGCTAGTACTTATATAAAACTAGCGACCCGCTCCGGCTTCGCACGGCTATATTATGCATGTATTATACATAAAAACCTTCCTCTTGAATCACTCTATCTATTTAAAAAAACCGCATGAACATCCGTTGCGTTGTTTTAAAGATCTAAGCATACAAAGGGACATAGGGACGAAAAGTGACTTTATTTTATACTATGTAGTGATAGTGATTCTCGTGTCGCGGTGTTAGTTACCAATCTCTACCTAAACGGCTGAACCGATTTGTATGACATTTTTTGTGTATATTCGTTAGGTCTGAGAATCAAACAACGTCATTTTTTTGTTAATGGCAAAACGACGCGACGTTTGCCTGGACTGCTAGATTAGTATAAAGATACAAACAGTTAAAAGAGATAAAATAAAATAACCTTTAATCTTCAAAAGACAGTCAATTTCAGAAGTTCATCCAAACAAAACGACACTAAACTTTTACAGGCTTTAGAGTTAAGCGGTTCAGTTCAGACCACAAGTGTGCTTGTATTCTAAAACGAAAAATAATTAAATAAATGAAAAGAAGGACCCTTAATCGTAAAATATATTGAAGGACACTTTAAACAGCGCCATCTAGCCCCAAGCTAAGCGACTAGACTTGTGTTATGGTGGCTAGACAACGAACACTTTTAAACTTTTCTTTTGTAAATTATATTCTTCTATTACATAGAAACAACCAGACCACAGACAAATATCTAAGCATAAATACATGTCTGAAGCGGGAATCGAACCCCCAACCCTGTGTTTGGCAGCCCGGCATGGTGACAATTGTGCCAACTGGGTCGTCAAAAACATGATAGGATGATAAATAGATGCTTACTATCTCGAGGGTCCTCAGCCAAGGTATAATCATGCCTCCAAGAGTTGACCATGTTCATGTGGTTCGGGACCCGAGGGAAGAACGTGTGGCCGCTGTCAATGGCGTCTTTCTTGACCTTGGCTGCCATACCGAGTGCTAGGCCGCCGGCTACGAGCCCGTGTAGGGAGCCTAGGTACCAGGCCAGGATGGGGCCGCAGGCTAGGCCACCTAGAAGGGAAGATGAAGATGTTCCAGTAGTAGACTTCGACTTTCAAGTCTCTTACTTGACTTACAGTCGAAATCAACCCTATCTTACTGGCTCCAGTCAGTTTCTGAAATGGACAAGCCGCAGGCATACTCCGTAAGCATTTTTGGTACGCTGTTCATTCAATTCTGACCGCAGTCGCCTTCATCTAGACGTAAAAATGACAGAAAAGATATCCACGATCAACTGGATACAGATAGATAGTTTTTCATTAATTGCACCATAACGAGCATATACAACATTACAAACAAACAGTTATCATAAATTGTGAGATTGTGAGTTGTCTGTTGAACTGGTGCAGATGAAATACTACTTAGTTGCTCAGTGATGTATTTGCTTATTTGCAAACACTGATTTTCAGCAGCACCTAGCCCAAGTCGTATCGTCCGTGTTCATACGTAGGCAGGTGCAGCAGACGGGTCGTAAAAGTCTTCTTACCTACTCGCGTCTCTCGAAGGCCCTTTTGTTTGATGGTCTTTGAGTCACAAGCGTATAGGTATATCTTCTAGGAAAGCGTGTTACATCTTAGAGCGCATCGTCACTTACCGTCGTGTGAGATAGTGGTGAAACGATTTATATCTATACTATCTTTTTTAATATTTCGAAGAGGTAAAGTTTGCGAGGTGGGTAATCTCCGAAACCAGTGGACCGATTCGGATGAAATTTTGCATATAGATTTAGGGGTAGCTGAGTGTCACAAGGGATTCTTACCTAAGAAATAGTTAAGACTATCATCTCTCTCGCGGACCTTCACCAAGCCATTAGCTACAGCTGCGAATGTTGCACCCATCATGCCGAGGGGAACCACGTGGATTGCATATCTGAAATATTTGGTATAGCGTTAGTAGGTGGACGTCCAAGTGTTTAGGTACAGGGTGAATTTTTTACATGGGCCAAGCGACATTATGCGATTGGTACAAAAATATAGGCGATTTCTTTTTTTGCCAAATTAGCAGGTTCGATTCCTGGCTTTTCTACCTGATAACTCTCCAAGCCACTATGGTCTAAACTTCATAATTGCACATTGTTCATAACTGTGTTGGAGGCATGCGCTGAGAAATTCTCAGTTTTTATAAAATCACGTCGTAGGCGGCTCAATAAGAGTAGGTAAATCAATAATGTCTCTAGAACCAAAATAATGTGCTGCTACGATACCATCTTAAAGATTTTAAGAGTGGTTTCGGAAATATGCACTCCTATGAGAAAAACCAATAGACATACCCGTAGCTTGTATATTCAGACATTTCATATATTAAAATTGAGATTTCATACAGCGATTCACTTGCAAATAACATTGCTGAATGTAGCGAATGTGTTTTATTTTTCTCAAAAGTGCTGAGATGAAATTGTAGGTGAAATCGTTACCGGATATTTTGGGGTAATTTGAGACGAAAATTCCTCGTGATTTCAAAGCTAGACTAGTTTTAATTCTCAATTTTAGGATAGCTTCAAAACTATACGGAATTTTTGGCTCAAAGTCACACCAAAATGTCGGTAAAGATCTCACATACTATTCCACCTCAGCACTTTTGAGAAAAACAAAACACATTCGTAACAACAAAAATTTTCAAAAATTGGCTACATAGTATAAAATAAATATAGTATAAAATAAAGTCCGAAGGCGACCGGTGCCGATAGTAACTATAAAAATAAAGTAGTAAATATTATTATTATTTAGTAGGCTGTGTAGCTAGGTCGTTGGCGTGTATGTATATGGACCCCCCTTAAGTAGTATTTTTGAAGTACAGAACAAAAATAACAGAACCGAGGACAGAGGATAAATAACAGTACGTACCTTCTCAGTGCAGGTGATAATCCAACACAATGCGAGTACATCAAAACATCGTAAGTACCTGCCCAAATACCGGCTATTATACCATAACGGGCGGTTACACCGATCTAGAAGAAACATTACGGTTTTTGTTAACGCTCGATTTTATTACCCTCTAGCTGCGCTACCGCGGTTTCACCCGCGCAACTCCCGATCCCGTGGGAATATCGGGATAAAAAGCCCATGTTACTCCCAATTAATCAATGTATCCTCATACCAAGATTCATCAAAATCAGTTCAATAGTTTTGGAGCCTATTCGTTACAAATAAAAACAGACCGACAGACAGACTGCCAAGAAAGTAATCTTATAAAAGTCCTTTTTTACCTTTTGAGGTACGAAACCCTATAAACAAAAAACTATTTTTCTTTTATATTAAAGTAAAAGTATAGATTATAAAAGTACTAGCTGCGCTCCGCGGTTTCACCCGCGTAACTCCCGATCTCGTGGGAATTTCGGGATAAATTAAGATGTAAGCTATCCTATCTTTCAAGTTGGATCAAACTGCACACGGTGTGCAAATTTGATTAAAATCGGTAGTTTAAGAGTCCACGTGAGACGTAATTTATACATATTAGAAAAAGAAAAGATAGATAGGATGTGAAGGTAGGTAGAGCTAGTATAGTAGCATTATCTGCTTCATGTATAGTAATATATTATTGGGAGATGTAACAGGTGGTAACAGTAAGTATATACCTACATATGATGTCTATGCACCTAGTTAGTGGGTATTATTGTTACCTTTTTCTCAATATCACATCCTTCGGGTGTATCGTAGTAATTGTAATATCTTTTCTCGTATTTCTTACACGGACACCCAGACATTTGTGTTTTATACTATTTTAATCATCCGATTTTCTTATTTATTATATCTTGACGGATTTTTCTACGTGAATTTGACACAATTTGACAAAGTCAATTTTGAAAAATTTCTATGGAGGGTTATTGAAATTAGAAAAAGGTTTTTAAAAATTTAAATGATGCCAAAAAACCTCTACGACTGTACGAAGCTCGCACGATGCAATAGCTTTACCGCGGCAGTCCCGAGTGCCACACGTTTTGTTTAACCGACTTTGAAAAAAGGACAAAGTTCTTAATACTATTGTATTTTATGGCTGTTTGGCCACCCAAACCCCCCACCCCCCGTTATGCGTGGGTTATGCCCACGCATAACTTTGTTGTTTAAAAACCAATTTTTTGTGTGATTTTTTTGTTTTTGTATTCCAGCATACAAAACCCTTCGTCCGCTATCATCACTGCTGGACATGGTGCGGCCACCACCAGCCAGGGGTTCCGTAGTTGAGGTTCACTCTACACCCTTTGGTTGTGAGGTGAGATACTGTGTGATTTTAATGCGGCCCGTTTTTTACCCGCGAATTCCCACCCCTTGGGATTATCGGAATTAATGTAATCTGAACTCTATAGCTATCTACATGGATACCGATTTTCATTGCAATTGATTTGGTCTTCTTCTTCTTTCCCATTTTTCATTAGGACCTAGCACCTAGTCAAGTCTATTTCCTCAATCCCTCCACTCTTTGTTGACCGTTCAACAAGATGTTTTACTAACTAAATGTCTGATAAAGCAGACCAGATTGAAGTGGGAATGGGCGGGGCATGTGGAGCGTCGAACTGATGGGGCGGAAAAGTCCTAGATTGGAGATTACGTCGCGCGGAATTTCAGACTTGTTGGACATACGACTTGGACGCAGAGAGCTTGCAACCGATCGCTCTGGAAGTATTTGGGAGGGGCCTATCCTCCCAAATACGTCTCACCAGTGGACGTTCCTTGACTGATATGTAATGTTTTGGTATCCAGGTGTTCCTGAACGCAGTAACCCGTGGCTCCATATGCGGTGTCGTGGGGAAACGACCCTCGCTGCTTCTGACTGATGCTGCTACTGCGTTAGGTTCTGAAGGTGGACCGGTCTTTACTGAAGGACCTACGTAAGTTACACACTAACTTTATATTAGTGAAAATAATCATGTTAGTCATTACAATGCTAATTTACCGAGCGAGCAAGTCCGGCAAAAAAATATTTCCTCTGTCAGTATGTTTGTATGTTTATTGGTAGGTACTCCTCTACAGGTCGTATTTATTTACAACCGTAAACTGGTCGTCGGGGATTTTTTTAATGGATTGATTGGTACTTCCCCCATAAAAGGGGAAAAGGAGGGCAACTGAACTTTATTAGATCAGATTTCGATCATTGTTTTTATTACTTTAGTTACTTTACATTTTGATGAAGATCTTTCGAAGATCTTAAGCATAATTGATGATGTAACGCAGTAATTTGTTTCGTACGAGTGGGTTTAGCACTTTAACTACTAGACAGGGGATTGATGGAGCATTTGGGATCACCTTCTCACATAAAAGCGAGATCTACTGTTCACAGAACTACTAGTCTTAGTTTGTAACTAATTGAAGCTAAACTCGGTGTTAATTCTGATAATTATATTTCCAGTAAGGAATTAATCGGTACAGTGGTATGCAGCGTGTCGTGGTGGCGCGGCGAGTGGGTGGGGCTGACCCTGACCGCGCCGCTGGTCTCCGTGCTGTCTGCCAAGTTGAGGGTCGCTGCTGCACCAGTGAGGGCGTTGGAGATGCATCCACATAGGGACATATTGGGTTAGTGGTTGCATCTCTTAATATACGATGGGAATTTGGTTACATTATTTTACTTTTACACACATCATTATCATCTTCTATATTTCAAGAAGTATGCAACATTCTTCCATCAAACAAGCGAACTGATATGCAATACCGATTCATGGTGGAGATCAACTTAATGATAAATGTAATGCAGACCTGCATTAAACGTTTTGCTTCGTCATTCCTTATTCGTACTGCAAGGGAATTAAATCAGTTGCCTTTGTCTGTATTAGAGTCGCGTTCTACCATCAGATACCATCAGACAGCTGTGAAGTTGTCATATGCTGACTTTATCACTTGTTAAAAAGTTATCCATATGTACAGTCACATAATCAATTAGCTGAACCCCACGTGACCCAGAGCTCATTCGCATAGGTATCTGTAAAAAATATAGTATTTACCTATTTTTGTTATTTTTTTTATATTGTATTGTATATTGTTTAAAAAAAACAGAATCAGGTAACATTACGTTACAACCTTACAGATTGGGGTTCAGCTATTTGGTAATGTGACTGTACTTAAAGAGTTTGTTTGGTCGCGCAAATATTTGAAAAAATATGTATGCATTTGATAGCCTAATTCTTGAAGAAGGCAACTTTATATTTGCAACTAACCTGGACCTACAAGGTTGAAACCGCGGGGCACAGCTCGTATGAAATAAGCCAGTTTGTGCACAGATTTGAAGTGACTGAAGTCGCCATATTTGGTTAACTTTCAGAGACAATAGACAAAACGACAGTATTGGTACGTTGTGGTAACGCATGGGGCGCGGGAGTGTTCATCGGGGGAGGATACATCATCACATGCGCACACGTCGTTAAAAATGTAAGTTTTACAACCACTTGCAACAAAATTGAAGAACTACGCGTCGTGGTCAAAAATATTACTTTTAAAGCCTCTTGCAGCAATATCAAGTTCAACAAAATCAAGTTTTTAACTTGATTTTGTTAAACCAAAACAATAGGTACATTTTTACGCTATACAAAGTGTCGGTATACTGCCAAGGTGTAAAAGAGATAGCTATAGTCCGGTACAAGACATCCGATGACTGTCTGGCACTGTCTAATAGTATTTCTTTCTCTTTGCTTCCTAGTACACTCTATACAAAGTGTCAGTATACTGCCAAGGTGTAATAGAACAGCTGAAGTCCAGTACTAGACATTCCAAGACACTTAAATTGGCACTATTGTATAATAATATTTCTGTCTCTTTCCTTCCCAGTACCTACACCTTGTACAATGTGTCAGTATACTGCCAAAATGTGAAAGAGATAGCCAAAGTCCAGTAAATAAGACATCGGATATGACAAGGCGCACGACTTGACACTGTTGTATAATAATATTTCTCTCTCTTTCCTTTCTAGTATACTCTATACAAAGTGTCGGTATACTGCCAAGGTGTGAAAGAGACAGCCATAGTCCGGTACAAGACATCCGACGACAAGGCGTACGACTTAGCACTGTTGTTCACGAATCCTGAACATTGGAATCATTTGAAGGAGGCTGTGTTCGCTAACGAATTACCAGAGAAAGGTAGGCGTTTTAGGGTTCCGTACCCGAAGGGTAAAACGGGACCCTATTACTAAGACTTAACTGTTCGTCCGTCCGTCTGTCCGTCTGTCCGTCTGTCTGTATCTCATGAACTGTAATACTAGACAGTTAAATGTTGCCGGTATAACAACAAATACTTAAAACAGAAAAGAATATTTAAGTGGCGCTCCACACAACATGATACGGAACCTTTCATGCACGAGTCCGACTCGCACTTGGCCTGTTTTTTACTACCTAGACTTATGGTGAAGATAGGGTAAACTAACATAAATTATTGTAATTGCGACAAAATTAGAATGCGAAGCATATAATTATTTGCAACTTTACAGTACCTACCGAACAACACAAGGTTTGTTTATTGTTAAAACAAGGTTTCCGACAGTCGGGTAAACATAGAAAAGTTTTTTAGATATTCTATTATTTTTTCATCTACCAATGTCGCAATTTGACGTCACTACATAGTTTAAAACAAAGTCGCTTTCTCTGTCCCTATTTCCCTTTGTACGCTTAAATCTTTAAAACTACGCAACGGATTTTGATGCGGTTTTAATAGATAGAGTGATTCAAGAGGAAAGTTTATATGTATATGTATGTATGTTTTTTTTTTTGAAGTTATACTTCTTTAGGCGCGTTATGAAAAAATGATGAGAGTGAAATTTTACAAAAGCGTCACACAAAATTCTCACCATGAAGTTGTCCGCAAACCGCAAGATGACAGCTGTCATAAAACCATGTTGAAGTTGTCCGCAAACCGCAAGATGACAAGATGATAAGTACAAAGAGGTACTACTACTACATAATTATTTTAATGTAATTAATTATTTATATTTGTCGGACGAGTATTTTGTCGGACGAGTTTTTTGGCGGACGAGTTTTTCGTCGGACGAGTTTTTTGTCGGACGAGTTTTTTGCCGGACGAGTTTTTTGTCGGACGAGTTTTTTGTCGGACGAGTTTTTTGCCGGACGAGTTTTTTGTCGGACGAGTTTTTTGTCGGACGAGTTTTTTGTCGGACGAGTTTTTTGTCGGACGAGTCTTTTGTCGGACGAGTTTTTTGTCGGACGAGTTTTTTGCCGGACGAGTTTTTTTTTTTTTTTTTTGCCAAAGAAGTATAACTTCTCACGCGCGTACATAAGTACACGCACCCATTTTTATAATATTTCCACGTGATCACGTGAAACATCGGAGCATTACTTTATTGAATATCGTTCCAGGTGAGCCAGTCCTAGCGGCCGGGTATCCATACTTCAATGAGAACAACCTGGAAGACCTGCGACCGACAGTGACCACTGGACACGTTAACAACGTCTCACCATCTATGGTACAGACGTCGTGCTGTGTGCAGTCTGGATTCAGGTATTATATTGGTTTATTTGTAACTAGCATCGCTCCGCGGTTTCGCCCGCGTAACTCTCGATCCCGTGAGAATATCACAGAATAAAAAGTAGCATATATGTTATCCAGGTCTCCAACTATGTACATACCAAGTTTCATCTAAAGCGGTCCAGTAAGTAGTTTATGAGCGTATTCGTTACAAACAAACAAATCTTTCCTCTTTATAATATTAGTGTAGATTATTTAAGAAACTGGTTAAGGGCTATTTCTGTGGACCTAGACAATCAACTTTTGTTCTATGAATTTTGGAAATTTTGAGTTTTTTTTTAAATGTTGCTAGTTACTATCCAAAAAACAGATTGGGATAATTCCTTCATTTGCAGTTTTGACATCAAAAAATATTGGGAAAAGAGTGAAATTTTTAAATTTAAAAAATTGGCGTAGGTATATCTCGGGAACCGAGAGACTTTCATAGAACATAACTTTCATTTTTCTGAACCGGCACAGGGTCCTCTATCCGTAAGTGCCCGCTTATCCATTCATTACCGGACACCCTGTATAATACAATAAGTTTTTATTTAAAAAAAAGTATATTTTCTATTGTTTGGTTACCATAACACAAGCGTTGTTGCTTAACTTAAGGATCAGATGTCGCTGCGTGCAATGTTCTGCCATATTTATTTAATATCTACATACTTGTACAAAAATGAGTAACTCTATACTTTACTTATCCTTCCAGTGGTGGGCCAATATACAAAATAACGAAACAGAAGCAAGTGGAAGTGCTAGCTGTAATAGTGAGCAATGCGCAGACGCAGACCGGTGCCTGCTACCCCTACATCAACATGGCTGTACCGGCTAACGTGTTTACACAACTCATTCACCAGTTTATAGCTGATAAAGGTATGATATTTGACGATCCTAACTGACTGGCTGACTTATTGGCTGACTAGCTAACTAACTGACGTCATGACTTTGATGGTTGACTTATTTACTAAATGGCTGGATGACGGACTTGGCTGGCTGACTCACTGACTGACTAGCTCACTTACTGACTTTGATGGCTAATTTATTTACTGAATGGCTGGATGACTGACTAGGCTAACTATCACACTGACTGACTGGCTCACTTACTGACTTTGATGGCTAACTTATTTACTGAATGGCTGGATGACTGACTAGGTTAATTGACTCATTGACTAGGCTGACTATCTCACTGACTGGCTGGCTCACTTACTGACTTTGATGGCTAACTTATTTACTGAATGGCTGGATGACTGACTAGGTTAATTGACTCATTGACTAGGCTGACTATCTCACTGACTGGCTGGCTTACTTACTGACTTTGATGGCTAACTTATTTACTGAATGGCTGGATGACTGACTAGGTTATTTGACTCATTGACTAGGCTAACTATCACACTGACTGGCTGGCTCACTTACTGACTTTGATGGCTAACTTATTTACTGAATGGCTGGATGACTGACTAGGTTAATTGACTCATTGACTAGGCTAACTATCACACTGACTGGCTGGCTCACTTACTGACTTTGATGGCTAACTTATTTACTGAATGGCTGGATGACTGACTAGGTTAATTGACTCATTGACTAGGCTAACTATCACACTGACTGGCTGGCTCACTTACTGACTTTGATGGCTAACTTATTTACTGAATGGCTGGATGACTGACTAGGTTAATTGACTCATTGACTAGGCTAACTATCACACTGACTGGCTGGCTCACTTACTGACTTTGATGGCTAACTTATTTACTGAATGGCTGGATGACTGACTAGGTTAATTGACTCATTGACAAGGCTAACTATCACACTGACTGACTGGCTCACTTACTGACTTTGATGGCTAACTTATTTACTGAATGGCTGGATGACTGACTAGGTTAATTGACTCATTGACTAGGCTAACTATCACACTGACTGACTGGCTCACTTACTGACTTTGATGGCTAACTTATTTACTGAATGGTTGGATGACTGACTAGGTTAATTGACTCATTGACTAGGCTAACTATCACACTGACTGGCTGGCTCACTTACTGACTTTGATGGCTAACTTATTTACTGAATGGCTGGATGACTGACTAGGTTAATTGACTCATTGACTAGGCTGACTATCTCACTGACTGGCTGGCTTACTTACTGTCTTTGATGGCTAACTTATTTACTGAATGGCTGGATGACTGACTAGGTTATTTGACTCATTGACTAGGCTAACTATCACACTGACTGGCTGGCTTACTTACTGACTTTGATGGCTAACTTATCTACTGAATGGCTGGATGACTGACTAGGTTAATTGACTCATTGACTAGGCTCACTATCACACTGACTGGCTGGCTCACTTACTGACTTTGATGGCTAACTTATTTACTGAATGGCTGGATGACTGACTAGGTTAATTGACTCATTGACTAGGCTAACTATCACACTGACTGGCTGGCTCACTTACTGACTTTGATGGCTAACTTATTTACTGAATGGCTGGATGACTGACTAGGCTAATTGACTCATTGACTAGGCTAACTATCACACTAACTGGCTGGCTCACTTACTGACTTTGAAGGCTAAATTATTTACTAAATGGCTAGATGACTGATTATGCTGACTGACTCATTGACTAGGCTGACTATCTCACTGACTGGCTAGCTCACTTACTGACTTTGATGGCTGACTTATCAACTGACTGACTTGGCTAGCTGTCTTGCTAACTGGCTGGCTGCCTAACTGACTGATTGCTTGCTGGGTAACTGATTCGGCTAGCTGACTTACGACTAATATAAATCTTAGTCTCTGGCGACTAATATAAGTCTTTTTTTTTTTGCAGATCTAAAGAAACTGAAACCAATAGAAAATAATAAAGAAATGATTCAATCGCAATGGCGGCTGATGCCTTACAAATCGAAAATATGACATTATTTTATTTATATTTAATTTAGAATATAACTTTATAATTAAGTTAGTAATCAAAACATGATATGCCGGTGTAACTGAGCGGGCCACGACTGCCTAAAGGAAGGAATTATCGTCACCCTGGACAAGACCGAAAATTATGGGACCATCCTTGCGGTCCCTTTTATTTTAACACAAAAATAATCATCTCGATCGATTCATATTGACGGAATGACCTCGTAAAATACATACAAACCGTATGTAAAGTGTTTTCATAGTTTAATTTAGCTCTATTAGTATAATACTAAGTGCGCCCCGTGGTTTCACCCGCATAAGTCCCAATCCCGCGGGAATATCAAAATAAAAAGTGACCTATAGCCTTCCTCGATAAATGGACCATCCAACGCAAAAATGATTTTCCAATTCGGACCAGCACTTCCTGAGATGAGCGCGTTCAAACAAACAAAGAAACAACCAAACTCTTCAGCTTTATAATATTAGTATAGATAGATTTTGTAAAAGTTTTACTCAATAAATGATTCTTCTTAAAAATAAAACATACAGTCGGATTGAGAAACTCCTCCTTTTTTGAAGTCGGTTAAAAATATAAAAACGCCCTCGAGACAGACTTCGCAATTTGCCTTAAAGTAGGACAAAATGGACAAATAAAACTCAATAGTGCGGCTCTCTATGTTTAAGTTTGACATTTTGTTGATTTTTATGTATTTTTGTGTGTGCAATAAACCGTTCCATTTATGACTAATCATAGTAATAGCACAGTAATAGTTGTAAATAAGACTGAATTTTATAAGTTTATGGGTTGATACTTTTGCTGGTTGATAAAATTGTGACTTGGATTTGTGTTGTTTTTTTTTTATTTATTTATTTTAAAGAATAAAATAAAATATTGGTTTTCAACTGGATTTCTATTTGATGACTAGAGTTTTTTTTATATTTATCTAGCTATATGGTCGAAGATTTATATCCAATAGTTACGACATTTTTAAGAAATTATACCTACTATCAAAAAAAACATAAGTATATTTATATTTTAATGTAGACTTCATTGAGTTTCCGCCGCCAAATATTTTATAATAAATACTCATTGGTGTTAAAATTGACAGTGGTCTGACAGAACTTCGCAAAGAATCTAACCAACCAACTGTTACATTCTCTCTGAACCAACCTGGATTTTTTTTCCAAAATATTTCTTGTTATTGTGCAAGCAGTCCCAGGTCTTCAAACCATCGTACCATTGCTGTTGTAATCCTATTATTCTTCTGCATGTTTTGTCTTCATCTGTTTCATTAATTAGAGGCCAACAATAAAATATGGCTCGCAAAGGACAGGTTTCCATTCAGGATACGGTGGAAACCAATGAGGAGTTCGAAGCTTATCTGCAAGCTCATATGCATCAACTAATTTGTTAGTATCCCCTTTTTAGTCCATGCTTTTTTCAGACTATATTTAGCTTCCGTCCATATTTCATAATTACTTATCAATTAGAAGCCTTTATGCTATAACCATCATAATATGGATCGTGAGTCTAAAATAAAGAATTATTCATAAACATATAACTAACTGCGCCCCGTGGTTTCACCCGCGTAAGCCCCGATACCGTGAGAAAATCTGTATGAAAAGATTGTGTAGCCTAATCAAATCAAATCAAAAATTTTTATTTCTTTGGATGTATAATACCTTAAAAGTATAATAGACCACTTGAAAACGTCTTAAAAACTAAGTTAGGATGTGTGCCTTCGGAACGCGCCCACCAATGAGAAGAAGGCACAAGAAACTCATGGGGTTATTTTTTTTGTTCATGTGATCTCGCTCACAATGGTCAATATTACAAATATTTGAAAGTATTATTTGAAATGGAGCAACTAAAGTCACGTCCCCCATGGACGTGACTTTAGTTGCTCCATTTCTTCTTCTTATAATCCTATTTGCTAATCCAGGTCTCCAGCTATCCATACCGAGTATACACACACACACACATTAACATTTATAAAATTAGTAGGAAGTAGGTTAGTAGGAAGTAGGATAGGATTTGTGAGAGATGACGAAGAATGTGATATCTAGAACTTTAGATTATGGATCTGACTACCTTCTTTTATTTTGAGGATAGAACTTTTTAAAACATTTTCAATTCAATTCAATTCAATTCATTTATTGCGAATAAAGGTAGGTACATGGTATGGTGTTACATTAATGAATTATAGAACACTCTATTCGGCCTATACATAAGGCATGCAATATTAGATTAAAAATCAATTAATTATTAGGTACAATAGCTAAAATATGTCACACAAAACTCAAACTCTATTCGTCAAACTCTAGCCATAAATGAAAATAAGTAGAAATGTCAAATAAAATATGGTCATGAAATGAAATGATAATTTAAAATAAGTAGGTACAATGTCAAATGGTTTAAAAGTTACATTAGTTATAAAATATACATGTCAAAGTTGCATTACTTATACAAATTTATCCTTTAAATATTCATCAACGCTATAGTAAGACTTGCTCAAAAGAAACTTTTTTAAATTATTTTTGAAACTATCAATATGTTGTTCTTGTAACAGAGTTTTCGGTAGGTGATTGTATATACGAGGAATCATACCAAATACACATTTACTAAGTAAAGCTGTCTTATTTTTACGGAACTGTATTTCATACTGATGTCTCTTACTGTGTAATCTACGGAATAAGTTTAAATTGGATCTAGTAAATACTGAGATTTCATAGATATACAAACATGGCAGGGTCATTAGTTTAAACTTATGAAAGTAGGGTTTACAGCTGTCTCTTCGCTTAAGGCTAAATATTGCTCTTACACACTTTTTTTGTGCTTTGAACGCTGTAGTTTTCTCAACAGAGTTGCCCCAGAACATAACTCCGTAGCGTAGTGCAGCCTCTACATGGCCGTGATACGATGTCAATACGGCTGAAATGTTTACAACTTTATTCAAAAATTCCTTCATCAGGCATGGAAGTGTATTCAGAGTTCTGCGGTTACTGCCTTGCCACTGGTAACGCCGTCAGAAAGGGTAAACTCGAGTTAGGAGGGGACAGAATTGCTATGGTCAAGGTACCTAATGATTTTACATTTTGGTTGATCTGTGAAGTTGGTGATGGTAGTGGCCTAGTTTCCTAATCCCTACCAGCGTATCCCCCTTGCCTTGGTAGGGATAAGTGGAATTTTTTTCCACTTATCTTATCATATTTGGAAATTGACTTCCACTTATCCCTACCAAGTGGTTTTTGTTGACAAGTACAATTCAGTTCATAAGTTTATTTCTATTTAATTTTCATGACTCACAATAGTTAATAAAAGTTAACAATTGTATTGCAGGCTTGTGCTGATAATATAGATATCCTAATAAGATTTAAGCACAAGAGTGAGCCAGTGTTTCTGTTTATCACGGTAAGAGCTTGTTTCAAATGTTTTGATATTTTCACTCTCAAGGCCTTTATGGCTAGGCTAGCCAATTTAACATAGTGCAGCGTTAGCCATTTTTATTTAATCCATGCTATTAAAAACGCTGTTATATCTAGCTAGCATATAAATTAGATAGCATCAGCTTCACCAGCATCTATCTATACCAACCTCTCCACTGCCGGCCGTAGGTATAAATAAATAAATATTGCAAGACATTCCACACATCGCCATCTAGCCCCAAACTGAGTAACTAGACTTGTGTTGTGGGTGCTAAACAACGGATATACTACTTATATACTTTTCTTTTGTAAATAAGCATATACCTACTTATAACACCTTATAATACATAGAAACAACCAGACCACAGACAAATATCTTAAATACTTGTCTGAGGCAGGAATCGAACCCGCAACCCTGTGTTTGACAGTCCGACATGGTGACCATAGTGCCAACTGGGTCGTCAAACTGGGTATAGGTATTCAAAGAAAATAAATATGTATTCAAGCAGAATGGTAAACTAACGAGGGCTATGTTCGGAGCAAACGGTATAGAATTATGCCGAATTATAGAAGAAGAGCTTGGTCTGATGCAGAGAGAAATTGACACCGGAGAGGAGAGACCCAAACATGACATCGGCGAATTGCTGCCAGAGGAATCCGTTAGTATAGTTGCCTTGAATTTTGGTCAGAATGTTAGGGATAAGGTGGATTTAAGTCGAAAGTTTAAATATTTATTTAGTATTTTTCCCATGCAAACTATTGTACACTAATCATTAGGGCACTTTTAATAGATAGCAGATCCAATGATCATGTGACCATCACCACCTGCTGTGAAACACGATCATAATAATATATACAACCATTTTGACTGGATCATGCGAACATTTTGACAGTAGTTTCGTAGCATTTAGGCCTCTACGGTAGTACGATGGCCTTTTTGGATAGCTCCTAATACTGTGGCTTCAATGTCATTTTTTCTAATGAAAGGCTAAAATAGAATCGGACTTGGTGCGCGAGGAGCAGTACAAGGAGGCAGAAGAGCGGCTCCGCGTACTGACACTAGCTGCGAGAAAACGGCGAGTATGCGACCGCATGGCTCAAAATTTGAAGCGTTTGAACTGGATCATGTTCTGGCCTCACTGCCATCAGGCGCACTACGACCTTTATGAGAAATGGGATTATGTCAGTTAGTATGATGACTTTTAATTATAAACGGAGCTCAGAGAGACCTCTGAAGCTGCAAGTTGTTGTAATGAAAGAGTGTCTCAGTTTGTCTGTCACTCTATACAATTGCGTGCGCCAGAAATTAACGTTATGTGTTTTATGAGAAGCGCACTTGTTTCACCCGCATTACTTAGTGTTATTTCCATTAAAATTACGGGAAAAATTGCTTTCCTCAAATATTGGGCTATGAGAGAGATGCAATAAAATTCTAGTCAGACCTCCCATGTAGGTATGTATAATGCTTTCATTGGCATCCCGCATTTTAGGTAATTGACTCGAATCAAAAGGGAATAAATACATTTTGTGAAATCATGCTAAGTATTTTTTTTTCTAGAGATTAACGCGTTCAATATAAAAACATACCTACTCTTTAGCTGTATTACATTTGCTAAATTATTTTAAAAAGGTAATATATTTCGCGCATAAAATATTTGGAGCAAATTAGTCCTAAGCCACCTTTTCACCACTCAGACATCCAAGTTGGTGCCAAGGAGACGATACAGCTAAACGAGCAGACAGCCAGAGAAGCATTGTATATGAGCGACGTGGATCCTAACGAGGCATGCATACACTCGCTGCTCAGCGGGGAGGTGCTCATTGTGCTGTTTAAGATGTTCGAATCTGATACTAGGGATTTTGTGAGTAAGTACATATAACTATGAGCAGACCCCTCTTTCCCACTGGGCACACTAAGCAAGCTCAAGGCCCCGTGATCGATAGCGGCCCCCTAGCTCCTGCCAGACACTAAACGATACCGATATTTTTTACAGCAAAACTTTTTTAATTCGAATAGTTCGAACCTAAATTACTGACTACAATACCAATTTTTTTTATTGTAACTCACGTATCTTTTACGTAGGTAAAGTCTTCTGTCAAAGTCATAGGGGGCTCCAATAGGTTTAAGACGGTTTTGACTATAAGCGCTTCTTGCATTAATTCTTGACTACCTGCACCCTGGCGTTTTAATCAATCCTGTGATATCGCGTTCAAAAGTAGCCTGTGTGATATCAACGGGCAAATGAGATTTGAACACCGTTTTCAACATCAATGTTTTATTCTTGAAGTGTAGGGTTTTTCACAGTAAATTACAACAATACGTCCTTGCAAAAATCTACCAATTATACGAATGAATGAAAACATCACGCAGCCATTCCGCCGACAAATGGAAAACCAGCACTACTACCAGCACGTTATAAATAAGGAAATAAGTTCTTCTTCCGGCACAATGAAGTTCATATTGCAAGTAGTATTAGGTAGAAGTCTTTAATAAAACTTCGTCACGGTTTAGCCCCGGCACTACGCTAGGTCAGGTTTAGCTACATCTTCGACTGTAGTTCGTATGTAGAAATGGTTAAGTATTTACCTACCTGTTTGTTGTCTACAAATTACTGCTTAACATCTTTGATCTTTTACCTTGTACCTCCTTGAAGTAACACCTCCATGACTATTTAAAAACTCTTTATTTTACATTTTCTTTGGTGTTTTGCTTTTTTATTCTTTCCGTTCTCAATTACTAGAGGTGCTCCGGTATGCCCTCTACGAGGAGATTCCCGTACCAAAAGAAGATGTCCCGCCTGAGAAGCAGGTGCCTCCAGTGCCGGCGTACGAGAGATACGCCAGCATCAGTAAGACGGCGCGCGAAGTCAGGCGTGATCGCTACAACGCGAAGCTGCAGAAACTGGTAATTTAGCAGATTCTCCTTATATGTAAATCGTTCGGTCGTTTGAAAGACATCACTTGCTTGGCACAAAATAAAATACATAGGATATTGCAGAGTTTCCCCGACTAATAAGTTTTTTCTTCAAAAGCACTGCTCAGTTGATCATTCGTTATTCAATGCCTTTTCTTATTTTGTTAGTAAATACCTAAGTACTTTAGAATTTAATTAATTAATCAGATAGTTAAATCCATTTGTTATTAAAAGTCTTGCTATGCTATGTCATTTATTATAAAATAATGTCCCAAAGTAATAAATCAATGAAATTCATATTTTCTACAAGCTGTGCTCCGCGGTTTCTCCCGCGTAACTCCCGATCCTGTGGGAATATCGGGATAAAAGTAGCCTATGTGTTAATCCAGGTCTCCAGCTATCTAGATTAAACTAAATCGGTCCAGTAGTCCCGGAGCCTATTCGTTACAAACAAACAAAATAATCTTGTATCTTGTAGTGTACATTAGATGTATTGTGATCTTTGGTGAAGGCAGCAAAAACATAATTAATAATTTTCTCTGGCACGTTAGCGTGAAGAAAAAGAAGAAAGGGAGCGGCTTGCGGCGGAACAGGCCCGACTAGCTCGTGAAGAAGAAGAGGAACGACTGAGAATCTTGAAACAGAAACAAGATGAAGAGAGAATGGCTAGGATACAGGCTGGAGTATGTTTACCTAACCTAACCTTAGCTGCTGAGAGATTTCTTCATTGTCAGGATGTTTTATATACGAAAAAGTTTCGCGCACAATGACACGAAAGTGGTTCCCAATAGTGGTGTTAATTGTGTCCCTCAGAATAATTTCGTGGTTTAGCCACTGGTGTAGAACACATTTAGGTGAATGACCGCATTACACGCTAATTTGATATTGGCTTTAATATCAAACAAAGTAAACTAAGAAATTCTATCAATTTTGTGCTAGAATAGGTACTTAATTTTTCTAATTTTATTTTTTTTATTTAACCGACCTCAAAAGTTTCTTAGTTCGTTGCGTCTTTTATTTTATGATCAATATATTATTTCTTAGTGGTACTTACAAAAAACGTAGATATACCTACCTATACACTTACAATAGGACTATTTTTAACATTTTTATAACAATTTCAAAAGATTATAGGTATGTATATATTCTGTACCATGTATTCTAACAATTGGCTACGTTTGATGTGAATTGCTTCAGCCTTGCCTTTTATTAATTACCTCTAATCTTCAAAATAAATACGAAACAAAGTTAGTTTTTGTGTTTATACTCTTTCAAATTGTACTATATTATGCCAGTTACCAGCAGACCCGGAGCCGGAAGTGGTCGAAGTTGTCGAAGGTGAAGAGGGCGAGAAGGTGGAAGGCGAAGAGACGGAGGCACCCACTGAAGTTACTGATGAACCGCCGCCGGTTAGTTACTCAAACCTTACTTGCTATTTTTGCAATAATGAATAGTCCCATCACGGGGCTATGGAGCCCCGGACCTTTGGAAGACGTGCGTGGAGCCGAAGCCAACACGTAAAGGCTATTTACAATAACAAGTTTAATGACTAACTGTGATGTGGACACCAAACCGGCGCGGCGCTTATCTCTGTCTCCACAATAAATGCAGCCAAGGACAATCTCTGGAATTGATATAACTAATAATACAATAATAATAGTTATTCTATTAGTGTGCAACTGTCCCTTGGGTGGTGCTAAACGAGCTCAAAAATTCGCCAATATATTATAGGTAATCAATCACTACATAGTATAAAATAAAGTCGCTTTTTATGTCCCTATTTTCCTTTGACTGCTTAAATCTTTAAAACTACGCAACGGATTTTGATGCGGTTTTTTTTAATAGATAGAGTGATTCAAGAGGAAGGTTTATATGTATAATACATGCATAATATAGCCGTGCGAAGCCGGAGCGGGTCGCTAGTATTTTACAAGTTATTGGTAGGTAAGCCATTGCTTTGAATAGGTCAACTTCCCCAAAGATTAGGATTTCCTGACTCGTTATACGTCGATACGTGTATTAGTTTCCACTTCAGATAATTTATTGAAAGCTGTGTAAAATAAAGCAAAGTATGATTTAGGAAGATGAACTCGACGAAGAGAAAGTAGAAGCAGAAGAAGAATTCCACTCGGATGTAGAAGTTGAAGGAGAGGACTACATCCCACCAGGCGGGCTGTTCGTACCTGGACTGTACTCTCCGGCTAACGATCTGTCTAAATCTAATGGATTAGCTCTGTTTTTTCCTAAGGTGAAGTTGGCTTTTGATACCCTAAGGTAGAAGGACCTATAGTGCCGTCAGGTACCACGGATGACTCGCAACACGTCCCCGCAGTCCCAACACCAAGGCAACTGAGGAACCGTAACCGGTGGATTTTTTAGTGGGTAAACCTCTGGTCGTATTCCACCGTCAGACCACAGGAAGTTCCACATACCCTCGCTGCTCTACCGTGAGCGGCGGAATGGTACATAAGGGCGCATTTCCTCCACCTTAAAAAGCGAACTTTTATTGACAGCTTTTTCTTTGCCTTTTTCTTCATTTTCCGGAATATTTGTAAGTGCTTGCGAGAGCAGGATAAAGGGTTTTTGTTATAGATCTAAAAAATATGCATGCAAATTATGACATAGTTAAATACTTACCTATAATCTTTTATCCTACTCTGCCAAGGTATCAAAGACGTCGAAGTATCTAGGATGATGATTATATTAGATACTTTTTATAGGTAAGTAACTGTAACGAACCAACCTCACCGGGATGCCTTGGCGACGTCGTCAGCTACGTAACCAACTGATTCGTATTGAAGTGTATATATGTTAACTCGCCTGGCGAGTTTGGAAGCGTAGCCACAAACGATGAGGCGCTTTGTGGAGACCAGAAACTCTGGCATCCTGGTGACATAGCCACAGTAGCCAGTCAAATGTATACGTGTAAACTGCGCCTCAAACACTCAGTGTCCAACGGGTTGCCAACGAGGAAGGACGCTCTCGTTTTTTGTGGTAGATGACAACAGCCAGTGGGTAGGTACTCTATTTGGGTAGCCAGAAGTAGGCATGAATACGTAGCCAGCGACGTCACCATAGCGTCTCGGCAAGGTAGCACCATAAGAGTAAAAATCAAAAGCTTTAATTTGTAATTTACCGACAGGTTGTCACGGATCAAACTGTTATAGAGTCGGAGTACCTTCCGCCGCACGTTCTCATCATGTTCACTGTCGACAAGAGGCATGAGGTCCAGGAGATCATCAAGCAATACTCTGATGAAATATTAGCTGTTAGTTGCAAAACTTAACACTTTGACAGCTGACAGGGTTTTTACAACAAAGTGAGTGTACAAATTATGATGAAGATCTGAGCAAGAGATTGGAACTTGTACTACTTGAATATGGGCTATTTTCCGCAACTAGACTTCTTTGGGCCTTTTTTGCGGCTAGGTTAGACCTTATACTACCCTCTCAGCTTAGTAGACCATATCCAGTTCATCACGATGTTATCCTTCACCGCAAGAGCAATTTTTGTTAAGAAAAATCCATAGATGCGCGGCTGGCTAGGATACGAAGCCACGACCTTCGGCATAAAAGTCGAGGTATCTACCATCTATCACTAGGCCAACCCTAATGTATCATACAAATCTTTAAATAGTGGTATGGTTCAGGCCACCCTACCACCAGGGCTATAGCCAGAGGTGATGATGAATGGATCAATATTCTTCCCATATAAACTTTTTAAAACGCACACGATTTGTATTCATACTAAATATTTTCCAGGGTCTTAATCGCGTATTTTTTATTTCTCTTACCTCGACGATCCGACTATGTTACAATAGTCATGGTCGCGAGGAGACCAGGAGGAGGTGGCTGAGTCTTCTCGCGACCATGACTATTGTAACATTCTTCCCATATGTTTCAGACAGGGATATTCGTTGGCGATGATCCATCTAACGTTGAACACATCGCATACACGGTCAAACAGTACGACAAAATGGAAAGGCTTAGGAAACAGTAAGAACTTTTATAATCTAAAACGAAACTAATCGGTAAACAAAGTTATCCTTAAATTGCATCTATGACGTATGATCATGGCGAAATGGTAAGCGCACTACGGTATAAAGGGGGTTGCGAGTTCATGTCTCGTCCCGGTGAAGATGAGTTTTTCGTTGAAAAATATATCCAGAAAGTCCAGTGCAAGCTCACGCAGTTGAAGCTCATAAATACAGTCTCTACATCTCCAAAAAATTCAAAAATCGCAAAACAAAAGTTGTTCGCTTACACAGACACTCGGGGACTACCGCGGTAAAGCTATTGCACCGTGCGAGCTTCGTACAGTCGTACCATATACATAAACGTTTAGCGAACGCTTGGCCGAGCTACATGGTAGGCGGAATGCCCCCCCCCCCACTCCGCCTACCATGTTAGGTTTTATTATCGTTACGGAATTTCTTGATTCGGTTGCCGCGCTCAAAGCCCGCGATAAAAGCTATGCAATAGCCAAAAAAAAAGGTTTCTTGAAGCCAGAAATATTTTTCATTAAATAATTCTGGCTTCTTTTTTTCATTTATTAATTTATTCATTCTATTACAGGTGGTTTTGTATTAAATAAGGACATACATGATACCCGTTGTATATTGGTCATGTTAACTAGTTAACTTAACATACATCTTTCAATTGAATTAATAATCTTCTCCCAATAGACGCTAGAGACTAATTTCTTGTATATAGTAAAAGTTCTTGAAAATAATTTAAGCAGTATTTTTAATTTAAGAATATTGCTTTTAAATTAAAAATACAGCTTATCATTTGAAGATTTTTTTACTTAAATCAAAAAAATATGCTCTAGCGTCTATATGGCGATGTTTATTTCTTGCTTTAAAAAAAACTTTAAAACTTTTTTCTTCCCTCTTTTCGTCAGATTGTCGATTGTGAAAGTCTGAGCCTACACATATAAGCTTCTTTATTCCAGTAAGGACCGTCTAGCGGTGATGGTATCCCGCAAGCGTAGTTTACCGCTCCTGCAGTTGGCAGGTTGTAACCCTTGCTACATCAGCGCCGACCCCAAGTCCGGGGAACGGGAGTGTCTCCAGTTGTTCCCTGTCGGATACGCGGACGACTACGAAGAGGAACCGAGTATTGTTGAAGAAGAAGTTGTGGTACATATTATACACTCTATACCCGATCCCGCTGGAATTTCGGGATCAAAGTAATCTATGTCCTTCTTCATCGCCTAAACTACTAAGTACTATGCCAATTTTCATCCAAATTGGTCTAGCCGTTTGACCGTGAAGAGGGAACAAATAAATAAAAAAAACTTTCGGATTTATTATTATTAGTTAGTTATATTAGTTAGGATTAGGATTTGGAAGTTATGATGGATACCGCCTAAGTACTTATCTAAGTAATTCTAAAATAAATTTTCCAGGAGGTGGTGGCAGCACCGGAACCGGAACAAGAGGTAAATTCTTACATCAGTAATCTCCTATAACCAGGCAATAAGTTGATCATGAATTCATGATAATATGCAAATACTAAATGAGATCCATAGCTTAGCCAACTTTAAAAACCTTACGGTCGATGAGACAAAGTCCCCTCCGCTGCGACCGACACTGTCTGAAGGCAACACTCACAAACTACTGAACGGATTTGCATACGGTTTACACCAATGGACCAAAGTGATTCATGAGGAAGGTTATAGTGTTAAATTCATTAATTAAGGTTTTGTGTAAATTGGCTGAAATATGATAAATATTTTTTCGTTTTATCTGAAGCCTGGGCGGGTCGCTAGAAGGGGTCGTTCTAGAATTATTGGCGACTTTCTTTGCGCTAAAATATTTGTAAAAGATTACTATTTTTGCCTAATATTACCACGAATTGACAATTCAACTGCCATCGCTATTATTAATCGGATGGGCGGAATTCAATATCCTCATCTTACTAGTATCAGTAGGAATATAAGCAATGGTGTGAATCCAACAAAATATTTATATTTGCCTGTTATATAAAATCGGCTGACAATCAAATTGCGTATGCGGAGTCTAGACGCTCTCACTCGGACATCGAATGGGAGCTCTATCAGACTTTGCATACAAAACCATTGTGGATTCTCGCTTTCTGCTTTCAGGTTGAAGCTCCCCCTGTTGAAGAAGAAGTAGAAGACGAAGAAGAGGAAGACGGATAAATACATTAATTACTTATATTTTAATATTATTTTAACACTGCTATTGTAATACTTAATGTGCATATTAATTATTGCATGAAAAATTGTTAAGGAAGTTCTTTTCGAACTTTTTGGTATAGACCTCAAACCTAACCTATCCAAAAAGTAAAAAAAACAAAAAAATCATAGATTAGACAAGAAATGTTCGTGTTAAAATTGTACCAAAATGTTGGTAAAGATTTTACTTAGAAACAGCAACACAATTTTCCACGCAATAGTTAAGAATTATATTTATAGGCGAAAGGCATTTAGCTTTTTGCTCCTAGGTATGCGCCTTTACTTAATAAAATTTTAACAAATTTTGGTGTTTTTACTCACTTTTTACTTAAGGTTTGAATTGATTAAGATAGTTCGTTATATTTAAAAAAAAACATTGATAAGATTCTAAGAAATAAGAAGAGACTAAGAAACAATGAAGAAAAAAAGGCGGGAAGCGTTCGGTGCGAGTAGGCGGGATTTTTAATTATAATTTTTAGAAATTAATTTTATTGATCAAATAGTGGTCAGGAAGGTTATTTTTGTATATATTTTAAGTGTTTAGTGTATTTGTATATATCTACGTGTAGGTAAGTTTTAAATTTAAGTATATAGGTGTAAATACAATGAGGCCGCCGGACCCCGGCGGCGGCGTCGGTAGCTGGGAGGACCTTGACCAGGGTCAGGGTTCTCCTGCAGTAGGTTATAATGTAACTGTATCATCCACAAATGAATCTGGTATGGAATCAGATGGATCGTGTTACCTCAAACGAGGGACATTGGTTGGATCGGATTCTTCAAAATCATTGAAACGTGCAAAACCACATAAGAAAAACTGCAAAACATGCAATAAACGCAAACGTAAATTTATTAAAAATAAAGATATTGAAGCTAATAGTGACTACGTTTGCAACTGTAACTCAGATAATGACACCATCGAGGAAAGAGTAGTTAAGAAACACGTAAGTACTTACCCTGAAACTAAACCGATGGCACCTCCAGCAAACATTACCCCAGTCGCAACCACATCCACACCGGCACCGGCACCGACACCAGCGCCCTCTGATGCGATGGAATTAGGTAGTGAAAAACCGCGTCCCTTTATTGGACGTACTCAATATGAATCTACTGATAGTAGCCCTTACATTGTTCATGTTCAGAGAGATTCAGCACCTAATGATGGGTACACACTTCACCCAATCACCTTTGGCAGATTTTTACAGCGTAATAATTTTAATAATATCATTCTTGGAAGTGTTAAAAAGATAGGTCGTAACAGGATGACTCTTTCCTTTTCGTCACACACTGATGCAAATAGTTTCATAACACAATGCAGTATAGTAGACCAAAAATTAAAAGCTTTTATACCTACTTTCAATGTTACACGGATAGGTATAGTTAAAGGTATACCATCCGATTGGTCGGACGTAGAGATTTTGGCAAATGTCAATTTGCCCATTGGATGTGGCAAGATATTAAAAATTAGGAGGCTTAATTATAAGGTGATCGTTGATAACACCCCTACGTGGAAACCATCACAGTCAGTCGTGCTCACATTCGATGGCCAGGTTTTGCCAAAAAGAATATTTATTTGCTATAATGCGTTGCCGGTAGAACTTTATACTTACCCTACGATTCAGTGCTACAGCTGCTGCAGGTTTGGTCACACCAAAACACAGTGTAGGTCTAAACCTCGCTGTTACAAATGTGGCCAAGCACATGATGGAGCAAACTGTAATATTGAGGAGGATAGTGCATCTTGTTGCCTATGCTCTGGTTTACATTTTGCAACAAGTAAATCTTGTCCGGAATTATCTAGGCAAAGGGCAATAAAAAAGACAATGGCAGAGAGTTGTGTGTCATATGCAGAAGCAAGTAAGTTTCATCCAGTTGTTACTAAATCATATGCAGATGTTCTTAATGGTAAAATGGTCACTCGATTTGAGCAAAATAGTACCCAAAATAGTCAACATTTAGCTTCCAGTCCTTCCACTTCCTATAGAAAAACTGTTACTCTAAAGCCTCGATCACCTTACAAGTCATCTAACTCACATCAATATGACCGTGCTGCACACCAGTCTCTTATAAAGGACTATGACATGCCTGTCTCTGCTAATGGTTGTGCATTGAAGTCACCAAACAACAATAGCAAAAATTCTCTTGATGTCATTCAGATTATTACTGACCTTATAAATTCTCTCTCTCAATCCAACTTAATAGAACCAAACCACGCTGCTACAATAATTGAATCAATCACTAAAACATTTAATCATAATGGCCCAAAGTCCAATCGACAGTCTACTACAATGGAACTGTCGCAGTGTTCGCAGTAGAAAAAGTGAACTCACTTACTTACTTAATAAATACAAACCAACTTTAATTGCATTATGTGAGACCTGGCTTGAGCCAGGTTCCACATTCAAAGTGAATGGGTACTCTTGTCTCCGCGTCGACAGACAAGACCGATATGCTGGAAACGCCCTACTCATTCACAACTCTACCTCTTTTACTCCTTTTACTCTTCCTTCGCACAGTGATACTTTTTCTATGATAGCTGTTATTATAAATAATATATGTATTATATCTATTTATATACCTCATCCTTCTGTTTCTATTTTTCAAGAGCTTTATAATATATTACTATTTATTCCTAAACCGTTTATTGTTGTTGGTGACTTCAATGCACAGCATGTCTCATGGGGAAGTTCCTCATCAAACTCCTATGGTAATGCTCTTATGAATATTTTAGATGAGCAAAACCTTTGTGTTCTTAACACAGGTGTAGCCACTCGGCGCACAAACCCGAGAGAAGGTAAAAGTGCAATAGACTTAGCAATAACAACTCCAAATTTAGCATCAACATTGTCTTGGTACAGGCTTTCTTCTTCACATGGCAGTGACCACTTTCCAATAATAATAAGATCTCCTTCCAATAGGAACAATAGTGTATCACCACCATACATAAGTACTAGAAAATATAAATATTGTGATAAAAGTAACTGGAAGGTATTTAGGGAACATATTGAAAACAACATAGGTAACTTACCGTCTTTGCAGACCACAACTGAGGAAGTGTGCTCTAATGCTTTTACTAAATTGATAACGGACTCGGCAGATAGAGTATTCCCAGTTAAAAAGAAATTAAATAAAATTCCTTCTCCTCCTTGGTGGGACAAGGAATGTACTCAGGCGGTTAGGATTAGAAAACAGGCAGAGTTGGCTTACAATTCAGAAATGACTGACGAAAATTTTAATAATTTAATTGAAATCATGAAAAACACAAAGAAATTATTTAAAGAAAAACGCGTCATGGGATGGAGAAGTTTCTGCGCTAGTATTTCTCCTGATACTCCACCCAGTGTTGTATGGAATAACATGAAACGGTACAAGTGTGCGATGTCAGATTCTAGTTTTTCCACTCTTCCACCTTCGCGTAGCTCAGAGTTTTTGGATCATCTTGCACCGCCTTTTGTTCCGGAGGAGATTTTATCGATTCCTCATGCTTTACCAACACATATTCCACAGAGTGGCCTCAATGGTCCCTTTTCCCTTGAAGAGCTCAAGGGAGTGCTATCGAATCTTCGTGATTCAGCTCCGGGAGAAGATGGCATTCCTTACATTTTTATTTCTAGGTTAGACGATAAAAGCTTGCAGTACTATTTACAAATAATAAACGCTGTCATTTTGACAGGCAACGTTCCAGACTTGTGGAAATCACAGATAATATTACCAATTTTAAAACCAAACAAAAATCCGTCAAATGTCACTTCATACCGCCCAATTGCCATGTCCCCAGTGATAGCTAAAATTGCTGAACATTTAGTAAAAAATAGATTAGAGTGGTATATAGAACACAACAACTTATTGTCTGATTCCCAGTTTGGATTCCGCAAGGGAAAAGGTACCATTGACAGTGTTAGTATCCTTGTAACGGATATACGCTTAGCATTTTCTCAAGAGAGGTCCCTTGCCGCTTCTTTTCTTGATTTTAAATCGGCCTATGACAATGTCCTTTTACCAATTTTAAAAAACAAACTTCAAAATTTAAATGTACCACCCATACTTATTAATTTTATTATTAACATAATGTCAGGAAGGTTAATAAAGTTAGGATCTACATCTCGGATGCTATGGAAAGGATTACCGCAGGGCTCGGTATTGAGTCCGTTACTTTATAGCATTTATACCTACGACTTAGAAAGATCTCTGACCGGAATTTGTAATATACTCCAGTATGCTGATGATGTAGTCTTATATTGCGCGGATAAACTTGTAAATGATGCCTGTTCGAATTTGACGAACGCTTTAACACGGTTAGGTCAATGGATGGATAACAATGGGCTACAGTTGTCAGTATCCAAATGTTCCGTAGTGCTTTTTACTAGAAAGAGGTTACCACCTCCTGTAACTGTCAATTATAATAATGATCCATTACCGGTCAGCACTCGGGCTAAATTTTTAGGCATCATACTGGATGAAAAACTCACAGGTCTGCCTCATGTCGAGTATATTAGTACGAAGTGTGAACGCAATATCAACTTGCTCCGTTGCCTTTCGGGTGTTTGGTGGGGTGCTCATCCGTATTCCCTGAAGCTGGTCTACAACGCTCTAATTCGAAGTGTTCTAGATTATGGGACCTTTTTGTTGGAGCCTTGTAGTCAGGCGGCTTTAGGGAAGTTGGATAGTATTCAGTCAAGGGCCTTGAGGGTAGTCACTGGAGCGATGAAATCTAGCCCTATTAATGCCTTACAAGTCGAATGCTCTGACCCACCATTAACTCTGAGACGTCAATATCTTTGTGACAGATTTTTGTACCGTGCTTTGCGATTTTCTGACCATCCAGTTATTTCAAAAATCAATGCCTTATTAGAATGTATCCATCTCAGTTATTGGGCTCATAAGCAATTACCTTGTCTAGTAAGGAGTATGCAAAAGTTTTTATCCATTGAGGCACCTACTCATCGTTCCTCTTGCCTCCCGTTATTTAGCATTTCCTACGAAGCCCTAATTTTGTCTCCGGGTGTGCATGATAATGTTGATGTCAATAAAAATAGTATTTGTGCTCAGGAAGTATTCAAGATCTCTGCAAACTCCAGATGGGCAAATTGGCATTATATTTTTTGTGATGCATCTAAACTTTCTGTTGATGGATGCGTTGGTGTGGGTGTTTATCACCAACAATATAATATAGTACAAAAAACTAAACTACCTCCTCAATCATCTGTATTCACTGGAGAGTGTGTAGGCGTACTAAAGTCGGTAGAATATATTCTTTTGATGAAACTCCCAAACACCGTTATATTCACCGACTCGAAAAGCTGCCTGGCAGCTATCCAAAGATTTCCATTCAAAACTAAAAATCACTTCCCTGCAGTTTATAAAATAAGAGACAAGTTGCACGAGTGTGTGACGAGAGGGCTTGCGGTCGAACTTGCATGGGTTCCTGGCCACACAGGCATTAGGGGCAATCTCAAAGCGGATGAACTGGCCAAAGATGCAGTAAATGTAGGAGATGTAGATTGCTTTGTAAATAACCCTGATGACTTAATGAGTCAGCCTACACTTTATCTACAGGAATCCTGGGATAAAGTATGGGCAGACAGCGCAAAGAAAAAGGGCAAGTACTTTTTTAACATTAAACCGAAAACTAATAAAAAACCTTGGTTTTATCGCATCAGACTTGATAAGACATCTACCTCAATTTTGATTAGGGCGCGTCTTGGTCATGTTTGCAGTCCTGCTCATCTGGCCAGGATTGGTATTATAGAGGATGCCTCATGTGCTTGTGGTTGTGATGAGGCTAATATTAACCACGTGATTCTTGGCTGCTATCTTAATGATAGTGTTAAACTGTATGAAAGCCTTTTGTCCTTGCATGTTGAGCTTCCAACCAATGTCCCGTGTTTGTTGGCATCAAATGATCCCTCTATATACAAATCATTATCTACGTATTTATCTGATAATAATATTAAACTTTGAGGTTTTATGGTACCTATATTTAATTTTATATATTTTATTTATTTTATGTACCTTTAATCTAATATTTAAGTTTACCATTGTCCTACTTTCCTGATCCTATCCATTATTTCCCAAATTCCGTTTTTTATTATTTTTGTATATATGTAGCTCTCTAGTTCGTTAATGTAATATTTTTCGCTTCCCTAATTTTAACATAAAAAACTAAAAAAAAAAAAAAGTAAATAAAAACAAGGAAGAATGAAATACTTGACACTATGGCTATGGAAGAATGAAATACTTGATACTGGCAACTGGTGGAAGGAAGGCCAAAAATGTTCGGTCACAGAGCTGACCGGACAAAAGAAAAAAAAAAAAAAAAAAAGAAACAATGAAGAAGATCCGATTTTAGTACTTACCTTTAGGCACAGAATATATAATAGTAGGTACAAGTCTTTATGTAAAATTGAATTTCTACCTATTATTCATTTTTTATTGAATATTTTCATATGTTACTTTTCCTTTATACATCAAGATTAAGGTGGCCTACGTGGGATTGGTGTGAGGGAGCAAAAAATACTTAATAATACTTGGTTATACTTTTACTTTACTATTTGTATCCTTAAACAGAATTTCCATTTTTTTGTAGGTTCAAACACAGACGTCAAGTATAAACGAATTGAATTGAGTATCAATGAACTCTCCTGAATAACTTTTAACAATTAACTCTCCTGCCATAGAGAAGGCAGTTGGAGATGCCGGTGAAGACGCAAGACTGTTCGCAGCGTCTCTGGCTGAAGAAATTGTTTGAGTTACCGCCGCATCCGCTGTACTCGAACTTTACACACTTGCGGACATACGGGTTGTAGCCCCATCTAGATAATATATATGTTATGAACCAAGTTATTAATTCGGGCATTATACATATTGCCGGGGCATTATGAATAATGACAAGCTACTTTGGGCAAAGTGATTAATTATCATCTAAGCTTTAAATCCCGATATTCCCACGGGATCGGGACTCGGCCGCCTCTGACGATGCGGACGACTCTGATGACGTCATCGGAAATATAAATGTAGATACCTTATCTCTATTATTATAAGGTACCTTTTTCCGTGGACGGCAAAAATTCGATGCGTTCGGCGCGTATCAATCGTTCATCTAAATCGGTTTAGTAGTTTCCGAACGTATTCAATGCAAACAAACCTATCCACTTCATAATAGTACTAGCAGCGCTCCGCGGTTACACCCGCGTAATTCCCGATCCCGTGAGAATATCGGAATAAAAAGTACCCTAAGTTAATGTCAAATAAACAATGTATCCTCATACCAAGTCTCATTAAAATCAGTCCAGTAGTTTCGGAGTCTATTTAATGCAAACAAACAATCTTTTCTCTTTATATTATTAAACTATAGCTGCGCTCCGCGGTTTCACCCGAGTAACTCCCGATCCCGTGGGAATATCGGGATCAATTAAGATGTACCTAAGCTATCCTATCTTTCAAGTTGGATCAGTGCACACGGTGTGCAAATTTGATTTAAATCGGTTTAGTAGTTTAGGAGTCCATCGCGCACAAACAACGTGACATGTAATTAGGGTTCCGTAGCCAAATGGCAAAAAACGTAACCCTTATAGATTCGTCATGTCTGACTGTCTGCCGTATGTCACAGACACTTTTTTATGTACACACACACACACACATTGCCAATTAGCTGTTTAAAAATAAAGTATTTACCTATTTTGTTATTTTTTATATTGTATATCGTATTGTATAGTATATTGTTTAAAAAAAACATAATCAGGTAACATTACTGTACAACCTTACAGATTTTCGAGTGAGCTCTAAGTCACATGGGGTTCAGCTAATTAATAATGTGACTGTACCTACATATATTAGAAAAGAAAAAATAAGCATGCATGCGACCGATCGCTGTGGACTAAGGGAGACGACGGGCGCTATAATTTAATTCTGGCCTATTTTTACAAAAACCTAAAAAAAATACGTGTTTTGGTGGGTAAGTAGGTCGAAATACCCAAAGGTTTTACCTGGTTAATGTCTCATTAGTCATGATAGTATCGTCATCTTTGGACTCATCGTGGACGCAGTAGCCTTTAAGTGGTCGCATGAAGCAGATGTGAGGTTTTCCGCTATCAGCCGGTATCACGGCCCATGGCGGAGGATCCTGGGGCTTTCTTCCGGGTTTTAAACCTGCAATGTTAACCACCGAACAAATGGCGTAAACCGCTTACATAAATATACTATAAAGCTGAAGAGTATGAGATATTATAAAGCTGAAGAGTTTGTTTGTTTGTTTGAACGCGCTAATCTCAGTACAGTACTAGTACTGGTGCGAATCGAAAAATTATTTTTGTGTTGGATAGTCCATTTATCGAGGAAGCCTATTAGTCTACTTAATAATTAATTATGCAAATACATCACTGAGCAGTATCCCATATCTGCACCACTTTAGCACACAACTCATCTCGCAATTTATATCTGTTTGTTTGTTATATAAATATGTTGTACCTATGCTTCTTGAGGTGCAATAAATGAATATCTATCTATCTACTTTTTATCCCGATATTGGCACGGGATCGGGTGTTACACGGGTGAAACCGCGGAGTGCAGCTAGTTGCATTATAATTTTACTAGCTGCGCCCGGCGGTTTCAACCGCGTATATAAGTCTCGATCCCGTAGGAATATCAAAATAAAAAGTAGCCTATATATGCGTTGATCCGTCAGTAGAATCAGTATAAAATTTTTTATATGTATAGAAGAAGAAGATTACATACCTTTCCACGCTGCCGGCCTGTTTGGGTCATCATAATCCGATTCCTTCATATTATTCTCTATGTTTGTATAGTTTAGCTGCTGTTTGTACCTTTTAAAAAGGATAAATTGTGCAGTACGGCGTACTATAATTATACTTCGTTTTACCCTAATGATAAGAACCCATGGACGTGACTTTAGTTGCTCTGTTTCAAATAATACTTTCAAAATATATTTTGACCTTATTGAGCGTGATCACATTAAAAAAACCCATGAGTGTCTTGTGCCTTCTTCTCATTGCTGGGCGCGTTCCAAAGGCACACATCCTAACTTAGTTTTTACTAGCGACCCGTCCCGGCTTCGCACGGCTATATTATGCATGTATTATACATATAAACCTTCCTCTTGAATCATTCTATCTATTAAAAAAAAACACATTCAAATCCGTTGCGTAGTTTTAAAGATTTAAGCATACAAAGGGACATAGGGACAGAGAAAGCGACTTTGTTTTATACTATATTGTAGTGATGATAGTGATGACGTTTCTTTGTGATCTTTGTACTAAATGTATTAAAGCATACAAGTGAATAAAAATGTTGACTTTGACTTTACCATTTCGTATACCAATCCTGCCACTTGGCTTGCATTTCGGGCGTCGGAGTCCAAAACTCCTTGATAGATCCGTGGTCTTTGACGAATAACGGAGCTTCGGTCCCCGAATCCCCTCGGCAACTCAACACTACTTTTATAGTTATAGTGAGGAAAGCCAATATTTTAATCATAATTCTAGCGTTGAATACACTGGATTAGTTGGTGCTGTGAAACAGCTAAAAAGTTTTGGCATATCTCTGGGAATAGCAATTAACTTTTTCGGTTGATTGATTGGATTTTCTGCGTAAGCACTTAATTAACGAAACATGTGAAAACTTAATTAAGTAACAAGTGCAAAGTGAATTTTTGAATTTTGAGTTTTAGTTGATTTCCAATTAAAATCTATTTTAAGAGGGTTTCATATCTACTTATTCATACAAAAACGGATATAGCTTTTTTCTCTTGTACGATTGTGTTTTTTTTTTAGTGTATTTATGTAACTCCCGTCGTCGCGTCTCCCCTGGGGGAGATTTTGAAATTAGTAGTTAATTTTAAATTTTAAAAATTAGTAAACCTAGAATATAAACAACTTAAGGTTGAATGTTTCGTATCGCTAAGCAAAGTATTCCGCTAGATGGCGCTTGTTTTCCCCGAAAGTATTGTTTTATTTTATTTTGCTATAATTGACGTGGAATTAAAGTATTTGTATATATATTGCCTGTTTTCTAGTTTGCTCTGAACATATTTCAAACATAATTTAATTTTTTGGAAGTCACATTTTAATGTATTTCCAATGTACAATTTTTAACTCTTGTCACGATATAAATGACACGCACACATACAAAACAATAAACTGTAGCAACTATAGACTATATTTGACGTAGTCCTACAGATACCGATTGGTGTAGTCATTTAGAGCGGCGGGGTAGTGTTCTGAAGAGCCCCGGTTCAAATCTCGATACAAATATTTTTTTTTAATGAAAATATATTTTTGAATAAATTTTCAAAAACAGGATCAATTTTATGGTAGGTACTGTTAGTAATCATTTTTTTTTTAAACTAGGACGAATTCTGAACTATGCAAATTGTACTAGGTCTGAATGAAAAGAGAAAAATAAAGACAAAGTAATGTACAAAAAGGTTTATTTATTTAAAATTAGTTCTATCTTATCTTATATCGCGGGCTGACATAGCCAGCAACACTTCGACCCCTTGGGATCGATTAACGCAGCGATCCCACTAAGAGGAAAAATCCTATGTTCCTCGAATGTAGTAGCCCTTCACTGATTTCCCACTCTTGCGTGTGTTTCTTATCAACGTAATCCTTTACGGCCTTTGTGATTGTGCATGCTGGCAGGCCCGTACATGGTTCTGGTCCAAGCATAGCACTTGCCGATCCTGTTCTTGCAGCTCATCAGCCTTCTCATTTCCTGCTATTCCTTCATGGCCTGGGACCCAGAGTAGTCGTAGTTTGTTCCTACGGCCCAACTTGTGTTTAATAATTCAATCACTTACAAGACACTAAAATTTCCTCAAGGTTTATTTTCAGTAGGTGCTCAGATGGATGACACTTTAAACACAATAGTAGGAATATAATAAATGATTATAATATTTTATTTTTGGTTTTTCTATTTATTGACTACTTGACATCTCTGTTGACTCTCCGTTACCTAGGTAACAAGCGCGCATCTAGTGCGAGGCAAAGTATCGACTGGGTGTATGTTGCCAGTGTGTACAACAAACAGTACCAAAAAAACAACAAGACTGCTTGGTTTTTTTTCTCGCGAATTACTATACTTCATTTATATTTTATTATATTTTTATACTATTAATTAAATGCAAACAAGTATAAATGTTTATTTATTTATTATATACGTAAAGTGATAATTTGATAAGTCTATCAAAATAACGTATAATTCAAGTATCAAAAGTGACGCGACAGTGCCAAAAGTTACATAAAATCTTGCAGGTGTAGGTCTGGCAGCACTGAGTTGAATATCATGCAATTGAAAATATTTTGATTTTTATTAGACAGATTAGACGGAGAGGCAACGTCGCCCTTATCCAGCAAACTGTATTGCGGCTCTGCTCTAGCGTAATTGCGTGTTCCTGCTTCCACACACAACGCGACAACGTCGCGTGTTTCCACACATCTATGCATCACTTACACTATGACCATACGTCAATATAACCGTGCACCACTACATACGTAAAATTGGTCTCTTTTTTCACGCTGAAACAGAGTACTTCCTGGATGTTAAACAGTGATATTTTTGGTCTGCCCCTACAATAGCTTAAATTAGGCCTACTTTAAGTCATAATAAGTTAAATATCTCAGTATAAAACGTAGGAATCTCTAAAACATTTAGTAGGGAAAACGTATAACCTTAAGGGATTAACACCAAATGTTATACATTTGGTTGCTAAATTAAGGATGAAACAGGTAAAAAAATCTATCAAAAATATCATTGGTATGTGGATGTAATCCTCTTAAGCATTAGATTTTAATTGGATTTTTTAAATCTATAATTAAGGCACAGTTTGGTAACTGAACTGCAATATTGTGACGTTTTAAAATGAATATAATAAAGTTATTATTCGTATTTATAATAATAGACGGTTGTTTGAAGCTTACTCGAGGATGTCAAGGCGGTGCTGGATTAGACCTTACAACCACAACAAAAAGAACACGAATCGGTAACGTATTTTAATCATATTATTAAAATACTTATAATCCTAATAAACCGTTTCTCTTACGGTTTTTTGTATCATGTTTTCGTAACGCGTAACACTTTTTCTCGACTAGGCCCCTCGCCAACCTGCGATAAGGAATTTCGTTCCAAAAATGCATGAAAATAAAGGACTTATGTACTTAATTTACTGCACTTTGCAACAATATTGACAGCTAGCCCTTGGGTTTAGGTAAATGGTTTACGCCCGTCGCTCGTTTCCCTTAACATTTAACAAATAATATAAAACAAAAGTTTGAATTTCCAAAAGTTTTTCCCCTAAAGGGTTGTTCAAACAACCCTACTGCCACTGTTTCAGTCTCCTCGTGACGATGGCATAGTCAAAAAGTCGAGGTAAGCGAAATAAAAATACGCGATTAAGACCCGGGAGAATTATTACTAAGAACAACCCCCTTTTGTATTAGAAACCTTTCGTTGAAACACGTACAGTCACATTACCAATTAGCTGAACCCTGTCAAGGCTGAACCCCACGTGACCTTACCTTACAGACGTGCGAGTGCACTCGCACGTCTGTAAGGTTATCACTTCACTTCACTACATAGTATAAAATCAAGTCACTTTTCGCCGTCCCTATGTCCCTATATCCCTTTGTATGCTTAGATCTTTAAAACTACGCAACGGATTTTGATGCGGTTTTTTTTAATGGACAGAGTGATTCAAGAGGAAGGTTTACATGTAGAATATAGCCGTGCGAAGCCGGGGCGGGTCGCCAGTATATATATTTTACAGATATGCCAATGACTCAGACTCTGGGTCACGTGGGGTTCAGCTAATTTGTAATGTGACCGTACATTGTGTACCAAGTAAATTGTTTCCCAGATGACCCAGTGGATAGGAACTCACCACACGCTTGGGGTGGATTCGAAGTGCCGGGTAAAGTGAAGGAGAAATGGAAGAACTGGGCGAGCAACTACAAGGATATGTTGAAGAAACAGGAGTTGGAGACGGATGAGAAGTATAAGAAGGAACGGGGACCTGGAAGCGGGTGGCCTGATGCCTGGCAAGGTAAACTGCAGGGATCTACGTAAGGGCTTTTTGAGCTGCAGCCCAGGACCGTGTGAATACAAAAGGCTGGAAAAAGATAGGATTAAATTTTAATGTTTTCAATGAAAGCTGCTGGGGAGCTTCCATTGAAAACAATAGACGATGTTTTTTAACCGACTTCAAAAAAAGGAGGAGGTTCTCAATTCGGTTGTATGTATGTTTCTTTTCAATGGATGTTCTCGCATATCTTTTTTTTAATAATATGTAGACTACTAATTTCTAAAACACGTTAAAATTAGATAACACCACATAGTATCACTACATAGTAGGAATAAAACAAAGTTATCTTATCTATTTCGAGAAAAATTTAAAGAGATAAATATATTAACGCTCTATTCACAATATATTTACGAAAACTTGCTCTACGTTCACAAAAATCCTGATATTTTTCGCAAAAATAGCGATATTCATAATTTCAACTTAAGAAACAGGGATGAGCTGACCTTGCCCGGTAGTAGGCTCCGGAAAATAAGCAGTTAATAGTACATGTGTGCTCTATTATAATAAATTACCTAAAGATGTATATGACATGTCCATTAACAAATTCAAAACTTTTATAAAGCATAAATTGTGCGGTAAGGCATACTATGATACCTCTTCGTACCTTAATGATAAGAATCCATGGATGTGACTTTAATTGCTCCATTTCAAATAATACCTTCAAATATTTGTAATATTGACCTTTGTGAGCGTGATCACATAAAAAAAAACCCCATGAGTTTCTTGTGCCTTCTTCTCATTGGTGGGCGCGTTCCGAAGGCACACATCTTAACTTAGTTTTTAAGACTATTTCAAGTGATCATGTGTATGTAAATACATAAGCATTGAAAGAAATAAAGAAATTTGAATTTGAATTTATTAGGGGCTGACAAATAGCCAGCAACACTTCGACCCAATGGGACTTCCCGCCGTCTGTCTGTATGTAGGTACTATGCTTAGATCTTTAATGAATTTTGATGCGGTTTTTTTAATACTTAGTTATTGTGATTCAATAGGAAGGTTTGTATATAAAACAAAACTACCAGGCGTACGAAGTCGAGGGCAACAGCTAGTTATTAATAAAATTTGTTAGTATTTATATTTGTAAATAGGTATCGGCGGCGGACATGGTGGTGACCAACCTCCGCCATGGTCCTACAAACCCATCAACACTGGCCTGCCAGAGTTCTGCTATCTACCGCCAGATCGTGGAAATTGCCCGGGCTCAGAACAAACTAGGTACATACGTGCTTTTGTACTTTTTTATGAAATAAAATGAATATACTTAAATGATTTTTACACTTATCTTTTGACGTGATGATGAACACCTGCATTCACAAAAAAGTGTCACGGTAATATTGTGTGACGTCATGCGTCCCGTTCACATTAGGAAACAAGGTATTTAATAATAATATCGCTCATCTGGGCTTGTGTTATGGTGACGACTGACGAGTGACAAATAGAAGACTCATATAAGTAAATAAAAAATAGGAATATTTAACAAAAAAACCTCAAGTTTTCATCGTTTTCTTATGACGTTATCAAGTAAAATCATGGTCCGTAAACCGACTTTACAGACAACTGTTTTTTTTATTTATAATTTTGGAGCAAATTTCGGAGCCTATTCGTTACAAACAAAAAGATCTTTCGTCTTTATAATCTATACACAGGTATTATTATAAAGCTGCAGAGTTAGTTTGTTTGTTTGAACGCGCTAATCTCAGGAACTACTGGTTTGAATTGAAAAATTATTTTTGTGTTGGATAGTCCATTTATCGAGGAAGGCTATAGGCTACTTTTCATTTTGATATTCCCACGGGATCAGGACTTACGCCGGTAAAACCGCGGAGCGCAGCTAGTGTTAGTATATTTATAAATAAATAGGTCAGCGTTTAACCATATGTTCGTGACTCAAACACCCCCACATAAACGCGAGTGAAGGTAGGAAGACGGCAGTAGAACAAATACAGTCGTACCACTCGGCCGAGCTATATGGTAGGCGGAGTGGGGGGGTGATAGGTTTTATTTTCGTTACGGAATTTCTTGATTCGGTCGCTGCGCTCAAAGCCCGCGATAAAAGCTATGCAATAGCTTAAAACTTCTCCGACCCATTCTCCTTTTGTGGCTGCACCTATTCATAGCCATCCATGGGTCACGTTTGGGACATCTATAGTTCTAAATTCCACAGATGCAAGTATTGCGAACCCACTGCTCCTTGAAGGTCTCCCCCACATCCCACCATCATTGGTCACGGTCAGGTAATTTACCATAACATTAAAGTTAAATAAGGTTCATGCAAAAAAAATGTAAGTAGTGTCGTTTGGAAATTAAATATGTTAGGGATACCTTTGACGAGGAGTGGGACTTTATAGGGTAACAAAATAAAAAATGGTTGTCTGTGAAGTCGGTTTGATAACATCATAAGAAAAAGATTTTTTGTAATTCCTTTTTTTCTTGTTTTCCTATATTTATTTTTTTCCATTATGTGTGTCTTCTATTCGTCACTCGTCCCCATAACACAAGCCTAGATGAGCGATATTATTATCATGTGATTATTATTAAATACTTACTCTGTTTCCTAACGGGAACGGATGCGTCATGGTCATGATACCATGACGCATGACGTCACACAATATTCCCGTGACACTTTTGTGTGTATGCAGGTTTCTATGTTATTACGTCAAAAAAAAAATGTGTCGCTGGTACCTAAACCTACAACCAAATACCTAATATACCTCGGACAATGTTTTTGTTACACGCTCTATTATATCTAATTGGAACTCTGGTACCGTGGGAGAGGGGCAGGTGCTTGGTGTGGGACGCCACTTGTGTCAACACGTTTGCGGCGAGTCACCTGGCTCGCACTTCTAGGGTGGCTTCTGCGGCCGCTGAGGCAGCTGCGGCGTCCAAACACATTAAGTACGCTCCTCTCCAAAGTAGGTATTTGTTTGTCCCTGTGGCTGTGGAGACGTCTGGAGCGTGGGGTAGTGAGGCCATCGGGTTTATCCGGGAGATCGGGCGTCGGCTTAGGGCGCGGGGGCTGGATCATCGCTCCGGCGCATTCCTGGCTCAAAGATTAGCTATTGCCATCCAGCGGGGGAATGCAGCTTGTATTCTCGCATCTTTTGTGCCAGGAGTGTCGCGGGGCGGGTTATTTGATTAGATATAAGTTATTTATTTGTAGTTTTTATAATTTTAGGATGTTTTTTTATTTATTTATTTATTTTTTGTATCGATTTAAGTATTTGTTTCTTTATTTTTTTAATGATTGTGATTTTCTTTTAGTTTTATTTGCTTTTGTTTTTATATATACGATTATGTTTTAGAAAAAATGCCAATTTACACCTAAAATAAATGAATACGACAAATTCAGCCAGAATCATTTTCGTAGGTAACAGTATGAGTAATACGAATCCATTGAAACATTAAACAATCATTGGAGATTTAATTGATTTATAATCTTTTGTTTTCCAGGTGGACTTACAATCCGTACGTAGACCAGTGTGTACAATTCCAATATGTTTGCGAAGGCAATCAGAATAACTTCGACACACAGCTGAGGTGCATAGAGTTCTGTATGAAAGAACCTGTTACAGGGTGCGACATTAATACCAATATTTATATTGATGAATAAAATATTTCAAATAATTATTGTAGCTTTGTTTTATTTCTGAGGTAGTTAGATAGGTACCTATGCTATTTTACTTTAACCTTTTATAGTACTACTAGACCATCGAACTTGGTCCGATGGCGGACAGCGTACCGCGTTCGGTGGTACGGTGCGCTCTACGCAACAGACGATCGCACGGTCCAGTCGTTTTTGAGCGACCAACACGGACGGTCGCCGGTCATGGCTCCAATATAAAAAAAATATAAAAATAAAAATGGCGCTGGTATTGGCTACAGCAGCCACATCAAAACTGCCAATAAAAAAGCCCAAAAAAAAGAAAAGAATGGGCAAAATTTTACTTAAAACACAAAGAACAATACATAAGAAGTTTCATAAGAATCATATTCATAAGAGTTTCCATCTTCGAATGAGCCCAATTATATATGTTTTCTCCGTAATATTGATGTCTTGTCGCTCGGACGCTGCCGCCGTTTCGAGCAAGAGGTGTCGCACACTCGCATCAAAATCCAAAATCTGACAGAAATCTAGAATTTCTAAATAATTACAACGAAATTGCATAAAATCCAAAAATCGCAATCCAGGCCAGCGAACTACGATACGTCAAATAATTTGACAGCGACAGATTAGACAGACTACAGCGCCGAACGGTCCGGTGCGCCGTCCATACGATCGAACTTGGTACGGAGCGCACCACGTTCGATGTGAAAACCATCGAACCGTCCGCACCGATGTTAATACACATCACATGTTAATACATCATACACATGTTAATACATATCTACTCACGATCGAATAAGGTACGGAGCGTACCAAGTCCGCTGTGCGGACCGGACCGGGTTCGATCGTCTGTTAATACTATAGAAGATTCTGGAGGACACAAAAAAGTAAGTACATGTTCGACATAGATTTTTTACTTCCACGGAACTATATTCCATCAAAATTATGTCGTTTGTCGACCGCCAACTAAAACCGAAAAATAGTTAAGTACCTAAAACTGATGTTGTTGCTGTAACTGCTGATGATATTGAAAAACTGCGTAAAACTCAATGGTAAAAGCGACGTAAAACCATTGCGTAAAACTAAAAAACTGCGAACTAAGCTTAACGATTTATTTCTATATTATATCTATGAGCTTAACTGACTTAGTTTAGTTGTCGGTGGACGGTCGACTTGTGCGGGGGCTCTCATTGCCATGTTTTGGACCCGGGAAGCGGGCGCACCCAGTGCTTCGCGGGTGCGCCCGCTACCCGGCGCGCCGGGGTCGAAGAAGAATATTAACGTGTCGCCTTCACCCCGGCATCATGCGCGTGCGGAGCACCCCGATGGTTTAGTCGGTCGGCCGCCCCGCCTTACATCTCAGGGGCTGTGCCAACCCGACACTGTCTGCCGCCTCCCCCCGGGGGCGCCCGGGCGGCGGGCGTTCCTTGGGGAATTCCACCGGGTCAAAAAAAAAAAAAACGTGTGGCACTCGGGGACTGCCGCGGAAAGCTATTGCGTCGTGCGAGCTTCGTACAGTCGTACCATATACATACATACATACACGTTAAGCGAACGCTTGGCCGAGCTACATGATAGGCGGAGTGGACTCCGCACTCCGCCTATCATGTAGCTCGGCCGTTAGGTTTTATTTTCGTTACGGAATTTCTTGATTGGGTCGGATTGATAGAAGAATTATATATAGAAGAAAAAAAAAAAAAAAAAAAAACACATCACAACGACATTTGTCGTCCGACAATAGTCGTCCGTTAATAATCGTCCGTCATTTGTCGGGGGTGTTAGGTTTTTTTCGTTACGGAATTTCTTGATTCGCCCCCCAAGGCCCGCGATAAAATCTATGCAATAGCTTAAAAAATAAAAAAATGGACGGTCGACTTCATACAATTAAACTTTGTCTACAACTACCAACATGTCTACAACCAAGCAGTTAATACCTGCATGCTGGCTTGCAATTATGTTACAAACATAGAAAATATGATGTTGTAAAATTAAATACAACAGCACGACATGTTTTGCCGTTCCCGCCAAAAACTTCGATAATTGTCTGTGGTCACTCCATGACCCCACTCTATTAAGGTCGTCACAGACGTAGCTATATTTTATATTAATATAAAAAATACCGTAAAACGGGGTGAATTGACCAGTAATTTTGGACTTTGACCACAGATTATATATCGACCGCTTCCGAGCAACAACTCCTAACTGCCAGTTTTACTCAAAGGTGATTTTAATGCCATCTGTTATAAAAATGTAAGCAACTTTCCTGTGACGAAAATTCGTAACTATCTGACGTTTAAAAGTATTAAAAATACGCTTATAGAAATTCGACCTATCTTATTTAGAAAATATTTTTTTCAGAAATATCTCCTTTCTCAAATTTTGACGCGCAGTTTGAACTGAGAACGTGCTGGGACCTGTTCGTCTTGGCTAAAAGTAAGTTTCTGCATTAAATGTGTTAAGTTCAATGTAAATGTAATAAATTAATAATTATTTTCTTACTATTATTAGTATTGGTTGTTAAATTTAAATGTAAGTGTTAAAATCTTCGTTACAAGTTTCGACTATTATTAGTTACGAGATATTTCCGGAACAAAAATTTTTCTTGTTTTATCACTATTAATTTTTATAAGACGAGAGAGATAGGAGTTATTGTCAATAAAATAAAAAATTAACTGAATTTACTATTTTTTATAACATTCAGATTACACATAGATCCATTATTACACAATTAAATACAAATAAAACCAAAAGTAAAAAAAAAAACTAAAACTACTATTTTTATTAATTAATCAGGGTCACAAGGAACCAACGAATATTTAACAAGTAGTTATGGCACAAAACACTTCCTTTCACAATGATAACAGTAAATTTTAAATACATTAAAAAAACCTAAAAACTTCACTTTCACTTTTTTGTTTTTGTTTTCGGTTTTTTTTATTCATATTCATATTCATTTATTTCATAAAACATGGGTTAACAATGATGGTTCACAGTGGTAGAAAATACGTATGTACAGCCATGATTCGCCTTATCGGCATATGAAATTTTATTGGTACATTTAAATTATTACTTATTTTAAAATTTAGGTCAATACTCGGTTGCGAAATATCCTAAAAGCTATAAAGGTTATACATAATAAAAATAAAAAATTTACCTAATTATGTGAAACTGGCTCACAAAATTGAATGTCAAAATATTAATAGTGTCAAGTACCTAATTACAAAAATAAGAATTACACAAATGTCAAAAAAATGGCTTATAGAATTTAAATGTCAAATTATTATTAATTGTGTCCAGTCATTTTTAAATATAAATTATCTACATGTCAAAGTGGCTAACGTATTATTACAATTTTCTATCATTTAAAAAGTCCCTTAAGTCATAGTACGCCTTTTTAGCAAGAAAGCCATTGAGTGCAGCTTTAAACCTTTTAGTATCATTAAAAGATCTAATTGATTCTGGTATTTTATTAAAGATGATAGGTGCCATGCAGTTTACACTCATTCTCTTAAGAAGACCTTTACACTTATTGGTTGTCTCCAAAGTACCTTGACGTCTGCTTCCAGTAGGTTTAATTGTAAAGTAGTGGGGGTTAGTTTTAACAAAATTAGCTATCTCACTTATGTACAACGATGGAAGTGTTAAAATTTTATATTTAAGGAAATAAGGTTCACATGAATCGTCTGGCATCAAGCCAAACATAGACCTTATGCATTTCTTTTGGGCTACGAAAACGCTCTGCTTGTCAGTAGTGTTGCCCCAAAACATTATGCCATATCTAAGAGCAGCTGCAACATATCCATGATATGCTGCTAATAGTGTAGGGACATTTGCAACTTGTCGTAATTTATAAAGTGCGTAAGAAAATTGATTTATTTTTTTTACTAAATTAGTAATATGAGGTTTCCACATTAATTTATTATCTATGGTTAAGCCTAGAAAATTTGTAGAATCTATTTCTTTGATGGAATTGCCTAAGTAATTAATGTTAAATTCTAAGGGGATATTATTTCTTTGTTTAAAATTAATCAAATTTGTTTTTGTCAAGTTAATTGTTAAGTTATGCAATGTCAACCAATTAATTAAAGATATTAGAGTATTATTTATGTCAGATTCTACATTATTTAAATTGTCATAAGTAAATAATATAGTACTATCATCAGCAAAAATTGTCATAAAATGGTTAGTCACATTAGGAAGGTCATTTATATAAATAATAAAAAGGAGCGGACCCAACACGCTTCCTTGTGGAACACCTTTACTTACCAACCTTTCATTTGACGCGTAGCTAGTGTCGGTACCGGTGACAGGATCAACTCTGTTTATGTGTACTTTTTGTCTTCTATTAGATAAGTAAGATTCAATTAGTCTGTTAGCATTGCCTCTTACACCGTATTGCTCAAGTTTTTTTAACAGAGTTTGATGGTCTACATTGTCAAACGCTTTGGACATGTCCATAAATAAAGCCATCGTTGGTTTTCGTTTGGTCACATTACTGACAATGTTTTCCAAGAATTCAAAAATAGCCATGTTTATAGACCTGTTCTTACGAAAGCCAAACTGGCATTTTGTGAAAAGGTTATTGATCTCAAAAAACCTATTGATTTTTTCGTATATTACGTTTTCGATAATCTTTGAAAATATAGGTATTAAGGCTATAGGGCGATAGTTCTTTAACATTTTCTTGTCATCTTTTTTGTACAAGGGAATAACAATTGTCAATTTCAACTTATCTGGAAATGTTCCATGTTCGATACATAGGTTTACAATGTGACATAGGACCGGTGCTACTAATTTTGCTACTTGTTTAATGATTTTGGTGGAAATATCATCATAGCCTACGCTATTAGTATTTTTTAGTGCATTAATATTTTTTTCCAAATCCGATGTTGATGTAGGTGAAAGAAAAATTGAATTAGATTGGACATGTTGTGTAGAAGTTAATTTAGATTCATTGTTGTGACAACTTTCAACATTATCAATAAAATAGTCGTTTAAAGCATTCGCAATTTGTATCGGTTCAATGATTTCTTTGTCATTACTTAAAACACTGGAGATATTTTCCTTTGGTAAGTTATTGTTATATTTGTTAATAACTTTCCATGTCGCTTGAGATGTATTATTAGAAGTTTTAATGAAGTGATCATTTTGTGCCTTTTGAGTCAAATTCATAATGCTTTTATACCTCTTAGAATAAGTTTCAAATGTAGACTTGTTTATTTTTGTTGGATTAAGTCGATATTTCCACAAAAGTTGACGCCTTCTCTTACTACACTGTTTAATACCCTTGGAAATCCACTTTGGTTTTCTCCTAGCAGGTATTTTTATTTTCGTTTTTGGGAAACACAGATTATAAAACAATGTGAAATTGTCATGGAAGGTATTAAATGCAAAATTGGGATTGTCTGATTCATAAACTTCGCTGAAACTTAGACTAGCAATACAATTCTTAAATTTCCTTACATTTTCAAGAGAAAAATCACGTCCATAAGTATACCAACACTTTAATCTACAAGCTTTTTTTACCGGTACCTGTAAGCTTTGTGCCGTGTGATCGGATACAGCTAACTCTATTATTTGACCCTTTACGCCGCGTATGTTATGCATTATATTGTCAAGGCAGGTCTTACTCTGTGGTCTAGTATGTTCATTAAATTGAAATTTTACATTATATTTCGATAGCATCGTCCGAAAGTCATTAGTTGTTTTATTATTCTTCAAAATGTCTATATTAAAATCACCACAAATAATTAATTTATAATTGTTCAAGTCAGTGAGAAATTTCAAAATCTGTTCAAGTTTATTTAAAAATAAATTTATTATTTCTATTTTAGTTCGAGGAGGCCTGTAAATACATAATATATACAATTTATGTTGCGTTAGCTTTATTGCTGAACATTCTATGACATCATGAATCGATTGTTTGACAATTTCAGTAATATTTTCATATTCATAGTTGTTTTGAATAAGAATACAAGAGCCCCCATGACGGTTATGTCTACAGTAGTATGATCCTATTCTGTAGTTTGTAATGTTAATTTGATGTAAGTCACATTCCATCATGTTATGCTCCGTTATGCACAAGATATCTACTGAAGTACCTGCATCCATCAAGGTTTCTATACTCACCAAAAATGCGTTAGTTTTCCTAAAAAGACCAGCTATGTTTTGATGAAGTATACCTAAGGAGTCAATCACGAAATAAATGATTTGATGATGTATGATTAGATTTAGAACAACTTTCAATGGCTTTATTGCAGTCAATATCTATATATGTGATGTAATGAGCGGATAGTTTAAAAAGTCAATTCTAATGTTCTTCATAACACTCCGAAAAATGTCTATTAATCCAAAATGATTAACTCTGCCAGTTAAATTTGAAAACATTTCGTATGTCAGGCTTTCATTTGAATCAAAGAAATGTACATACTGATTATTTTGTAACTCTACGTACAGCAAACTATTAAACAATTCTATCTTGTAGTTGTACATTAGCGCTCCCAATATATATGTAGGTGCACATATTATTATGTTAGTCGTATTTATCTCTTTAATAGCATCTCTTATTGTATTAATTAATTCTATAAAATTACAATTATGTTTAAAATCGGCTTCTCCTAATAGGATAATACAGTAATCGTTCATAGTAAAATCACATAGTTTGTTTTTAAGTCCAGTGAAAAGTTGCTTAATATAAGAGTTAGGCAGTAAGAAGCGACAAAATTTAAATTCTGAAGAGAACGTGTCATCGATAAAATTGAGAGAGCCAGCATAATGTCTATTACTTAGAATGCATAATTTTCTTTTTGTTTTGTTCTGCAGGTTTACAGGATTGCTTGTTGTTGTTGAGGTATGAGAGGGTTCGAGAGAGACGGTCTCATCTTTTTCACATGAAAGTTTATTAAACTCCGGAAGCGGGTTCGGAAAAGGATTACTGACCGCAGAAAGACTGTCCCGTTTATTTTTCTTCTTTTTTCTTCCCGACAATGGTGTCCCGTTAATTTGGTCCGCAATACTGACTTTTTTATAATTTTCAATTATAGTGAGGCTTTTATTGAGATCCATCTTTAGACGATAGTTTTCGCTGTTTACGTTTTCTATCTCTTGGTGCGCACTTTTCAGTTGTAGGTTAGCGCTTTGTAGTTGCTCTGAAAGAACCTTGATTTTTTCACACATTTCGGCAATATTCGAGGATTCATTCAAAGAGCTATTCTGTAGGCTCATCATAGTGGTGTCAAAGATAGACTCCTTAGAAAGGTCTGTCAGAGAAGATGATCTTGTTGGCAGATGTGGTCGTTTACGCACAGTAACATTCTCTACGTTGAAATCAAACATACTAGCAGCGCCCTCTGTGGTCATAGCGGTGGGGTCAATCAACTTACTGGTGGCGCCCTCTGCATTCATAGTGGCGAACTCAGTCATTGTCATAAGATCCATGAGTCAAAGGTGTAGATTTATTGATTGTTTACAATGTAGTTCGTTACCGAGTCGCTAGATGGCGCTAGGTTGCCTTTTTGTATCAGTACGTGCATATTCCAATAGATGGCGGTGTTACACATAAATAGGTATTGAATAGCTAGTTTATGATTGGGCAGTTCGTATTATGAGTCATGTAATGCAACGTACGAAATGTAATGAAAAAACAAAAACACTGATTGTTGTACGTATAGTCACTGTAATTGGTTTGTTGTAATGTTTGTAAAAGGTAAAAGGTAGCACTGTCTATTACTCACGCACTTTAAAGCTGCACTTATTGTAATTGTGTTATATCACGCAGAAAGAGTCACCAACAAGTTCATCATCGAATTCCTTCTTAGTCCTTTAGTAATGTTCGAGATAACACTTGTGTATGCGAATCACTAATTTACGAGTTGTTTTATTGTCACTTCACTGCTAAATACTGACTCAAATGATTTAATTAAAATTTATTCAACGGAGACGATGTAAACAAAGGCACAGTGCTGCCATCCTCGTCCAGTCCTGTCCATTGATCTAACAAGATATTTTAGTTTTTGTTTTCAGGTTTTTTTAGTTTTTGGATCAGGTTTAACCATTTTTACTGCCACTGTCGTTCAGGTTTAACCATTTTTAGTGCCGCTGTCACCGAAAATTCTACTCCATGAGGCGAAAGCGACTATTTCTTCAAATTGCAACGTGTACATAATCGTAACCCATTAAGGAGTTAGGTGATGAGAAGGTGCTTTCAGATGCTTCATTCATCGATACCTATTAGTGTATGTGCCCATTCTACTAGTGAAAATGGAAAACTAAGCAATTTGCTTAATCTCGCTGTACAGATCTGTTCATCACTCCGAAGATCCTCATCAGATCTTCATTTAGGATAGGGTTTCCTATCAACATTCATTCAAACCCAGTCCGACGAGACGAAAGCGACTATTTTATTTAAATTGTAACCTGTAATCGTAACCGCTGGAAGAGTTTTCTAAAGAGAAGGTGGTTTCAGATATTCCATTTATCGGTAACTATTAGTTTATGGACTTTATAGCCCAATTCTACTGGTGGAAAGCAAAAACTGAGCAATTTCCTGCACTCTCGAGGTGTAATTCTGTTCTGAGAACCTCCTCCTTTTTTTAAGTCTGTTAAAAATGCAAAATGGTCTGTATACAAACATTTTTAGTTTTGTATCCAATAAATAAATAAATATTGCGAACATTCCACACATCGTCATCTAGCCCCAAGCTAAGCAGCAAAAGAAGCAACTTGTATTATGGGTGCTAGACAACGGATAATACTACTAATATACTTTTCTTTTTGTAAATATATACGTATAATACATAGAAACAACCAGACCATAGACAAATATCTAAGCATTTGACGACCCAGTTGGCACAATGGTCACCATGCCGGACTGCCAAACACAGGGTCGCGGGTTCGATTCCCGCCTCAGACAATTATTTATGCTTAGATATTTGTCTGTGGTCTGGGTGTCTGTATGTATATTAAGTATATATTTACAAAAGAAAAGTATATAAGTAGTATATCCGTTGTCTAGCACCCATAACACAAGTCTAGTTACTTAGCTTGGGGCTAGATGGCGATGTGTGGAATGTCCTGCAATATTTATTTATTTATTTAGAAATACTTGTCTGAGGTGGAAATCGAACCCTGTGTTTGGCAGTCCGGCATGGTAGCCATTGTTCTAACTGTAATCACCCCATTTTACGGTATCAAAAGATATATTTTGATATATTTTGATATATTTTAGGTATTTGATGACGTCACTAAAATATGTCGACCGATATAGCTCGACATATTTTATATCGACGGTGGAACTTTAAAATGTCGTAAGGGACATTTTCTCGAAAGTACACTTCATATTGCGTAGTATAGCACATTTCATGCCCTATCGATCTGTGTTATTAAAATTTTGATATATCTTCAAATATATGGATACTAGCGACCCACCCCGGCTTCGCACGGCTATATTAAGGATGTTTCGTACATATAAACCTTCCTCTAGGATCATTCTATTTAATAAAAAAACAGCAATAAAATCCGTTGCGTAGTTTTAAAAATCTGATTATGACATAAAAAACTTTATCACTATCACTACATAGTATAAAACAAAGTCGCTTTTTCTGTCCCTATTTCCCTTTGACTGCTTAAATCTTTAAAACTACGCAACGGATTTTGATGGGGTTTTTTTTAATAGATAGAGTGATTCAAGAGGAAGGTTTATATGTATAATACATGCATAATATAGCCGTGCGATACCGGGGCGGGTCGCTAGTATAGTATAAAACAAAGTCACTATTCGCTGTCTGTCCTTATGTATGCTTAGATCTTTAAAACTACGCAACGGATTTTGATGCAGTTTTGACGTGATAACGTTTTATAAATTGGTGAACACCTGCAATCTCAAAAAAGTGGAACGTCTCATGTTATTGACAAGGTAACTATAGTAACGTTTTATCGTTGCCATGGTTACCATCAATGTTTTCTTATGACGTTATCACGTAAAATTATCGTCCGGAAACAGACTTTACAGACCACCATTTTTTTTTATTAGATAGAATGATTCATGAAGAAGGTTTATATGTATAATAAGTATAATATAGCCCATAATATGGGATATATTATATCACTAGCGACGATAAAAAAACCAGTCAAAATAATAACCCATAATAATATTATGGGTTATTATTTTGACTGGTTTTTTTTTTCATTTTTAATTCAGAGACGTCGTAAGTCCTTCTATCTGGTATATGTATGTGTTGTAAGGCCCTTACAAAAAAAAAAAGTTCAATTTGACATAAAATATATATATTTTTTCATATTGAATAAGAATTGGCGTAAGTAGTATTGGGTTCCGTACCACTGTATTCTGTTTTTATTTTTTAACCTCGACGCAAAAACAAATGCAAAAAATAGATGGCGCTAGTGATAAAAATACATGAATGAAGGGTAAATGGTGGTTTACGGTTTATGACGTATTAAAAAACTACTTACCAAATCTCGTTCAAACCAATTTTGGGTGGAAGTTTGCATGGTAATAATGCATATCATATATTTTAGTTTTATCATTCTCTTATTTTAGAAGTTACAGACACACTTTTTACCACTTTGAAAGTGTCTCTCGCGTCAACTATCCAGTTTAGAAAAAAAATATTTAGAAATGAGAAACCTTAATATCATTTTTGAAGACCTATCCATAGATAACACTTACGTATGGGTTTGATAAAAAAAATTGAGTTTCAGTTCTAAGTATGGAACCCTAAAATTTACTGTTTTTTTTCTATTTTTGTGTAAAAATCCTAATGCGGTTTACAGAATACATCTACTTACCAAGTTTCAACAGTATAGTTCTTATAGTTTCGGAAACAAGTGGCTGTGACATACGGCAGATAGACAGACATGACGAATCTATAAGGGTTCCATTTTTTGCCATTTGGCTACGGAACCCTAAAAAATGTTGCGTAGTTTTAAAGATCTATGATACTTTGTTTTATTATATGTAGTTACTATGTAGTTAGTTAACACAATTAATATGTTATTATTGAAATATAATTTCATGGAAATGACGTCACAGTGGTTCACAGTTTATAATTCTTTGTAATATTTATTATATTAATCGAATGGTTTAAGTACTTACACCCGAAACATTTTAAAATCATACGACATAAACTTTGAAATTTAACGAAATGTCCCTTACTACATTTAAAATTTCCACCGTCGATATATTTTAGTTTATTAATATAAAATATAGCTACGTCTGTGACGACCTTTAACTCGGACGTCATGAGACGTTTGTTTGTGACATTGGCAGTTGGTTGACAGTGGCAGTTGGCAGTTGTAGTTATAGTACCTACAGAATTGATTGATTGTGATTGTGAAAACACCGATGGAAAACACAAACTGTGAATCAGAAAAGTTAAAAATCTACTGCTAATAAAATTATTTTTATCCACTGAAGCGTCCACGGTGACTTTGCTTTATGAAAAGTACCCAAGTGTACTAATTCACGGCTAAAAAAGGGACATCATGGTGTGCTACTATGGGATAACTACCAACTAAACAATTATTGATACAAACTCGTCATTTTGTAATTGTCTCTCAGTGAATAATAGTAAAAATGAGCCGAAGGTCATTACTTGTGCTGATGTGGAAACACCTGATAGTACGGAGAAAGCGGTACTTCCATACCTTCTTAGATTTCTTCATACCAATTATGTTTTTCTGCCTAATGTACCGATATAGGAAATACCTGAGACCTACTCCGCCAAAAACAAACACATCAACTTCAGAACTCATCGACTTCAATGTTCATATCCCGGTAAGTAACAATAAATGCACTTTTAATATCTATCTAATTTTTGTCCTGTTTTTTTGTGACACACTGCTAAAGACCTCTTTCTGAGTCTCCTCCTAGTGGCCTACGACCTAGGGGACCCTTAGAGGTCTAGGACCTATGGGACCGTGACCCGAGGAAAGCAGGAAACCTAGGGCATAGGTATACTGATAAAATTTAGACCGTTTCAGCTATCTCCACTCCAAATCTCATCTAATTCCATTTAGGTTTTTCAGCATAAAGGAGTTAGGCACTATTATGTTCATAGAAACACCGAAATAGTATTAAAACGTTTATTGAGCTAAGGAGCAACACAAATCACCATTTTGGAATCTATCAACTACCTTCAATAATCTACCCTCTAGTAATAATCTTATTAGTCAATAAGAGTACCTAGTTGGCTAACTACATAGATACATAACATACCTTTCCCCCAAGTATGAATTATATTATACATAACAAAATAAAGTTTAACTTAATGCAAAATAAACTTACATATCAAAACAATCATTTGACATTGGTACATAATCTAAATAATCTAAATTAGCTCTATCATAAGGAGTCCTATCATGTAAATGCGATTTGTTTTTAACTTTACCCCCAGAAAACCCAGGCTCTGGCTCCACCGGTATTCCTAACATTTCCGCCCATTTATCAGCACTAGGAATCTCAATAATATCCTGCTCAACCATCGCTTCCTGACTAGTACTATCTTCTACTCTCTCTTCCCTACCTTCCCCCTCCTGCTCCGGATCTACCTGTTCTGACTGTGGTTCTGAATTTGGATGTCCCTGTCTAATCAACTGATCAATGTGCCTACTGACTACAGTCCCTTCTGTCGTGCCCACTGAGTAACTAGATGGTCCCTCTCTATTCACTACTGTACCTGGCAACCAACGGGGACCACTACTGAAGTTCCTATACATGACACTCTGTCCTATATCTGACTGCCTACATTTTACTTGAGCATTTCGAGTTACTTGTTCTTCTCTCAAAGTACGACTATGATTATCTGGATGGATCGTATCTAATAAGGTACGTAGGCGTCTATTCATAAGCAATTCCGCAGGACTCTTGTTAGTAGCCGAACATGGTGTAGTACAAAGACCCAAAAGCATAAGAGGAAGTTTAACATCCCACGATATGTCTTTCATTTTACGTAGCTTATCCTTTACCGTTTGGACCATTCTTTCAGCCAATCCATTAGTGGATGGATGGTGTGGAGCTGTCGTGAGATGACGAATATTATTAGAGTCCAAAAATTGTTTCATCTCTGAAGAAACAAACGGGGTACCATTGTCAGAAACCAGTGTCTCACAAAGCCCATGAGTGGCGAATAACATTCTAAGATGCCGAATCACCGTTGCAGATGTCATATTATTTACTATTATTACCTCCGGCCATCGCGAGTAAGCATCTACAACGATTAAAAAAATGTTATTCTGAAAAGGGCCCGCAAAATCAACGTTGATACGCGACCAAGGCTTAGAAGGTGTTATCCACTCATAAGTGGTTTTTGGAGGCATATGTCTGTTCTCTAAACAATGTTCACAACTCTGTACCATTGTCTCAATGTCACTATTTAATTCTGGCCACCAAACGTAACTTCTAGCCAGGGCTTTTGTATGAACTATACCATTGTGCGTTTTATGTAAAGCTCGCATTACGGTATCACGCAACGCAGGTGGTACCACTACACGATTACCCAATAGAATGCAGTCCTCGCATAGCGATAACTCCGTACGATGCAACCAATATGGACGTATCTGTTCATCAGTTACCTTGGGTGGCCAACCAGACAATATGTAACGACTGACACGAGACAAGACTGTGTCTCGTTTAGAAGCCACTGCTATCTGTTCAGAATTTATAGGAAAATCCTGAGGTGTCTCAGACATCAACAAAATGTCATGCAATTGAGGCTCAGGTTCCTCGGGGACCGGTTGAGGCCAACGGCTTAACCCGTCTGCATGACCAATTTGTGTTCCTGGTTTATAAGCTATTTGGTAGTCAAGAGAGGCCAGTACTAAGGCGATTCTAGTAAGACGAGGTGACAAAACGTTTGGAATGGGTCTGTTAGGATCAAAAATGCCTAATAAGGGTTTGTGATCGGTGATTATCTTAAAAGCTCTACCCATCAAATAGTTATAGAATTTTTTGACACCGAACAAAATAGCAGTTGCCTCTTTATCTAGCTGAGAGTAACGTCGCTCGTGAGAGTGAAGTGTCCGGGAGCCCATGGCTATCGGACGCTCTGTGCCATCATCCATAATGTGAGAGAGGACAGCACCGACACCAAAATCGGAGCTGTCACAGGTTAACACTAAAGGTCTGTTTAAGTCGTAATGAACGAGAGTTAACTCAGATGACAAGAGTCGTTTAGCAGTATCAAAACTATTCTGTTCAACCTCTGTCCATTTCCAGTCATGTGACTTATCGAGCAATCTATGTAGTGGCTCGAGCACAGTGGCCTTTTGTGGTATGAATCTTTCGTAAAAATTATACAAGCCCAAAAATGCCTGAAGCTGTTGGACGTTTGCCGGCTCTGGCGTGTTATGTATAGACTCGATCTTACTCTGTGCAGGGTGTATGCCGTCACTATCAATAATAAAGCCTAAAAATTCAACACGCTGTTTTGCAAACTTGCACTTACTTTCATTTAGACGCAAACCAGCCTTTTCCATTCGCTCGAGGACGGTATCCAGACGCTCCGTCATCTCCGCTAGGGTGCGTCCGCTTACGATGACGTCATCGATCAGCACGGCGACCCCGGGCACGCCCGCCAGCAACGCTGTCATTAGTCGTTGAAAAATACCCGGGCATGCTTTCACACCAAATGCTAATCTATGCACAGTAAAAAGCCCTTTACAAGTATTTAAGGTTAAAAGACGTGCTGTATCATATGAAACGACCACTTGTGTGTACGCTCGGTCTAAATCGAGAGTCGTATAAAATTGACCCCCTGCGACAGCAGCGAACACTTCACTAGCAGTCGGCATCGGGTAAGTATCGGACTCTGTAGCTCGATTCACTGTACTGCGGTAGTCCCCACACAGTCGTATATCCCCGTTCTTCTTAACGATAGGCACTACTGGAGTCGCCCACTCTGAAAAAGATACAGGTTGTAATACACCTTCGTTGACCATTCGGTCGATTTCTTTTTCAACTCGTGCCTTAATTGCAAACGGAACCGGCCGAGCCTTTAAAAACTTAGGTGATGCATCAGATTTTAATTGTATATTAACAGGGTCCCCCCGGTATGTCCCTAATTCGGCCCTGAATACTTCTCTATACTTAGTTAATACAAAATCTACACCGGACATATCAATATCAGAAATCAAATTAATATTAGTTAATGAAATGCCAAGAGCCTTAAACCAATTCCGCCCTAAAAGATTAGGGCCCTTCCCATTAGCTACAACCAAGTCTAATTTACACTTAATGTCTCTAAATTGAACTAAAATCGAAGTCTGTCCAATGACTGCAACCGGTGCACTATTCCAAGTGCACAGTCGATTATGTAGACGTCTGAGCGGCGCCTCGGATTGAAACTGCCTCCAAGTATGCAGGTTGACGATGGAGAAGGCTGCGCCCGAGTCCACCTCCATCATTACCGGAACGCCCTCTAGCAGCACCTTCACACAATACGCCGGCACACGCACAATATTGCCCTCCACAGTATAAATTCCGTTCATAAGAAACTCATCATCGCTTTCTTCGTTAGCATAATTCACTTTATTAGCACTGTTTCTCCTCTTTGCAGCGCATATTTTCTCAATATGCCCCTTCTTCTTACAATAGTGACATACTACATTAGCAAAACGGCATTCACCCCCGTGTCGCTCCCCGCACCGATAACACAGCCGATAGCTTGACTTCGTAGTGACTGCGTTGACATCCATCGGCTCACTGGCTGGTACAGCAGACGACACTGCCTGGTATGACGTGACGGGTCCCGCGACACTCGCGGTCTGGATCATTCGCACGTCGTTCCCCGCGGCCTCGGACGAAATCATGGAATCCACGACATCTTTGTATTGTAGATTGTCACTCTTTAGTAATTCGTACTGTAACTTCTGATTACGCATGCCACAGACGAGCCTATCTCGTAACATACGTTCCAAATTTGAAAAATTGCAACCATAACTAAGCTTCCGTAACTCGGCGATATAGTCAGCCGCCGATTCACCGGGTCGTTGATCTCTTTTATAAAATTTGAACGAAGTGGCTATTTCATTTGGTTTTGGACTGTAATGATTCGTTAAAATCACAACAATTTCACTGAAAGTCACTTCACTTGATTTCTTCGGTGTAATTAACGCAAGAAGAGTTTCATACACTTGACTGCCACAAACTGTGTAAAAATTAGCCCTTTTTGCCGAATCTTCTTCAATACCATTTGCTTCAAAACAATACTTGAGTCTATCTATGTACGCGTCCCATATATCGACCTTCACGTCGAATTGATGAAAGTTCACTGCTTTTAGCGACATTATCTCGTAATACACACTTTCCACTATAGTAATTTAACCAAGTCGCCAATATTATGTTCATAGAAACACCGAAATAGTATTAAAACGTTTATTGAGCTAAGGAGCAACACAAATCACCATTTTGGAATCTATCAACTACCTTCAATAATCTACCCTCTAGTAATAATCTTATTAGTCAATAAGAGTACCTAGTTGGCTAACTACATAGATCATGAAGCAGATAACCAGTGGAGTGAGCGTGCGGGGGTACCGCACTCACCAAACGTACGCTATATTGCGCGGATGCAACGAAAATTTTGGCCAGTCGTGTCAGTTCATCGCGACGTACGCACGTCACGCGTTCCCGTTTTAAAGCCCAAAAAAAAATGCCTAGTTGTGCAATTAAATGGTGTGGAAAGTATACCACTGCCTAAAGTTACACAAAGGATGGAATAACATTTCTCAGGTAAGTGATTTTGTTCAATTAGTGAAAATATTTCTTTATTTTAATTTCCTTAGGCGCCCCCGTTGATGGCTTTCATGTTGTCTCTTTCTGATACACTGATTATGCAGTTAGGCTGTCGTCTCTTTCTTACTCTCTAGTGACGTTTGCAGCATCTAAACGATTTTTATCGACAAAAGTGTTAATTTTTTAACTTATTTGTAAAAAGATAATTTGTTTTTTTTTTTAAATAAAACTCGTTTGTTGTTTGTAATGATAGATGTATTTTTTTACGATCTGAACATTGCAGATTTCCGAACGACGCCGAGAAAAAAGAACAATGGATCACCGTCACTCATAGAGAAAAATATTTCCCAACAAAACACAGTGTTATATTAATATGTTCCAAACATTTCACACTAGATTGCTTCGAAAATTTAAAAAATAATAGACGCCGATTATATTGGTCCTCAGTACCTACATTTTTGAAGTGAAAACTTCTTATGGCGCGTTGGGCACTTTTGTGGGTGAGCATTTTCAGCCGCTCTCGCGACAGATTCGCTACGAATCTGTCGCGACAGATTCGTAGCAATGAGATTTCGTAGCAAGGTCTACGGGCTGTAGTACCTCTACGAAATTGTTTTTAACGGACGACTATTGACGGATGATAAATGTCGGACGACTATTTGTCGGACGACTATTGACGGACGACAAATGTCGGACGACTATTTGTTGGACGACAAATAGTCGTCCGACTATTTTTTTTTTTCAGATATACAGTTTTCACTTCTGCCTGCACTCCCGGAGTGCGCTGTTTTTTTTTGTAAATAATCGTCGCGACACCACACTTTTCAATGCGAAATAGAAAAACGAAACGAAAAAAACACGCGCACGCCGCACGGCGTTACAACTATAGCAAAAAGTGTCGTTACAACTTTTGGTCTTATTTTTTCCATTTCGTAACGCGCGATAAGGAACTGCGTTCCAAAAAAACTGTAGGGAAATGCTTGCATTTTTTTTAAATTATTTTTCATTACTCATACTCCGAAAGTAGGTCTAAATATGCCTTAAGAGCGTGTAGAAAATAAAACTTCCAGCCCTAGGGCTTTTCGCTTTCACCGACAGCTATCATGTCAAATTATGGCTTCGCACGACTTGTGCAATCTGCATGTAGCCAGTATCAGTATCATTACGCATTAGGAACTTCAAAAACCTAACCTCCTTGCTTTTTTTTACACTAAAGAATAATAATTATGGCTTGGCTTGGCACGGCTCATGCATACTGCCAGAGTTTAGTACTTACTTATTAACTTTTTTCTCAGTAATCAAATTCAAGTAGGTATATTTAGTTCAAGATATCTTATTTAATAAAATAAATGTAAAGACGAAAATGGTCAAAGCGACCTACGACCATGCCGCGCCGCCCGCGCCCTGTCGATGTGTTACGACAGGGCGCCGTGGGCGGCGGGCGGGCGGTAGAGTATCAGGTAGTATGGACACATGAGTACCTACTCATGTGGTATGGAGTTTCATTCACTCTCGTTGTTAGGAAAAATTTTATGTATTATTCGTAATGAAAAGCACAGTGTTTACCTCGGGTGAAAGACGCATTAAGTCCCTCGAACTATTAGCGCCCTCGCTACGCTCGGGCGCCAAACTCCGTCTCGGGACCTGTAAAGTGACTTTCACACCTAGGATAACAATGTACTATTAAACGTATTATTTAGTATTATCTTTGTTATTTTTAAATGTTTTTGTGTTAAGTTTAATGTAGTTTTTCTTTCACCCCTAGGGTAACAATGTACTATTTACTTTTAATAAATAAAGATTATTAAAATTTCATCACCTGTTTTTTTTTTAATCAAACCAAAATCTTTATTTTTTACATCGAAAACGTCCACAGCTCGGCTGGACAAAGTCAGTCCTCTTCCACAGAGCCCAAATTGTGGCAAAAAATATCGATATCGATATTTTTGGTCATTAGTGTTTTGGAACCCCTAGAGAAACAATGGTTCCTTGACACATGTCTTGAATGACGGAACTTGCTATACATTACCGAGTTAGTTTAATGTTTGATCCGATACGAGCTTATGAACCAGCGATGTTTAGCGATCTGCGCCGTTGACGCCAATAAACTTACCCCTCCCCCCCGCCATAAATCGGTGAGATGTATTCCTTACAAAAATGTACCTACGCGCTCTCCACTGGTTATCTGCTTCATGACATAGATACATAACAGGCACAAAAGCACACAAACTTTCACATTTTTTAATAAAATATTAGCAGTATGTATTAACAATGCCCTTTATTTTAAATTGACTTAAAAAAAAGAAGAAGGTTGTAAATTATTATGAATTAATTATTAATTTAAAATCAAGATATAATCGAATTCAGTATAAATTTACCCCTTTTGATTGAGTAACCTTTAAATGCGGGATGCCAATGAAGGCATTATAATCTAAATGGAATGTTTGCCTAGAAAGCTGGTCACCCTAATTTAAAGATGCCACTGAAGCAGAATGCCCAAAATGCGGAAGTGACTAACAAGCAGTTTGTCTAAATTTTTGTTCAGTTAGAAGCCCTTGCATGCGATCTGTCAAAGACATTCAACTGTCTTACAGAATTGAGGACATCTACAGTCGGCTGCATAATTGCAGCCCCCGGTAGAGTTCGGAAAGTACTATTTGGGATGTTTTTTTCTAATAATTTTTGTTTAATAAATTGATGAGTTAGAAGACTTTAAACTTCAACTAAATCAGGAAGATTCTAGACATAGAATCTTGCTTGTGTTGAAAACATTCTTGTAACAGCCGTTTTGGAGCTCTACGGTGGGTAATTATGCAGCCGGCCGTACTTTTACTTGTATGCCGTTTTCCACATTTAGACCTCTTTAGTTCAGTTCTGTGTCTAGAATAAAGAACTTGTCAATATGTTGAAATTTATTCCTTTACCGTAAAAAAGTCGGCATTTGCCAGCTGGGTTTTGAACCTACGACCTTCGGAATGAGAGCTGAGGTAACTGTATTATATTAGAGACTAGCTGTTGCCCGCGACATCGCACGCGTGGTAGTTTTGTTTTATATACCAAAACCTTCCTCTTGAATCACTCTATCTATTAAAATACAAAGGGACAGTCACCGGGAAGCGACTTTGTTTTATACTATGTGGTGATAAAAAAATTAATACTTCCGTTACCATTAATAGGTACTTTAGTTAAACTGAACACTATTTACAATTTGCAGTGTATAAAGCGTAATTCCGCGAAACGAATGGTATATGAAACTACCTACCTCATTTGTTGATATGAAGGTCTGTTATCTGTACTAGTTAAACTCAGTAATAGGCCATTTGAACTTTTACGGTGTTACTAGCAGAGCGAGCTTTGCAATTAACATGGCATAGATGATACCGTGATTAGACCTGTCATCTTGTATGGCTCTGAATGCTGGGCTGTGAAGAAGAAGGATGAGAGAGAGAATATTGCATGCAGAGGAGATGAGAATGTTGAGATGGATGTGTGGAGGAACAAGTATATTAGTGGAAGCCTGAAAGTAGCACCAGTTACTGAAAAAGTATAAAAGGGAACCGTTTTAATTTAGTATGGGCAATAATGGGCATGTGATGAGGAGAGAAGACACACATGTGACTAGAAGAGTGCTGAGTATGATTGAATGAAAGAAAGATGGATTGTGTGAGACAATCCATCCATCTTTTATATAATGAGATAGCGCCTCTACATAATGGGTAGAGGGCGTAGTGGTATCTGATGGCTTATGGTTCGTGGGATGGCGACTGGATGGCCACGGTGTCGGTTTTTCGATCGCACATCAAATGAAGTGGGCAACGATGGCTGAACGTGGCCATTGTGTAGTTGCGTTTCAACCATCGCATGGAATGTGAAAGATGAGATGATGACTTATAGGAAGGGCTGGCATTCGAAACTAACGTGCGGAATATTTTTCGTCCGAAAAAAAACACGCCAACAGACCGCAAACCAATATCGTGTTGTACCATGTTTGATCTATAGTAATTATCGCGTATTTTTAACCAGGGACTTAAATACCGGTAAAATACAGTAACGTTATCTGTGGAATTGCAAGATAACGTTGTTTGTGAGAGAAACGATATAACAAAACGATATTATTCAAAGCTTTGAATATGTATAACGTTATAATAACGTTACGTTATATTGTCAATTTAACGTTATTAAAAATATTGTTATTCATATAATAATGTTATAATTATTGTTTTTATGCTATCTCTTTTACTAAAGGTTACATAACGTCCTGAAATTTACTATTACTTTGGTGTTAGATATATGTTTAGTAGGAATAAGTAAAATTTCCGAAACACATTTTTTTATCATAGTGAATCTACGATTAAAAGTAAAATAAACCAATCAATAATGTAGCGATAAATTTTCACAGTGCAATTAGTATATACCTAATACCAGGGACTTAAATACCGGTAAAATACAATAACGTTATCTGTGGAATTGCAAGATAACGTTATTTGTGAGAGAAACGATATAACAAAACGATATTATTCAAAGCTTTGAATATGTATAACGTTATAATAACGTTACGTTATATTGTCAATTTAACGTTATTAAAAATATTGTTATTCATATAATAATGTTATAATTATTGTTTTTATGCTATCTCTTTTACTCAAAGTAATGTTTACTTTTTCTTCGTGTGAACTATCGAACGCAGTGCTCTCTCTGGCTACGTAAGGGTGTAATCTATAGGTACATGTACGTACTATGTAATAGTATAAATGGGAAAGATTAGATTTTTGTTTGTTTGTTTGTATTGAATTTGCTTCAAAACCACTGGACCGATCTGAATAATTCTTCTAGTGTTGGATATCTCAAATATCAAAGAAGGCTAAAGGTTACATAACGTCCTGAAATTTACTATTACTTTGGTGTTAGATATATGTTTAGTAGGAATAGGTAAAATTTCCGAAACACATTTTTTTATCATAGTGAATCTACGATTAAAAGTAAAATAAACCAATCAATAATGTAGCGATAAATTTTCACAGTGCAATTAGTATATACCTAATACCTACCAACCACCTCTTCTGCGGCCAAGCAACGTTGCCGCTGCGTTCGAAACAGTGCGCGAGCGGTAGTACCTACCAGGTACCACCGCTCGCGCGCACACGGCGGCAACGTTGCACGCGCGCGCTGCCGCACAGTGGCTCGAAACGGCAAATGATGGACATAGGGCTGTTTTTGATGCAGATCGTAAGCCGTCAAAATATGAAAAAAATGTATGAAACGTCACATGTTTTGGTCTCTAGGTTACAAACCAGAGCAGCTTACGCACTCTTAACTTTTAGGCATGTTAGTTCAACTCATATCTCTCATTTGACACCACAAACAGCTTGCTATATCGATGACTTTGGAAAATAGAAGCCATTGAAAATACTCTATTTTCAATTGAATTTTTTATGACCAAATCTTTAACTATCGTGGTTTTTTTTACTAATCGCTAGAGCTTCTTTATAAAAACATAAAATATTTTATAAAAACATTCAAAACATTAATATTTTCCGAGAAAATCGGCATTATTTAAAAAAGTACTAGAAATTTTGGCCTTTAGCATCAAAACCAAAGTCGATAACTTTCATCACTGAGGCGTGTTAGTTCAACTCTTTACCTTTAATAAGGCACCACAAACCACACAAACAGCTTGATCCATTTGTGACTTGCGGAGCATTTAATTTTTTAGAGTAAAAAAATTATGAGCAATCTTTAATATTTTTTTTTTATTGTTGCCTATCGCAAGGGCTCTTCGGAGAAACATAAAAGATGCTATAAAAAAATTGAAAACATTCATATTTTCTAAGGAAATCGGCATTATTGTAAAAAAATAAATATTAATAAGCCGTTTTTCTTAGAAAATATTAGTTTTTTTTTTTAGAAAATTCTACACATTACTACCTACTTACTATCTACTTCTTTCTTAACTTACCTTTAAAACTTTTTCGCAAACTAAACATTTTGAGGTCTTATTATTATCCTCAAGATTGAAATATCTGTAAACTTTGTTGATTTTTTTTCGACCCATTTCGCTTTTACCAACTGATGCGCAAATTCCGCCGCGCGTGGCGCGGATTTGTAAAATGAATAAGTTTGGCAACGTCGCGTATTTATCGTTATAATAACGTTATTTTTGCAGTTAAAATTTCGTTCTGTTACTCGTAAAACGTTATACAAAAGATCGATAACGAAATGTTTGCTGAGATACCGATGCTATTATAACGTTTTTATAACGTTAAACATTCTGTTATGGATAACGTTTTAAGTCCCTGCCTAATACCTACCAACCACCTCTTCTGCGGCCAAGCAACGTTGCCGCTGCGTTCGAAACCGTGCGCGAGCGGTAGTACCTACCAGGTACCACCGCTCGCGCGCACACGGCGGCAACGTTGCACGCGCGCGCTGCCGCACAGTGGCTCGAAACGGCAAATGATGGACATAGGGCTGTTTTTGATGCAGATCGTAAGCCGTCAAAATATGAAAAAAATGTATGAAACGTCACATGTTTTGGTCTCTAGGTTACAAACCAGAGCAGCTTACGCACTCTTAACTTTTAGGCATGTTAGTTCAACTCATATCTCTCATTTGACACCACAAACAGCTTGCTATATCGATGACTTTGGAAAATAGAAGCCATTGAAAATACTCTATTTTCAATTGAATTTTTTATGACCAAATCTTTAACTATCGTGGTTTTTTTTACTAATCGCTAGAGCTTCTTTATAAAAACATAAAATATTTTATAAAAACATTCAAAACATTAATATTTTCCGAGAAAATCGGCATTATTTAAAAAAGTACTAGAAATTTTGGCCTTTAGCATCAAAACCAAAGTCGATAACTTTCATCACTGAGGCGTGTTAGTTCAACTCTTTACCTTTAATAAGGCACCACAAACCACACAAACAGCTTGATCCATTTGTGACTTGCGGAGCATTTAATTTTTTAGAGTAAAAAAATTATGAGCAATCTTTAATATTTTTTTTTTATTGTTGCCTATCGCAAGGGCTCTTCGGAGAAACATAAAAGATGCTATAAAAAAATTGAAAACATTCATATTTTCTAAGGAAATCGGCATTATTGTAAAAAAATAAATATTAATAAGCCGTTTTTCTTAGAAAATATTAGTTTTTTTTTTTAGAAAATTCTACACATTACTACCTACTTACTATCTACTTCTTTCTTAACTTACCTTTAAAACTTTTTCGCAAACTAAACATTTTGAGGTCTTATTATTATCCTCAAGATTGAAATATCTGTAAACTTTGTTGATTTTTTTTCGACCCATTTCGCTTTTACCAACTGATGCGCAAATTCCGCCGCGCGTGGCGCGGATTTGTAAAATGAATAAGTTTGGCAACGTCGCGTATTTATCGTTATAACGTTATTTTTGCAGTTAAAATTTCGTTCTGTTACTCGTAAAACGTTATACAAAAGATCGATAACGAAATGTTTGCTGAGATACCGATACTATTATAACGTTTTTATAACGTTAAACATTCTGTTATGGATAACGTTTTAAGTCCCTGTTTTTAACAGACTTCAAAAAATGAGTAGGTTCTCAATTTGTCGCACATATATTTCTAAGTGTATTCCACTGATTACTCGAAGACCGTTCAACCAATTAGAGATGTTTTTTTTAAAAAGGGTTACCTCATGGGTTTTATTTGCTTTGGTAAGCAAAAATTTAAAAAAAATTTAAAAAAAAAAACTCGCAGGCAGGTGCGAGTAATAAGGGTCACCTTAATTAAAAACTAAATATTTCGTCAAAATAAGGAAAACAACTATCACCCTAATTATAAACTAAATATTTCGTCAAAATACGGAAAACAACTAAAAAACAGGTAATTAGGTACTTACATACCTACATATTTGCATTATACCAAAATAGGCCATAATCTAATTATTACACAACATTTCCGTCCAACCAAAGTATTAACAACCCCACCACCTCGTGGTTTGACCCGTGTCAGTCCCGATCCCGTGGGAATTACGGGAGAAAAAGTAGCCTATGTTGATCCCAATGAATCAATACCAGACTCATACCAAAATTCTTCAAAATCGGTCCAGTAGTTTCAGAGTCTGTTCAATTCAAACGAAAATTCAAACCTTCCCTTTAAATAAATTAGTATAGAATAGACATTGTGTGTGCTATGAAGACCAATTTAGACACAGATTTACTCGTGAACAATAGTCTAAACACTATCCCTATCTATATCATTATCATTGCTTAGATCTTTAAAACTACACAACGGATTTTGTTCCGTTTTTTTTAAATAGATAGAGTGATTAAAGAAGAAGGTTTTTAGATATAATACATGCATAATACTGAAGAGTTGGTTTGTTTAAACGCGCTAATCTCAGGCACTACTGATTCGAATTGAAAAAATATTTTTGTGTTGGGTAGTCCATTTATCGAGGATGACTTTAGGCTATATAACATCACGCTGCGACCAATAGGAGCGAATAATCAGTGGGAAATGTGAAAAAAACGGGGAAAATTTTTCATCTTTGAGGGCTTCCGTTGTTTTTTTGAAAGCGCATACCTATCTCAGGAACTACTGGTTCGAATTATTGAAGAATTATTTTTGTGTTGGATAGTCAATTTATCGAGGAAGGCTTTACACTACTTTTTATTTTGATATTCCCACGGGATCGGGACTTATGAGGGTGAAACCGCGGGGCGCAACTAGTATAATATATAGGTTAAGTCTAAACACTATCCCAAAATCGGGGTGTGTGTAAAAAGTTAATGTTTGCTCTAGTTTATATAACTGAGTGAAACCTCTATTTTATGCGTTGGCAGGTGTGAATGTGTAGGAAGAAAGGATAACAGTGTTGTATGTCTCTATATAGTCCATTGAAAAGTTACATTTGTCAGAGGACGCAATTTTATTTTTCAGATGTCAAGAGGGGGTTAGTCTAAGCTTAAATCCAAGTTTGAGGGATTGTAGCTCTTGTCCCGCGGCCGCCATCTTAAAAACGGGATTTAAATGGTTTTTATGATTTATCTGACAAACTATAGGTCTCACAAAAAATATTACATAACATTTTTCGTTGCAAATAAGATTATCTACAACTTCTATAAAGTAACTTTTAGTCGTGAACCAAAATTAAAAAAGTTATAAGCGAAAATCCATTACTCAGATTCCTTAGATCTTTTTACGGTCCCATCTGGCTGAAAGCGTGAAACTTGGCATGCAGGTAGCTTTTACATAGATAATGAGATATAGAAGTAGAAACAAGTCATACGGCGATTGGTTTCCCCCTTCCCCCCCCCTTTTGTGTGCCAATTTAGAGATTTTCGCATTTTTTATGAAAACGGTTAAAATTGCCAAAGAGTAATATGATCTTCATCAAATTCACTATAACATTTATCTCAGAAGTATGTAGATCGGACTTATAGTTTAAAAGCTGTAAAGTGATTTTTACGCCCAGTCGACCCTGTTTTGTATCAGCCTTACAGTTTTTTTATTTTATTATAATAACAGTTAAAGCTATAACAAAACTGTTGATGTCGTTGTTGTCTACAATAATTGTCTTGAAAGTATGTTGATAGGACTTATAATTTTCAAAATATGCTTACTTTTCTTCTTCTGAAAATTAACACAAAAAGGTAAACATCGAAAAAGCACATGTAATTATTTTTATACGTTTTTAGACCCTCCGAGAGTAGTCTATACCTGAGTTTACATCCTTCAAAACCCTGGGCTACTCCCATGGTGCTACGAAATCAGTATTCTTAGTAAAAATAAAAACTTAAATTTTCATGGATTTTCGCTTATAACTTTTTGTTTTTTGTTCTACGACTAAAATTTACTTGACAAAAGTTGTAGATAATCATATTTGCAACAAAAATGTTAAGTAATATTTTTTGTGAGACCTATAGTTTGTCAGATAAACCATAAAACCGTTTAAATCCCTTTTTCCAAGATGGCGGCCGTGGGACAAGAGCTATAATCCCTCAAACTTGGATTTAAGCTTAGACTAACCCCCTCTTGATATCTAAATCATAAAATCGCGTCCTCTGACAAATGCACGCTAAGCCCAAAAAAATGTAACATTTCAATGGACTAATAATATAATCGATATATCGAAACTTTGTTTGGACACAATGCCCTCATTATACCTATTGATTGGGTGGCGTTGTTCCAAAAAGAAAAACCAGTATGTAAAGATTAGTTGACTACAATCGTATTGACAAGTTCTTTTCTCTGGACACGGTCGACTAAGTAATGAGGGTTATATGTAGATTGTAGGTGCTGGGCGAGCCTACTCCATCCTCGCGCAAAAAGGATCGTTGCAATGCAAAGAGGTCTAGTTGCGAAAAATAGCCCGTATACAAGTAGAATAGAATAGAATAGAAATAAGTTTATTCATGCCAGAAAAAAGATACACACACACAGAATAACCTAAAATACTCAACTATACCTACAACTAAATACAAAACTTGATGTGCATATGTATACAATTCTGTCACGAAAAGGCTCGAGCTCAGCTAATATGCTACAGATGACTGTAGCGCTGATTTTCAGCAGGAGCCTCAAGTGACACACGGACGAAGATAAGCATACATAAGTTTAATTTTGGAAAATTCATAACTCACAATAATTAATTCAAAAAATATATAATATATAAATAAAACCATACTATACTTTAAACTAAATAATAGAAGCAATTACTTTCAACAAATAAATGAGAAACTATTAAAAATAAAATAAATGGTAAAATTATTTTTGAAAACTGAGAACACGTTGAAAATAATAATCGCACTGAGCACTTTTTATTCAAGTATTTATGTCTGTGTGTAACGTCTATTAGAAGAAGGTCGTTAGTCCAATACTTGTTTCTAGTATTATTGTAGCAAACTGATAGTGGACTTATGACGCATACTGTACAAGTACACGTATTCTACTTTATTTATGAGTAGGTATAGCTTTCGAATTCTGCCTTCGAATACGGCTCGTGTTTTATTTCGATTGTTCTCACTCAGTTCCAAGAACACTCGTACGTGTGTTGTGACGATGATTCATTCGGTATTAATAAACACTATCGGACCTCGCCCTTTCTTCTCGATCGATACAAATTAAATAATAAATAAATATTGCAGGACATTCCACACATCGCCATCTAGCCCCAAGCTAAGTAACTAGACTTGTGTTATGGGTGCTAGACAACGGATATACTACTTATATACTTTTCTTTTGTAAATATATACTTAATATACATACAGACACCCAGACCACAGACAAATATCTAAGCATAAATAATTGTCTGAGGCGGGAATCGAACCCGCAACCCTGTGTTTGGCAGTCCGGCATGGTGACCATTGTGCCAACTGGGTCGTCAATTATAATCAACTTAAATATTTATACCTACGTTGAGCCTAAGTACCTAATAAGCCTAATTGGACTAATTAACCTGTTTATGTACCTACAAATAGTAAAGATTATACGGGAAAATAAATAATTTTCATTTTACCTGTCTAAGTAAGTAAGTAAGTCTAAGTAAGTAAGTATACAAAATATTTATTTTTCCGTATAAGTACAAATACATTTAAGTAGGTATTAACATTTTAGGCTTATTTTGCTACAAATGATCTTTTATCTTATATTTTGGGGGCTGACAAATAGCCAGCAACACTTTGACCCAATGGGATCTTTTGTATTTACCCCTACTTTAATGTTTCTTACTCTTTGAAGAAGTGGTCGATTAACGCGGTGATCCCACTGAACAGAAGAAACCTATATTCCTCCGGTTTAGGATACGTAGTCCCAAGGAGGCTCATACGCTTCGCTGCTAAGACGTCGCATTCACATTTTCCCTGACATCACCGCAGGCTCTGCAGTCATTATTTGAAGTTATCTTCATTTTTGAAATCATGTCATTGGTTCCGTAATGTCCTGTCAAGGCACCAACCACAGCTCGTGCTCGTGCTACAAATGATCTTACCTAATACTCCATTGAGCCACAATCGAGACTGTCTCCACATACTGCATTGCTACGGCCGATGCATTGTCGGTATACCTACTAATCTATCTATATTACGGTACTAATCTATAATCTATACTTATCTATACCAATATTATAAAGCTGAAGGGTTTGTTTGTTTGTTTGAACGCGCTAATCTCAGGAACTACTAGTTCGAATTGGATTTTTTTTTATGTTGGAAATTCCTTTTGTCGAGGAAGGCGTTTATATTTCGTTTTCGGATAGGCTATTTTATATTTCGATAATCCCACGGGATCAGGAGTAACGCGGGTGAAATCGCGGAGCGCTGCTATCTTAATATATAGAGAAGATTTTTTTATTTGTAGGGCTAGGCTCCGAAACTACTGGACATTGATTCATTGACAGTTACATAGGCTACTTTTATCCCGATATTCCTACGGGATCGCGAGTTACACGGGTGAAACCGCGAAGCGCTGCTAGTGATTTTATAAATAAACTAACTACCTAGTAGAGGTTCTGCCCGCGACTGCGTCCGTGTAGGATTTTCCAAGAAAGAATAGAGTGTTTTGTAAACATTTACTAGATATTAAATTTGTGATTAACTTAATTTTTTTAGATTAAGCGGTTTTAAAGGTGTATTTTTAGAGTTCCGTACCCAAAGGGTAAAAAGTTAAAAACGGGACCCTATTACTAAGACTTCACTGTTTGTCTATCACCAGGCTGTATCTCATGAACCGTGATAGCTAGACAGTTGAAATTATCACAGATTATGTATTTCTGTTGCCGCTATAACAACAAATACTAAAAACAGAATGTTGTATGGGCTTCCATACAACATGGTACGACTCGCACTTGTTTTTAAATAAGGCTGAGGTCGTATCATCTCAATTCGTTCGAGGAATCCACTTCACCTTGCTTTCTCCTTTTTCGAACTGAACTAATTAATAAAATTACCTTGCAGGATGTACAGCTTGTCCCCGACTTGCTAGCACCTCGTCGAGTCCTGTACTACCCTAAGAATAATTTTACCGACACATTGATGGTCGAGGTTGGGAAGAAACTCAAGTTGGATCGATTGATTGCCCTGCCTGGTATGTTTATTATCTACAACGACGAACCTATTGGCTCAATGGTCACCATGCCGGACTGCCATACACAGGCGGTTCGATTCCCGCCTCAAACATGTATTTATGCTTAGATATTCGTCTGTTGTCTGGTTGTTTCTAAGTATTATAAGTATCACTACATAGTATAAAACAAAGTCGCTTTCTCTGTCCCTATGTCCCTATATCCCTATGTATGCTTAAATCTTTAAAACTACGAAACGGATATTGATGCGGTTTTTTTTAATAGATAGTGTGATTAAAGAGGAAGGTTTATGTATAATACATGCATAATATAGCCGTGCGAAGCCGGGGCGGGTCGCTAGTATATTTACAAAATAAAAGTATATCCGTTGTCTAGCATCTATAACACAAGTCTAGTTAGCTTGGGGCTAGATGGCGATGTGCGATATTTTGTTTTAAATGATAGGTAAGCGATTGACAACTATCACACCTGCCTGATGGTAGGTGACGATGCGGCCTAAGATGTAGCTACGCTTTCCTTGAAGATACCTATTCACTTGCAACTTGAAGAAAGGGGTAAAAAAGCCTATTAAAGTTTGTAGTTCATAATAACTATTATGTATTCTATGTTTGGAGGCTCACAGCTAAGCGACGCTCGCTAATCGTTTACGGTCGTGCGGGTTAAGCGACGTCTGGCGCGGTCATTACTTCGATGGGTGGCCAATTAGTAGTGTGGCAAAAATATCTTTTCGTCAGCCCCTCCGTGCTTCGGAACGCACGTTAAGCCGTTGGTCCCGGTTGCCACCTCTAGTAGCAGTCGTTAGGTCAAGTTAGAGGCCTTAGGGCGATCTAAACTAACAATAAGTGAGCCACACTACTATACGAGAAGAAGAAGGACATCAATATCAGTTTTAAATAGACACTGACACGGGGCGCAGCTAGAGCATGTACAGTCGACAACGTAATTGCAGACACACTATAGAGTTCTAAAATGAATATTATTGAAATGTTTCATCCTTTGTTAGTCTAAAAATTCATAAGTTGAAAGACTTTTAACTTCAACTCAAGCAGCACCTAAGAATCTTGCTTGAGTTGAAACCATTCTAAAAATAGCAGTTTTGACACTCTATTGTGGGTCTGCACTTTTGTTGCCTGATTGTACGGTCGGCTGCATAATTGCAGACCCACCGTAGAGCTCCAAAACGACTGTTATAAAAATGTTTTCTACACGAGCAAGATGCTAGACACCTGCTTTATGTGAAGTTTAAAGTCTTCTAACTCATCACTTAATCAAACAAAAAATATTAAAATGAAAATTTTTGGAACTCTACCGAGGGCTGCAATTATGCAGCCGACTGTACATGCAATATAATTGTAATGACACTACAATTACTTACCTAAATCTACGAAATAAATATTTTCTTATTGTTTTTAGATCATTCGAAGCAACAAAGGAAAATGAAAGGATATTACGGTATACAAAACATGGCAGAGATAACTGATTACTTAGAGGAAATGTTCGCTAATGAAGCTATTGTCATATTTGAAGTAAGTACCATAGAACTTGTAGGTTGACTGACAGCAGCTGAGCAGTATTCCATCCGCACCAGTTTAGGATATCTGTTTGTAACTTGAAGTTTTGTGTTGGATAGTCCATTTGTCGAGGAAGGCTATAGGCTATTTTATATTTCGATATTCCCACGGGATCGGGAGTTACGCGGGTAAAACCACGGAGCGCTGCTATAAAAAAATATAAAGGAAAAACATTAAATAGTGTTCGATTCTCAGATCTAACGAATATGCACAAAAAAAAACATACATATCGATTCAGCCGTTTAGCTGTAGTTTGGAAACTAAGAACGCAACACGAGAATTTTATATCACTACATAGTATAAAACAAAGTCGCTTTTTCTGTCCCTATTTCCCTTTGTATGCTTAGATCTTTAAAACTATTTTGATGCGTTTTTTTTAATAGATAGAGTGATTCAAGAGGAAGGTTTATATGTATAATACATGCATAATATAGCCGTACGAAACCGGGGCGGGTCGCTGGTCTATAAATAAATAAATCAATAGTTTATTTCTATATAAGAGTAGGTACGGTCGGATGCATAATTGCTGCCCCACCGTAGAGCTCCAAAACGGCTATTATAAGAATGTTTTCAACACAAGCAAGATTACTGCTTTAGTTGAAGTTTAAAGTCTTCTAACTCATTAATTTATCAAACAAAAATTATTAGATTGAAAACATTCCAATAATAGTAATTTTAGAACTCTACCGGGGGCTGCAATTATGCAGCCGACCGTACATAAGTTGCCATTTCATATAGGGATTAATGACTCACGAATTTGTTTTAGGATATAAAAGTGGGAGAGGAAAAGCCTTCAAAGTTGAGCTACGCTATACGTACGAAGAACACGTTCTTCATAAACTCTAGGGAATCAACTTCCGGACTGGCCAGACCTCACAGGGAATATGGTAAGTCCGATTCATTACTACAAAGTCGTTTACGTACTCGATTAAACTAAATCTACAATTCTACACAAATATTATAAAGAAAAAAATATTCCAAAACTAATCGACCGATTTAAAAAAATATAGAAATACGAAATATAGGTACTTACGGTAAGTTTAATCGAGTGCCTATTTAGTTATTAATTAGGGTAATATCTAGGTAGACTTTTTATATTAGTGTCATGATTGAAATTGTCTAAAGTAATTATGCATTTGAATCAAAATTTTGAATTATCTTTAAAAATCAGTATGTTTTGTTAATTCTCTTCTATTATTTTCAAAAATAATAATACTATATCATAAGCTATAGGCTGAGTCGCATTCATTTTTGTAACCACACTATGTATGTTTATTTCCTTTATTTTCATATCACTATCACTACATAGTATAAAACAAAGTCGCTTTCTCTGTCCCTATATCCCTATGTATGCTTAAATCTTTAAAACTACGCAACAGATTTTGATGCGGTTTTTTTTAAAGATATGGTTATTCAAGTGGAAGGTTTATATGTATAATACATGCATAATATAGCCGTGCGAAGCCGGGGCGGGTCGCTAGTATTAAATAAAGTACAGTATAACCCAGATAAATTAAGAATGTTTCATCTACCTAACATATATGTAATTAGCAGTAAGATACGTATCTAACTTATTGGGATAACATTTTAGCACTAGTTGGTTATTTATAACTCACGCGTGCATAATACGTTGCATTATGAGTCTAAAAGCGGTTTAATAAGATCCACTTTATGAGCAACTGCGATAAAAAATAATTTTATGCTAAAGAAATAATTATATTTCCAGGCGAGGTGTACGAAGAATTCATACGTCTTCAATGGGCAATCGATACGAGTTTCATAAAAGTTGTCAGTAATAAGGATGTTCCTCAGGTAATTATTTACTTTAACCACTAGTGTCTTATTACTGGGCAAAGGTCTCAACCATCTCCCTCCGGGCAAACTAGCTCGAGTTGGTAGCCGACGTCGTCGGAGGTAACCATTTCTACAACTTAGGTATCACGGACAGCTCCTTATGCAATGAGTGCTTGGAGTCCGAAGAGGTCACCGCATAAGTACGGTCGATCAGAATAGCAGACCCAGCGTAGAGTTCTAAAATTACTATTATTGGAATGTTTTTATTCTAGTAATATCTATCTAATAAATTAATGCGAGAGACCGTAAGATGGGGCTTATTGGGGGAGGCTTTTACCACTTTAGGCGGTCTCTACTACCAACTAGCACGCCTGCATATCATTTTTTTTTTCAAATATAATATTAAGTGTTTTAACGATAAATAAATCTTTATTTATTTATTAAATAAATGAGTTGAAAGGCTTTAAACTTGAACTCGAGCAAGACCCAAGAATCTTGCTTGAGTTAAAAACATTCTAATAATCGCACTTTTGGTGATTTGAACACCACTAGCCAAGCCTCCCTCAAATTATCATGAAACCATGTGGCAAAATTTGTGGAAGAGCTTGGTTGGTTCTCCCACTAACAAGGCAAGGCCTCACGCAAAAAGGACCCCAACTGAAAAGGTAAAGTTGCGGAAAATTAGCTCGTGAATAAGCACAAACACCCGTTTGTTTGTCTTTCAGGCTATTTGTAAGTGTTTTAATTTTCAAATAAAAAAGGGCACTCTAACTGAGACACGGAGTTGTTACATCTATACTAATATTATAAAGCTGAAGCGTTTGTTTGTTTGAACGCGGTAATCTCAGGAACTACTGGTTCGAATTGAAACATTATTTTTGTGTTGTATAGTCCAATAGCGACCCGCCCCGGCTTCGCACGGCTATATTATGCATGTATTATACATATAAACCTTCCTCTTGAATCACTCTTATCTATTAAAAAAACCGCATCAAAATCCGTTGCGTAGTTTTAAAGATTTAAGCATACAAAGGGAACTAGGGACATAGGGATGGCGAAAAAAGACTTTATTTTATACTATGTAGTGATTTATTTCCAAATAAAAAGGGCACTCTTACTGAGACACTCCTTACGGAGTTGTTACATCTATACTTATATTATAAAGCTGAAGAGTTTGTTTGTTTGTTTGAACGCGCTAATCTCAGGAACTACTGGTTCGAATTGTTTTTTTTTTTGTGTTGTATCGTCCATTTATCGAGGAAGGCTATAGGCTACTTTCATTTTAATATTCCCAGTTACGCGGGTGAAACCGCAGAGCACTACTAGTTTACAAATTAAATGTATACACTTTGTTAAATAAATAACTTATTAGTATATTAATACAAAGGCCTACATAGAAACAATGTTACATATCTCTCATAACACCACACAATACTGCATTGAAACAACATTGTCTTTTAGATGTTATAATGTCCTGTCTGGGAGTTATAGATGTATACTTATTTATTACCACTACAATGTTCAAGATAAAAACTCTGCACTACTCTGTTCTTATATTTTAGAGTTCCGTACCGAAAGGGGAAAAACGGGGCTAGCTTTCTAGTCTCGAAACTAGAACTAACTTTTGACCATTGTAATCCTTTGGTTGCTGTATCATCATCACTATCACTTCACTATCACTACATAGTATAAAACAAAGTCGCTTTCTCTGTCCCTATGTCCCTATATTATATGCTTAAATCTTTAAAACTAAGCAACGGATTTTGATGCGGTTTTTTTTAAATAGATAGAGTCATTCAAGAGGAAGGTTTTTAGATATAATACATGCATAATACAGCCGTGCGAAGCCGGGCGGGTCGCTAGTTTAACCATATTTAAAAGTTATTTCAACATTATTTTTTCTACCTTCGAAGCCAGAACTGATGGCTTCAATTTAGCTATTGACTTCCATTGTAAAATAAAATAAATAAATGGTAATTTTAAAACTCATCAGTGGGTCTGCAATACTGTTGCTGATTGTACCTGAGATATTTTTTATCTATGTACATAAGTTTAAGCTAAAAGAAAATTAATATAAACTAAACAATATGGCACAACAGGGGCCTTATCTCTATCAGACAACCAGACCAAGCAGGCCAATACTCGTAAATGAAATTGTTCAAACTACATTGCAATATCATTCCGGTTGCATTGCGATTACAGAACATACCCTCAAAGTAGCTCCAAATACCCTCAAAGGACATGATTCAAATCGTACCCAAAAATTAAGGTGCCAGCCAGTAAAAAAAATGTTTCTATCTTATAGAGAATAACATTTTAAACAATGTTTACTAAGGCAACAAAGAGCTACGGTCAACCATCGTTGAGTTATTTTACATAGCAAACCCAAAAAAATGCATTTTATAGAGATCCGTTTGATCCGTTTGAAATATAAAAATAAGTAGTAAATTTTGTTTTGTCTGTTTTTATGATATTTTATAACTTTTTTTTTACTGGCCGGCGTTTTTTTGTGAGTATTTTTTGTTAGACCCAAGTATGATCTCCTTAGGTTTTAGTATTCACAAGAATATTTTTTGTAATCGAAATGCAATCGGAATGATATTGAAATGTAATTTGAACCGTGTTATTTACGAAAATGAACCTTCAGGTTATTATTTTACATACCATATTTCTAAATGAAATGTTTCAGAATATATCAATGCAAGAGTTCCCGTACTATGGTGCAGCGAAAGGCGACGATAACGTCAGGATGGTGTGCCTAGTGGTCCCTGCACTCTGCTTCATTGCTACTTTCACACCGTTCGTGTTCCTCATGTCGAGGCTGTTGGAGCAGAGGTCGACCGGGATCCAGGTATCACCATCCGTCTATTACACTTTAAGAGGAAAGGGTACCGGGGGAGCTCTCTCCATACAAACGTAAACATAAAAAAATGGTTGTCTGTAAAGTCGGTTTACGGACGATAATTTTACGTGATAACGTCATAAGAAAACATTGATGGTAACCATGGCAACGATAAAACGTTGCTATAGTTACTTTGTCAATAACATGAGGCGTTCCAGTAACGACGCGTGACGTCACACTTTTTTGAGATTGCAGGTGTTCACCAATTTATAAAACGTTATCACGTCAAAACCAAAACATAGAGGCATAGTCATGGCAGTTAGAGGTTTTATGGCACAAAAATATTCGTGCTAGTGTCATTATCCAGGGAGCAAACAGTCGACTACGTTTGTATGGAGAGAGCGCCGGTATCCTTTCACCTTAAGGCTACTTATCTTATGTGGCGATTAAATTGATATTTAAGTGTCAATTTCAATAGGATAGGAACGTCTTAGATATTTAGGGGATTTAATATCGTTTGAGTATTCGGGCATTAAAGTATTTTATTTTATAGTAATATATAGTTATTTAAATTTTTCTTTTTTCAAAAGATAAAAACGGGACATTATTCCTAAGTCTTCACTGTCCGTCCGTCCGTCAGTCCGTCTGTCTGTCACCAGGTTGTATCTCATGAACCGTGATAGCTAGACTGTTGAAATTTTCACAGTTGATCATATATTTCAGTTGCCGCTAAAACAACAAATACTAAAAACATAAAAACAAACATTTATTGGGGTATCAATACAACATGGTAGAACTTCTTCTACAGACTTCGTGCGGGAGTCCGACTCTCACTTAGCCAGTTTATAATTGCAGAAGTAGATTAATAAAAAAGAAATATTACAAGGACAATCCACACAGCGCCATCGTAGGGATTTTAACTTTGTATTTATAAATTAAGTATCTACCTATATTGAATTTAACCTAATTTAATTATTTAGTTCTACTTTTCAAGTACTCTTTTCAAGCTGTTATGTATTGACTCCATTATAGTTACATACACTTCTCACTATTTTTACTTGATATAAATAAAATCCAATTATGATTATTATATAGTCTTTTAATGTCTCACACAAAATACATTTAATAGGTAACTATAAAGTTAGCTCTAAACCGATGTCTAAGGAAGCTAAAGCTAGACTGGCGCGTTCGCCCCACTCGAGCGAACCCGATACCTTGCATACCGTGTCCCTACAAAGCATAATAAAGTAAGATTATTTTAAGATATTAAAATGAATGTTTCGTTTCAGGAACTAGTGAAAATGGTGGGCGTAACGTCCAACATAATAGGTTTATCTCACTTCCTGAACGTGTTACCTGTCGCTCTCTTCTATTCCATAATTGTAACGGTGTTGTTGACGATAGGGGAGCCCTATGTACTCGTCGAACATACGCCGGCTTCAGCTATATTCATCATCTTGTTCCTACATCATATCAGTATACTTACTTTGTCTTTCGTCTGCAGTTATATCACGGAGAGCAGTAAGTTTTATTTTATTTATTACTAGAGTAACCCTAAACCTGGGGCCTGAGTCTGCTAACACAATTGTGTTTCAATAGAGTGACGATAGAATCGTAATAGACATTTAATATCAAAAATATATATTCTATATTATATACTATCAAGCTTTCAGCTTAGTATAGAAACTTGGTTTTAAAACGAATATTGTAAGGTCTTCGCTTTTTTTTTCCTTTTCATATGTTGGGTCTAAATTGAGATTGCTTTTGCTGTGGAGGAATCCTTCTCTCTAACTCACAAGTTTAAAGCTTAGTTTGGTGGGGAGGACTTCGACCAACAGTAACAAATATCATTAGAAGATTACTTATTTTACCCTAGTGTATGAACGTCAAGATTTTAACTAGAATAAGACCTATGTATTTAAAAAAAATAAATTATTTAATATTTTTTTATTTATTATTAGAGTAAGATCTCGTCTACCGCCATGCCAGACCATCACTCAGCGCATACCTCCAAAACAGTTTTGAACGAAGTGTAATTATGAAGTTCAGACCATAGTGGCTTGGAGAGTTATCAGGTAGCAAAGCCAATAATCGGACCAAATCGCCCATATCTTTGTACCAATCGATAATGTTGCTTCAAATCACGATTACAATTCTATTGTAACACTGTGTTAGCAGACTTGGGCCAGACCCCTCCTAGTCACTGTAATATTGCAATAAATTCCAGCTCAATACGCGACCTCTGTATCAATATTCGCATACATAGCAACATGGATGCCCTGCCGGCTGCTCAGCGAGGTAAATAAACCTGCGCGCGGTATAGTCTACATGTCGGGCATACTGCCACATGTACCGCTCAACTGGTTCTGGGATGAGGTCGCCGCTTTAGAGCCCTATGGTGAGTTTATACTATACTAACTTTTGCCCGCGACTTCGTCTGCGTAGAAGTCGAAAATTTGAAGTAGATTGGATCAAGGAATCATGTTGTCCCATACAAACTTTGCCCCCCTTTTTCACCCTTAAGGGGTAGAATTTCTGAAAATCCTTTCGTATCGGATGCCTACGTCATACAAAGAACACACCCTCCAAGTTTCAGGTCTCTACGATCAGCGGTATAGGCTGTGCGTTGATCCGTCAGTCAGTTGGTCAGGACAAAGCATTTTGTATAGATTGTAGACTAGCTTTGCGCTTCGATATTCGCAAGCCGAGTACAAGTTGTTCAGCGAATCCGGCAGTTGGCACTTAGACATAAATAAATGAAAGAAACTACAGAACCGAATCAACCCACTCCTCCGTCTGCCTAGTTTTGTCTTGTCTCACAGAATAATTTACCCAGACCGAATGTGTGTAGCGCCAAGCAACGCAATTCCACTTCGCTACGGCGGTGACGGGCGGGTGGGTGTAGGCTGCTCTTCCTGGAACAGTTACAATACCTCAACTCTCCCGTTAAACTCATTTTAATAAAGAATTCCTAGGAAACCTTTTCTGTGGATTTTAGGCAATTTACACATTGCTTAGGCATCGCTACATAGTATAAAATAAAGTCACTTTTCGCCGTCCCTATTTTCCGTTTTATGCTTAGATCTTTAAAATTACGCAACGGATTTTGATGCGGTTTTTTTTAAATAGATAGAGTGATTAAAGAGGAATGTTTTTAGATATAATACATGCATAATATATCCGTGCGAAGCCGGGGCGGGTCGCTAGTTATCTATATAATTACGAATTACCTATATCCGGTAACATTTAAACTAATATTTTAAAGAGTGGAGATTTTTTCCTTATTTTTTTGTTTATTTGTAACGAATAGGCTCCGAAACTACTGGACTGATTTTGATTAAACTTTGTATGATGATACATTGATTCATTGGGAGTAACATAAACTACTGTTTATCCCGATATTCTCACATGTTTGGGAGTTACGCGGGTGAAACGACGGAGCGCTGAAAGTTATTTATCACTATCACTACATAGTATAAAACAAAGTCGCTTTCTCTGTCCCTATATCCCTATGTATGCTTAAATCTTTAAAACTACGCAACGGATTTTGATGCGGTTTTTTTAATAGATAGAGTGATTTAAGAAGAAGGTTTATATGTGTAATACATGCATAATATAGCCGTGCGAAGCCGGGGCGGGTCGCTAGTAATTTATCACTTTCAGCGCTCAATTTATTCCAAAACTCTAATGAATATGTTTTGTATAACAGGTAAAGGTCTAACATGGGGTAAAGGAGGTGTGGCCCACTCAGTGACGTCCGGTTGCTTCTATATGGCTATATTCATGATGTTGGTACAAATAGCCCTGTTGTCGTTCCTGGCGTGGTACCTCTCGATCGTACGGCCCGGACCTTTTGGGATACCGTTGCCGTGGAATTTTATTTTTAGTGTTAGTAACTTTTCCTACATACGTTAAACGTTTTGGAGTTTATTCCTTTAGGTAGAAATAAAAAGACTGCGACTGAAACGCCGAATACCTCAGGATCTCCTGATCTATACAAAAACGAAAATCACTATCACTACATAGTATAAAATAAAGTCACATTTCGCCGTCCCTATATCCCTATGTCCCTTTGTATGCTTAGATCTTTAAAACTACGCAACGGATTATGATGCAGTTTTTTTTTATAGATAGAGTGATTAAAGAGGAAGGTTTTTAGATATAATACATGCATAATACAGCCGTGCGAAGCCGGGGCGGGTCGCTAGCTAAATATAAAACAAGTGCAGGACTCGAACCTACTATTGAATAACTTACTTTACTACCTTATTATAAGTAACTAGCGACCCGCCCGGCTTCGCACGGCTATATTATGCATGTATTATACATATAAACCTTCCTCTTGAATCACTCTATCTATTGAAAAAAACCGCATCAAAATCCGTTGCGTAGTTTTAAAGATTTAAGCATACATAGGGATATAGGGACAGAGAAAGCGACTTTGTTTTATACTATGTAGTGATTTAATAATAATATGTCATAATAAGTAACAAGAACGATTACTGTATACAACTCAGTGTATAAATTTTCGTTAAACTATGCTTCACCGATAAACTTGTTACTTGTATTCACCTACTGAGCCGTTTGCCGGTTGGCAGTTGGCGGTAGGTGGATAACTTGCTGCGATCTCGGAAGAGGAATCATACCTGACCGTCATACAGTGCAAACTAGTACGGACGGTAGATGCTAAATCTGACGCTGCAAATTGTGATTTAAAACTTGTTTAAAAAAATAATAATGATATTAACTGATACGGTGGCAATAATTTCGTGATCGATACACAAATAAAACGAAAAATAAATTTAAAACTGGTTGCCTGTAAAGTCGGTATACGGGCGAAAGTTTTACGTGACAGCAACTGTGCTCGAGTGGAAGGGACGCGTGCCTTTCACTTTTTATGTCTGTCTCTCTCGCTCTTAGGCGGGCTAACCATGCCCGCGTGCCTCTCACTCGCTCTCATTGTGAGCGCATAACGTCAGCGGAGCGTAACGCAGTTTCTTGAAGTGTCACCCGGCAAACCAATTTATAAGACGTTGTCACGTCAAAAACATAAAACATAGCGACTTGAGTAGTCGGGACCTATTAACAAATAGACCGGCTTAAATCCTCACAATAATGGGTTAAAACAATTAGAACTTGGTGTAAGATCATCAGAAATTAAGGCAGTGTTTTTGGCTTTTTAATGTTTTTTTTTTGCGAAAATACTCAACAATTTATTTGTAGCAAAGCGTGAACAGAAGGCTAATTCTCGTAATAATTTTGTTCAAATTACGTTTCAATGTCGTTGCGATTGCATTTCAATTACAAGAAATCCCTTTAAGTAGCTCAAAATACCCTCAAACTCCGGTTTTTAACTTTGAGTGTATTTTTTGTAATCAATGCAATATTTTAATTTATTTTACGAGAATTGGCCTTCTGGTACAAACTTTACATACTTACTCTAATGCCCTGTATACTGTTGTTCAGAAGGACTATTGGAGAAAGAACGAGGTGACACCGGCAGCACCTCTCGAAGAAGAAGAGGAGGAACAGTTTGTGAAGGAAGAGAAGTACTTCGAGGAACCACCCAAACATTTGAACGTTGGAATCTCTATTAATAAAGTTTCTAAGGTAAACCTCTTTTAGGGTTCCGCACCTAAAGGGTAAAAACGGGACCCTATTACTGAGACTTCACTGTCCGTCCGACCGTCCGTCCATCCATCCGTCCGTCCGTCCGTCTCATATGGATCGTCATTATGTTTCCGTCTTTTGTTTTTAACCCCCGATGCAAAAATGACGAATGGATGAACTGATTTTGATTTTGTTCCTTTTGTTTGGGAGTGTTCTTAGCTCTAGTTTGTTTCTATGTTTGATCGAAATCGGTTCAGCCGTCTGAAAGTTATCGGGTATAAAAGTAGGGGGTTTTTTTTAATTCTAAATATTATTTTTTATATTTTATTAATAATTCACAAAGATTACAATTACAATAATTTACAGTAGTAGATTATTATCTGATCAACCAGTTGGTTAGATTGGGGCACAACCAGTTGGTCGCAAAGGAAGTCCTGATGTAATCATCATCACCAATGGCTAAACAGCCCTCTATGGGCCCGAGCTTCCTTCAGCTACTTCTTCCATCCTTCTCTGTCTAACGCCGCTCTCTTCCAATATTTAAAGCCGATGGTTTTTAGGTCTTGGGTAGCTCCATCCAACCATCTAAACTTAGGTGGCGGATGTAATCGTGTGTATATGTATATTTGGCAGGTGTTCCCGAAACACCGCGCGTTAACAAACGTAAGCCTGAACGTGTACAAAGGTGAGATCTGCGTACTGCTCGGACACAACGGAGCTGGGAAAACTACACTCATGTCTATTATAACAGGTTAATATTTACTTCGCATTTTCTAAACTATTAGAGATAACGAAAAATGTATGTGTCGCGATCCCGATTTTGACACACTATGGCTAACTTAAGTGGCTATTAAGTTGACATTTAAGTGTATGCTTCAATAGGAGTCGTTTGAGTATTCGGGCGTATATTTATCAATCGATTGTGTTGCTGATAGAAATCAATTCCCGGAAACAGACATTAGTATGGAATTAGCATTTCCATTTAGTATGAGAAGCGTTGCATTTCAATTGATATCATAGACATAGATATCAAAAGAAATACGACAAAAAAGTGTGACATTTGTATAGTTTTTTTTTATAATTTCGTATTTGGTAATTAGATAATATGTCCTTGTAATTTGTAAAGAAATACTATGTATGTTTCCATGAATTGATCTCTACCAACAATACTATCGATTGATATAAAAATATATTTGTAGGAAATTTTCTTTTTAAGCTATTGCATAGCTGTTATCGCGGGCTTAGAGTGCGGCGACCGAATCAAGAAATTCCGTAACGAAAATAAAACCTAACACCCCCCACTCCGCCTACCATGTAGCTCGGCCGAGCGTTCGCTTAACGTGTATATATGTATATGGTACGACTGTACGAAGCTCGCACGATGCAATAGGTTTTTTTTAATTGTTTTTATTTATTAATGTTATTTATTAATATAATACTGCAGGCATGCTGTCCCCGACGCAAGGCAATGTGCTGGTGAACGGGTTAGACATACGTCGTGATAAGGACAAGATCTGCAAGGAGATTGGATTCTGTCCGCAACACAACCTCTTTTTTCCGGATCTTAATGTGCTCGAACATGTTATGTTCTTCGCAATGGTAACATATAGCCAAGCTAACAGTTTGATTAAATGCCCCTATTATTATTACTTTTTAACATATTATAATAGGTCAGCGTTTGACCACTATCACACAGTGATAGGTGATATTTTTGTTTAGAAGAAGAGCTCCATCTTCCACCTTCTTCTTTTGCTAAACTATTGACAAACCTTAAGAGGAAAGTGTACCGGAGGCTCTTTCCATACAAACTATTACAAACGTAGTCGACTGTTTTCTCCCTGGATAATGACACTAGGGCAAATATTTTTGGTGCATAAAACTTATAATTGCCATGACCATGCCCCTATTTTTTGATTTTTTAAATTTTTAAATTTTTTAAATTTTAATTTCTATGATAATTAGAAAATGTAAAAAAACCAAAACATAGGGGCATAGTCATGGCAGTTATAGATTTTGTGGCACAAAAATATTTGTGCTAGTGTTATTATCCAGGGAGGAAACAGTCGACTACGTTTGTATGGAGAGCCCTTTCACCTTAACCGCTCAATTAAAGGATTAGGCTGTGGTTTGTATGTCAATCAGTCAGTCTATCCTTGTATCTATACTAATCTATACTTCTATACTAATATTATAAAGAAGTAAAGTTTGTGTGTTTGTATATTTGTTAAATTGTAAGGGTAATCTCGGGATCTACTGAACCGATTTTAAAAATTCTTTCACCAATAGAAAGCCACATTATTGCTGAGTGTCATAGGATATATAAAAAACCGAAAAATAAAAAGGCTTTTACGTGGTAGTCCGTTTTGCAAAGTGAATCGGAGAAAAAACTGTCGAATGAAAGCGTTTCTTACGAACGCTACCTTAACTATGAAAGATATATTTTTGAGTTATAGAGAAAAGATGTGGAGCTTGAAAATGCCTACAAAAAAGTCAACGACAGCATATGTCTTACTTTTATATTTAAGTTACAAAAAGTTTTTTTTTGATATTAGTATAGATAATTTAATTTTTAATATTAATAAAATAATTTAAATCGTTAGGTCATATTTATTAGTCATACCCTCCTTTTGGCAGTTAGAAATTAAAACATAACACTCTGTACTAAAAAAGGATTATTAACATTATGCCCAACGAAGTGGGCACGGGTCATCTAGTTTTCTTATAAAGTGGGTTTGATTAAATAAGGGATGATTTACATTAGAAAGAAAGATGTATGTGATAAACGTGCAGCACGTTTATATGACACCTGGTTATTAACCGCCGAGAGGACGGGGCGGATCTGTGTTCCGGACGGGACACGGATCATGTACGGTGTAATATAAATTTCTTTATACAAAACTAGCGACCCGCTCCGGCTTCGCACGGCTATATTATGCATGTATTATACATATAAACCTTCCTCTTGAATCACTCTATCTATTAAAAAACCGCATCAAAATCCGTTACGTAGTTTTAAAGATTTAAGCATACAAAGGGATATAAGGACAGAGAAAGCGACTTTGTTTTATACTATGTAGTCATGTATGTAACGTTTCAAATCCGTGCCCCGTCCGGGCCACACGGCACGCCCCAGTCTAATGTAAATCATCCCTAATTATCCCTATATTTCAGTTGAAAAAGGGCACGTATAAAGAGGCTCGAACATCCGGCCTTGCTCTAATAGAAGAGCTGGGTCTACAAGATAAGGCGAAAACGAAGTCGTCAGAATTGTCCGGCGGCATGAAGCGACGGTTGCAGCTGTCGTGTGCGCTGGCTGGGGGCGCTAATGTGCTTATACTGGACGAACCTACTGCTGGGCTCGATGTACAGACTAGGCGCTCGCTCTGGGACTTGCTATTGGTATGTATTGAAGGGTCAAACAAAACTAATTTTTTTTTAGATTTAAGTATGCCGAAACCCAAACTATACTGTTGGCAACCTAGTTGGCACAATGGTCAACATACCGAACTGCCAAACACAGGATTGCGGGTTCGATTCCCGTTTCAGACAAGGATTTATGCTTAGATTGGACTTGTTCTTCTCGGCAGATTTCTGGCCCGCCGGCACTGTATACCGACGCTATAGGGAGGCGAGACCGAAAATAGAAAACCCTAAAACCTAACTTAAAATTATAATATTACTAGCTGTCCCGGCAAACGTTGTTTTGCCATTTACAAAAAAAAAACTGAAAGAAACAAAATAAAAAATAGATGTTGGCCGATTCTCAGACCTACTGAATATGCTCACAAAATTTCATGAGAATCGGTCAAGCCGTTTCGGAGGAGTTCAAGTTCGAACCCCGTGACACGAGAATTTTATATATATAGAGATCTATATGTATGTTAGTCTGTAAGGTATATATTTTATATGGGTCTGTACTTATTTATAAGGCTGTTACCTGAAATAAATGATTTATTTTTATTATTATTAGATATTTGTCTGTGGTCTGGTTGTTTTTATGTATTATATAGAAACAAGCAGAATTATTTTACTGAACCAGCACAATGTCCTCTATCCGTAGGCCCGCTTATCCATTTATTACAGGACACCCTGTTTATTGACAAAACGATAAACAAATGTTGCCATTTCATACCATAATATAATCTTCTGTCGAGTTTAAATTGTAATGTGGACATAGTTGTTTGAGCAATTCTCAAAATAATGCTGAATAATTATTTTGTTGTGTTTTTTCATAAAATGTCACACATAAAGATACATATACAATTACATTCTTCCCCTATGTGTGAAATGACCTGCCTTATTTATTTTTTCTGTATCCAGTCACTCCGCGGATCTCGAACCGTGCTACTATCTACACACTTCATGGAGGAGGCAGACGCTCTCGGGGACAGGATCGCGGCGCTGCATAGTGGATTTGTGCGCTGTTACGCTACCACTATGCATCTTAAGAAGGCTATAGGTATATATATATTGCAGGACACCCACATCGCCATCTAGCCCCAAGCTAAGTAACTTGTGTTATGGGTGCTAGACAATGGATATACTACTTATATATATTTTTATGTATATTGTACTTAACAAGTTTTCGCGAAAATTTAAATTTGCTCATATCTTTTTATCGTGTCGACTCAGGATTTGATTTTTATATCGACCTTGATTTTTATACACCTTATAGGGACTGTAGACCTCAGTATCTGGTATGAATTTCAACTTGCTAGGTTCACCCGTTCCTGAGAAAATCACGGACAGACAGACGGACAAGAAAGTGATCTTATAAGGGTTTCTTATATTACCTTTTGAGGTACGGAACCTTTAATAAAAGGTTTTGACAGACAGTCAACGGAGTCATCTTAAAAAGTTGTTCCCACGTTGTTTTTTTTTCAAAAGTTGTTTTTTTAACCTTTTAGGTACCGGGTACCGACTCTCTCTAGCGACGACAGGCCCACCACTCGAGGCCGACATCACCGCGCTGGTCACCGCTCAAATACCTGACGCCGCACTTATACAGAAGAATGATAACTCTCTCGCATATAACCTACCTTCGGCCAGCAGCGGAACGTTCCCAAAGTATGTAAATTTTTACTATTTCAACAGGAAATGTGCCATCAAACGCCAAACTAAAGTTCACTGCATACGTAACGGAATAAAACCTCGGACGAGACGGGGACATGACGTGCATTGTTCATAAAGTGTTCGTGGACTTTAAACATACGTGATACGTGATCTTTCCCGTGCCGGACGGAACGTGACAATTTCTTGACAGCGTTTCATATTTAAAAAAAAACACGTTCCGTCCGGCACGGGAAAAAACCCGTCACAACGTGATTTAGTCAATTTTCGACTTCTACGCGGAAGAAGTCGTGGGCAAAAGCTAGTTGAAATATATATAATTATATCGTACAGTTACCATAGTCAACTATTCATCTTTCCATAGGTTATTTACAGAGCTGGAAAACAAGAAAACTGAATTGCAAATAGAGAGTATGGGTGTTGGTGTATCCGCACTTGAAGAGGTATTTCTCAAGTGAGTATTAAAACCATATTAAAACATTTATTCCAGACAAACAGCGCTCCGCGGTTTCACCTGGGTAACTCCCGATCCCGTGTGAATTTAAGTATAAAAAGTCTATGTATGTATGTATGTCCCAATGAATCAATGTATCTTCATACCAAGTTTCATCAAAATCGGTCCAGAAGGAGAAGGTTACAAACAAAATAACAAAAATAAATTGAAATCTACGTATATTAAATTAATGTCCACTGACATCAGTGAACATTATTTTATTTAAAAACTAATCAATATCAAAATTTCACGTACCGAGTAGTAGTAGAAATAGATCTCCACGGCGGCCATTGCTCGATTAAAATATCTATTCTAATAGGTCCATACGAATCCTGTATGGACTTTTCACCATCGTCCGAGGACCTGTCATGGTATGAACCTACAGATGACCGACATCCTCTCTACAATTATGACCTGCCCCCCCAGCCAGGATAAAAAGCCGGAAAAGTTCTGCGCAGCACACAGGCTTCAGAACTACGGACAGTTTGCTTTGCCCGTGGTTCGATTGATAGAACTCCGGCGGTCGGACCACGACCAATAAACTAAAAGCCCAGCTGAGGAAAGGGTGGTGCGGTGGAAAATGAAACATCCTGTACCTTCAGCTTTTGTGAACTAGCAAGAGAAGGTTCCGATCTGCAATAGCCTACGTGGCAGTCACTTAATCGACTTCGGACTCAAGAGGCCTTTGCAGACAACATTAAGGAAAATGGGTGTATATTGCACCGACTTAGGAGCAATGCGAGTGTGGAACCCCATCGCAGTCCATGGTGCACCTACTCCAATGCCCATTGTGCCCTAATACCTGCACATTGGAGGACCTGGTAGAGGCCAACGCTGCTGCAGTTGCAGTGGCTAACTACTGGGCAGGAACAATTTGACTGGTCGTCACTGACTCGAAAAGAAGATGAACCTGTCACAATAGAATAGAGAATTTCACTGAGCGATGGCTTCTTTGGAACACTGTAGATCCATATCATGACAGACCCTCGGACGATGTTCTCTCGTTTGATTTGTCTACACCATCATTAGGTATTGTTACTAGCCCTCCCTATCTTAGCATTAAAGCCATCCATTCATGTCGTTGGAACACATCGGAGGCACAGGATAGCGTCTGCCTGTGATAGTAGCAAGCCTTCCTAGAGGTTTCTTCTAGGAAGGCGTGCTACATCTTAGAGCACATCGTCACTTACCATCTAGCGGGTGTGATTGCGTTCAAACGCTTAACTATCATTTTGTTTTAAACTATCAATACTTATTCCCTGTATTCCTACTTATCTTGATATTTTTCAATTACAGATTATGTAGCGACACTGATGTAAATATAACCGATGACGAAGCAGACGGATATGCAGGTAACTTGAAATAGACAGGAGTCGAATCTACTACCTTGAATCAGTGAGAGTACTGACTCAAGGTTGCAGCTTCAAATCCTGTTATAGGCTGTTTTTTACCTCCGAATGAAAAATAATATCACTAACAAATTACTTTTTTTGGATAAATTTTCTGTATAAATAATACCTATATTATTATGTTTCAGAACCGAAATACAACAAAATAAGTGGTTTCCCTTTATACTGCCGTTTATTCCTGCTTCTACTTAAGCGGCAGCTTAAGTTTCATTTATCTAAGAAATTCACATTCTTTCTACTGGTAAGTTCAATTGAACGCTTCGTCTCGATCATGTTAGTCACAAATTATAACCTGCAAGTCTAGAGTTAATACTAAAAAGAATCCATTATCCTCTATCTAAACTTATAAAACAGAAAATCACTGTCACATTTACTCACTGATCACGAAACCTCAGCAACTACGAGTATGATGTTTTGGTAAATAAAGGAGTAGATAAGGCTGATACACTTTATAGTTAATAGTAACTGTTATGTATTCTGTGTCTGTTGAAAATCAATACCAAAAACACTGCTGATTTTCGGGTTAAATAACCTTAAAGATTACGGAAATAGTTCGAATTTTCAAAAGTCGTAGAAGAAAGTTACAAAACTTCGTTGGAAAACATGATATAAGCGCGTTGAGTATGACTAGCTGCGCCTTGTGGTTTCACCCACGTAAGTCGCGATCCCGTGGAAATTTCATAATAAAAAGTCGCCTATAGCCTTCCTCGATAAATGAACTATCCGCATCAAAATCCGTTGCGTAGTTTTAAAGATTTAAGCATACAAAGGGATATAGGGACAGAAAAAGCGACTATGTTTTATACTATGTAGTGATTAGTATAGATTATGATCTAAATCTCATCTCTCTTTCCAGCAATTATTTTTGCCAATCGTATTGATCTGCATGTTTACTGCGACATCGAACTTCGAAGAGGTGGAGATTGAAGACGCTAACAAAACCTTAAGGCTTGACATGTATAAGAGAGTTATGAACCCAAAAATACTGTATAATATACATTCTGACGGCGCTAATATTGATATCCTGAAGAAGGATAACCCGAAAGTTCAGTTCCGAGCGGTCGATGATGATCTCGCTGAAGGTAATAACAATCTTATTTTCTTAGAAATAGTGTTCAAAATGCTAATATTGATATCCTGAAGAAGGATAACCCGAAAGTTCAGTTCCGAGCGGTCGATGATGATCTCGCTGAAGGTAATTAGAATCTTATTGTCTTAGAAATAGTGTTCAAAACGCTAATAGTGATATCCTTAAGAAGGATAACCCAATGGTTCAGTTCCGAGCGGTCGATGATGATCTCGCTGAAGGTAATTTAAATCTTATTGTCTTAGAAATAGTGTTCAAAATGCTAATATTGATATCCTGAAGAAGGATAACCCAAAGGTTCTGTTCCGAGCGGTCGATGATGATCTCGCTGAAGGTAATTTAAATCTTATTGTCTTAGAAATAGTGTTCAAAATGCTAATATTGATATCCTGAAGAAGGATAACCTGAAAGTTCAGTTCCGAGCGGCTGACGATGATATCGCTGAAGGTAATTAGAATCTTATTATCTTAGAAATAGTGTTCAAAATGCTAATATTGATATCCTTAAGAAGGATAACCTGAAAGTTCAGTTCCGAGCGGTTGACGATGATATCACTGAAGGTAATAAGAATCTTATTATCTTAGAAATAGTGTTCAAAATGCTAATATTGATATCCTTAGGAAGGATAACCTAATGATTTTGTTCCGAGCGGTCGATGATGATCTCGCTGAAGGCAATTAGAATCTTATCGTCTTAAGAATAGTGTTCAAAATGCTGATAATGATATCCTTAAGGCTGCTTATGCTGCCAAACGCAACGCACCCGAAATACCCGTCGCTTACAACTTATATTGTTGATTGTAACGAATGTATTTTGTTTTTCTCAAAAGTGCTGAGATGGAATTGTAGGTGAAATTTTTACCGACATTTTGGGGTAATTTCGAGGCGAAAATTCTTTGTCATTTCAAAGCTAGACTAGTTTTAATTCTCAATTTTAGGATAGCTTCAAAACTATAGAAAATTTTTGGCTCAAAATCACACCAAAATGTCGATAAAAATCTCACCTACAATTCCATCTCAGCACTTTTGAGAAAAACAAAACACATTCGTAACAATCAACAATGTTCACCAACGAAGGCGACCGGTGCCAGTAGTAACTATTTAGTAGACTGTGTATCAAGGTCGTTGGCGTATGGAACCCCCTTAAGGCGATCTAAAAACTCTAACAATAGGTGAGCCCACACCACTATACGAGAAGAAGAAGAAGAAGACTTTCTAAAATTACTCTTATTAAAATGTATATCTAGTTAATTCATGAGTTGACTTTAAACTTCAACTCAAGCAGGGCTTTAGAATCTGGCTTGAGTTTAAAACATTCTAATAAGCAATTTTGGAGCTCTAACTTTTGTTGCCTGATTGTACAAACAAGGTTGCATTTTTCACAGGTATTCTACGAACGGGAAAAGGGAATATTATGGAGTACAATTCATATTTAGCCGGCATAGAACTCAACGATACAGACGCAAAGGTTTGTAATATACACACATTAACAAAGTCTAGGGAACACGGGTAAAATAATGTTATTTGGGGGGAAAATTGTATTTTTTTTAGGTTGTTTTTTTAATGCTGTGATTTAATTAAAGGGTTGTCATAAAAAAAAAAAATTTGTATGAAAACTAAAACAGTGCTGAAACTGAGAAACAAATCAAGTTTATTTCAATAAAAAATCTAATGACACGTTAAAATTGATTAATTTTTTTAAATCTTAGTAACTTTTTTCCATCTGTTGGTCCACCTACAACATTAGCGACGGCTCTAAATCAACGTGGCAAACTAAGTATGGGGATATCAATCGTTGTCTGAGGAATAATTCTCTATACTCCAAAAAAGTTCAAAAAAGTTCTTTCTCTGTATTAAAATAATTTTGGGTAAAATTCCTGAAAGCTCTTCTGCTTAGCAAAGCTCATGCTTATTCAATTAAGAAGAGTATAAAATTCCGCTTCTATTGACATACGACACTCAAGACAAAAAAAAACCCAAATATACAATTTTTCCCCAAAAAATATTATATTACCCGTGTTCCCTAGAATTTGTTGATGTGTGTATCTGTAACTATCTATGCCCTCAGGTTTAAAAGTGGCCATGTCGTTCTTCACACTATGGACTACCCATGTACTAAACATTGAAATTGGTTAAGTTATTTAATCATAAAAAGGGAATATGGAAATGTGACCCTCTAGAAACCCTTAAATATAAATAATAAATATTGCAGGACATTCCACATATCGCCATCTAGCCCCAAGCTAAGTAACTAGACTTGTGTTATGGGTGCTAGGCACTACTTATAAACTTTTCTTTTGTAAATATATTCTTATAATACATAGAAAAAACCAGGCTACAGACAAATATCTAAGCATTAAATAATTGTCTGAGGCGGGAATTGAACCCGCAAACCTGGTTTGGCAGTCCAGCATGGTGACCATTGTGCCAACTGGGTCGTCAAAATAAAAATAAATTTATTATTATGATCTTCAAAAATATCCCCATTAGAACCTTGTACCTCCTCCTCATTGATGGGCGCGATCCGAAGACACATCCTAACTTAGTTTTTATGACGATTCAATCATAATATTTCCAAATTATGAAAGTTCAACTTTGACTTTGACCGACTTTAAAAACTTTTCATGTCAAGAAATTGTGTTAACCTAACCTAAATCTAGCCATTTAGTGTGTTTGGCGTGAACAGAATGCACAAGTTGCAGTAATGACAGTAGACCAGTAGACCTTATAATGTCTGACATAACACGCTAGATGAGAACTATCAATTAATCAATGTATCCTCATACCAAGTTTTATCAAAATCGGTCCTGTAGTTTCGGAGCCTATTCGACACAAACAAAATAAATATTTTCTCTTTATTATCCCTATAAATATTAAATTCTCATGTCGCGGTGTTAATTGCCAAATTCCACCTAAACGGCTGATCCGATTTGTATGAAATTTTTGTGTATATTCGTTAGGTCTGAGAATCAAACACAAATATTACTTTTTTAATCCTTCCTTAATTTGCCCTTATATTTTTAATATGGCAAAACAACGTTATAGATTACTAGATTTTTGTATAAATTATTCAAACGGCACATCTATAGTTTATCTTTATATTTATTTATATAAATTATAAACCATTGTATAAAGTCTCACTTATGTCCGAGGATATCTTGTTTTTGTAATTCCTGTATTGGTCACCTGCGATACAAGCATTGCTTAGTGCAGGGGCCGCTGGTACTCCTAACTTGTACACCCTCGCTACTGTCATTGTTAAGACAAATCTACCTTATATTTGTAAATCTAGCTGTATAAGTTTTTGTAATATTTATGGCAAATAAACATTTTTATTTATTATTATTTCCAGATATTATTCAGTAGTCTAGTCCGTCACACGGCTCCGGTCGCCATGAACTTGATGACGAACCTTTTAGCCACGCAATATATACCCTATGCGACGGGACATACTATAACGACAAACAATCACCCTTTAACTGGGGCCGTCGCCTTGGACAGTAAAAAGACTATTGTTGCGCCCAAGGATCAGGAAACGGGATTTACCTGGGCGTTGCTTGTTATGTTTGGTAAGATTTCATTAATTGGCCAGATTTTTTCCTGTTTGGCGCCGTAATACACTTAGTTCCCTAGTATTTAGTCCGCTTCCATCTAATCACAATAGCCCAAGATATAGTTTTCTCCTGTAGTTAATCAATAGTTTTATCCAAACCGGAGGTTGTCCTTGACTGCATTTTATAGTGCAGAAAGGGATAGTCGCCGGTTTGATGTCCACATCATACTTGGCCATTATTTTTTTTATTGTAAAGGGCCTCTACATGTTGGCTTCGGCCCCACGCACGCCTTCTAAAAGGCCGGGGCTCCATAGCCCCGTGATATAGGACATATTATAACAAACAATAATATTGACCAGATAAACAGTATCTTTTTATATTTTATACATAGTATAAAATAAAGTCGCTTTTTCTGTCTGTCCCTATGTATGTTTAGATCTTTAAAACTTCGCAAGGGATATTAATGCGGTTTTTTTAAATAGAGTGATTCAAGAGGAAGGTTTATATGTAAAATACATCACTACATAGTATAAAACAAAGTCGCTTTCTCTGTCCCTATGTCCCCATGTCCCTATATCCCTATGTATGCTTAAATTTTTAAAACTACGCAACGGATTTTGATGCGGTTTTTTTAATAGATAGAGTGATTCAAGAGGAATGTTAAAATGTATAATACATGCATAATATAGCCGTGCGAAGCCGGGACGGGTCGCTAGTTATTATTAATTTGACATTATATTTTAGTTTTTTTATATTAATTTTAACTCAGTTAAAAATTCCTTGCAGACTAAGTTAAGTGAATTATGTTAAATCATAAAATATTTGTGACATCTTTATACCATACATCAATGCGATTTCGCTAGTGCATAATATAATATAAAAAATTTAATTGGTTATGTAGCAATTAATAGTAATTTAATAAATAGTATTTTCGTCAAAAAACCTCTTTAAAATGGTATCTAACTGGTAGTCCCTTTTACCCGATTGAAAACCTCAGTAAGAAAGAGGTGTAACGAACAACACTATTTTTCCAGTTGCCCTTGGATCTCTAGTGAACCTAGCAGCATTACCGTGCACCGAGTTCAGGCAGAGCTCGCGGCACATCTACCTGATGGCGGGATGTCCCTCCGTCCTGTACTGGGCCACGACGCTACTCACGCACTTCGGCCTTGCCGCTATAACTATCATAACCCCGCTCGTGGTATCGCTCTGCTTCCTCGAAAGAGATAAGACGTTCGATAATGCCGGGACTATCAGTGAGTATATCCACCTGATAGCGAGATGTATCGGCGACAATACACTGGCGAAATTTTCGTGTCACAGTGAGAACGCTCCTTGTCCGAGGCTTTAAACACTGAATTCTAAAGCTTTAGTCACACACTGCAACCGACACAGGCCTGGTTCCTTAACACTATTTGATGATGTCGATCCCGAAATACGACTTCAGAAAAACCGTTTATTTATGAAAATATGAATGAATACCACACAAAATAGATTAAAAAGGATACAAAAGCCAATAACGGACTAAGTTTGACGATAGTTTGTGTATTTTTAGGGTTCCGTGCCTCAATAGGTAAAAAAAAAGATCACTTTCTTGTCTGTCTGTCTGTCCGTGTGTTTCCACCGATCATCTAAGGAACGGGTAGACCTAACAAGTTAAAATTCATACCAGATACTAAGGTCTATGGTCCCTATTAGGTGTATAAAAATCAAGGTCCTAAGTCAACATGATAAAAAGATATGGGCAAATTTACATTTTCGCAAAAACTTGTTTTTAGCATACATTGCAAATGGTCTTTTATTCAAGTTTTAGTACAATATACAATTTACAACAATATAATCACAAACAAAATAAAAAATAATAATAATAGTAAATAAATAATGACAATAATAAACCAAAACATTCAAAATTTAAAAACAAAAAACCCCGTCTTCCAAGGCGTCCCCCCGACCCAAAGTCCCCAGCAAGCTGGCAGCGTTCCCCCTCTGGATCGCTAAACTAACTTTACTTGTTTTTAGTAATTTAACAAATATTAATGACCGTATCACACAAGAGAGACGTCAAGTTGCCTTACAGAATTCTATCGTCATACACGATAATTTTGATAGTCTCTGTCTCACTTCTAATGGAACGATGTATCATGTAAATGTAATGTGCAGGTTGCGTGGTGGTGATAATGTTGCTGGGTATCTTGGCGTTCTTGTCGTCTATATACGTGGTCAGCTTCTGGATGACAGAACGGAGGGTCGGGATATTCCTCGTCACCTGTCTTATTGTATTCGGTAAGTTTAAACAGCTACTAGCAACGCTTAGCTCCTAAGGCGCTCTCTCCATACAAACGTAGTCGACTGTTTCCTCCCTGGATAATGACACTAGCACAAATATTTTTGTTGCATAAAACCTATAACTGCTATGAGCCCCTATATCTTGGTTTTTTTTTCATTTTAGCTACCCTTTCCTCTTAATATCCTGAACGACTGACTGACTGACTGACGGATCAACGCACAGTCTAAACCGTTGTTCGTAGAGACCTGAAACTTGGATGGTGTGTTATTTGTATGACGTAGACATCAGATAAGAAATGATTTTCCCCTTAGAGAGTAAAAGGGGAGGGGGGCAAAGTTTGTATGGACAACGTGATTCCTTTGTTAAAGCTATTAGAGCCATTTTCGACTTCTACGCGGACGAAGTCGCGGGAAAAAGCTAGTCTCTACAAAATTCATCAAAATTGGTTAGACTGTTTAGGCGAGATAACGTAACAAACAGACATAGTCAGTGTCAGTTAGTCAGTTATAAGGGTGGCAAATTGTCAATACACGAAGACCCAGTTGGCACAATGGTTACCATGCCGGACTGCCAAGCACAGGGTTGCGGGTTCGATTCTCGCCACAGACAAGTATTTATGCTTAGATATTTGTCTGTGGTCTGGTTGTTTCTATGTATTATAAGTATATATTTACAAAAGAAAAGTATATAAGTAGTATATCCGTTGTCTAGCACACATAACACAAGTCTAGTTACTTAGCTTGGGGGTAGATGGCGATGTGTGGAATGTCCTGCAATATTTATTTATTTAATATTATTATTTTTATGACGTCAAAAGGGACCCGGCCTCCGCCCTGGGCGACAGTGGCCCACTCTACACCACTGCCAATATTATTATATTGAATAAATATTCCCCAGGTCTGTTAACACCGGGCGCGCACGCAGCGTTGATCTTCACCGACTCAACAAAGGACATTAAGTGGGTATTGGTGAACATCGCGAGCTGGCTAACTCCGGCCCATGCGCTCACTATGGCCATCGCCAGGGTGGTCATCGTGGCCAGGTTGAACGCGTACTGCGAACTCAATAGGGACATGTGTCCCGGTTTGTCTGTACTTGAAAACGGATTTGACACTAACGCTTGTTGTAGTAAGTACTTCTAGTCCTAATCGCTACACATCCTAACTTAGTTTTAAGACGATTTTATGTGGTCTATATACTTTTAAGGTATTATGCTTCCAAAGAAATAAAAAAATTGACTTTGACTAGTATAAAACAAAGTCGCTTTCCGGTCTCTGCCCCTATGTATGCTTAGATCTTCAAAACTACGCAACGGATTTTGATGCGGTTTTCTAAATAAATAGAGTGATTCAAGAGGAAGGTTTATATGTATAATACATGCATAATATAGCCGTGCGAAGCCGGGGCGGGTCGCTAGTCTACTTATATTATCCTATCCCTCCCACTATCTTACCTTACTAATATTATAATGTACTAGCTGCGCTCCGCAGTTTCACCCGCGTAACTCCCGATCCCGTGGGAATATCGAAAAAATAAGATGTAAGCTATCTTTCAAGTTGGATCAAACTGCACACGGTGTGCAAATTTGATTAAAATCGGTTAAGTAGTTTAGGAGTCCATCGCGCACAAACAACGTGACACGTAATTTATATTTAATAGAATAGATGTGAAAGTTTGTGTGTGTGTGTGTGTGTATGTTTGTTACTCCTTCACGCAAAAACTATTGAACCGATTGCATCGAAACTCGGTATGGATATAGCTAGAGACCTGGATTAACACACAGGCTTTTTATCCCGATATTCCCACGGGATCACGGCTTTTACGGGAGAAACCGCAGGGCGCAGCTGTATGGTCGCTACGTCTCGGGTTTCGGCACCTTTGTGCTCTAGGAGCTGCCAGACCATTGTGCTGTCCTATAACGCTGATTGGTGGTATGCACCAATTTGACAACCCAGTTGGCAAATTGATCACCATGCCGGACTGCCAAACACAGGGTTGCGGGTTCGATTCCCGCCTCAGACATGTATTTATGCTAAAATATTTGTCTGTGGTCTGGTTGTTTCTATGTATTATAAGTATATATTTACAAATGAAAATTATACAAGTAAAAGTATCCGTTGTCTATTTACAAAAGAAAAGTATTTATGTAGTATATCCGTTGTCTAGCACACATAACACAAGTCTAGTTACTTAGCTTGGGGCTAGATGGCGATGTGTGTAATGTCCTGCAATATTTATTTAATTAATCAGCGCTATTGGCCACAATTTAAATTATCTCACAATTGTTGAAAAATGATTTGTTTTAACGCTGCTATATGTTTATATTTTAGGTGGTGGTTTGCCACGATGTTATTTCTGTTGGGACAAGTTTGCACCGACAGGAGAAATGATACAGCTCGTCGTACAATTTATTGTTTTTATGGTATGTCATATTCATTTTACTATTCCAGTTAAGAGGAAAAGAGCGTAGGGGCATAGTCATGGCAGTTATAGGTTTTATGGCGCAAAAATATTTGTGCTAGTTTCATTATTCAGGAAGAAAACAATCGACTACGTTTGTATGGAGAGAGCGCAGGTACCCTTTCACCTTAATAATATCCGCAGGGTAAAAACGACTACTAAGACTCCACTGTTCGTCTGTCTGTCACCAGGCTGTATCTCATGAAATGCGATAGCTAGACAGTTGAAATTTTCACAGATTCTGTATTTCTGTTGCCGCTATAACACAACAAATACTACCCAAGTAACACATTTGGTAACAAATAGCTTGCATATAGTATTTTTTTGGAACCTTTAGTAATAAAATCCACCGTGATTAAGTTCTATATAGGTGGTTAGAACCTATATGCAACCTATATATTACTAAAGGGAGAAAAATTGCAACTCATTTATAGTTGCAGAAGCGTTGCATAAGAGTTCGAATTGTTACCCTGAGTGGCACTTGGAACTAACGGTGCGAATTGCGCGCTGTGAATGAATGATTGAACGATAAAGCAATACCGTTCATTCGTTGAGTGACAAATTAGATCATAACTAGTCTTATTTTCGGCAGAGATAAACGAAAAACGGTGTGCTTTGTTCTATTGTGTTAATTGTGACAGCCATATTGCATCTATTTGGTGAGTATTAAAAATGTACGTGTAAACCGCAGGATAATATCATGGAGCCCTTGTAAATGGTTTTTTATCGTGAAACCATAGTATATTTACTTAGTAAATTTTGATGCGCCTTCGATTTAATTAAAAAATATCAAAAAATATACGCTGATCAAATAAATAAGATAATACTTTACAACAATTTGGTTGTTAAAAACCTTACATTATAGTTTCACAAAAAGTATAATGTCCACAACAGTTATCAAAACTTATTTTGTTTTATGTTATTGTAATAAAATACCATTAAACAAAATGCTTTTCAAGGTCATTATTTTTAAACATGGCGATTTAAAATAGACCTTGCAGTTCTTATTTTCACTCATTTGTTACCTTATTGGAACTCTTAAGCCCAAAAATCACTCATTAGTACCTAGTAGTGATATTTTTCACTTCATAGGTCTTGTTGTCTCTACTTTGAATTGGGGATCCTCAAGACGGATACAAAACCCATTATGAAGTAAAATTTACTTAACTTGTAAAGTCGAGGACTGTCTGTACAACTGTCTGTACAACTGTCTGTACAACTGTCTGTACAACTGTCTGTACAACTGTCTGTACAACTGTCCGGTACTGTCCGGTACTGTCCGGTACTGTCTGGTACTGTCTGACACTGTCTGTAACTGTCTGCAATGAAACTAATGTACGGAACCCTCAGCGCGCGAGTACGACTCGCACTCGACCGGTTATTATTTTTGATTAGATCTTGTGGTTCTAAATGAGAAAAAAATGGAACCGATCTACGCTTTACAGTGGCATATAAGAGTATATTAGACCTTACAAAGGCAATTACACTAAGGTTCCAAATGAGCTGCAATAATAACTCTTGAGCCACTACAAGTGATAAATAACTCATATATACTACTTATTTAGTACTAAAGGTGCCAAATGAGGGAAAAATACCACCTATTAGGGCACAGTTCTTTAGGGGGGATTTTAAGATGTCATATGCCTTTTTGAGTTCTAAAAGAGAGAAAATTAAAGCCTTTATGCGCCTATAAGTAATAAATTCGGCTTAATGCTACCACAGGTAATAAAGCAGAAACAAAAATCACTCAAAAGCAACCGTTAGTGATAAGAGTTACTCATTTGCAAATTCGAGTGCTATTTGCATCTTTAAGTAATACCATGCACTCTTGCATCACTTATATGCTACCTACAGTTGCAAAATAAGTTCCAAAATTCACTAACGTGCTACTTGGCTAATAACAGAATATGTTACGGAACCGTTCATCTTAATGAGAACAGCTAGTATAGTCCTCATCGATGACGACGACCCAGCTATTCATTCGTTAAGACGTTTCTATGTGATCTTTGTACAGAATGCTACCAAATGAATATAAAAATTGACTTTGACTTTCTAAGTTTGCATTTCTATTAAATGAGCTCTAATGTGACTCGCAAGACCGAACTTGAAATAATTATAGGAGGGCTTAGGTCACTCTTTTCGTACTCGACGTCAAGCGGCTTCGAACCGGCTTTCCTCGAAGTTCTTAGTATGCTTGTAGATTGTAGAGCGCCAAGTTGGAGTAAAGATAACAGTAGCTTCTATGTTTTATCACTTTTTTAGGCTATTGCATAGCTTTTATCGCGGGCTTTGAGCGCGGCGACCGAATCAAGAAATTCCATTACGAAAATAAAACCTAACACCCCCCCACTCCGCCTACCATGTAGCTCGGCCGAGCGTTCGCTTAACGTGTATGTATAATATGGTACGACTGTACGAGGCTCGCACGATGCAATAGCTTTACCGCGGCAGTCCCCGAGTGCCACACGTTTTTAATTAAGTAAATTAATTTTGGAATGATGTAATGTTTCTCCATTCTGGAACATTGTATACCTGCAATAAATGACTATTTATTTATTTAATATTGACATATTATTGTGCACAGATAATAGTGATGCTAATACAAGAAGGATGGACGTGTCGATTGTACGAGCTCGTACGGAACTGCGGCTACAAGCAACAACAGGCGACAGTCACGGACGATATGGTGAAAGCTGAGAAGGTCTATGTTGACAAAACTATACAGCTCAGTAAGTTATAGATTTATGTTACTAGTGGATTGATGTATGTTACTGTTTGTGTTATATCACTATCACTACATAGTATAAAACAAAGTCGCTTTCGCTGTCCCTATATCCCTTTGTATGCTTAAATCTTTAAAACTACGCAACGGATTTTGATGCGGTTTTTTTCAATAGATAGAGTGATTCAAGAGGAAGGTTTATATGTGTAATACATGCATAATATAGCCGTGCGAAGCCGGGGCGGGTCGCTAGTTATTATATAATTTCTAGGTTCTGGCTGGAAGACCAGCGCTGCAGCTAAGCATGCTTGGATGCAGTTTTTGCTGAGGTCGACCCATTTGGGTTAGCAACTTAGCACACAACTCCTCATTCATATTTTTTTTCTTTATGTCACTCTTTTGTTTTTAATGTGATTAATTTTCATTGTCATGTTCATTTCTTTATTCATGTGTTTGTCGTTTGTTTGTACTCAATACTTGTAATACTTAATACTTTTTACCATATAAAAAAAAGAAAAAAAAACTTGAGAGGTGTCAAGGGACACACAGATGGAACGAAGTTCCTTTCGATTAATTAGTGAAGGAATTGTTTTTTTTATTTTTATTATCATTATTTTTTGTTAATAATCGTCGCGACACCACACTGTTCAATGCGAAATATAAAGACGAAACGAAAATAACTGGCTTGCTTTCTATGCAAAAAGTGTCGTTACAACTTTTGGTCTTAATTTTTTTCGTCTAGCCCCCTTTCGCAACGCGCGATAAGGAACTAACGGTCCAAAATTAGATGTTCGATTCATAGATCTTTAGTTCCGGTCTTTTGTTTTGGTCTCAGACCAGAAAATTTTCGTGTCGCGATGTTAGTTACCAAACTCTTGCTAAACGGCTAAACCAATTTGTATATGTATATTCTGTAGGTCTAAGAATAGATCAACATCTATTTTTTCCTTTTTTTTTTTGTAATTTAAAAGCAACGTTTTTACAGCTAGTAATTGTATATATTTTCCAACAGATAAGAAAGAGCTGGAAAATGCGGGTATTGCGTTGTTAGTGCACAACGTTCACAAGAACTACAGGATGTGTTGCAAGTCTTTACCCGCTGTTAATGGGATCAATTTCTCCGTCAAAAAAGGTATGTATTTTAAACTTAAGGCCCTCAGCGGGACACCGCTGGCTTACGTATCCATGGCTACTTTCTGTCACAAAAAACATATGCGTCCTTCCTAAATGGCGACTCGTTGAGCACTAAGTGAATAAATAATAAAAATTTTGCAGGACATTCTTACATCGCCATCTAGCCCCAAACTAAGTAACCAGACTTGTGTTATGGGTGCTAGACAACGGATATACTACTTAAATACTTTTCTTTTGTAAATACTTATAATACATAGAAACAACCAGACCACAGACAAATATCTAACCATAAATACTTGTCTGAGGTGGGAATCGAACCCGATTGGCAGTCCGGTATGGTGATCATTGTGCCAACTGGGTCGTCAATGAGTCACCTCTTTAGTTTGGTCCTTTTTGCGAGAGGATGGAATAGGCTTGCACCTTTATAATACCCTCAGAGATTCAGAGAAAAGAAATGGTCAATACATCTGAAGCCAACTGCCGCAGGTATCATCACGATGTTTTCTTTCAAACGTAAGAGCAATGTCAATAAGCGAAGAAATTTATCTTGAAATTAATCGATTGGTGCACGGCCGGGATTCGAGCTCACGACCTTCGGAATGAAAGTCGAGGTCAAACACTAGGTCAACACTGCTCCAATTCTGTACTAATATTATAAAGCTGAAAAGTTTGTTCGATTGAACGCGCTAATCTCAGGAACTACTCGTTAAATTTGAAAAAATATTTTTATGTTGGATGTTCATTTATCGAGGAAGGCTATAGGCTACTTTTCATTTTGATATTCCAGGGGATCGGGACTTACGCGGGTGAAACCGCGGGGCAGCTAGTTATTTTATAATAAACTAGCAGCGCCCCGCGGTTTTACCCGCGTAACTCCCGATCCCTCGGGAATATCGGGATAAAAAGTAACCTATGTTACCGTCAATGAATCCATGTATCCTCATAACAAGTAACATCAAAGTCGGTCCAGTACTTTCGTAGCGTATTCGTTACAAACAAAAAATATTTCCTCTTTATAATATTTGTATAAACACTTTTGTAAACAAAATAGGTTACATAAGTCACCAAAAGGCTAAACATTCGAACCCATAAGGGTTCTTTTTGCAAATACCAGTCGCCGAAGCCGAAATCTACTAGGGGGATGATTATCACTATCACTATCACTACATAGTATAAAAACAAAGTCGCTTTCTCTGTCCCTATATCCCTAGATCGCTATGTATGCTTAAATCTTTAAAACTATGCAACGGATTTTGGTGCTGTTTTTTTTAATAGATAGAGTGATTCAAGAGGAAGGTTTATATATATAATACATGCACAATATAGCCGTTCGAAGCCGGGACGGATCGCTAGTGATGATTAAAAGATGATTATTCTAGTCTATTTTAAAATAGGTGAATGTTTCGGTCTGCTGGGTGTGAACGGTGCCGGCAAATCGACAACATTCAAGATGTTAACCGTCGAAGAATGTACCACTAGAGGGACGATATACGGGAATGGATATCACGTTCACAGAAATAGATCGAAGGTAACTCTAGCCTAAGATTCATTTTAATTATAGTGTTAGCAGCCAAGTGACGTCACGTCCGATAATATAAGTAAACCTTGCTGTGCGCGTTGCCGATGCCCACCTCCCGTCTATAAAAGCAAGCGCTTGGTTGGACACGGGTTCGTTTCGTTTGTTGATTCACTGATTGATCGTCGTTCAGGAAGGTGTTTGGGTTCAACGCTGCAGTAAGACTGAGTGAAGATGTCACCAGTAATTTGTGTTCAAAATCTACCTTCATACTTAACTACCTGTAGGTTTAGCTGCTATTTTTAATTATTATTGCTTCTGATTCTTAAAATCAGCAATGGCATAGGATCATTATTCTCTAAATTCCTAAAAATAGTATATTGCAAAAGGAGCGCGAATAAAACTTAAATTTAGAATTTAAAAAACCCCGTCTTTTATCCCCCATAACTTATAGAAGGCTCAACCGTTTCGATCAAACATAGCTGAACACTCCCGAACCTTTCAAACACAAGAAACACAATCAAAATCGGTTCATTCGTTCGGGAGCTACGATGCCACAGATACATTAAACTTATAACACCCCGTCGTTTTTGCTTCGGCTGTTAAAAACGGACAATGACGAAAATGTAATAATACACCAAAATAAGATGATGTCGTTGTCCGTATGTTTTAATTATGGCTTTCATAATAAAGGCCAAGCAAGGTGAAAACGGGGATTATGCTTCTTACAATGTCAAATGATAGGTCATCGTTTGACCACTATCACACCTGCCTGATGGTAGGTGACGATGAGGTCTAAGATGTAACACGCGCGTCTAGAAGATACCTATTTACTTGCGACTTGAAGACCTCTAAATTATACACGTACGTCAGTCTTTTCTTCCAATTTTTTCCCAATATATTTTTAAGCTATTGTATAGCTTTTATCGCAGGCTTTGAGCGTGGCGACCGAATCAAGAAATTCCGTAACGAAAATAAAACCTAACACCCCTTACTCCGCCTACCATGTAGCTTGGCCGAGCGTTCGCTTAACGTGTATGTATATGGCACGACTGTACGAAGCTCGCACGATGCAATAGCTTTACCGTGTTTATTTTTTTTCATAGGATCCGTTTTCAATGTGACTGTGTTTACGTTTTTATGGATAATCGTGTGATTCTTATTTTTTTGTTGAAAAGCTACCTCAAGAGTAGTCCATTTTATTTGATTGGCTTTGGATTGTCTGTTGTTAATTTTTGTTATTTTTTTTAGTATCTAAGGACATTGGGCTATTGTCCCCAATTCTGCGGCCTGGACGATTTCCAAACGGGGCGCGAGAGTCTAACGTTGTTGTTTACGTGTCGAGGACTTGACTCAAAGGAAACTGTTAGTGAGGTCAACACGTGGCTTAAAGTCGTTGGTGAGTGGCTGAGAGTAGGGATATGCCGGAGATATATCGCACATGGAACGTCGCACATGGATGTCACCTGCATGTCAAACAAATGTATGGAAATTGAGGCGCATGCGCATGTCGAAGCACTCACTGCGAAGTTTAAATAGAAACAGAATATAATATATTCGACCAAACACAGGACATAGTATACACAAATAAGAAAAATATGAGATAGTTACACAAAAAAGTAAATACAAAACAGACAGACAGACGGACAAGAAAACTATAAGGGTTCCTTTATTTTAACCTTTTTAGGAACCTTTTGTAAGGAACCATAAAAACAGAGAATAAATAATAAGTATCCGAGAAGTCGTGTGTTGCCCGAATAGGTAAAGCCTCAGCATGTGCTGCAGATACGCACGCACATGAATAAGTTTGTCTATGTGCTTTGGCTCGTGATTGGTCAAATCAAGGTCACCGCGTTTCCGTCTCGCTCGCGCCACACTGCTTCGTATATACATGTGCGATGGCGTTGTGCAATGCATCTTCGGCGTAGCCGAGTACAATCACATTTGTTACATATACATACGCTAGAAAGATTTTATTAATTCCAGACTTTACCTTTTTCGCCGCAATTTTTAGTACTCGATTTTGGCTTTTTTTTTAATGTAGTTGTCTAATACAGGTCTAGAAAAGTCCGCGGACCGTAAGATGTCTGGGTACAGCGGTGGGATGGCGAGACGTCTGGGCGTGGCCGCGGCCATCGGTGTGGGGGGACAGATGGCGCTACTGGACGAGCCGACTGCCGGGGTCGATGTGGCCGCGAGGCGCAGGGTGTGGGCGGCCTTGAAGCGAGCCATCTCCATCAAACGATCTGTACTACTCACCTCACACAGGTATTTACACAAAGAAAACATTTATTTGGACAAGCACAAGACAATAAGAGAAGTAGTAACAAACATAATAACACAAAAGTATAGATAAAAACGAATAAAAACAAATGGTTATCTGTAAAGTCGGTTTACGAACGAAAACATTTCGTAATAACGTCATAAGAAAACGATGAAAAATTTAGATTCTTTTTTTTATACCTTTATATTTTTTCCTATATATAAGTTTTCTTTTCGTCACTCGTCACACCATAACACAAGCCCAGATGAGCGATATTAATATTTAATACTCTGTTTCCTAAGTTACCATGACGCATCTGGTCATATTGCCATGACGCATGACGTCACACAATATTACCGTGACACTTCTTTTGTGAATGCAGGTGTTCCATCAATTTATTAGACGTTATCACGTCAAAAATAATAATAAGAGAACACTAAAGATATAAAAATTAAGATCTAAAGGAGCCGTGTGCCTCCAAAAAGGTTCTGGAAAAGGAAAAGATTCACTGCTTTTGCGTCCTTGAATCATCCTCCTTGATTGTTTTAATAGTACATTGCGATACAAGTGTGGAAAATTGATCTTTGCATTGAGGCGGTTACAAAGATCAATCCACACGTGTATCGTACGACGATTTTTATCACAGTTGCGAATAAAAAAAAAGACTTGTTAAAATAGTAAAAAGTTTTTAAGAATTTTAGGTTATGTTTACTATTTTTTGTTAATTACACTCCCGAAAGGCTAGGCAAAAGACTTTTAACTTATACAGCCTCGTCTGACATAATATAATATTTTTTAGGGTTTTTTCCATTTGTTTTTGCGTCGGGGGTTAAAATCAGAATATAATAGTAAGGAAAAAATATATTCATGAACCTAAAGAAAATACAAAATAAAAACAAAACTCAATTTTTAATTGTTTTCAAAGACGTTATCACGTAAAATTATCGTTCGTTATCGGACTTTCGAGACAACCTTTTGAAAAGAAGAAAAAAGGTACCAACAAAGAGTTTTTAAGCCTTGCTGGCTTAAAAACTCCTTTCTATACATCAAAACAGTATAACCCAGATAAATTAAGAATGTTTCATCTACCTAACATGTAATTAGCAGTAAGATACGTATTTAACTTATCGGGATAATATATTAGTTTAGCACTAGTTGGATATATTTTTTATCGCACGCGTGCATTATGAGCCTAAAAGCGGTTTAATAAGATCCACTTTATGAGCAACTGTGATAAAAAGTAATATTTAGAACTTCCTACCTATAACTCCGTCTTCCCCCGTCAGTATGGACGAGATGGAGGCACTATGCCACCGCATAGCCATCATGGCCGGAGGTAGAATCTGCGCGCTCGGGTCGGCGCACGAGCTCCGCGCCAAGCACGCCGTCGGCCACGCTGTCCTACTCAAACTTAAGCATATCGAACAGACTGACCGTAAGTACATTTTTATTTAAAGACTAGCTTCCTCCCGCGACTTTGGCCACGTAGGGTTTAAATTTTTTCAAAATCCTTCCTTATCGAATGTCATACAAAGAACACACCCTCCAAATTTCAGGTCTCTACGATTAGCGGTTTAGGCTGTGCGTTGATCTGTCAGGACAAAGCATTTTATATGTATAGAACTCCTTCTATACTAGCTACGCTCCGCTGTTTCACACGGACATACAGAGGTTCATCGCAAACAGTCAAGTCGTTTTTGCTTGAAGATGTAACAACCAAACACACAAGTCATATAAGCCAAATATTTATGTTGACTTTTATATTTTCAGAGGTGGATGGCGCTAAATCAGCTGTAAACGAACTTAAAACTGATTTTAATAACAAATTCAACTGCGTTATAAAAGACGAACACGCGGTAAGTTCCTATATTTTTTCGCTCTGTGGTTTCACGTGTGTTAAGAGGAAAGGGTACCGGGGCTCTCTCCATATAAACTATTACAAACGTAGTCGACTGTTTCCTCCCTGGATAATGACACTAGAGCAAATATTTTTGATGCATAAAACTTATAACTGCCATGACCATGCCCTGTTTGTTTGCATTGTTTTTTTTTTATTTTTTTAATCTTAATTTCTATGATAATTAGAAAATGAAAAAAAAAACATCTGCGCACGCCCCATGCACAGATCTCGATATTTATAGGACGAATTGAATTTGAATTAATTTATATGATTCGACGACCCAGTTGGCATAATGGTCACCATGCCGGACTGCCAAACACAGGGTTGCGGGTTCGATTCCCGCCTCAGACAAGTATTTATGCTTAGATATTTGTCTGCAGCCTGGTTGTTTCTATGTGTTTAAGTGTCTTATCTACCACCCATAACACAAGTTTAGTTACTTAGCTTGGTGCTAGATGGCGATGTGTGGAATGTCCTGCAATATTTATTATATTTCCAGACAATGCTCCATTACCACATAAACGAGACGCTTCACTACAGCCAACTTTTCACTCAGATTGAAGAACTCAAGACTGCCCACCCGGACATACTAGAAGACTATTCAATAACGGAGACGACCCTTGAAGAGGTCTTCCTATCCTTTGCTAAGGCTCAGGACCCGAATTTGATAGTCGATGAACCAAATACAGTCGTTTAACGATATTGTGCCTTGTACTTCTTAAAATAAGGTCGGTTTTTGAAGCTTTATGACTATTGTATAACCTAAAAGATGCGTTTAAGGTATTGGTAGTGAATGATAAGGTTCACTTGATTAATTTAATAGAGTTGTTTAAACGAATTTGTACCTTGGAATTGTTAAATAAGGTCTGTTTTAATAAATAAGGCGTTTAAGATATTTGTAACCTGTGGTTCAAAGAATAAGGTATATTTTTGAAGATTCACTCTTTTAGGTTTATCAGGCTCGCCTGATTAATTTAATAGAGTCGTTTGAACGAATTTGTACCTTGTGAATCTAAAATACGGTTGATTTTTGTAGGTTTATGTCTTTGAAGGAACTCTATTAGGTTCATCAGACTCACCTGATTATTTTAATATAGTCGTTTAACGAATTTGTACCTTGTGTTTCTAAGAATAAGGTAGTTTTTTGAAGCTTTGTGTCTATGATAAAACCTAATAAGATCACTTAACGAATTTATACCTTTGTAAAAACTAATAAGGTCAGTTTTTGTAGAGCCACCAGAGCTTTATAAACCTAATAAATAGGGTAAAGTACTTAAAAACAGGCCATTAGATAAATATATGCTTTATTGTCAAATAGCGACCCGCCCCGGCTTCGCACGGCTATATTATGCATGTATTATACATATAAACCTTCCTCTTGAATCACTCTATTTATTTAAAAAACCGCATCAAAATCTGTTGCGTAGTTTTAAAGATTTAAGCATAGAAAGGGACATAGGGACAGAGAATGCGACTTTGTTTTATACTATGTAGTGATACGAAAAACAATTCATTTGCATTTGCTATATTAAGGTTTAAAAAAAACCTTTAGGAGCCCTAATTACCCGCAGTTATGGTAGTATTTTATGGGATTTGTACCTTGTGGTCTCAATTATAAGGTATGACGTATGACGTGTAAAGTGTAGATTAAGGAATTTGTACTTTGTGATGTTAGTAATAAAGTCGGGTCTACTAGATGATGTTTTTAACCACACAAGGGAATTATTAAAATTGAAGTATTAGGTAGATTTGCATTTAAATAAGGTACCTGCTGGTAATAAGGGTACATTATTTTACTGAAATTGAGTTTGATTAATTTTAAAATATTTTATTACTTTCCTACCTATTTTAACATCTTAATTTTGTGAATTTCAAGTCTTATATTTTAATATTTGCACACCATATTGGTAGAAATTGTTGAACATAATAATATTGTAACACCCTATTGTACCATTTTCTAAGCAAATAAATAAATGAATGAATGAAAAGGGCAATCAAAATTATTATAAATATTAATAACATAAATTTATTGTTTTTCAGATTTACAATAAAGCAAATATTTATATTATACCCTGTTTTTAAGTAGGTTACCCTATTTTTACGAAGTATGTATTTAGTTTTTAATACTTCGAAATTGGCCCTTATTAACCCGCACGTACGGTCGCCAGCATAATTGCAGATCCACCGTAGAGTTCTAAATCAACTATTATTGGAATGCTTTCATTTTAATCATTTAAGCCTAGAATGCTTGTGTTGAAAACATTCTTGTAACTGCCGTTTTGGAGCTCTACGGTGGATCTGCAATTATGCAACCGACCGTGCCTTAGCTTTGTATTTTTTGTGTTAGATATTATTTAAGCGCTGAGCAGCAACCCTTCTAGCGCTTATAGTATTATTAATTGATACTTATTCAGTGTCTATTTTATACCCTAATATACAAAAATAGGCGTGTTATTATTACGATTACGAGCTGTTTTAGTAAAATAATAAATCTTTACGTAAATTATAAGGATTTAAAAAAAACAGCGCACTCCGGGAGTGCAGGCAGAAGTGAAAACTGTATATCTGTGTAAAATCTCATCTGTCGCGAGAACATACGCAAAAAGAGTTTTAGATGAAAAAAAAAAAGTCGGACGACTATTTGTCGTCCGACATTTGTCGTCCAACAAATAGTCGTCCGACATTTGTCGTCCGTCAATAGTCGTCCGACATTTGTCGTCCGTTAAAAAATACCATATGTACGTCTTAATACACTCACAGCCAAATTAAAAAACTGTATATCTGTGTAAAATCTCATCTGTCGCGAGAAAATCTGTCGTCTGTCGCGAGAACGGCTGAAAATGCTCACCCACAAAAGTGCCCAACGCGCCATAAGAAGTTTTCACTTCAAAAAAACGACGAAGCGTTTGAAGAAAAGGATTTCTCCTTTTTTTAAAGCCTTCGTCGTTTTTTTGCGCGCTTCGCTAAGCTCGTTTTGGCGGGGACACTACCATGTCCCCAGATTTTAGCTTTGAATGTTTTCGAAAATTCCATTATAACATTCCAACACACAATAACTAAATAAGTAATTTCTCGTGAAACTATAGACAAAAGTGATAAACAAAATGTCCTCATTAATTGTAGGAGTACATATACTTTTCATTTATTAATCAGGTCGGTGAAGGTCGTCCTTATAGGGATCTTAGACTACATTAACATTTATCCAATACTATCACAACTCTTAGTAGGGGTACAGAACGTAACCAAAGATTTAACGTTTCGAATAACAATCTGATTTTTAATGTTAATTTTGTTACCTGTTTGTATTAATGGCACTTAAGACTGCACTCTGTTACTTCTCTTAGTGAAACTTTAGTTAAGGTATCACATATAATGACAATATGGGCCATGCAGCATGCTGTTAATATCGTGCCCCAAGTTGCCTGGTTATGGCTATTAAATTGCTTCAGGTCGCACGTGATTAAAAACAGCAAGTTTTTGACTTGTCCTGTTTATTTTTCTGGGTAAGGCTACTCCATCTTATACCTACATGTCCCAGGCGCTAGAGCGCCTTAAATAGCGCCTCGTTCATTCCATTTAACAAGTATTTATTTGAAAGAACAGGGTTTCTAATAAATACCCACCTCTTAAGAGGAAAGGGTACCGGCGCTCTCTCCATACAAACGTAGTCGACTGTTTCCTCCCTGGTTTATGACACTAGCATAAATATTTTTGTTGCATAAAACCTATAACTGCCATGACTATAACCCTATGTCTTGGTTTTTTTATTTTCTAATTATCATAGAAAGTAAGAGTTCAAAAACAAATTATAAATAAAAATTAAGACGTAGGGGCATGTTCATGGCAGTTATAAGCTTCAAGCTGCAAAAATATTTGCTCTAGTGTCATTATCCAGGCAGGAAACAGTCGACCACGTTTGTATGGAGAGAGCGTCCGGTACCCTTTTCTCTTAATATAACTTTTTAATTAAAACCATTTTTAATTAATTCGAATTTATCATAGGACAAAACTGGATTTATCTGAAAACTAAGACTTTTTACAATTTAAGTTACGCATCTCAGGGCTATGGAGTCCCGGACTTATTTAATATTAAGGTTTCTCTACAAACTAGAGTTATAAATTATCAATACTTACTTGCTTTATATTTGGATGATATTGTATAATTAAGCGAACACTTTGGTAAATTGTATTAAATAGTTTAATCATAAAATATTTCATATCTGATGATATTTAATAACATCTCATTAAAGTTTTCATGTGTTGAATATGATTAAGTAAAAAATTATTCACCTTTATACAATTGTCATACATTAAATTCTCCATGACAAAACTAAATATCATTTAATCATCATTCATCTTCATACGAATCAACAGCTAAAAAAAAATATGATTAAATTATTATTCTCTACAAATTGTCATACATAAAATTCTCCATGACACAGCTAAATATGATTAAATAGTGATTGTCCTTTATACAAATCAACAGCTAAATATGATTAAATAATTATTCTCCGTCACGCAAATCGTCATACATAAAATTCTCAGAGCACTATAATTGTATTTTCTTTTAATTGGTTCATTCTGTCGCGTGGTTGTGACAAAATGAGCCCCAATTGTACTTTTTATTTTCTTTTTTCTTATATTGTAAATACAGAGGCATTTGCACAAAGGGTGATACTTTTGAGCATTTTGTTATTAATTTACTTTTATTTAATTGTATCAATTATTATAATTGTGATAAATGTATGTAAAACTTGCGACGCCCCGCGGTTTCTTCCGCGTAAGTCCCGATCCTGTGGTAATATTAATACATATATAAAGTTGAGGGCTATTTTTGTTAATTTGTTGTACGATTTTGGAATATTCGAACATTTTTTGGAAATTATTAAGGAAATTCACAGTTAACCGTTTCCGGACATCCGCATGCGAAACCGCGAGGCGCAGCTAGTTTATAATAATTATAAGTTGGTATAATAAAAATAATGTATGTACTTATGTAATCTTAATTTTTAATTTATTTACGTTCAATTGCACAACAAAATATTAATACGTAAACATATTTAACCAACTGTCGAAGTGTCGAACTGATTTAATGATATCAAGCTTGTGGCTATTGAAATAGAATTTAATTTTAGCTTACCCGATGCATTTAGCTTGTATTATGCTTCATATGTATAAGCACAATCTCATGCAAGCCGCTCTTAGTGTCGAAATTAATAACCTTATCATACTTGCTTCATTCAGTTGCAGATACGGTCCGTTATGGTCGCATGCGTCGCGCCGTCAGCGTGTTTTGTACTTTCGCGCTAGTTAGCATTGTAAGCGATGTTCATCCTTTGGGCCGCAGCCATCATAATATTAACGTGGAAATGTCAAAAAAATACCCGGGACTAAATAGAGCAAATATGATAATGTTATCGATTCGCGGGGATTAATTAATTTGTTCAAAAATGTTTATTTTTATTTGTATATATTTTTAATAAATCATAATTAAAGGAGCAAATTGTTCATCCTTATCCTTAGTAATATTATAAATGTGAAAGTAACTCTGTCTGTCTGTCTGTCGCGTTTTCACGCCTAAACCGCTGAACGAAGTAAGATGAATTTTGGTACAGACATAGATGTGACCCTGGAGAAGAACATAGGCTATTTTTTATCATGATTTTGTTCATAAAACAATAAATATAATTTAATTATACAGGGTTATTGGAAATTAATTGACACGGCGTTAAGGGCTTCTTCTGTGCACCTTAACGATCAACTTTTGTTCTACGACTTTTTGAAATTCGAAAAAGAAAATGAAAATTTTGAGGTTATGGAAATTCGAAAAACAGCTGATTTTTTAAAACAAAGGTCATTCAGACTAAGAACAGTACATAAATCATAAAAAATAAGTAAAATTTTAAGGTTAATGACCTCCCCGTGTAAGGAACAGCTGATTTTCAGGTAAACCTAACCCCAAAATTTTCATTTTTTTTTTCGAATTTTCAAAAGTCGTAGTACAAAAGTTGTTTGTTAAGGTGCACATAAGAAACCCTTAACGCCGTGTCAATTAATTTCCAATAACCCTGTATTTATCTAAATAATAGCTGCGCCCGTGGTTTCACCCGCGTAAGTCTCGATCTCGCGAGAATTTCGGTGTCGTAAATATCAAATTTCTTCATCCCCGAAACTACTGCTATGCCGATTCATATCTTGGCTTTGCTACCTAATAACTCGCCAAGCCACTATGGTCTGAACTTCATAATTATAATTAACTGTTTTAGAGGCATGCGCTGAGTAATTCCCAGATTTTACAAAACCACGGTGTGGCAGTAGGCGGGATCTTGGACTATAAAATGGTCTAAAACGAATATATAAAAAATCAAAGCCCGCGATAAAAGCTATGCATTGGCATTGGCTCGCAGAGATTTCTGTTATCAAAATTGTGACTGTCAATTATTATTGATTTGTAGATTGTGAGAACGTCAAAACTAACGGATACACAAAAATAAGGTTTCCAGATTGTCATTAGTTTTAGCTAAATGAGAAAATTGAATAAAAAAAATTTAAAAGATCTTTATGAAGAATGGCTTTATGTACACATCGTGCAAAGCCAAATTGTAAATGAATCGAAACAAAAAAAAACCAAGGATAATAAGTACTCTGTGGGACGTTGTTTGCGCATGTTTTCTAAAACTAGGTACATAATCTTTGGAATTTAGTTAATTACATTAGATCATCCACGTCGCGTACGCTTAATGGTAACGAGCGTCCTGCGGCAGTGCTCGCGTCACGTCAGCAAAATGCTTCCCGAAGTGGTATTCGTTCTCGGAGCGCCTGGCGCCGGTAAAGGTACTCAATGCTCTCTCATCGCCAAAGAATTCGATTTCGTGCACCTTTCGGCGGGTGATCTGCTCAGGGAGGAGCGACAGAGGCCTGGCTCCGAGTTCGCTGCGATGATCGAGGAGAAAATTCGCAACGGCCAGATTGTCCCTGTTGAGGTAACGTGTTCGCTGCTTCACAACGCTATGAAAGCATCCGGCAAGGCGCGGTTCCTCGTCGACGGTTTCCCGCGGAACAAGGACAACTTGGAGGGCTGGAACCGTGTCATGTTGGATAAGACGAAGCTATTGTTTGTGTTGTTTTTCGAGTGTTCTCGCGACATCTGTACGGAGCGGTGCCTGGGGCGCGGCGCTGCTGGCAGCGGCCGCTCCGACGACAATTTAGACAGCCTTCAGAAGCGTTTCAACACTTACCTAAACGACACTATGCCTATTATCGACCATTATGACCAAGTAGGCCTTGTGAAGAGGGTCAACGCTGAAGTAGCTCCAGATAAAGTGTTCGAGGAAGTCAAAGTTATATTCAATGAAAGTGGGCTACACAGGATAGCTAATTAATATTAAATCTAAGTAGAGAAAATTGCTGTTTTTCAGGCCCTTGTTCAGTGTATCTAATTTATGTGTTTTAAAATAATCATCAGTGATTATTTAGGTTATCGTAGTTGCTTAAATCATGAGATGCTGTCCTAAAGGTCATTGTATTTGTATAAATATCATTAGTTAGAGCTAGCTGTGAGGTCATCTGATTGATATTGAATGTTATATTCACATGGCCTTCATCAATATGACTGTATTTAGCATTTTAATCACTATTATCACAATGACTACTTAATTAATTATTATCATAACAATGATAAATCACTTCAGTCCCCCATTAATCTTGCAAGAGTAGAATAAAGTAAATTAACTTGATGACTTGCTATTTGTAAATAATTGTGTAGTTATACTGAGGTAGCATCAACGTCTATATCACAATTGTAATCAAAGATAAATATGTTTCATTCTTCAATGTATATTTTTGGTTGTGTTTTAATGTAGCTAGAATTTAATAATAATTTACTTATGAACGAATGTATATAAACACTCCTAGTTCAAAATTGTCCAAATCTGATATGCCAAAAATTTCATTGACCAAACGGCAACCTTTTGTAGCTCACGGCTCGATGTCACCTCCGTTAAACAAATGTATGATGTAAATGGTGTATACCCGTGGTCCCCATTGGTATGGAACTCAATAAAAATAAAATGTCCTTGTTGTTCCCATTAAGGTGTACTCTTAATGGGGACAGCGGAACCCCATAAAATCATTAAAATTTATTTTTGTTGTCCCTATTGACGCTTTCCCGTTATGGGGGATAACGTGGAGTTATAAAATGTCCTTCCCATTGGAACATGAAACGAGTGCGGGGTGGTGGTCCAATTATGGGACGTGGAATATAATCTTATGTTTACAACGGGTGAGGCGCCAACATAATGTTATGTTAACTTAAACTTAAATATTTAAAAACAATAACTACGTAGGTTGTAGTTATTGTTTTTAAATATTAAATTAACGGGTTATTCTCTACGTCTCATAATGAGATTAGCTTGTTGCAACGAACCACGAATAGTGTTCCTCACATCTCATTCGAGATGTTGTGATTTAAAAATAACATTATTTGATTTGCAACCTTCTGTATAAAGTAGTCATCGGTCTGTAAAAAGTACTAGTCAATCAGAAAGTAGTAGAAGGTATAAATCACACTAATTACATTAGATAAAGTAGATAAAATATGTGATGGCAATTAAGGTATTAAAGCTGGAAAAATAATTCAAATATTTTGAGAGCATGATTTCACATTAAATATCGGATTGTTTTATTGTGGGATACCTTCTACTACTGAGTTCTGATAGCTTACTACTTACGTACGAATTACTATCCAACACGGAAAGTAGTGGTGGCGTGTTGTTCTTATACGAAGCAGTATAAGTACCTCCTACAGAGTTCTTACAGCCTAGTACAAAACATCCAATTAAATCGTGTGACGTAGGGAACACTTTTCGTAGTTTTTTGCATCAAACTACGTCTCATATGAGATGCAGGGAATAACCTGTTTTTTGTGGGAGGAAGGTATACTAATTAGTATGAGAGCAAGCCCTTGCATACCACCACCACTTTCCGTACTGTTTAAATTGTAATTGGTCTGTAAGTACCTACTAGGCTAGGCTATCAAAACTCAGTAGAAGGTATCCCACAAAAAACTATCTGCCCGCCCCCTGATTCACAAATCGTCGGAAGGCAACCGAAACAAACAAAAAATTGGTGCTCTTTCACTCCCGCGACTTTTGACGTGTTGCCATCCTTGTCTTTTCAGTATAATTGGATATAGCTTCTTTCATGGGCATCAATTGAAGAAAGAGAGAGATAATGTATTATGTATGATTTATACCTTTTACTTAGTGCTGATTGCCTAGTACTTTTTACAAACCAATGACTACTTTATATAGAAAAAAAGTGGTGTCGGATTCGTGGTCGGTTGCAACTCATTATTGTTTTTTATTATATTCCCAACATCTCTTAAAAGATGTAGGGAACACTTTTCGTGGTTAGTTGCAACAAGCCACGTACCTATAACCCGTTAATTGAATACTTACTAACAATACGAAGATTGTAAACATAACATTATGTTGACACCTAGCCATAAGATATTCCATGTTACCCACTCCGCACTCGTTCCATGTTCCAATGAGAAATGGGAAGGACAGTTCATAATTTCCCGTTATCCCCCATACCGAAAAAATGTCAATGGGGACAACAGGAATTAATTTTAATTATTTTATTGAGTTCTGCTGTCCCCATTAACATTACACCTTCAATGGGGACAACGGGCACAAAAGTTTGTTGTCCCTATTATGGGGACAACGGGAATACACCGTGTAAATTTACTTTCACTGAGAGTGGATGTTTTTCCATATACTTGCTTTGGATGCTTTGCAAGGCATCTTCAGCCTTGCAAAGCATCCAAAGTCTCCAAACTTACCCTACTAACTTCCTGAATGCCGATTCATTTACTTAAAAGTCCATTTTGTTTTAGAAGTATTCTTCTTTCATTAACCCCGTTCACATTATTTGCCTTTATTAATCTAGTTGATATATACAGAGCGCAGCTATTTTGATCCCTACTAGGGTGCTGTACTGTAGTATGAAATAGAATTGTAACATTCCATTATTCTGCATAGTTTCTGATAGCAATTGGATAATAAAGAGTTTCAAAGGACCAGTGCAATAAATATATATGATAAAATATGGTGATCACGAATATGATTGTAATTTAAATATAGTGAATGTGAAATGTGGGCTTTTGTTTCTTTTCACCTGACTTTACTTAATATAATTATAGTACCTACCCGGTTATGAGCAGATTATCGAAAACGCTTGTTGCCTTAGTAGCAAATGCGTCAATCCTCTCGATTAAGTTCACTTATTGGAAGATGGCACTAACAGTAAGATACCACCAAAGACATTGGCAGCATTCATTACCCACTGCCCTACCAGTCGACACTACCGGAAGTGTCGTATGGATTTTTTTTTCCTTCTACACTACTCGCCAGCATGCAGCAGTGTTAACATCTCCGTGCATATAATAGGTACCAGCTTAGTCAACCATTTGCTCTATAAAATAGTCTTTGGTCTGTAAAAAGTACTAGGCAATCAGAAGTCAATAGAAGGTATAAAATCATACTTACAATAGTTATCTCTCTTTAAAATTTTCTCTTTCCTTTATCGTGTATTTGGTCTGTAAGTACCAGGCAATCAGAACTCAGTAGAAGGTATAAAATCACACTTATAACGCTATCTCTCTCTTCAATTTTTTTCTCTTTCCTTTATCGTGTAAATTGTTTGATAGTAATTTGGTCTGTAAGTACCAGGCAATCAGAACTCAGTAGAGGGTATAAAATCACACTTATAACGCTATCTCTCTCTTTCCTCAACTGCTCTCTTTTCGTTACCGTGTAAATTGTTTGATAGTAATTTGGTCTGCAAGTACCAGGCACTCATGTACCTAAATGATAAAAACGGGACCCTATTACTAAGACTTCGCTGTCCGTCCGTCTGTCTGCCACCAGGCTGTGTCTCATGAACCATGATAGCTAGAATGTTGAAATTTTTACAGATGATGTATTTCTGTTGCCGCTATAACAAATACTAAAGACATAAAAAGTAAATATTTTTGAGCATATTTTTAAGAATTTTAGATTATTTTTATGTTTACTATTTTTTTGATACTATACTTACTCCCAAAAGGGCAGACAAGACATTAATTTTTTTATTTTCAATTCGTTCATAGCTGCCACATACTTTTGAGGAGAAAAATTAAAGAAAGAGAGATGACGTAATAAGTGTGATTTGTACCTTCTACTGACTTCTGATTGCCTAGTACTTTTTACAGACCAACGACTACTTTATAGAGCAAACGGTTGACTAAGCTGGTATTATTTAACACTACTGGAGAGAAGTGTAGAAGGGAAAAAATCCCTACGACACTACCGGTGGTGTCGACTGGTAGTGCGGTGGGTAATTAATAATTATAAGTTAAATACTTAAATACTGTGGTGTGGTGAGTGATATAAGCATCCGCAAGGTTACCCGATCCCTCGCCACCTAAGTAGGTACTTCCTCTTTAAAGTCGGCTGCAGCTATCCTAATTTAACAAGAATTTGTTTGTAACAAATAGGCTCCGAAACTACTGGACCGATTTTGATGAAACTTGGTATTGATACATTGGAAGTTAATTTTTACACCAATCCTAGCTGCGCCTTTTACCATGTTTTACAATTTTATTTAATGATAAGGCTTTTGAAAATCGATTTAAATCTATAAATATAAAATTCTTTGTCCTGACTGACTGACGGATCAACGCACAGCCTAAACCGCTGATCGTAGACTTGAAACTTGGAGGGTGTGTTCTTTGTATGACGTAGGAATCCGATAAGAAAGGATTTTCCGAAATTCTACCCCTCAGGAGGTGAAAAGGGGGGCAAATTTTGTACGGGACAACGTGATTCCTTTGTCCATTTTCGACTTTTACGCGGACGAAGTCGCGGGCAAAAGAGCTAGTAAATATATATTATTGATAAAACTTAAATTACTGATAGGTACATATGGATAAGAAACTGCTTCAAATAAAAGTCATATTTTCACATGTATATGTTAATAGTTTATTTTATGTATAGATAACAATAATGTATAAAAAAATATCTTCCCCTTTACCGTCGATAACTTATCTGAAAAGAAATAAAGCACTAATTAATTTCAATAAAAAAAGTAATAAGAAATAAAAGAATCTACCTAAAATCAATCAGAATACAATAATGGTGACCTCAATAATTAATTCAGAACAGGTCTGTGATTTAATCATCATTTTAAAAGAAAGGACAAAACGTAATCCCTATTCTAACCTCAAGGAATGTACTCTCATACAAAGTTTCGTCAAAATTGGTTCAGTAGTTTCAGAGAATAAAATAATTCCTATTTCCCTTGTCATGCCATAACTTGAAAACGACTTTCCATCTATATTTTTATTTAGGTTAATAATTTGTTCTTACTGAAGAAAAGAAATGAAGAACGTTGCAAAGTTTTAAGTGTGGGTGAAACCACAGGGAGCGTGAAGTCAATTATAATATTATTACATACCTCATTTGCTTTATTTCAATAGCCTCCTTTCGGTTCATCTGCCGTTTTCATAATATAGGCACTAAAACAAAAAAATACAATAAATATCTTCCAAGGAAAGAAAGAAAAAATTGTTGAATAATATTATATTATCAGTCCTGTTGAGCTTGCTTAACCATCACGATGGCAATCAGAGCGGAGTTTAACATCATTTATATAAAGACTAGCCCCGTGGTTTTACCCGCATAAGTTTATCTTCAAAAAGTTATATTTATTTCCTATAAATCTATTTACCCCTTTTGGAGATCAGTTTTAGACTCATAAGCTCTTGTCGTTTCTGAGCCTTCAGAGTATTTTTCTCTTAAAGATTTATACACACAGACGAATCTGTTTTGCACATGACATCCTTGTGGTCAGTGCTCATAGTGCTCAGGTGGTTCACTCCTTCCTGGAGTGAACCACCTGAGCATAGCCAATATTTACAATAAACGAACAAAATATTCTCACCTTCACACCTATTCACCAGCAAGCAAACCCCTTAGTTGTCCATATTCATGTTTCTGAAAATAATATTTTAGTTTTAAATAAAATGTCCTCAAAAATAAATTTTGGGAAATAAAATCGTTATTGATTCAGTCCTGTTGAGCTTTGACAATACCTTCATGGTGGCATCTGGAGGAAGAGTATCATCATTAAAACATACTAATTACTCTACGCCCTACAAAACTGTTGCCAATATTCTCTCGAGATCATACGCTGATGAAACCGCGGAGCGCAGTTAGTTCGTAATGTCAGACTAATATCATTAATGCGAAAGTAACTGTTCCGTCATGCCTAAGTCTAGGATCACGGGTAACAATACGACATTTACTGACTGACTGATGAGAACGCACAGCCTAATCAGCAGAGTCTATTAAAATTATAAAACAGTTTGATAGTTTGATAAGTTCTACGTCTAAGTAAATAAAAGACTTAAAAAAAACTCACCTTTTTAATTAACCATGAACTTCGAAGGTGGCATTTACGAAGACATCTGTAAAAAAAGAAAATACCAAAATTAGAAATATATATTTACAAACCAAAAATAAACAAATAGTTTCGATTTGAGTAAAATCAGAGTAAAATTAAAAGTTTTCCTCATTAGCTCAGAACAGGTCTGTGTTTTGTTCATCATTTAAAGATGGAAGTCTAATTGATGGCATCGTGGATTAATTATTTTATTTTTAAATTATCAGACTGCAAAGGGTTTAATTTTTTAAACTAAGATGATTATTTTCACTACCTCTTAACCTTTGGTTGTAAATGCCTCTTTCAATTGAAGGGTCCTAAATTTTCTAAGAAAATGGGCAGTTAACAGAAAAAGAATGTAAAAGAAATACTTACGTTTCACATCAATGTCCCTGTTGTTTTATTGATATAATCTGTAAAAAAAATATATTATTTTAGTAACTTTAAATTCCATATTCTAAACAATATAATAAATTGGCTCATAGCCTCATAAAAGATTTTAAAAACAGACGAAAACAACAAGACTTCACGAAACAATCTTAGCCCTTGTCATAAGCACTTTGCGCATACGCATATCTCATTAGTCATAATAAATGCGCAAGACGTTGCGTTAATCTGGTAAATTTAGTTTTATTACATTAATCTTAGTGCCAATTTACAAATAAATATATAAAAATCAACTCACCATTATCATAGAGAGATCGTTTAAAATAACAAATACCTTTTGTATAATAGAAAAATTATAATTTAAAATTAATTACAAGTTATGAATTGTGGTACCCATTTTATAACCAGTCTGATAACAATACTTATCACGGATTATTATCATTTTATTAACATTATTAGAGATGTAACGAATATTCGGTTTTCGGATTATTTTCAGCTATTCGGCCGAACACTTGTCCAAGTCTGGCCAGCTTGTATCAGGGACTGCAGCCGCAGTAATTCAACACGATTCTAACGGAAGTAGCTATTTTAACTTCTTTGCTAGCAAGGACCTTCGCATCTTATATCTCCGTTATAAATATGACGTATTTATAATGTTACATTCTTACATTGATTTTAGCAAGTGTCTGACCGATTCTAAAGAGGTTTATACGTCAAAATTGCATTTTTATTTGGTTATCTAAAAAAACTCGAAGGAACTGTTGAATTAAACTTAAATTAAATTCATCAGCTGTGTAGTCAATCAGAGCTCTTAGGTTTGAAAGCTCACATCCTTGATGTTTTAGCGTAAATTTTTGTACAAGCGATAATCAGGCCGAATAATTTGACCGAATACCGAATATATTATTCGTTACATCACTAATCATTATGAATGCATAGACAGACAGGACAGGCCCACCGCCATTTTGCGTTGCCGCAAACACCACCTAACTTCAGATCGATCGTTGCACAAAATTCGACACGAATGAAGTTAGTTATAGAATTGTGACGTCACAACATGGCGCTAGACTGATCCTCCAGTTATTCTAATCGCGTTGCATACTAGTACAGCCTTCGTTCACCCCCAAAACGACGTATAAATAACACAATGATATATATCGACCAGCAATATTTACTGATATTACATACTCTAGCACTTATAAACTTAATAAGGCGATAACTGAGTAAGGATATTGTAAAATAAAATTGTCGTATGTTAAATAGTAAAAAAAAACAAACAATTGTATAATGCGTGAGGCGCTCCCAATATTGTTACATAATATATTACAGTATGGATTGCATTAGCTACGACGTTTACAACTTGTCCAGGTATTGGGATAGATCGGGAAGTCCTTCCTTGAGCCCTTTCCTTTTTCTTGTTTCCTGCGGAATTCACATTGATTAGTTTAGTTTCGTCATAAAACACTTCTAAATTAATTGCATGAGGTTAAGTATTTGTATCGCCAGACGCGTAGCATGCAGTCCCAGGACATAAGGATAGAGGTCCTATGCAGCGTTTGACGTACAGCGAGCGTCATTCTACGTCACCGCGAGCCAAACTGTCACAGTTACGTATAGAGTATACTCCAGACGCGGCTATAGCGCGGCACGGAGCGGCGACGACGGCGTTATACAATATGATTAAAATAACTGTTGATGTATACCTGTACAACGACGTAGGGCTTGCTACCAGAATCGCACGGGTCACCGGGCAGGACCTGCCAGTGGTCGAACACGCACTGAGGGAACGCCTGTCCTCCAGTGTTGGAACGCAAGTCGGCGGTGAAGCCGAACGACTCGTTGACGGGCAAGTACGCCTTCACGACGAACATGGGTGTTCCAGCTACTTGGGACTCTTCGAATACGTGACCACGACGTCTGTTCAACACTCCGTAGATACCTCCCACTGCTACTTCCGGGCACTGAGGAATTACATTCGTTAACATTATAATATAATACAATTTATTTGATAATAGGATAGAGCTCGATATTCCCACAGGATCGAGACTTACGCCAGTGAATCGCAGCTTAAAATCTTTGCTAAACAATTATTTATGCATACTTTTCTATCTAGGATAAACCAATAGTGAGGTAGTTAGAATTCAGCAAGAATGTTAGTTCCCCTATTCAGGCAGAGTGTATGTTGGATGTCAATGCCGAAACTTAAAGAACTGTTTATCTACCACGTCTCGGAAAGGCGGGACTATCGGTAAAATGCTAGCCCGCTCAGGATAGAACGTGGACACTAAGTTTGAAAATTATATGCAATGCAGAACTGATGCCTGCAGTAGTCCAGATTGGAGATGCCACAATGCAACCTATATCAAGTATCCAAACCTAGACTAATTTATCAATGGCTATTTTCGGAATCAGAAATAAAAAAGTTACCAATGTTAAATATGCTGATTTATAGTTAAAATATTTTCTGGAAATAATATTATGCAGTTTTTTCAGCCAAATATTCATGGCATCTCTAATCCGAATCCGATCTCTATCGAATTTGAAAATTACGAAGGGGGGTTCAGTTTACCTAATGTATATTGTTGAATCCATACCTGAATCTCACACAAGTAGACAGGCTCCATAAGCCTGGGTTGCGCGGTCAGCAGGCACGCGTACAGACATCTCCTTGTCGTAGGAATGATTTGACCGCCACCTCTGTGTCGAAATAAAACATACGTTTATTACATAAATCCATAGGGAGAATCCTACCGCGAGACCGTCTTTGGAAGAAGTACCAACCGTTTGTCAATGAAGGGACAACTAAAGATGATGTGATAACTAACCTGTGGATAGCGTCAGTGTGTAGCGTAACATCATAAATGTTAAACCGTACACCTCTCAAGTTCTCCTCCGCCATCACTCCCTCCTTGGCGGCCCATTGGAATCCAGCTATCACAGAGTCCTATGTAAAAAAAAAAATAGTTATTATTTTACAATCTGGCACATAGCGCTAGTCCGAAACTATACAACAAGGCTTGTAATATGGTGGGCTACACAATGGATCTTGAACTTTTATCACACAGACAGTCAAATTAAAAATGGCCACACCTATAATTTATTGGTCCAGAAGAAAACAATATGAGAAGACTGAAATAACTTATAAATGAATAACATGTAACCTTACCTTGATCTCATTAAGGTACTGCACTCCCTTAGTACAATCCATCAATAGATTGGGGCCATTGTCCTCAGGACCGAAGCACCAGATCTTACGGGCCTCGGTGAGGTCATACTCGTATTTCTCATTAAGATAACGAGCTCTTGTCTTGAAGTCGTCTCTCGGGTTGACTTTCCCATCGTCAATGTCTTCGGGAAGACCTTCAGGCATCGGTTGAGCCTTCATGAAGAGACGGTTGTGCTTGTTGGGCGACTTGGACAGACACATCTGGTCGGATTCTTCAGCGACGGTCTCGCGGTAAGATACGACAGGGTCGGATTTCTTGATTGGAATGCAAGCATGGTCCTCTTCCAAGTCCTGTGAGAAAGTCAATTGATATTCAATTGTGCCACAAATATAGAAATATAGTCCCAACTATGCTCTAGTTAAGTTATGAAAAATAACCTGTATTAAGGACAAATATTTGTAGAAAAATAGTATAAAACTCAAATTCAATTTTAGGGTTTTATATCTTAGAGCGCACCTTTTATTGTGATATAATTTTAAAAAATGTGTCTAACGTTTATGGGATCGCAAACTATATTAGCCTGCAATCAATTCCAGAAAGAATTTTTATGTAAGTCCATTTTGACACCCAGAAGCCTATTTTAAAACAACCGGCAACACTTATGGACTAGCTGATAATGCAAGTGGGTTTTACTTGTGGTAACATTGTGTACCATGCAAATATGCTGCAATCAAGATTTTTCGGGACAGAATGCCTACGCGCGTCGTACACTAACGTAAATCGTCAGAAAGAAAGATAATGGTGCTTGATGAGATTGTAAGTGCTTTAGCTAAAATTGACGCTCCATTTTCGTTATTACAGTATTTTTGTTACCTCTTCACGAAAAAGAGTTCCTGGACGCGGACAAATCGTAGCTAGTAAATACGTTTTTTCCTTACTTTAAGACAGATCTCAAGATGAAGTTCACCGGCTCCAGCCACGATGTGCTCTCCGGACTCTTCGTTGATGCACTGCACCATAGGATCGGACTTGGCGAGACGCTTCAGTCCTTCAACCAGCTTGGGCAGATCGGCCGGGTTCTTGGGCTCGACGGCTACACGTACCACGGGCGACACGCTGAACTTCATCACCTAGGAATAAAATGACATTTGAAACTTTATCATTTACCTAAATTTCATCTACCTAATAAAATACAAAAGAAAATTTCACAATAGGCAATGATAGATTGAACCTGCAGAGCATGAAAGAATATTTAATGGTAAGCGACATAATGTTTTCCTTTGTGATAAGTACAAAGTACACTTCACTGGTACGCGCGTCGCGCAGAAATGCGAGAAAGTATTTTAACTTCTCAGAAGTTTGATATCTCCCATCTAAACATTTCCATTAAAATAGTTACTAGGTCCTGTGTTTCTTACCTTCATGTTATGTGCATTCTTGAAGGTGGTAATGGTACCGGTCTTGACCAAGAACTGATCAACTCCGACCAGACCACAGATGTTACCGGATGGCACATCCTCAATGGCCTCTACGTAGCGACCCATCATGAGGATAGTACGCTGGATGGTCTTCTCATACAGATCCTGGGAATAAACAAGGAAGTTATAGCTAGCTGAAATGATTTACATTTCTTGAATATTCTAAAGATGGCTAAGTTTTCTTTGAGCTAATGTTTTAGCCAAAAGAAAGCTAAAAAATCAATAATTATAAAATTAATTTTTCAAGACTGGCAGTGATTGTTTTGCAAATACGTAAATAAAAATTGTATCGCCAGACGCGTAGCATGCAGTTCCTGGACATAAGGATAGAGGTCCTATGCAGCGTTTGACGTACAGCGAGCGTCGTTCTACGTCACCGCGAGCCGAACTGTCACAGCTATGTATAGAGTATACTCTAGACACGGCTATAGCGCGGCACGGAGCGGCGACGAAATCATCTATGTGGATCGCGTGTAGTTTTAGCTATATTAAGTTCGTACCTCTTTCTTGCCGGGCGAGAAGTTGGGTCCCATGATGCGGACCTTCTGTCCGGTGATGACCTTTCCGGAGAACACACGTCCGAACGCGTAGAACCGACCCTTGTCCGAAGTCGGCACCATCTTGCTCACGTACATCATGAGGGGTGCTTCGGGGTCGCAGGTCTAATACATGAAATAAATAATGTTTCAAACGATATAATTTAGACTTATTCTAATTAACTAGTAGTAAGAGTGTCCATAGCACAATATCGACCCTGGAAGGGGTCTGATACTTTGCAGTAAGAATAATAATACATATTAAATTAGATAAGCTTGAATCCTAACAATCTTTCCCTACACCTATGGAAACCAGCTATTCTACTAATATTAAAAATGTAAAAGTGTGTCCCTGTTTCGTGTATCTTGATGCAAAAACTACATAAACAATTGCGTTGAAATTAGTTTTTACTTTTAATTCCGATATTCCCATAGAATCTAGGCACAGCTAGTGATGATAATACTGACCTTGATGCCCATAGCGGCCTCGTCGTCATGAGGTCCCTCGTACAACATCTCCATACGGTACTTCTGCGCGACGACGGGTGAAGGCAGGTGGATGGCTATCATCTGGAGTAGGGCCTCGCCAGCCGGCAGCCATGAACGCATCACAACCTATGAACAATGGATTTTGTTTATGAAGGATTTTTAGAAAGGACTTGGAAGACCCATTTTTTCAATAGCTTTATATCCTCTTTTTGTGTACCTTCTATAAAAAGTGATTTATTCTAAAGAGTAAATGAAAACTAAATCATTTCATTGCCTGGAATGGAACATGTTGATTTTGATAAAAAATTATAATTTTGTACATATGTATGGCTTAGATTGATAATGTTGATAAGAGATCACAATCAAAGGCAATTTTTGTAGTTTTTTCAATGCTGAAATTGTATCTGTTTTTCTTTATATTTCGTAAATTTAAATGTAATATTGTGAATGTATCTAACATTAATGGGGTCACAAACTATATTAGTTTGCAACCAATTCCTGAAAGAGCATCATGTAAGTCCATTTTGACACCCAGAAGCCTATTATGTGAGGCAGCCGGCAACACTTATGGACTAACTCCACTTTCTATAACAAATTTGTAAATTTATCTAATATTTATTATTAAGTCTTGACCTTAAAATAATGAGATATGTTACAGAAAACAACATAAATACAATATGATTGCTGATAGTTCAAACCCAATTTAAAATAATATACATTAAAAACCTTCCTCTTTAATCACTCTATCTATTTAAAAAAAACCGCATCAAAATCTATAAAGATCTAAGCATACATAGGGACGGCGAAAAGTGACTTTATTTTATACTATGTAATGATCATCAAATACACCTGAGAAAATTGTGTAATCCTAACCTTAGTAAAGAGAAGAAGAAAAAACCCCTTACCACCACTTCAAAGTACTTAGCCATATTTTTTTAACATGTTTCTTGCATTTGTGATCTGGCCCATTGTCTGAAATGTCTAAAGTTTCAAGTCAAAATTTACCTTGAGCAGAGCCTTTCCATCCTTGTCAGAGTCCTCGTGCTTGAGAGTAACTCCAATCTTCTTGAGGAGTCCATCAATCTCCTCCTTCTTGAAGTTCATGATGGCATCGAACACCTTGTAGATAGGGTCCAACACGTACATGCAGAACGAACGCTTGTTGTCATTGTCCTTCTGCTTTGACCACTTCTTTGTCTTGGCATTGAAGAAGTTCTCTCCCCACAGCCTGGAGATTTACAAGTTTTGTGAGAATTTTTGATGGGAATATTCAACTTTAGGATATTTATAACTGGGAAAATATTGACAGCAGCAGTTGCGTCATTTTGGAGTCCAATTTGAGTCTACTAAAAGTAATTGACGACTAAGATTTGATGGGAAAAACGTCGCATGTTTCCAGGTAGAATTATTGTGAATGGAAAACGTATTAAAAGATGCAGTTTTTATTTAAATGTATCTCAATCTTGTTGCAAATAGCCTATAGAGGTCAATTCACCAATCTGTATTGAGAATTTAATATTCGTCCTTTCCTGCCGCTGATTAGCGCATCGAATACGATAACCAGTATCAACGGGACGAAATTTATAGTAATACCTACAAAACAGTGAAATAATTCTACGGTAATCTAGGCTTTAATAAATAATTGTAGATTGTGTGAAGCTACTATTGATTTTAGTCCAAGTTATTCTCAAGAAGCGGTACTAGTTTTTAAGTTCAGTAAAGTGTTTTAAAACTACAAAATTCTTGTTAAAAATTGTTCAATACTTTAGAATACGAAAGGAGATTGTTCAAAACGCCACCTTATGGTAACGTGTCTAAACTCATTTTGTTTATCTCCGAAAAACTGGACATTTTCTTCTTTGACGTTCTCTAAATAGCATAGATATTTCCGCAAATGTATTGGTGTCGACGTAAATGAAGCCACGGGGCAATGCTACTTTTATTAGACAAGGGACAAACTGGGTAGTGGGTGTTTTAATAATGAAGCTTTTCTACCAAACACCCACGCCAAGTTTAAAGGTTAGGTCGTAAGGTTGTGTATTAGTGCACTTATGACGTAAAGGCGGGCGCCCCCGCTCGTCTGTTGTTTATTGATCCTTAGCTATTATTACTAAATGTTACTATACTGTGTAGTTACATAGTTTAACCTTTTGACTTAGAAATAAATAATCTAATATGCATTGACTGGGCTTCGTACTTTTTTTTGTAATAGACTTCTAGTCTAAAAGCTGAGGTTCGAATATCCTCTAAATTTATCTCTACTGGCACAAAAAAATATAAACAATGCTATATGTTACACTTTTGAAATGCAATTCTGTTCATCACTCTGATAATCGTCGTCAAATCTTAAACAAATTTTTATGGGACCACCAGCACTACCCTTTCTAGATTTTAAGGCAACAACATCTATTAAAGAGGCATGGGTAAAATTAGATATTTCTTTAATTTCTTATCATTGAAATTGTTGCATAAAATTTCTCAAAAAGTATATGAATCGGTAATCATCTGGAAAAGGAATCTGTAAATAAATGATACCAATTACCTGTTCATAAGTTTGACAAGATCGATCTTGAACTTGTCGGCGTACATCTCCGCGAACTGCTTGAGAGTGAACGCCCAGCCGTGGAGACCGGAACCGAAGCCCACGGAACCCTTGCTGGGGTCGACTCGTACCTCACCTATGGTACAATTATACATGGAAAACTGTAGATGTCATACGTTTAACTGTAAAAATATGCAGTTTGTGCATGAATCTTTCGACTTAATTTTATCATCATCTTCATAATCTGGTGCCATCTCCTAAAGAAGGTAGATTTTCGGTCTGCAGCCGCACTTTTGAGTGACTAGTTGTTGTATTAGTTAAGCGCCGTCCAGTCTTTAAGCTCGTCTAACCACGTTCGCCTCTACCTGTCCAATATTATACTTTATACCAAATAATAAGATTTATAATGTGAGTGCGATTGTAACCGAGATATTACTTCCACAGGACTGGACAGGCGTGTCTTCTGTCTAGCGTGGAAAGGATGCGATCGTTATGGCAATAAAGATTTTTATTATTTATCGTTTCATTCGATTTGTAGCCTAATAAATAGTTACGGTTGCAGCGCGTACGGTAATCGTTGTGTTCATGCCACGTGTCGATCGAAATTGATTGTATTTATTAACAACGTTATGTAGTTGATTAGCCAAACAAAATCCCATTAAAATATCTGTATAAAATTCCCTATTTTCTGAATCAAACTATGCAAGCTTCCGTTTTACAGGTAGGTGTCCGGCCATCGCGCCACCGAGGTCGTTGGAATCTCTAATCTATTTCCGTTTCATATCAACAGATATCATTGCAAAACAATCATAAATTGTTCATAGAAAACTTATCAATTCCCACACCAATCTAGCTAGCTGGTAGTAAGATAGCAAAATATATTGTTGCACAATATTTTATCACAAATAACCTAAACGAAGTCAACACGATCGCGCGACTTTGACGTGTTCAAAACATGTAGATAAATATACACAAAAAAATCAGATTAGTGGAAAATTTACTTGATTTTTTCTATTGTGTAGCTTGATTGTGAGAACAACATGCGATACGGGTACATAGGTACTTCACATTCGAAAAAAAAATAGTTTTCCGTAAAAATTACTCCGCTCTTTAAACTGTGCAGTTATGTTACACTAGCAGCGCTCCGCAGTTTTACCCGCGTAACTCCCGATCCCGTGGGAATATCGGGATAAAAAGTAGCCTATGCAATTCCTAATGAATTAATGTATCTTCATACCAAGTTTCATCAAAATCGGTCCAGTAGTGTCGGGGCCTATTTGTTACAAACAAACAAAAAATCTTTGCTCTATAAAAAATTAGTGTAGATTGAAAAATAATTATTCAACAAAATACTTAATTCTATATTTGACTTTGCCAGAAAACATCGATGACCTTCATCAATGTACTGTGCTATGCATTTTCGGCATAACCGATCAGGTTATGGCGATTCATAATAAAAACATGTCATTCGTTTTATAAACACGGATCATTAACGTGTATTAGTTATTTTAATATTTACAGAAGCGAAAAGCTCGCGTGCATAATATAATAACGCGATCGCGACTCGTGTTTATAGAATGAATGTTTATTATTGCGTAAAAAAAGTTTAAAAACATTCGATTGTTGCATTGGTTCCATTGTTTAGAACTGCACTCTGTATTTCTAGCAATAATGTTTTAATTTGTATGACAAATTATCTATTTGAAGTAATTAGACTTATTGGATGGAGCTTTAAAAGTTACTATTAGCTTTGAAGAACTTTGTGGCACTGCAGGCCTACGAAGGTTAGGCGTTCGATTCCCGCCATCTATATCATAGTATTAAAAAAAAAAGTTGTGTTCTGCCTGATGGTAGGTGTAATAAAGTATTTTGAGTTTGAGTAATCTGAAGGCCAATTCCCGTAAATAATATTGTTTAAATTACATTTCAATATCATCCCGATTGCATTTCGATTGCAAAAGATACCTTCAAAGTCAGTTTTTTTTACAAAAAGCTAACTTTGAGGGTGTTTTGAGCTACTTTGAGGGTATTATTTGTGATAGAAATGCAATCGAAATGATATTGAAATGTAATTTGAACAATGTTAATTACGAGAATTGGCCTTCTGGTCACTTCCAACGTGTAGTTGCTTAGCTTGTTGGCAAGATGAAGAGATGTGCGCAGATCGGTGCACGCCGCCGGCAATTTAATGCACGCCGCTGTCTCCGGCTTTGGTGTCGGTGTAATCGGCGCGATATTAAAAGAGTTCTAGTTTCGTTTAGTTTAATAGTTTAATGACGACCCAGTTGGCACAATGGTCACCATGCCGGACTGCCAAACACAGGGTTGCGGGTTCGATTCCTGCCTCAGACAAGTATTTATGCTTAGATATTTGTCTGTGGTCTGGTTGTTTCTATGTATTATAAGTATATATTTACAAAAGAAAAGTATATAAGTAGTATATCCATTGTCTAGCACCCATAACACAAGTAAAGTTACTTAGCTTGGGGCTAGATGGCGATGTGTGGAATGTCCTGCAATATTTATTATTTATTTATTTTAGTTCTAGTTTCAAAATTGCGCGCTTTGCCGACAATATTGGCGAAGTCCGTACAGCCCCCTTAGACAAGATTACTTTCCATTTAGCTATATCTCCAATCGACATATTTTTTTTGTATGAAATGGACATAAATCATTGTATGAAATTGGCGTGAGATGAAGTTTTTCTAGCATTTTTTTTCTCTAACGCAAGACCACGTTGGCATAAGCCAATTTCATACAAAAACAAAAAAAGTCTGTCATGTAACTTTCATTTACGCCTACCGCGCTGATTACACCGCCGCCGCCGATCACAACATTATCGGCGAACATCTTTAGCTAGATGGCTCTAAGTGCAATGTCCTGTAAAATATAAACTTACCCATAGGTCCTCCATCATCGTTATAGGTAGCAATGATGACGTTAACGTTCTCAACAATACGCTGGAAGGTCTGGTAGAGCTCCTCGGCTTCCAGCTGCAGCTCCAGCAGGGCGCGGTCCATCTTGTTCATGAATAGGATAGGCTTGATACGTTCCGCGATAGCTTGACGGAGGACAGTTTCCGTTTGCACGCACACACCTGGTGGGACATTCATTTTTATTAGGTACTAGCTTTTACCCACAAATACATCTCATAGGACTTCAACTTTTCTTAGTAGTGCCTATGTCATAATAGCCATCTGTATGCCTAATTTTATATCAGTCAGTGAAGACTGTTAATTTTATAATTATATAAACCCTGCGTAAGTCCCGATCCCTTGTAGAATATAGGGATAAATAGTAGACTATGTTAATCCCAAGGTTTCAATGCATCCTCATAGAGTTTTTGGGACTAGAGCACAAACAATTATCTTTATAATTGAAGTTGGTATAGGTAAATAAGTTTCTACAGTCATATTATGTACACAATAATGTTGTGCAATGTCATGTTTCTGAAAAATTTAATGACTTGTATTCTAGCTGTTTTTGTGCAAAAAAAACCTCTTTAGTTGGGTCTTTTTTAGTGTGAGGATGGAGTAGGCTGGCCCAGTACCTACTAATGACACTGTACTTTTTATTAAAATTTGAAAAAATTGTACCCACATTTTGTTTTTTCATAGTAATTATTTTCCTGGGTCTTAATCGCTTGTTTAAGTTTTTTGATCTTGATGTGTTGAGTATGTTGCAATAGTCATGGTTCCGAGGAAACGCCGACTGGTCGGTCTTGCAACCATGACTGTTGCAACATAGTTGAAATGTCATACTATGAATACAAATAAATTTAATCTACTTGTTGAAATTGGTAGGATAAAATTTAAATGAAACCATGACAGTGAATTTATTGTTGTAGTATAAAAGTAAAAACAGCTGTTTCATGCAAAATAGACCAATCTATTTAATCGTAATCTCTTTTTTATCAACAAATTACCCACTAAAAAGTGAAAGTCTTTCAAATTCATCAATTTTTATAGGTATATTGATACCACCAAATTTACTGTCATGTAATTCCTTACCATGACAGTAAATTAAGTGGTGTGATGTAAGAAACAGATGTTTCATGCATAGTACCTAGATCTATTTTATCTTATCAACAAATTACCTACAAAAAGTGAAAGTAGGTAGTCAGTAGTTAAAGTCATCTATTTTTATGTACATCTGTTCCAAGCATACTTTTTAACTACTTTGTTTATGAAGGTGGAAATCTATAAGTGAAATTTGTTAGGTTACTTCCATGAATAGTATTTACTTTAGGTCTTCATTTTTGATGTAGGAGTCTTAATTATATAAAATATACTAACCAGAGACACAGTCAACGACGACCAAGGCTCCGTCAGTGACACGGAGTGCGGCCGTCACTTCCGATGAGAAGTCAACGTGTCCGGGAGAGTCGATCAGGTTGATCAAGAAACCCTTCTCGCTTTTCTCTCGCTGGTCTGGGTTCGTGATGAACACCAAGTCTTTCTCTTCGAGCTCGAAGTACATAGATATAGCGCTATAGAGAAGGAGAGTAGCTTGTTAGTGTTGGTAAGGAAGTCATGGTTGTTGTAGAAATTTTATTTTTGTAATCAGATGGCCGTTCTTAAAAATCTTCATAGGTTTCAGATTTAATTTGGTTGTAGAACAATCATCATGGTATTTCTTATCATATTTTTGTCTTTATTTGGTAAATATTCATTATGTTAGATTCATTTACATATTATGTTGCAATACTGTGTTAGATTTATTAGTTGTTTGTTGACAATTTATAAACAAAATAAACTGTAATGTCAACGACTTGGTTCTAAAAACGCTAAGGTAACCTAAAGTCGCACGAGGTCAAGTTCAGTTCATCGACACGGATCGATTTATGCAGTAAATATAGCAAGAGGGGTGGTTTCATAGGAATTGCACCATGTGGTATAATGTACTTACGTCGACTTGATGGTGATACATCTGTCCTGTTCGTCCTTGCGGGTGTCCGTGAAGCGTGTCTCACCAGCGCGAGCACCGGCTATGATACCGGCCTTAGATACCAGGGAGTCGGTTAGGGTCGACTTCCCGTGGTCTACGTGAGCGATGACGGACATGTTGCGGATGTTCCGCTTCTTGTCCATCATGCCACGGATCTCGTCTACGGTGAAATTCACCTGTACAAACCAGAAAACACACAGTAAGCATGATGCACATCAGAAGTCAACACAGATGTTCATATCCCAACACTTGTCATACGCACGTCTCATTTTATTTTAGAGCTACTTTTGATGGTTTTTAATTAATATCGCGAGTTTTCACTGTTTCTTGTAAGCCACGAACAACTTTTTTGAAACACTGGATCACAAGAAAACGTCATCGGAACACAAAGACGGTCGGGAATAAAGTATGAAGTTTTACGCGAATATAATAGCAAAACGTAAAATATATACGCAATTCAATAGACCGAACACAGCGTAGCACTTTTGTAAACACTTTTATGAACTTAGATACTCACCATTTTGGATTGTTTTAGATTTTTCTTTCAACAAAACAAAATGCCATACGCCAGCAATGGCGTACGCTTGAAAAAGGACCCCGAAGTCGGCCGGATGTGGCAGGCAGACTGTCTGTCATCTGTCATGTCATCGCCATATAATTGCTCTAGCCATAGATAAAATACTTGCCAGGTACAAAAAAGCAAGATTATCGGATAAGTTCTGTTTTTGTCCTTGGCCCGTTAGAACTTTGGCCACAATAACTTCCGGTATCGCTTTAGTTCTGCTACTCGATAGGAGGTGGCGGTACTAGCCACAGAATTTCTGCCCGACGTTAGATGGCAGTACAAGTTTAAAATTTCAAAAAAATATTGTCCCTAAAAATGTTTTGAATCGAATATTTTCTTACTTTTTAAATATTTTGTTGAAAAACATCAAATCCATCCATTTTCCCCTATTTTCGGAAACTAAATTGCAATTTAGTGAGTAGAGGGTCAAATAATTGCATGCTACAAACAAAACCGAAGGGGCAAGGGCAATAGGACAAACAGGGTGAAAGGGGATTACAATAAAGTAATATAACGCGAGGGTGTCGGAAATGGACAATAGGGTTGTCGATAATTAGTTATATTTTTGTAAACTTTTTGACGGAAAAAGATGCAAGCCTTTTCGTGGCAGAATTGTAGGTAGGTAGGTATACGCACATCAAATTTTTAATTTAGTTGTAGGGTGTTAAAGGTAAGTATAGTTAATGCTAGTAATATAGGTTATTCTGTGTGTCTGTCTGTCATGAATAAAGTTACTTATTTCTTTCTTTCTTTTCTTTCATGCACAAAAGACTTAAATTAATTATGAGAATTACTTACTAACTTTCCACTTACTCCTACGAAAATATGGATTGTAGATAGATATTTCTCATATAAACCGGCAACCCTGAACTACCGGTTAACAAGGGGAGACACCAAGGTCGTAAGATTACATAAAATCTACTGTTTGCATCAAATATCAAAACGTTTTGACGAAATGTTATAATTTCTACTATATTTGGAGATGAAAAAGTCACTTCGACCTCTGTGATGGTTGCGAATTCGATTCCTGCCTCAAAGATATATTTGTGTACCTATAGTATAGTAGTTGGTTTGGGTGTTTCTATAACTTTACTATGTATCTATTTAAAAGAGAAAATATAATTTAAAACCGTTTTTGAATCAAGAAATAATATTTTTTCGCTATAGATCGCTTAGAGATTATTTCTTGTTTTAGTAGGCTTTTACATACTAAAAACAAGAAAATAGTCTTTGTTTTAAGTTTTTAAAAAGTTTTGAAAATAATAAGCAGTAGGTATAAGTATTCTTAATTTAAGAATAAGTATTGTATAAACTTAAGAATACTGCTTGTAATTTTAAGATTTATTCTCTAACGTCTCTATAATTTCTTGCTATAAAGTAGTCGCGTTTTTTATGTATGTTCGCCGATTACTCGAAAACGCCTGGACCGATTTGGAAAATTCTTTTTTATGTTTGATTTTAAATTAATAACATACACACGATGGTAAGTGACGATGCGGTCTACTAAGATGTAGCACGCTTTCATATAAGATACCCAATAGACAGACCCACCTTGCTTGGCACCACTCCAACTCCTCAATTAAACATGTCAAATTATTCTTATTTGTAAATTAAAAACGGCTGTTACCATCTGACTTTAGCAAGCGAACGTGTTGACTCATTTAAAGTAGGTATCCACCATTGATGTTTGTTGTGAGAAACTTACGACCTATTTCTGATAAGCGAGTGTTGATTGACTTTGTTTTTTAATATTTACAAAAGTAAGTGCTTGTTATCAGTTTGGTTTGACCCTATTCTAACTATATCTTTCTTCTTAATATATATAAATCTCGTGTCACAATGTTTGTCCTCAATGGACTCCTAAACCACTTAACCGATTATAATAAAATTTGCACACCATGTGCAGTTCGATCCAACTTGAGAGATAGGATAGCTTACATCCCGATATTCCCACGGGATCGGGAGTTACGCGGGTGAAACCGCGGAGGGCAGCTAGTAATATTATATATCCAAAAAGTTTGTTTGCGGTCATACGATGGATTACGCCGGACGATTTGGATAAAAATCGGCATAGTGGTAATTAAGGGTACCTATGAAGAAGGATATAGGACACTTTTTATCCCGAGATCTAGGACATTTGGGACTTACGAAGGGGCGCAACTTGTTAAAATTAACTGGAAGTGGCATGTCCAAAAATAATTTTGTAGCAATTTTTGCGTTCATTAAAATGAAAGATTTTCTTCTTTGTTTGAAAGGAATAAGCTTCGAAAATACTAGAAATATTTTTATGAAACTTGATACGAAGATACATTGAATCCTTGGGAGTAACATATGCCATTTTTTTTCCCAATATCCCCACGGGAACAGGATTTACACGGATCTAACCGCGCGGGGGTGCTGAGTAACAGATAAATTAAAAATTACCTACTAGCTGCGCCCCGCACTTTCACTCGCTTAAGTCCCGTCCCGTGGGAATATCAAAACAAAAAGTAGCCTATAGCCTTCCTCGATAAATGGACTAATATTTTTTCAATTCGAATCAGTAGTTCCTGAGATTAGCGCGTTCAAACAAACAAACAAACTGTTCAGCTTTATAATATTAAGTAGGATGAATCTAGTCTAGATTAAAAATATTAAGGTCAGAGATAATTTGAATTTAATGACCAGCTATATATTATTGGTACGTACAGTCACATTACCAATTAGCTGAACCCCACGTGACCTAGAGCTCAAGGATTTTCCTAAATTCTACCGCTGAGGGCGTAAAAAGAGGGACAAAGTTTGTGAGACTTCGTGATTCCTATGGTCCAATCTACTTCAAATTTTTCAACTCATACACGGACGGACGCCAAAAACTAGTCTGCGTATAAAGTAGGCATCTGCTCTTTTTCGTCTTCTTTTCGAGTCAATGACGTCCGACCAGTAAAATTTTTCCTGCCTATAGTTAGCCGCTACGACTGCAGCAGCGTTGGCTTCTACCAGGTCCTCCAATGTGCAGGTGCAAGGGCACAATGGGCATTGGAGTAAATGCACCATAGACACGGCATCCGCTAAGAAATAGTTTCTGAAAATTCAACCCTTACACTGAAGAAGTAGCGGGTAAAAGCTAGTCTATGTATAAAAGTAATAGGTAATAATATTAATACATACCTACCTATAATGAATGACCTAGATTATTGAGGGAAACACTTTAATGCTTTTCAAAGAACTAACATAAAATATATATCTATCTATATTTTATACTTACTCACTACACCTACACTAATATTATAAAGAGTTTGTTTGTTTGTTTGTAACGATAGGCCCCGAAACAAACCGGTTTTAATAAAACTTTGTATAAAAATACCTACGTTGCTGGGAGTAACAAAGGCTTTTTATATCTTTATGTTCCCACGGGATCGGGACTTACGCGGGTGAAACCGCGGCGCGCTGCTAGTAATAAAGAAAGGACAAAAGGTCCTTTTAAACTAGTTAAAAAAATCGGGACCTAAAAAGTTCTTATTTATGTGCTTGTGAAATTAAAAACCTGAACCAATTAAAATCTTGTTTTCACTATTAGATAGCTTTATTTTCTGGGAAGGTCGTGGTATATTAAAACGCAGTAAGCAGGTAAAACCGCGGGTTGCAGCTAGGTCTTGATCTTCACCCGCAAGCCGCAATGTCTTCCACAAACCGTTGGCATAATGTCAGGAAATTCAGGAAACCTTGCATTTTATGAGGAGTTTTTCATTGCTCAAAATTAGATATTTTATTTATTAATATTGAGTTTATGATATTTATTACGAACGTAATTAAATTAGGTATTACTTGGAAACTTATCGTGAGTTCAGTTAACTAGAAAAAATCTTCCGGAATTATGCATTTACACAGAAAAATTTCTTGAAGCAATAAATAAAGATAGATTTTTGACTGTCTGTCTGACTGTTTGTTTGTTATTAATAAAAAATCGGCCAAGTGCTAAAAAACCCCAAAAATGATAGCTCTAGAGACATTAATCAAGAAAGGAAATATGGGAATATAACAAGTACTCCCACTTTTTAAATTCTGTAACAAAAGCATTCATACATCACCGAGCCAAAACAGCTGTTGAAAGAGTCGATAATTTTCAGCGAATTGCTCAATGGAACTAACAAGATGACTGACGAATTTATAAAAATATATAGCACACTCAACTTTCTAAGAAATTGTGTAAGAGCCTACACCAAGAGACTTTACGTCGCTTGATTGCTAATTACATGAAAATTAACTACCAACTAGAAAGGTTACATATCAAAATAACTAAGTTCAATATAACTATGTTCGAAATAACTACGGTCATAATGCCTACTGTTCAAAATACCTAATGGTTGTTTCACATATTTTTGAAATAACTAATGAACGAGTATTTCGTTGGACGAAATACCTACGGTTAATTTACCTACGTTCATTATAACTATGTTCGAAATAACTACGGTCATAATACCTACTGTTTAAAATACCTAATGGTTGTTTGGCATATTTTCGAAATACTTAATGGACGAAACACCTACGGTTAATTTAACCACAATTAATTCAACTACGGGTTTTCACCTGCGGTTAAAAAAAATCAATTTTATAAAATACACCTACGGTTAATTTAACTACAATTAATTCAACTACGGTTTTTCACCTGCGGTTTAAAAAAATCAATTTTATAAAATCCCTAACCAAGTAAAATGGGTAGAATTCGCTTCTAGCACTCGCCGGCCGCTACCGCGGCACCGCTCGCTTCGCTCGCTCGGCTCGTGCGTTGTGGTCGCAGTTCTAACATAAACCTAACCTATCCATGTCGGTTCTGGGTAGGGGGTGTTCCGGATGGGTCTTTATATGCTTCCCTAATCAAGTCAAATAGGTAAAATTCGTCTCTAGTTGCGTGATAAAGGCAGCATATAAAGACCCACCTGGAAAACTCCCTACCCAGAACCGACATGGATAGGTTAGGTTTATGTTAGAACTGCGACCACAACGCACGAGCCGAGCGAGCGAAGCGAGCGGTGCCGCGGTAGCGGCCGGCGAGTGCTAGAAGCGAATTCTACCCATTTTACTTGGTTAGGGATTTTATAAAATTGATTTTTTTAAACCGCAGGTGAAAAACCGTAGTTGAATTAATTGTAGTTAAATTAACCGTAGGTGTTTCGTCCATTAGGTATTTCGACCATTAGGTATTTTAAACTGTAGGTATTATGACCGTTAGTTATTTCGAACATAGTTATATTGAACTTAGTTATTATAATGTGTAGCCCAATCGACCGTTAGGTATTATGAACTTATGTGAATCGACCGTAGTTATTTCGAACATAGTTATATTGAACTTAGATATTATGATACGTAACCACTAGAAAATAGAGTTGAAAATACTCTGTTTTATTATTTTTCAATTTTATTCGGGCGTGTTGCCAGTATTTCAGGACATAGATGTAAATAAATATGGCAAATACAGAGTAAATAGACATGATGCAACAACGAATGTTCAAGAAAAGTGTTCTAGGAAAAATTCAGCGGATTACAAATAAAATGGTTTTAAAAATCACATTGACAACAGAATTATTTTTGGTAGCTAAGTAAATATTCGTAAATGAAAATGTTTTTTCCCCTTTCATATTTTCATAACATATTGCGTAAATAAAATGAGGAAAAATGCGTAGGTAGTAGGCTAGTAGGTAAGTATTTAAAATTCATTTATTTGATTATTTCTTACAATGTTAGCAGCGCCTGTGGCTTCACCCGCAGTAGGTATTCTCAATTTAAGAATATTGCTTTTAAATTATGAATAAGTACCTACTGCTTATCATTTTAAGCTATTGCATAGCTTTTATCGCGGGCTTTGAGCGCGGCGACCGAATCAAGAAATTCCGTAACGAAAATAAAACCTAACACCCCCGACTACTACCATAAAAAATGCTATGCAATAGCTTTACCGCGGCAGTCCCCGAGTGCCACACGTTTTTTTTTTTTACTAAAAGCAAGAAGTTATTCACTAGCGTCTTTAGAAAAAGGATAATTTCTTGCTTCAAGAAACCTTTTCTCTGTGTATGAACAGGAATTTCGTGTTAAAATAAAAAATCTTCTATTAGTGTGATTAATTGTACCTCCCTTTAATTGACCGAACGAGCGAAGCGAGAGAGGTCTAGTGTTGAGAAGGGTCGGTCGCTCGTATGTTTGTATGTTTGTATGTTTGTATGTTTGTATGTTTGTTCGACGATAACTTGAGTACCGTTGCTCTGATCTTCATGATTTTTGGTATACAAGTAGTTGAGGTCCATAAAATTTTTAAGTTCGAACATGAGCAGGATCGGTCAGGGGGTTACGGAGATAGGGGTCCAAAAGGGGATCTACCTATATGGCACACAAACTATACTGCAAATATACCCGAGTGGGGTATCAAATGAAAGGGCGTAACTTCGGTGACAATAATATGGTACCATGGAACTGATCTGATGATAGAGCTGGAGGGAATCTGCAGGAATTATCTCATTATCCATACTTCATAGTTCATTCATTCAAACTACTCGTCAAGAATCGCCTTGACGAGTAGTTTGTTTTTCAATAGTAACCAGGGTCTGATGATGGAACTGGAAGGTGGTCATAGGAACTTCGCAATGAAACGACACAACCCCATCGAGTTTGGGCTCGTTAGAATCGTCTTGACAAGTAGTTTGTCTTTCAATGGTGACCAGGGTCTGATGATGGAACTGGAAGGTTGTCATAGGAACTTCGCAATGAAACGACACAACCTCATCGAGTTTGGGCTCGTTAGAATCGTCTTGACGAGTAGTTTGTCTTTCAATGGTGACCAGGGTCTGATGATGGAACTGGAAGGTGGTCATAGGAACTTCGCAATGAAACGACAGAACCCCATCGAGTTTGGGCTCGTTAGAATCGTCTTGACGAGTAGTTTGTCTTTCAATGGTGACCAGGGTCTGATGATGGAACTGGAAGGTGGTCATAGGAACTTCGCAATGAAACGACAGAACCCCATCGAGTTTGGGCTCGTTAGAATCGCCTTGACGGGTAGTTTGTCTTTCAATGGTAACCAGGGTCTGATGATGGAACTGGAAGGTGGTCATAGGATCTTCGCAATGAAACGACACAACCTCATCGAGTTTGGGCTCGTTAGAATCGTCTTGACGAGTAGTTTGTCTTTCAATGGTGACTAGGGTCTGATGATGGAACTGGAAGGTTGTCATAGGAACTTCGCAATGAAACGACACAACCCCATCGAGTTTGGGCTCGTTAGAATCGTCTTGACGAGTAGTTTGTCTTTCAATGGTGACCAGGGTCTGATGATGGAACTGGAAGGTGGTCATAGGAACTTCGCAATGAAACGACACAACCCCATCGAGTTTGGGCTCGTTAGAATCGCCTTGACGGGTAGTTTGTCTTTCAATGGTAACCAGGGTCTGATGATGGAACTGGAAGGTGGTCATAGGAACTTCGCAATGAAACGACACAACCTCATCGAGTTTAGGCTCGTTAGAATCGTCTTGACGAGTAGTTTGTCTTTCAATAGTAACCAGGGTCCGATCTAACATATTAAGTTATCAAAGACCAAAAAGTATAAAATAAATTAATAGAATAAAAAACTAAAAAAAACACGCTTTAATAAAAAAAGTCCAACTAAAAAATAGAAAATAAAATCTAATAAAGGATTAAGAATATTGTACTTAAATAGTAAGCGTGTTACATTGTGATTGCAATAGAAAAATAACGAAGGTGTAGCATCACAAATTCACAATGTAACACGCTTACTATTTACAATATTCTTAATCCAAATTTATTTAAATTTAAAATTTATAGAAATTTATTACTTTGCCCCAAATCGTCCGAACTCTCTTTGCTTCATTTCCTATAATTATTTATTTCATAATCATGGGCTGTTTTACAATAATAGTGGTGGATAGTATCAAATAATAGGAATGTTCGGTTCTAGCCGATCTAGAGACTCTGATAATTATAAAATTTGTGACTAATTTTTTTATATTTTTTATTGACTTGTTATATTTTTGTTTAGGGACTTATTACAGGACATATTGGCCTCAAACTTCTCTAATATATTCTCGTTCTCGAGCTTGTCTTCTCGTTTCCTCTTACGTAACATTATGATAAGTAGATACATAAGGAAGGAAGGAAAGGAATTACTATCTTCTGGATATTATGTTGGACACATTCAAAATGTCTTGAGTAAAAATAAAGAGTCAACGGATGTCCAGGGTGTGATGATTGAGCTGGCCTATGCTTTTAGAACTTAACAACAACAACAAGTTATGCCTATCGTGTTTGGATTCTCTAAATCATCCAATGTCAGATATTAGCGATACTAGGCACCTATCATTCAAATAAGATAGACCTGTCGTATTTTAAGTCTTTCGTCGTTATATTATACATTTTAGTACCTACTTTACGCTGAAATATAATAATCGCTGAAAACAACTCGTGAGGTCTCAGTTCGGGGCGAACTACTAGTTTATGTAATCAATACATATAAATGCTTTGTCCTGACTGATTGACTGATCAACGCACAGCTTAACCGCTGATCGTAGAGACCTGAAACTTTGAGGGTGTGTTCTTTGTATGACGTAGGCACCCGATAAGAAAGGATTTTTCGAAATTCAACCCCTTAGGGGGTAAAAAAGGGGGGTTAAAGTTCGTACTCGTGATTTCTTGGTCCAATCTACTAATTCTACGCGGACGAAGTCACGGGCATTGGCCAGGGTTTATCTATAGGTACTAATAGGTATTATAAAGATGAAAGATTTTTCTAGTTTTGTTTGTAACGAATAGGCTCCGAAACTATTGTCGGAAACTTGGTATGGGAATACATTGATTTATTGGGAAAGATATAGACTTTTTTATTTAAGGCCAGTGTGAGGCTGTCAATTTCCATACAAAAAGCGGTAACGTTTTCCCCCCCATTAACGAAGTCCGATTTTGATAATTTTTAAAAATGTTCTAGATCTAATGGAATAAGTACTAGGTTTAACCGTTTTTATTTTAAAGAAATATTGCCTAAGATAAAAGTTATTAGTATCTGAATATCTATAATTTTGACTTAAAAACTTCATCGAGCGTTAATAGACTAAACTGAATTACCAAAAAAGAAAAACGTATAAACCTAGAATAAGATGCATTGAATTAAATGAGACCAAATTTATTTCATTTTGTGAAGGATAAAGGGGGTAAAAACGTTACGGCCCGCAACATTATTTGAAAGCAAAATGAAGGCAATTACGTCCGAACTTAAACTCTCCCTATCGTACGATACGGGTCATTTTTGAAAATTAACTCGCGCCGCGTATCGAAAACTCATGATTCTCCTCTTAAAACCACGGAGCGCTGCTAGTACTTAATAGCTAAGTAAATAACATAAACATGATTGTAACATTGTTACCTTGGCCTTCATAGTTACGACTTGCGACCTCCAGCATCTTATTTATTCTAAAGCATTGGTAATAAAAGCTGTTGTTTAGATTTATAGATATATATACTTTACGTCTCTACTAAGAAATTGATTAGTTTTACTATTATGTGTGTACCTATATAGGTATGTACGTTCAAAATAGTTTGGGAATCTCTGACCGTGATGGAGGTTATCTGCCTATTGCCTTTACATAGCATAGAGAGTCTTCTCAAGGACGCGATGGGTTATTTCATACTTAATGTCTCCTAAGTCAATATTTTTGACGTGATAACGTTTTATAAATTGGTGAACACCTGCAATCTCAAAAAAGTGTGACGTCACGCGTCGTTACTGGAACGCCTCATGTTATTGACAAGGTAACTATAGCAACGTTTTATCGTTGCCATGGTTACCATCAATGTTTTCTTATGACGTTATCACGTAAAATTATCGTCCGGAAACAGACTTTACAGACAACCATTTTTTTTATGATCAACTTTATTAATGGCCTCTTACAAGGCCAATAATTTAATTAATTAATAATTAAGGTTCCGTACCTCAAAAGGTAAAAAAGGAACACTTATAAGATCACTCTCTTGTCCGTCTGTCTGTCCGTGTGTCACCACCGATTTTCTCAGGAACGGGTGGACCAAGTTGATTTTGTGACGTGATAACGTCTAGTAAAAAATTGGTGGAACACCTGCATTCACACAAAAGTGTCACGGTTATATTGTGTGACGTCATGCGTCATGGTAATATGACCAGACGCGTCATGGTAACTTAGGAAACAGAGTATTAAATAATAATATCGCTCATCTGGGTTTTTGTTATGGTGTGACGTGTGACGAATAGAAGAGTTAAATAAAGGAAAAAAAAAAGGAAGCAATTAACAAAAAAAATCTTAATTGTTCATCGTTTTCTTATGACGTTATCACGTAAAATTATAGTCCGTAAACCGACTTTACAGACAACCATTTTTTTTGGTTATGGGCTAGTCGGGGACAGGCAGGAATGACCCAATTTTGACTTTTTATATCCGCCATAAAAGGACAATCAAAATGATTCTAAGATCCAGACTATATGTCCAGATTTAACTCCCCATAAAAGGTCTATCAAATTATTTATTGCCCCTAAAAACTATATTTACTCACGCTGCGTCAGGTGATTTCAATTAATGTGGAATTAGAACTAGAACAAAACCAGAAACTTTTCAAATAGTTATATTATTCTTCCGTCGTAGAACACTAATCCCTTTCTTTGTTTGTTAATTCTGTAGGAATAAAGACGTAGGTAGATCGCACGGAGCTAATAGCAATCAAGCACAAAAGAAGGAAATAATCTAACAAAACAAAGACAAAGTTAAAGATAATCTTGAACAAAGCGAGACATCTGGCGTCAGAAACGTTTTCCTTTTGCTGTGTTATTTTAGTTCAAGCGTATACGGCGACGAAGCTTGCGTACTCAAGTAGACATAGACAAGGATAGAATTGGAAAGATCCAGATAGGTAATATTATTATAATAATTGATAAACGCGCCAGAATTTTTGGTTGAAGACCGAAGGAAAAAAAGGAAATAAGATGGCAAAGACAAAAAAAGATTTTCAGTAGTGCAGACCAAGGATGTAACCAATAACTTGGGCACTTCTTTCTAAAAAAAGAAAACCTAACTGCCAGTGAGGTCCATGCTGCCAGTCTTCATAAGCTTTCAAAAATTACTGGCAGCCAAATATAAAAAAATAAAACAAAAGAGATTTTCACTCAGCAAAAGAGTCCTAATAAAAAAGTTTATATAACTAGGTAAGTACCTACTATTTTATATTTTTTGTATAAAGGTTTTTGTGAATCACGTGTTTACGCAAATGTCAATAGGTAATCCTTGCCAAAAGCATTTACCCTCCGCCTACAATTGGCTGGTAATATTTCACAATTTGGCATAAGAAGCAAAACTATAAATCCACCTTTAAATGTGACTTTGGAGAAAGTTAAGTATAGGTACCTACCTTTCTCGCTACCTCCAAAATCTTAAACATGGTTAAAGTAAAGTAGCCGCCACTTTAAACCACCGCTGACTTGACCAATTATGACTTGACTGTATTGAAACACTTCGAGCCTGATTCCTGAAAATTGGGAAAATTGAAACTGAAAACACAGACTTACGACGCGCCATAGGCAGGTTCCTACTTATATCTACCACAATATTATATTATATCCGCGGTTTCACCCGCGTAACTCCCGGTCCCGTGGGAATATCGGGATAAATTAAGATGTAAGCTATCCTATCTTTCAAGTTGGATCAAACTGCACATGGTGTGCAAATTTGAGTAGTTTAGGAGACCATGGCCCACACACAAACAACGTGACACGTAATTTATATATACTTATTAGAAAAAGATAAGCATGCCTGTCGTTTACCTCCTTTGAAATCGTTTTGATGAGGAAGTAGACGCAATATGGTATCCTATAAGCGAAACGAAACTTGTAAGTTCGAAACCAGTTACGTTCATACATATTTTTACGTAGTTACTTCCCTAAATCAAGAAATTTTTGAAGTCTCGCAAAATTTGCTTGACTGTCAGATGTACGCTAGGTACTCTACTACAGGTCGTATTTTATAACCGATCTATACTAAACTTGTGTTGAAAATACTTATCTTTTGTCTATTAAGAATCTTTCTCACCCTCTTATCCTCATTTATGAAAACGTTAGTTTAGCAACAACCAAACCTTGGCTTTATAGAGAAGATTTAAACAATAATTAGTGTTAATTCTTCTTAATCCGTTGTACAAGTGTCTGCCATAAATACAGCAACGGCGCCAGAGTTGCGTGAATCAGCCGAGACGTCGACGTCTGCGCAACATTTGTAACGTTTTTTCATGGTCTATTTTCAGTTTTGAAGTTGGAGTAGCAGGATTCAATTGAAAGGATAACAGTTATATGAAATTCGATACATTACTGTAAGCATGCACCGTGTATGATGACTTATAGTATTTATACCGTAAGTGCTTGGAAGGTTGTGCATACTGTCTTTTCCTCAAATATATTTACCTCTTTTAGTTTTTTTACGTAAAAATGGAGTAAGCTTGCCCACTGCTCAGCACCCATACCACCAGCTTATTCGACCGTGTCCAGAAGAAAGAACTTTAAAAGTATTCAGGTAAAATCGCCATGGTAGCGTAGCTAGGTGGACAAGGGCCCCGGTGCATAGGGAAAGAATCGGAACTGAATTCATGTATTACTAACTTGCTATAATTTGAGCCCAAATTACTACTCTAGGTTTATTGGCTGCGTAGATACTACCTGAATCTACGCAACCAATAAATCTAGAGCACATGAGTAAATCATGTGTCTAGAGTAATCAAAGATGTACATTTTTTGACGTGATAACGTTTTAAAAATTGGTGAACACCTGCAATCTCAAAAAAGTGTGACGTCACGCGTCGTTACTGGAATGCCTCATGTTATTGACAAGGTAACTATAGCAACCTTTTATCGTTGCCATGGTTACCATCAATGTTTTATTATGACGTTATCACGTAAAATTATCGTCCGGAAACAGACTTTACAGACAACCATTTTTTTTTTCTAAACATAAAACTCATCGATAGAGTCATTTTCCTAGACAAGTACCTGCTGAAGTAATAGTCCTTTAGGTAAAATCATTAGAATGATCATATTTCCTATGTAAAATCGTTTCATTCATGCTAAGCAAATTTTTGAGAATGTGCGCAGTTGCTTGGGCCGCACCTCTCTTGTGAGCATGCTCGAGCCTCGAGTCTCCATATTTCTCGAGATTTTTTTCTAATTTTCTTTTATGCTCCTCTTTTTTCAAAGCTGAGGTTAGAGGCCGATAGCTACGCCACTACATGTCACATTATTATGATTTATGCATAATCTTAACTTATTTTATCCAAAGACTATTTCTAAAATAAAAGGGACACCGGGTGTAAAGTGTGTTTATTTAGATAAGTACTCACTAGACAACTTAATTATCTTATCTCATAGAAAATCTATAAAATCAATCTATGCAGATTCTACCTACCACCCGTACCGTAGAATATTCTATAGTTATCAACACCGGCATTGATTCGAATCCTCCCTTGTACCTACGTATATCCGGTGTGAGGGGGCGCGCCTCGCCGGCTCCGCGGCGCCCAGCGCGGCGCCTCCGGGGCCGACACATCGGCGCCTTCGCCCCTTGTCCGACGACGACGCGACGTTACATTTCAACGTTCTGAAGCAGGGTATGTGTTTTCCACTTTCATTCGGTTTGAACAGGAAGCTTTTATTTAAAATATACTTACAGAGTTATTAATATATTAAAATACTAGCGACCCGCCCCGGCTTCGCACGGCTATATTATGCATGTATTATACATATAAACCTTCCTCTTGAATCACTTTATCTATTAAAAAAACCGCATCAAAATCCGTTGCGTAGTTTTAAAGATTTAAGCATACAAAGGGATATAGGGACACAGGGACAGAGAAAGCGACTTTGTTTTATACTATGTAGTGATAGTGATGATAGTGATGATTATACAGAGGGACCCTTTTTTACCTTTTTAGGTACGGACCTCTAAAAGCGGTCGAGGGCTACTTCAATAAATAAATAAATAAATAAATAAATATTAAATATTTCAGGACATATTACACATCGCCATCCAGCCCCAAGCTAAGCAACTTAATGCTTGTGTTATGGGTGCCAGATAACGGATAAACTACTTATATACTTTTTTTTTTTTTTTTTTTAAATATATACATATTATACATATAGGAAACACCCAGAACCCAATAACATTCAACTCCTTAATAAGATTCAACTTTAATTGGGCTACGACTTCTGAAAAATTCGAAATTATTTTTGTAAGTTTTGTGGGTTTTTTTTACCCGAAAATCTGCTGTTACTCACACGCAGAGGTCATTCAGTGTGTTTTGATTGATTTTTCTTTTTTGTTAAGTTGTTATAAAAAATGGTTACGTATCATAATAACTAAGTTCAATATAACTATGTTCGAAATAACTACGGTCGATTCACATAAGTTCATAATACCTAACGGTCGATTGGGCTACACATTATAATAACTAAGTTCAATATAACTATGTTCGAAATAACTAACGGTCATAATACCTACAGTTTAAAATACCTAATGGTCGAAATACCTAATGGACGAAACACCTACGGTTAATTTAACTACAATTAATTCAACTACGGTTTTTCACCTGCGGTTTAAAAAAATCAATTTTATAAAATCCCTAACCAAGTAAAATGGGTAGAATTCGCTTCTAGCACTCGCCGGCCGCTACCGCGGCACCGCTCGCTTCGCTCGCTCGGCTCGTGCGTTGTGGTCGCAGTTCTAACATAAACCTAACCTATCCATGTCGGTTCTGGGTAGGGAGTTTTCCGGGTGGGTCTTTATATGCTGCCTTTATCACGCAACTAGAGACGAATTTTACCTATTTGACTTGATTAGGGAAGCATATAAAGACCCATCCGGAACACCCCCTACCCCGAACCGACATGGATAGGTTAGGTTGTTAGAACTGCGACCACAACGCACGAGCCGAGCGAGCGAAGCGAGCGGTGCCGCGGCAGCGGCCGGCGAGTGCTAGAAGCGAATTGTACCCATTTTACTTGGTTAGGGATTTTATAGAATTGATTTTTTTAAACCGCAGGTGAAAAACCGTAGTTGAATTAATTGTAGTTAAATTAACCGTAGGTGTATTTTATAAAATTGATTTTTTTTAACCGCAGGTGAAAACCCGTAGTTGAATTAATTGTGGTTAAATTAACCGTAGGTGTTTCGTCCATTAGGTATTTCGAAAATATGCCAAACAACCATTAGGTATTTTAAACAGTAGGTATTATGACCGTAGTTATTTCGAACATAGTTATAATGAACGTAGGTAAATTAACCGTAGGTATTTCGTCCATTAGGTATTTCGTTCATTAGTTATTTCAAAAATATGTGAAACAACCATTAGGTATTTTGAACAGTAGGCATTATGACCGTAGTTATTTCGAACATAGTTATATTGAACTTAGTTATTTTGATATGTAACCATAAAAAATAAATAAGGAGATTATAAGAAGGTACTTTTTTAAAGTTTTATGAATTTTTCCAAGTGTGACTGGCATTTATTAAAAAAATAGCTGATTTCCGAATTAATTTAAAATAAAAATAAATCACTTACCCTGTATAGTTATGCCCGCGGGCTATCCTGCATTATTTCCGATACAGTGAAGGGTACAATAATATCCCTTAATTTGAAAATTACCACGATTGCTTATTGCTCATTTACGATTCATAAAGAACCCCTATGTGTAAAGTTCTAGGCTTCAAGACCCAGTGGTTTACGCTATGCGTTGTCATCAGTCAATGAAAGTTTTGTTTTAGTACTTTCCGGAGTTTTCTTTTTCTTGTCATATATTATTTCGGGATCCGTCAGGACTACAGGTCCAGCAGTTGCAGTTCAAATTAATAACTAGGTTAGGTACTTATAATTTACGCTAATTTATCGATATTTACCTACTCTACCAACTTTTAGGGCCAATTGCAGTAAAATAAATATACCTATTCAATTTTTCTAAGAAACTCGCACAACAAAAATTTAATTCTTCTTCTTCGTATCGATAGCACAAATTAAAGGGGGGTATTGATGAGGCAGGGTCAGATCCGCACACTCTAGTGAGCTGCCAGGTCCCTAGTCCCCAGGTGCCAGGTTGTTATAAGCTGACATCAGGTCAGCCAATGTACAGCTATTAGGATTGGAGGGGCAGGTCAAGAGGTGAACCATCGTTTGCTCGGGAGTCCCGCAGTCGCATCGAACCCGGCACGGATCGATCATGCCCCATCTTCCCAGGTTCGCCCTGCAGCGACCAACCTGAGTCCTTAGTCTGTAAAAATTTAATTGATTGAACATGATTAACCAACAGTACAACAAAATAGAATTTAATCTTTCTAGATTACCTACTCGTTAAATGCATTTATTTGTCACTAACGTATTTATACTACACTAGCTGCGCCCCGAGGTTTCACCCGCATAACTCCTGATCCCGTGGGAATATCAAAATAAAAAGTAGCATATAGCCGTCCTCGACAAATGGACTATCTAACACAAAAATATTTTTTCAATTCGAATCTGTAGTTCCTGAGATTAGCGCGTTCAAACAAACAAACAAAACTAAACTATTCAGCTTTATAATATTAGTAAATAAATAAATAAAATAATAGGTACCTATTATAAAGAGGAAAAATTTGATTGTTTGTTTGCATGGAATAGGCTCCGAAACTTCTGGCCTAATTTTGATTAAACTTGGTATAATGTGGTATAAGGATACATTGATTTATTGGTAGTGTCATAGGGTACTTTTTATCCCGATATTCCTACGGGATCGGGAGTTACGCGAGGGATACCACGAGGTGATGTTAGTGTTTATACAGGGTGTCCGATAATTAATGGATATAAGCGGGCACCTAACTAGACTTTTCGCTTTGTTAGACGTTTTGCTACTTAGACTTTGTGATCGGGAGGCGGATGGAAGACACTGTGCCGGTTCAGAAAAATGAAAGTTATGTTCTATGAAAGTTTCCGAGATATCTGCCATTTATTTTTTAAATTTCACTCCTTGCTCTATGTTTTTTGATGCCAAAACTGCAAATGAATTAATTATTCCAATCTGCTTTTTGGATAATATTCCAGGATAAATTTGCTATCTAATGCAATCAATAATTAAAAGAACATAACTTTCATTTTTCTGCAGCGGCGCAGTGTCGATCTTCTATCCGTAGGTGCCCGCTTATCCATTCATTACCGGACACCCTGTATATTCCTGTATATTTTTGACAGGTTTGAACTAAAATCAAATTCAAAATACAAATGCATTTTAATATTTATTTGCCCTTTTAGCCAAGTTACATTTTGGAATACTTAGGTAAGTATGTAACTTACCTAATTATTTGTTTACTTATTTGTTTTAGATTTGTCATAACCGCATCGAGGAAAATGTATGGTAATATTAGCGGTAAAATCCTCGTTTTACGTATACGTGTGCCAATGTAGGCACGATAGATAATATGGTTTTTTTTTTTTTTTTTTTATTAACAGGACATTCCACACATCGCCATCTAGCCCCAAGCTAAGTAACTAGACTTGTGTTATGGGTGCTAGACAACGGATATACTACTTATATACTTTTCTTTTGTAAATATATACTTATAATACATAGAAACAACCAGACCACAGACAAATATCTAAGCATAAATACTTGTCTGTGGCGGGAATCGAACCCGCAACCCTGTGTGTGGCAGTCCAGCATGGTGACCATTATGCCAACTGGGTCGGTTACCTAAAATATAGCTCGTTACATCATCTAATCTGTACGTATATGACTAGCAGCGATCCGTGGTTTCACCCGCGAAGGTCCAGATCTTCCTCGTAACCTTCCTCGATAAATGGACTAAACAACACAAATATAATTTTTCAATTCGAACCAGTACCTACAGATTGATGCGTTCAATCAAACAAACTCTTCAGCTTTATTATATTAGTATGTAGATTCATACAACTCCGAAAAATGTAATTGCATTGTAGTGTAGTTATTATATGGAGTAGACTTGCCTAGAACCTATACTGGGTAGTATAGGTTCTAGGCAAGTCTATACTCCATAACCATAAGAGGGTTCTCAGCTCAGTCGACCGAGGTTTTATAAATATTGGAGGATATTCCACACATCGCCTTCTAGACCCAAGCTGAGTAACTAGACTTGTGTTATGGGTGCTAGACAACGGGGATGAGAATCTTTATGACTACATCTCGATACGACTAAATAGTAGATACAAATATCTGAGCATAAATACTTGTCTGCGGTGGGAATCGAACCCGCAACCCCGTTCGGCAGTTCGGCATGGTGACCTTGTGCCAATTAACTGGGTCGAAATAACTCGTCAATACTTCTGGAGCTAACTAAGCCGCGAGTTTCATCAGTATTCCATCACTTTGAGAGCAATGTAAATAGCGATAAAAATTAAAAAAAAAATGCATTTGGTAAGCCTAATTCTTGGGAATCGTGGAAAATAAAACGCCACCGCGTGTGAAATCGCGTTATTTTTGGTTCTTGGTGTAAGTTTCTAACTAATCCAGACCAAATGATGAGTTGGAAACCTACAGTTACCAAAGTAGGTATTAATTTTGATGGGTTTGTACGGTCAGTTGCATAATTGCAGACCCATCGTAGAGTTCCAAAAGGACTGTTATAAGAATGTTTTCAACACGAGCAACATTCTAGGCACCTGCTTTAGTTGAAGTTTAAAGTCTTCTAACTCATGAATTTATAAAACAAAAATTATTAGAATGAAAACATGCCAATAATAGTAATTTTTGAACTCTACCGGAGGCTGCAATTGTGCAGCCGACCGTACCTACCTACTACGTATAGTAACCATTTTCGTATCGGTTGCCGCCTGCGTTGATCACATGTTGAATACTAATTTGTTGCAATCATAAAACTGAAGTGCTTGAAGGGTAAACTAGGGTGGCTCTCTTGTTCTATATAGAAATAGTACTTAATTAATTTATTCGCATAAAGTAGGTACCTACGTAGGTAGATGCTATTGTTTGTCTATGATTATGATTAAAAAATTTAATTTGTATACATGTATGGTTAATAGGTGTGTAGGTATAATAAGGTATGCGGATAATAAGGGCCACAAAGAGGTTTTTAAAACCTTGGATATTAGTGACAAAAAAACAAGAAAATAAACAATTGAATAGTTTTTCAAATTGTCAATAAAGCATTTATTTAATGACCTGTTTCAAGTATTTTTCTCTATTTTTACAAAATACTAGCTGCGCCGCGGTTTCACTCGGGTAAGCCCCGATCCCGTGGGAATATCAAAATACAAAGTAGCCTATACCCTCCCTGGATAAATGGACTATCCAACGCAAAAATAATTTTTCAATTCGAATTAGTAGTTCCTGAGATTAACGCGTTCAAACAAACAAACAAACTTTGCAGCTTTATAATATTAGTATAGATTTAGTTATTACAAACTTCATTACACAGTATAAAACAAAGTCACATTCCGCTGTCTGTCCCTATGTACCTATGCTTAGATCTTTAAAACTACGCAACGGATTTTGATGCACATTTTTTAATAGATAGTGATTCAACAGGACGATTTATATGTATAATACATGTATATTATAGCCGTGCGTAGCCGGAGTGGGTCGCTAGTCGTAAATAAGACAAGAAACTAGAACACTTGTGGTCACTCTACAGTCGTAAAGTTAAGTTATAATAGGAACTACTACTGAGAACATTAAACAAAACGTGAGATACATCACGTCTAACAAACTATACCTATACATTGAAATAGATTGATACCTACTAGAACATAGTATTTGCAATACTACACCTAGGGTATTTACTAGAGGTAAGTACTCCACGTTAATTTGAGGAAAAAAACAACAATATTCTATGGTACAACTTTACAAACAATACATTATTTCAAAACTTTGAAAATAGTTGCGTCGCTACCATAGTCGCTTCACGACCAAAAAGTGTCAAAAACGGCTTATCGTGAACCAAAGATTTCCTTTGGTAGGATTGTTCTTTGTGTTCTTATGGATTTTCGAAGTGGAGCCACCTGAATTTTAGATGTGGTACAATTTTTCAACTTGGCCTCTCTACCAAAAACTAACATCAAAAATCTTGGAGGCTCTTTTTAAATCCTAAGGACCAATCCTGCAAAAGGAAATCTTTGGTTTACTAAAAGCAGCATAATTTTAGGTAGACACCCGATAATAACCATAAAAAAGGTTATAGTGAGTCAACCTTAGAAGATAGACTTATTATTATGCTATCATTAAAATTTTCTTATAACTTTAAATGGAAACAATTCCGTCATACAAAATGCATAACTTTTACCGTTTACGCAGCGCGCAACGGAAGCGGTCAAAAGGGATATTTTTTACCATTATTGCTAAATTTTTCATAGCGTGTTATATGATAAAGCCTGTAAATGGACTATCCAACACTTGAAATAATTTTTCTTGCTATTTTTCGTTTACCTGTAAAGAAATATCATCCCTCGCTACTGCTACATTCATAAGGTAAGTTACTTAAAACTTAATGTAATATGCATGTAGGTGCGAGCAAGTAGGTACGTTGTGATAAATTGCGTTAAGGTGTAGCGACAAGGCCTCGAGCTCCTTTCGGTCAAGGCAGCCTCGGCTTGCTTTAACTTATCGTCTCAAGAGGGTCAACATTCAACTGTCAACAACATAGTCTCCTCGAACATAGTCGAAACGTCGAGATCGTTGAGAAATATAATATAAAAAATACGCGATTAAGATTCGGGAAAATAAAAACATTCTGACCCACTGCAAGGGCCTCCCTCCCCTAGTCCACTTTTGCTTGTCTAGTGCCAGCTGCGTCCAGCCAGTCCCTACGATGCGAGTTCTAGTATCGTAGTACTTACTTTCTCACCTTAAATACTAGCTATATGACCCGCGGAAGTCCCGATCTTAGGGAAATATCGGGATAAAAGCCTGAAGCTCCAGCTTTCTACGAACCAACAACGGATCGGGCTATTTGGCACGACAATTGCTGTTATGACGACTGCTAAGAAAGGATTTTTGTAAATTCAACCCCTACGCGGACGTAGGTATAGTTGCGAGTAAAGATAGTGTTTCATAAAAAGTAATAATGCCACTACAAAAAACATCTTTCTTTTTTGATGTCGGTTAAAAATACACCACATTCCTACGATTATGTTAAGTAGATCTAAATCACCTTACTAAGGCAAGGAATGCACTGTATTCTTTTATTTTTCTTTTTAAAGTGATATATGATCGGGGTGAATGCTTTTGACGAAATATTTCAAGAATGCATTCATGTAAGTGCAACGTAAATTAGGCTTTAAAACTTTTAAAATTAGGGCTATTTTAATTTGCTAAGTTAGTTGTCGAAGTAACACTTAAAATTGAGTTTTTGTAGACAGAGTTAGTGATAACAATTAAAGGATTATGTAACTATGTTAACGGATATAATAGCGCTTATTTTGTGTTTGTTTTTAACCTGACCTTTAGCTGTGCCCTTAGTCGAGTCCAGCCCAGCAGCTTAACACCGAAACAGGCGAAAGTTGGTCGATAGAAATCAATCTTGAACTTTTCATGAAAATACACATTTCAAGGTGGTTGTCGACGGAAAAATCTTTCTTGAAATTATATTGTGTTGGGTAAGATTAATTGTTGTTGAAAAAATATTTTAGCACAATTCGGCTAATTTGCACCATCTTGCATCTCACTTATTTCTTATTCATCCGACGGGGACTGACGAAGCATCTTATTTTTCAAGCACATAGGAAACATTATCCCTCAACAATTAGGGGGATAATATTTCTAAGTTCAATCAATCTAATGATTGATTTTGAATTTGGGGGATGGTGCCACACCAAATTCACACCCCCATTTGGGTGATAGCATTTGAGGGATAGTGGGATGGAATACCTCCTTTTCTTTCTAGCTATTATTAAAAATTCCATTGTAAATATTATAGAACTGTGCTATCATTTAAAAACAAAGTCGTAGATGGTAACCTAGATGCGTTATCAGATCAGTACACACAAAGCTGTGCAGGAAGCAGACATTCACTAGGCATTTATTATGTAAATAACTGATTCATACCCTATAACATAGAGGCTGAGTCCTTTAATAAGGAGGAAGGTCTCAATTCTACCCTCGTAATTAGGAACAGTATCTTTAAAATTTTATTTTATTTATTTTGTCTCGAATTACACAAGCATTTATCTATACTAATAAAGAGGAAAGTTTTGACTTGTTTGCATTGAATAGGCTCCGAAACTACTTAACCGATTTAGATGAAACTTGTTATTACGATATATTAATTCATTGACAGTAACATAGGCTACACTTTACCGATATTCCCACGGGATCAGGAGTTACGGGAGTAAAATCGCGGAGCACTGTACTACATATACATATTCATACACACTACATAGTATAAAACAAAGCCGCTTCCCGCTATCTGTCTGTCCCTTACCTCTATGGTCTGTCCCTTAGATCAGACAGATGGGTTCCTTGATCTGAGGTCAGTCCCTATGTATGCTCAGATCTTTAAAACTACGATACGGATTTTGATGCGGTTTCTAATAGATAGAGTGATTCAAGAGGAAGAATTGGTGTGTTCCGTCTGTCCCCATAATGGGGACAAAGGGAAGTCATAAAAAAAACCTGCCCGCTGTCCTCATTGAGGTTTGGGGATTATGGGGACAACAGAAAGGATATTTTATGACTTTCCGCTGTCCCCAATAACGAGGACAGAGTCAACGGGGACAGCAGGAATACACCGAAGTATTTAGTATATAAAACAACTACCACGCGTCATAAGTCGAGGGCAACAGCTAGTATGATATACAATGTGAAATGCAAATTGTCCAACAAGGCAACATGCAATATAACGTGTCGTGAGAATATCCTTGAAGCTGACAACCTGTCGACACTCGCGAGACACACCCATCGTCGTATACGTAATGTTTTGCCAACCACTTCCTATAAACATCATAACAATGCAAAAAAAAATGTAGAGTTAAATAATTGCGATTTAAAAACTTTTAGCCTGATATCTTCTGACTTACGCTTTGTTTTTTAGGGTTCCGTACCCAAAGAGTAAAATCGGGACCCTATTACTTAGACTACACTGACTGTCCGTCCGTCCGTCTGTCCATCACCAGGCTGTATCTCATTTACAGTGATAGTTTAGTTTGACTGGTTTTTGCTCGCGGCTTTGCCTGCCATGGGGAACATGGCAGGCAAAGCCGCGAGCAAAAACGGGGTGGAATTCCAAAAAAACCAATACCTATGCTTTACAAAGAACATACTCTCCAGATTTCATGTGTCTCTAGGACAAGCGGGGTAAGTTGTGCGTTCATCAATCTGCCGGTCGATCAGTCGATCAATCAGTCGGTCAATCAGTCAGCAGTCAGTCAATATAAAAGTCGTCAGTCGATCGATTGTCTTTTCTTTTGGTTACGATCTTCTTTAGAATTGAGCTACTATGACGCTGGCATCCGCTAAGAAAGGATTCTGGAAAATTTAACTCCAACGCGGACGAAATGGCCGGTAAAATAGGTTTAATAATCTTAAAACTCGCGTCCTCACAGCGCGTCCTACATTACAATCACATCTGACCATGTAGTCTAGGATTCCTAGAAAGATATGTTAGTTTGCCAACTCTTATCATCGACTCCTAGCCAAACGCGACGCGATGTTTCGACTGACACGCCTGTCATAATGTATTTCTGGCTATATGTAACGATCGTTCGAAGCCATTACTGAGAAAAAAAGCTGTTTAAGACACAGAGAGACGTAAAAACGTCTTGTGTGAACAAAAGTGCACTGATAAACTTAATGACCTAAATTTTTGCTTAAACATTCTATAACAGAATTGAAGCAAGATGTGCTTTGTATTTTACTAGCGACCCGCCCCGGCTTCGCACGGCTATATTATGCATGTATTATACATATAAACCTTCCTCTTGAATCACTCTATGTATTAATAAAAACCGCATCAAAATCCGTTGCGTAGTTTTAAAGATTTAAGCATACAAAGGGATATAGGGACAGAGAAAGCGACTTTGTTTTATACTAATGTAGTGATGATAGTGAAGTGAAGTGATAGTGATTGAAATTCATAACAGGGTTAAAAAGGGGTAGAAAGTTATTTTCGGGTTGATTTGCTTTTAAGTTGATTTCAACGTGCTTTTGATTTAAATTACATTTTAGTTTGAAAACACTTTCCGATTTTAAGTCTACAATTTTTTTCTGAAAAAAAACCTAGATTCATTTTTTACTTTTACACGGACGAAAGCGGGAAAAAGCTAGTTATTTATGTAAAAGCTACCTCCATGCCAAGTTTAACCCTATCCTTCAGATGGGACCGTAAAAACAGCTGAGGAACTATGGATTAAGTGAAAAGTGTACCTCCATACAAACGTAGTCGACTGTTTCCTCCCTGGATAATGACAATTGAGCAAATATTTTTGCAACATAAAACTTATAACTGCCATGACCATATTGACCATGCCACATGCCACATGTCTTATTTTTTATATTTTGTGTTTTTTTAACTCTTATTTTCTATGATAAATAGAAAATGAAAAAAATCAAGACATAGGGGCATAGTCATGGCAGTCATAGGTTTTATGCAACAAAAATATTTGTGCTAGTGTCATTATCCAGGGAGGAAACAGTCGAGTACATTTGTATGGAGGGAGAGTCGGGTACCTCGACTGTCCGTCGTCGTTCCGTCTGTCTGTCCGTGTGTCACCACCGATTTTCTCAGGAACGGGTGGACCTAGCAAATTGAAATTTATTTTATACCAGATAGCCAGATACTAAGGTCTATTTCCCTATTTTTCAAGTACTCAGGTAATGGGTAGACCTCCCTGAATCCAGGGAGGAAACAGTCGAGTACGTTTGTATGGAGAGAGCGCCGCCGCCGCGCCGGTACCCTTTCCTACATAAAGGTATATAGAACGCAGTTTGGTTATTGATCACCACCGTGCACGTAAACTGGACGCATAAAGTTGATTTGTTTGACCTTTTACAGCATGGTTAGTTAATTAATTAGTCTAATTAGGTATAAGGTGAGTACGTAAATAATGGGGAATAATACCACTGGGAAACGGGACGGGTTTTAATCAGGTTAAGTAATACGTACCTACATGTTAAAAGTTAGAATTTTATTATAAAACTAGCAGCGCTCTGCGGTTTCACCCGCGTAAGTCCCGATCCCGTGGGAATATCTGGATCAAAAGTAGCCTATGTTACTGTCAATGAATCAATGTATCCTCATGCCAAGTTTCATAGAAATCGGTCCAGTAGTTTCGGAGCCTACCTATTCGTTACAAATAAAAAAAACGAAAAAATCTTTCCATTTTAATATATTAGTATAGATATACAATAGATAAGAAATTTCAAAACGTGAACACCATTATTTACATATGGGCCTGACATTAATGCGGTGTTGCAAATTTAGGAAATACTTACCTAAAAATTTCAGTAAATTAGGGTTGTTTTCCTGAACTTTAAATAATTTTTTGATAATGTCAAGGAATTTCGGGATTTGAGGATACCTTACCCAAAGGTTAAAAACGGTACCCTTTTACTAAGACTCCACTGTCCGTCTGTCTGTCTAACACCAGGCTGTATCTCGCATGAACCGTGATAGGTAGACAGTTGAAAATTTCACAGTAGCTAGACAGTTGAAAATTTCACAGATGATGTATTTCTGTTGCCGCTAATCAAATGGTACGCAACTAAAAACAGAAATCGTACGGAACTCTTCGTGTGCGAGGCCGATTCGCACTTGGCCGGTTATAACTACCTACGACATAAGTACATAAATAGGTAACAATAAACAAGTTCCAACAAGAATATGTTGCAAACTATTGCATCATATAATAAGTACTGACATAAAACACACGTGCATGGCGGCAAAAGCAAGTCGTAGATGCAGAATGTTGTTCTGCAGTAGCTGATGTAAAAGGCAAGATGACCAGAGAAGGCAACTGGACCCCGGATGCATGGAATACGCAGGTGTTGTGTTACTGTAGGTCCAATCAACGCTCAAAAGTCCACCGTCACCGTAACGTTTACAATCCTGTGCAGCACTATTTGAACATTATAATAACGTACCTATGGATCGAACCCACGTCGGTTGGTGTAGCGGGTGGCGGCTTATACCACTCACACAACTAAAGACATAGCTAACATGTTGAAAATTATAATCACACTGAGTTAGTACTTTTAATTACAGGTATTTATGTTTGTGTGTAACGTCTATTAGAAAAAAGGAGTCCAATACTTGTTTATAGTATTACTAGCGACCCGCCCCGGCTTCGCACGGCTATATTATGCATGTATTATACATTACCTTCCTCTTGAATCACTCTATCTATTAAAAAAAACTGCATCAAAATCCGTTGCGTAGTTTTAAAGATTTAAGCGTACAAAGGGATATAGGGACAGAGAAACCGACTTTGTTTTATACTATGTAGTGATAGTGATTGTAGAAAACTGATAGTGTACTAATGACGCGTATAACTATACCTTCTACTTAGAAACATTTTCTTTGCATCTAAATACTAACATAACTTGCAAAACGTCTTTGTATGGGATACCTACGTCACTTTGAAAAACGTTTCATCGAATTTTGTTTCTTCCAATACTTTTCATCGATATCTCCATACTGCGACGATCTACGTAGTGTTACTGCGATGTTACGTTACGAACGATTTTACTGCGAAAATACGCTACTGCGAATACTTGTTCAATCGACATCTTGTTGTTACTGTAAAATGTTTGTGATTCATTGTTACTAATTTGTTTTCTGATAAATTCAGCCACCATTCAACTGATTGAATGCGTACCTACTTATAAAAAAACTTTTTCATAGGAAAAAAAACAAACATTGCTGCCAGCATTTATTTAGTATTTTTGCTTTTGCCCGCAACTTCGTCCGCGTAGGTACGGAATACATTTTCCAAAGCCTTTCTTAGCGGATGGCTCTGACATAATAATAGCTATCTGTTTGCCTTTGAGAGTCCCCCCAGTCCAGGGGGACCGTTAATCGTGAAAAAGTTCTCGACAGGAGGACCGTTTTCCGTAGGGGGATGGTTAATCGTGAACCGGAAGTAAGTCCAATACCGGGGCACGTGAAACTTTTAATTTGTTTCATCGGCTCCGCTATATAGCGTCGTCGGCGTCGGCGGCGCGGGCGCGGAGTACAGCGGGGCCGATGCAACTCTTTTTCCCATCTGCTCCGTTGACGGGTTAGAACTAGCGGAGCCGATGGGTGTAAATCGATTCCGCTATCCGTTTGAGCTGTGCCAGGACTGAAGACTTTGAGTTTACCGAAATTCATTTTGTCAAGCATTGCAAAATGAATTTCGGTAAACAACAGTCTCTTTTCCTTTAATATCTTGCTACAGTCATCATCATTTAAAATACTTTGATCATTTATAGTTTTATCTATTTTTTTCTATTTAACTCAACAATTAATTAAAAATCAATAAACGTCACGTAAAATACAGTATCTTGGCACGTCAACAGCACTGTTATCTCATTTAACAACCGGATGTGGAACTAGCTTAGCATCGAGAGTGAATACTCGCGTAATTTCTTAGAACCATGACTCACTGGGCTCTGGGCTCACGGTTGGCTCACCGCTGCCGATCGCGATCGTCCTAGGTCAAACTAATTATTGTTAAGAATAAGAAATAAGAACTTATCAATACTAATATTATAGAGATTTGATTGAGGAAAGACTAACAGGACAAGTTTATTTGTATATATATAGTACCTACATATAGTAAGAAAAGCCTCGGTCTGTCTCTGCACGCAATTACAATGTCCGACAGGGCTCGTGAACGTGGGGGGGACGTGAAGTTGTATGCCCATCTATTTATTGTACCTGTATCAATGCACATAAATTAAATTAAATAAAATGAAAGTAGATTGCTTGCATTGAATAGGCTCCGAAACTACCAGATCGATTTTAATGCAACTTGGTATGAGGATACATTGATTGATAGGAAGTGTTAGAGGCTACTTTTTATCCCGATATTTCAACGGGATCGGGAGTTAGGCAGGTGAAACTAGTTATTTAATATAAGCCGGCATTCGGCGAACTCGCAACCTTCTACGCTTTTTCGCGACATAGGTCGCCAATAAGGTTTTTCATACATATCATGACAACGAAATGATAATCTTTGGATGGATGATCTTTATAATACCCACCTATCTTCGTGATAGTTATCAAAATATTTAGTAAAGTTTATTTAGTAGTAGTAACAAAATATAGTCTTCTGATTCCCTAATGAGCGTCGTTTGTTCCCATTTTAATCGTCATTTTTTACCATTTTGGTAGTCTTTTGTTTTTGTGTCGACCGTCTTTTGCTTCTTTGGAATCTAATCAATCTGGTGATGGATTACAGCTGAATATAAAAATCAGTTAAATTAAATCCTTCGCGGCTTCGATAAAAATATTTAGGGGTAATGGATTAGAATGGAAGAAAAAGTAAAAACAAAACAGTAAAGTTAAATAAACCTAAGAAAAGTGTAGAAAAAAAATCATCTAGAGTAGAAACAGATCCTTTGACGAAGTTTTTCCAAGTTTTTGATCCTCAACAACAATGTTTATCTTTGTCTATATTTGTGGTTGCAATGTTTACAGTCTGTCCGAGTCGTATCGGGGCTGAACAAATTAGCAGTTGGTTTCAAAACACGACTGATTGGCGCCGGTATCTGCCCACGCACTTTACGTAGCCAGCTTTGTAAGACTGGTAGTATTCTGTTGATTTCTTTTACAATATTTTATGAAGTAACTAGCGACCCGCCCCGGCTTCGCACGGCTATATTATGCATGTATTATACATATAAAGCTTCCTCTTGAATCACTCTATCTATTAAAAAAACCGCATCAAAATCCGTTGCGTAGTTTTAAAGATGCATACAAAGGGAAATAGGGACAGAGAAAGCGACTTTATTTTATACTATGTAGTGAAGTTTTGCATGAATGAATATCTCTTAAACTTATGGATGGCGATCTTATCCGCTGACGTGCCGCAGCCCTTATTTAACTCAACATACCTATTGATAAAGTGGGCATTATAAGTATAAGTCTATGAATTACCTCTAGTGAAAAATAGTAGGTATACTAACCTATTGTTAATTTTTGTAACATTGGTTACCAGTTACCACATTATAGGTACCTACCTACTGTTCAGAGTGCAAGAGTAAATTATTGTTCATAAATTCGATATAAACTTTATTCAAAGTCGTTGTGAACCAGTCATCGTGTCTCCTTATTCCCAATCGTACCCACTGGCCTGAATACAAGGACATGGAGGTTTTAGATGTGGTTTTTAGCTGTAATTGTTAGAAGTGTATATTAAATTAGCACATCTTAAACTAACTTCCTTCAATAAGTCAATATTAGCGTCGTCTTCATTAGCATAGTGAATAAATTAACGGAACGTTCACTTCTGTATATACCTACACATTTACCTACTTTAAAGACTCGGGTACGGCTATCGGACATCACCTCCATAAATATACAGGGTGTCCCGTAATGAATGGCCAAGCGGGCCCCTACGGATAGAGGACACTGTGCCAGATCAGAAAAACGAAAGTTATGTTCTATGAAAGTCTCTTATAGTTTCCGAGATATCCACCATTTTAATTTTTTTTTAAATTTCACGCCTTTCTCCATATTTTTGTTATGCCAAAACTGCAAATGAAGGAATTATCCCAATCTGTTTTTTGGATAGTGTTCCAGGATAAATGTGCTATCGAATGCAAACAATATTTTTTATGACACATTGAAAGTTTTTTTTTAAACTAAGGTTTAACTCAAACTTCATGGTTTTTTAATTTGTAACCTTTCCTGGTGTAAAAAAATGTATGGTCACCCTGGTGCCAAATAAAAAAAAAAGTTGCCTATTTCATTGAGATTCTAAAATGATATAATACGTGGTATTGCCAGCATTCAATACAAAATTAATTCCTATTAAAGTGCGCCAGAGCTGTCTTTTTTTTTTTTTTCCATAGTGAATTCGAGGAAATTTAGAATTAAAATTTCTTGAATTATTTTAGGTACAATAAAGTAAATTTTAGTACTACTTTTACTTCACAAAAAGCATGCTCTTGCTCATTTTATTAGAAATTTATTCATCATTAAATGCTGGCAATACCACATATTATACCTTTTCAGAATCTAAATAAAATAGGCAACTTTTAAAAAAAAATTTGGCATCAGGGTGACCATACATTTTTTTAACACCAGGAAAGGTTAAAGATCAGGTTAAAAAATTAAAAAACCATGAAGTTTGAGTTAAACCTTAGTTTAAAAAAAAACTTTCAATGTGTCATTAAAAATATTGTTTGTTTTCGATAGCACATTTATCCTGGAACACTATCCAAAAAACAGATTGGGATAATTCCTTCATTTGCAGTTTTGGCATAACAAAACATGGAGAAAGGCGTGAAATTTAAAAAAAAATTAAAATGGCGGATATCTCGGAAACTAAGAGACTTTCATAGAACATAACTTTCGTTTTTCAGATCCGGCACAGTGTCCTCTATCCGTAGGGGCCCGCTTGGCCATTCATTACGGGACACCCTGTATAAAGACATAAAATTAGAGAGATAAGTACAAAAAAGATATAAAATTGCATTATAACTTTTTCACTGCTGAACCGATTTTTATCAAACATAGCTAAGAACATTACCGACTAAATCGTCACATCAAAATCGGTTTATCTTTGGGAGCTACGATGCCACACAGGCACAGACACGTCAAACTTATATTATACTTACCCCTCTTTTTGAGTCGTTGTCCGGGGGTTAGAAATAGAGGCGCACGCGCATGGCGAAAGATACTATTATTATTGCACTCTGGATACATCGATGAAGTTCATCAATGTGCTCAGGCTCTCATATTAATATCGCTAATCGACAGATTTTTTTGTATAAAATTGAATGCATTGTATGAAATTGACATAAGCAATGTATGAAATTGACATAAGCAATGTATGAAATTGACATAAGCAATGTATGAAATTGACATAAGTAATGTATGAAATTGACCTAAGCATTGTATGAAATTGACATAAGCAATGTATGAAATTGACATAAGCAATGTATGAAATTGACCTAAGCATTGTATGAAATTGACATAAGCAATGTATGAAATCGACATAAGCAATGTATGAAATTGACCTAAGCATTGTATGAAATTGACATAAGCAATGTATAAAATTGACCTAAGCATTGTATGAAATTGACATAAGCAATGTATGAAATTGACCTAAGCATTGTATGAAATTGACCTAAGCAATGTATGAAATTGACGTAAGCAATGTATGAAATTGACATAAGCAATGTATGAAATTGACCTAAGCATTGTATGAAATTGACTTATGCAATGTATGAAATTGACCTAAGCATTGTATGAAATTGACATAAGCAAAGTATGAAATTGATATAAGCAATGTATGAAATTGACATAAGCATTGTATGAAATTGACTTATGCAATGTATGAAATTGACCTAAGCATTGTATGAAATTGACTTATGCAATGTATGAAATTGACCTAGGCATTGTATGAAATTGACATAAGCAATGTATGAAATTGACATAAGCATTGTATGACATTAACATAAGATGAAACTTGTCTACCATTTTTGCTGCACTCTCGAAGTTCAATTCTGTTCATCCGAAGATCTTTATCAGATCCTCACGAAATGGAACCACACCACCACACCTTCATCTCAATCGGTTGAGCTGTCTTCGAGAAATCGGTGAAATAATAATATAAGACAAATAGAATTGACAACCGCCTCATTTTAATTCCAGTCGGTTAAAAATAGTCATAGCCGCGAGGATGAGCTGCGTGTAATGGTTCTGCAATATTTATTTATTACTTACTTGAAACATTATAACGGAAGTAGCACTTCATACAAGATACACGGGGCTATTAGGAAGGCAAGGCTGTAATATGGTGAGTGGTGACGCAAGCGCAGACGATGCGCAGCCTTTGCAACCTTCATTTATGAACTAATGATAGAAATCAACTTGAGACCTGAAAAACAGCGACTGATATCACTACAGTGCTACAAGCATACCTTTTTTAGGGTTTCGTATCCAAAGGATAATAACGGGTATGAGAGAATCACTACATAGTATAAAATAAAGTCACTTTTCGTATGTCGTATGTCCCTTCCCTGTCCCTTTGTATGCTTATTAGATATTTAAAACGCAACGGATTTTTTTTTCAGCGGTTTTTTTAATAGATAGCGTGATTCAAGAGGAAGGTTTATATGTATAAAACATGCATAATATAGCCGTGCGAAGCCGGAGCGGGTCGCTAGTAAAGAATATAACAAACAAACAAAGATAAAATAAGATAAAAACAAATATTTTTACTTCTTTAAGTATTACAAGAAAAAAAGGTTATTTAGAGTCCCAAACAATCGATTAAGATATTATGTCAAGCAGCGTGGTATATTGTATTGATTCAGGTCTCAAGTTAACTTCTGCGAGTTATACCTAGACCTACACAGTATACATAATACTTGTGTTGTGTACAACATTTTATATGTATAATTATATATGTCACTTATATTTTATACGAGACAAACCTTCGTTTCGCATTTCACGCTTGGCCTGTTTTTTTTTAATATAGTTTTTTTCCCAGTTGACCTACTTTGTTGAAAGTAGTGCGTTTGCGTTTAAATTACGATTTTAAGCTTGATTTTGATGACACAAAAATAATGTTGTGAAAGATAATATAATCATCAAAATAATTATAAGAATCATCAAAGGGGTTGTAACATTTTGGCATATCTCGCAAAATAGTAAGTAGGTATGTCAGATTTGCCTCACTAACTAAACTAATTATTAACAAAATAATTCTTTTTTATTGGCTAAAAGGAAAAGCTGACATCTTATGATAGTTTGTTACATGGTGTTGTATGGCACATTTGTTGTTGGTCATTAAATCAAGGATGTTACTATAACCTCCTTGCTTTAAATACATTGCCATCGGTTCGAGAGCTGGCCTCTTAAAAGAGAAAAGAAAATATATACGTGACTAATTGAGAAACTCCTATCCTCTTTTTGAAGTCGGTTAAAAAGAAGATAAAGACGACTACTGTGCTTAAATTATTTTACTAGACAGACAGTATTATTGTTTTTACAATTTAAAACACTATTATAAACCTAGTTAGGTCTGTCGATCTTAGGCATGACAAAAAGTTACGTACCCTACCTACCATATTCTTTCGTCGTTATTTTATCTTTATTGAATTTAATATTAGAGTAGGTACTTACCTATAAGACTGTTATTTACATAGTATAAAAATAGCAAGGCGAACGCTAAAAACATCAATATTGTGTGAAGATAAATTTAACAAAGGTAAGAATAACACCATTCTTATTGCGCACCATTTTCTTACCATAAACAATACTTACCTATTAAATGTTATTTGAAAATAGGAATAAGCAGAGTTTTCATGCGAGTTTTCCCACTAAGATCTAAAGGTAAAAAGTCAAATGTTAAAATTTCTTTATTCATTTGGAATTTCCAAGGTAAAGGAAGACTCAAGGTATAAATTGAAACAGGGGCTGGAAAAATAAGTTGCAATGTTTTCAGCAAGTTACCTACCCAAATGAATTGACTGTAGGTAGGTATATGTATATGCCACATCATTTATGTGTAAGTATAAACAAGCTTCATTAATTTTATATAAGTACACAAGGGAATAATAAAAACTTCGAAAGAGACTTTTAATTTAATTCATTTTGTTTATTAGTTTAGTAGTTTTTACCGGCGACTTTGTCCGCGTCGGGGTTGAATTTTCCAAAATTCTGTCTTAGCCTATGTCAAAATAGCTAGCTATATTTTATCCAGACAATAATATGTCCATTGGCCTAATCGTTGATAGTCAGACGGGACTATAACTTTTAGGTTTCCGTACCTCAAAAGGTTAAAATAGGAACCCTTATAGTAACTTTTGTCAGTAACAAAACGAAAACGACTGAAGGAAGTCAACAATACAGTGCTTCATTTGATGTATACGTCAGGGCGCCGCCATCTTGACTACTGTTTTGTGTCTATAAATAGGAATAAAATGACGGAACGTGGTTCATTCTGTCGCAGTAGCTTCATGATGTCCGAACCTTTTTATGGTCGTACCATTTATTTGAGTTAATTAGTTTAATACCTTTTAGTGAGTGGATTAAGCGTAGTGGTAAAATAATGCCGATGGGTATGTAATTTATATGATTAAAATATGTTCTGATGATAAGTGCCTTATATTTACGTAATCTACACTCAGAATTTGCCTAAAATAGCTGGTCCTTTATACTTTCTTGTCTGTCTGTATGTATGTGTGTCACGATTGATTTTCCTAGGACCTAGCAAGTTGAAATTTATACCAAATACTAAGGTCTATAGTCCCTATTAGATGTATAAAAATAAAGGTCCTGAATCAACAAGATAAAAAGATATGGGCAAATTTACATTTTCGCGAAAACTTGTAAGTACCAAAATTTTTCTTAATTTTCAACTTTTATTTTTTATCTTTAGATTCCAAGTCCCTTAGGCTAATTTTTTTTAATTTGATTCCAAGTCAGACTTTTGGTCCTCTCTTCCTTTATAAGTACGTACTTACAAGTTTTCGCGAAAATGTAAATTTGCCCATATCTTTTTATCTTGTTGATTCAGGACCTTTATTTTTATACATCTAATAGGGATCTAATTGTACTTAGGTGGAACCACAATAAGTAGCTAAGTCAAGGACAAAATAGAATAGGCTACTCCAAAGCATAATTAAAATCGACTTAATTTTTTGCATCATTAATATTTATAGTCCACGCTGCGCATGATTCATCTAAATGTTTTTGTTTGCTCGTTAATTATTTCATAATAATAAATTCGTGATGACTTATCGAAATACCATTGGCACATAAACAAAATTAATTAAAAACAAGATTTTGTGTTAATAAAAAATAAATATGTATACCTAGGTATTTTTATTGATTAGTGTTTAAATAATTAATATTCTACACACGTGCCGATTCCTAACAAAAACTGGGCAAGCCTACAACGTCTAATACAAGCAAGTCCCACTCTGAATAGCATGAATTTACAAAAACTTTGCATATGTCATATAAATTTCGATAGCACATTATCCTGGAGTACCTTCTAAACAAAAACAGATTTGAATAATTCCCTTATTTGCAGTCTTGGCACCAAAAAAGCATTAAGAAAAGAGTGAAATTTTTAAATTTTTGTAAATAGCGTATATCTCAGTAACCCAGAGACTTCCATAGAGCATAAATTTTATTTTTCTGAACCGGCGCAGTGTCCTCTATCATTAGGTGCACGTTTATCCATTCATTACAGGACATCCTGTATATGAAAGTTTGATTTTTATTTGTTTTTTTCCTCTTCACGGTCAAACGTCACCGATTTGGATGAAAATCAGAACAGTGGTAATTTAGAAGATGGAAAAGGACATAGGATACTTATGTTCCCGAAATTCCCGTGGGATCGGGACTTACAAGGGTCAAAACCGCAGGCGCAGCTAGTAGGAAAATAATCTATGGAAACATCAATGTAGACAACAGGGATAAATTTTAATTATTTTTATTGTTCCGCTGTCTCCATTAACAGGTACAGTCACATTACCAATTAGCTGAACCCCACATGACCTAGAGCTCACTCGCAAATCCTTAAGATTGTAAAGTAATGTTACCTGTTTCTGTATTTTTTAAACAATTCTAAAAAATTCTAATTTATTATTTTTCTTTTTATAAATGTAAAAGTTTGTGTGTGTGTGTGTGTGTATGTATGTTTGTTACAGGAGTAACACATTAAGAAGGATCACGCAAAAACTACTGGACCGATTGCGATGAAAACTGGTTTCTAGATACCTGGAGACCTGGATTAACACAAAGGCTACTTTTTATACCGATATTCCCACGGGATCGGGACTAACGCGGGTGAAACCGCGGGGCGCAGCTAGTATACTATACAATACAATATATATTTTTTTACAAAATAGGTAAATACTATATTTTTACAAATATGCGAATGTGCTCTGGGTCACGTGGGATTCAGCTAATTGGTAATGTGACTGTACACCGTCAATGGGGACAACAGGCATAAATTGTATTTATTTTTATTGAGTTCCGCTGTCCCCATATAATGGGGACAGAGTCAATGGGAACAGCAGGCATACACCAATCTAATGAGGTTAAAGTTATAACCAATATAATATAAAAATAATATTGCAACGAGTTGAAGCCGGCCGGCTACGGCTTGCTCGCTGATGTCTCGGTCTACGGCGGGCGGACGCCTTGACCCACAAACGAGACAGGACAATGTTGACTACATTTATTCACATTGATGGCTTTACCATACCTACTTTTGCTCGACAATTAGCAGATCCTAAATTGTCAGTTTAATAATAAAACCTGGAGTCAAGCTACTCTTCCAATAAGGTATGGTGGTCTTGGCGTCCGGAAAATATCAAGTGTTTCTCTACCTGCATATCTTTCCTCTATTCATAGTTGTAAATGCCTCTTCGAAAAAATTATTAGGAATGACTGTGACATTTCCGTACCTTCTTGTATGTCTGAGGCTATAGATAAATGGAAAAATGAATGTCCAGACTTGAACGTTCCAACTGAGTCTTCATCGCAGAGACTTTGGGACGAGCCAATTTGCGAAAAAATTCAAAAAGAACTATTAACTTCTGAAAACAATTTGGCCGAACGAGCTCGTCTCATTGCCTCTGCGAAGAAGGAGTCGGGATTTTGGCTGCAGGCTTTGCCATCTCCCAATTTAGGCACACTTTTAGATAATATCACTTTCAATACTTGTATAAGTCTTAGATTAGGCTGTTCATATATATCTACCCATAATTGTGTCTGTGGCTTTCAAGTTGATTCCAAGGGTTACCATGGACTTTCCTGCCGACGCAGCGCAGGCAGAATATCACGCCACGCCGCTATCAACGACGTTATTCGTCGGGCTCTTGTTAGCGTCAACGTACCGGCTCTCTTAGAGCCGAACGGTCTCGTACGTGACGATGGCAAGCGTCCCGATGGAATGACGTTGATTCCCTGGAGTCGTGGCAAACCGTTGGTGTGGGATGCTACTTGCGTTGACACACTGGCGGCTTCACATCTTAGCTCCACCTCCAGGGAGGCGGGCTCTGCGGCTGCAGCGGCGGAAGTGACGAAGCGACGGAAATATGCTTCTATCGGTGATGGATACATATTTCTGCCGTTTGCAACGGAGACACTTGGTCCTTGGGGTCCAGACGCCTTAAAATTTTATAAAGAAGTTTCAAAATTACTAGTTTTAGCTTCGGGTGACCAAAGGGCTGGCTCGTACCTCGGACAACGGATAAGCATCGCCATCCAACGTGGTAACGCTGCCAGCCTTTTGGGCACACTTCCTAGGGATCCCCATTTGGACTTTTAATTTAGTGTAAGTAAAGTAGGTAGTTTATTTAATTAATTTAAGTTTTCGTTATTTAATTGTTATTTAGTATAGTTTAGTTACTTGTTCATTTATAATAAACAATATTAGCAGAACATTTCGTAAATACTGAGAAATCATGAGGAAAATTATCGGAGAAAGAAATCTAGGTCAATTGGAACTATTTGGCACAACTTACGTACTTACGTTCAATTGGTACGCTTTTCTAGCTCCCAATACTGTCCCGTTGCGGTGTCTTTGAACTTTGGAACGAAACCTTATTATTTTATTTAACTCGAATTGTCCCTAATGTTCGGCCAAAGAAAACTATACTTATTATGAAAATATTTTCTTTTGTTTAACAGAGTAGGTACAATTACAGATGTTTCCAGATATTACCGAGTAGTAAGTAGTCTTACCAGTTGAACTACTAGGAGTTTCCTTCCAAATAAACTACTATTCAATTTCTTGACCAAACCTGACAGAAAGATACCCTATTTTACCCAACCACGTTAGGGTAATGTTTAAAAAAAAAATATTCTAACTAATCACTATCACTACATAGTATAAAATAAAGTCACTTTTTGCCGTCCCTATGTCCCTATTTCCCTTTGTATGCTTAGATCTTTAAAACTACGCAACGGATTTTGATGCGGTTTTTTTTTAATAGATAGAGTGATTCAAGAGGAAGATTTATATGTAAGTATAATAGGTACATGCATAATATAGCCGTGCGAAGCCGGGGCGGGTCGCTAGTATTAGGTATACTTAAATCATTGTTAATTTATTTGTGCGTTCCCTCTTCGATTAAGCGACTGGACCGATTTGGATGGAAATCTGCATAGTGGTAGTTTAGTAGGGGATGGATAAGGGTAGGATACTTTTGATCCCGAAAATCCCGTAGGCTCGGGACTTACGCGGGTGAAACGCGGGGCGCAGTTACCTAGTTCATAAATAAACTGGAGTAGATATAAGTATACAATGTGTTTCAGCGAAGGGTTTTAATACGAAAGGGGGTTGTTCTAGACGTCTACGCGAACAACTTTTGTTCTACGACTTTTGAAAATTCGAACTTTTTTTTCTATAATTCTGAGGGAATTTTTGCTGGAAAATCAGCTGTTTCATACAAAAACTTTAAAAGTTCGAATTTCCAAAAGTCGTAGAACAAAAGTTGTTCGCCTAGACGTCTAGAACAACCCCCTTTCGTATTAAAACCTCCTCACTGAAACACATTGTATATACATATTAGTATTTTTTTAACAAAACACGATTTTCACTCATCGTTTGCGTATTATAGTAGGTATGCTTACACGATGTTTACATGTGGTCATTTTTCGTTGGAAACTGATACTTATCAGCAAGATAACAAGGATTATTCAGCAGGAACCAGTCTGTAAGCAATACGTTACATTGTGCAACTGAATAATGGGGTCATATCCGATCGAGGCTTCGCTTGTTTGAGCTTTCACTGGCTGTGTTTGGGTAATTTTAAACTTTTTTTTATGGAATTTGAGTTTTCTTTACATTTAGGTTGTAAGGTTTCTCTATTTTTAATGACGGAGACTTTATAAGGTTTTATTAAAAGAGATTAAACTGAAGTATTAAACTACAAGTACTTATCCCTACATAGTATAAAACAAAGTCGCTTTCTCTGTCCCTATATCCCTTGGAATGCTTAAATCTTTAAAACTACGCAACAGATTTTGATGCGATTTTTTTTTATAGATAGAGTGATTCAAGAGGAAGATTTATATGCATAATACATGCATAATATAGCCGTGCGAAGCCGGGGTGGGTCGCTAGTCTATAATAATATGATCGCAATAGTTACTATCGGACTAACTATTGCGATCATATTAAACATAAATTAAATAATTTAATTAAACATCAAGTGTTCTTATAATTAGTAATAGCATCAACAGGTTGCCGATTGGGAGCATGAAACTTTATAGAGTTAGAAGATTTTTTTGTAATCGAAATGCAATCCGAAAGATATTGAAATGTAATTTGAAAAATGTTATTTACGAGAATTGACCTTCTGGATGAAGTTCTTTATTTTATCAAACTTTATCCTCATGTATTTACGAAGAAATAATAGATTATTTCACGATTTCCTGAGTAAACTCTAGATTATTTTCACGATTTCCTTAGTAATCTATTAGTTTGAGTATGGTTCGAGTGGCAAAAAGGTATAATTATCTTTTAGATAACGAATGTTTTCCGGAACATTCACCAAGCCTATAAATAGGTATACCTATCTACCTACCTGACCAGCAATTTTAACTCTAAGAGGAAACGGTACCGGGGGCTCTTTCCATTTCAACTATTACAAACGTAGTCGACTGTTTTCTCCCTGGTTAATGACACTAGAGCAAATATTTTTGGTTCTTAGAACTTATAACTGCCATGACCATATTTAGGAGCATAGTTATGGCAGTTTTAGGTTTTATGGCACAAAAATATTTGTGATAGTGTCATTATCCAGGGAGGAAACAGTCGACTACGTTTGTATGGAGAGAGTGCAGGTACCCTTTCACCTTAATCTGTGCTATTCAAGGCGTAGGCTTGCCTCACCTCTCAGCTTAGTAGACCATGTCCAGAGGAAATAATAAGTCTGGTAAACAACTAAGCCGCGGGTTATATCACGATGTTTTCCATAGGCTACTTATTACCCGACTACGGCCAAGCCAAAAGAAAGAGTTATGTTTTTTATCCCGATATTCCCACGGGATAGGATCTTACGGTGCGCTGGTGACCGCAGACCGCGTTGCTAAAAGCTAGTAAAATAAGGGACCTTACTCTTTTAGGGTATTTTACAATTTGTATGTAGAAAACACCGATCAAAAGCTTTAGAAATTAATTTAAATGATAGTTATCACATAAATACGGATAATAAAGTCCATAAATGTAAGGTGAAAGCTGTACAACAACAGATTTGGCAAGTTTCCTTGTCTGGGGCCACGCCTGCGCCCGCGCCGCCAACGCCGACGTAACCGCTATTGTCCTTTCAACAACGGTAAATTCTAATAATTATACCTAACTAGCGACCGGCTACGGTTTGACGCGGGAAACAGAATATTTTCTTATTGAGATATTAGCTCGATTTGTCCCACTTGCACTGTAGGGCGAAAGCCTCCGCAACTTCTTTGCATTCCAGAGCATATACCAGACAAAAAATGCAATATCTTTCAATTAATTCATTGAAATGATAGGTACTCCATGAGTTTCTTGTGGCCTCTTCTCATTGGTGGGCGCGTTCCCGAAGGCACACATCCCAAGTAATCCTAATTTAGTTTTTTGGCGATCTCTATGGCGCACTATGGGCGGAATTTTGAGCCTGCCTTTCATAGGAATTTTGAAAAATTAAGTTGTGTTTTCCTGAGTTTTAAGTATGCAGGATTGTTGGGGACATCAAAACATTAAAAAATAAGTGATTTTGGTTATGTTATTTAAAAAAAAACACCACTAAATTTGACTTTGTATGTTTCAAATGTATGAAAATGGAATTTCTTTTCCTCATAAAATCTTTCGGTCCCGTACGGTTAAGCTGAAACTTTCAGAGATTGATATTTAAACAATATTTAAGCCATGTGACCTTTGACCGTGATCTCGAACGTTACCGTTTAAAAGTTATGGTCATAATAAAAATACGCTACTACGTATAATTTCATGATAGTATCGAGAACATTGAAACATGAAGTAACAAGTGATTCTAAGTATGTTATTTTTGACAAAACGTCACAAACATTAGTTTTCATATTTCAATAGCATGACAATAAAACTTATTTTCCTTACAAAATCTTTTACGCCCGAATACTGAAAGGCTACTTAATCTTAAGCGGCGTTTAAATTGATATTTAAGCGTACGCTTTAATAGCAAACATACACTTAACGTAAATTTAAACACCACTTAAAATTTAGCAGGCCATGCTGTTAAGTCCCACTTATTCGTTAATTTAAGTTAATTTGGTATAAAGAAACGACAATTAGCGTTTGACAGCTGACTTAAATACCACTTATTTATCATAAGTGGTTGACAAATTTAAGAGTGCTTGGAAGCTATCTTAAATATAAAAATTGATGGATTATTTTCCTTGGTCACGGCATCACGCGTGAACGGCTGGATCAATTTCACTAATTTTTCTTTTGTTGTGTTTCTTATTGACAAGAGAAGGTTCTAATGAAAAAAAAAAATGAAAATTGGGCAGAAAATTATTCCGCGGGTGAAACCGCGGGGTGCAGTTAGTCTTAAATAAATAGTACTTCGCCCCGAAGACCTCACGAGTTTTTTTTACTTATAAGCGTAATGTAACAAATCTATATATACCTAATATAATTCAAACGACGAAATAGGTACCTACCTAGGTACTTACCTTTTCCAAATAGTACTAGAGGTCTATCTAGTTTATATGATAGGTGCCTATCGTTATCATCTGACCCTGGAATCAGATAATTTAGTACACCCAAGCATGATAGGCCTATCTTGTTGAGACAATGTGTTCCTAAAGCCTTCTTCCAGGTTTTATCACTAGATCCAAGATATCACCACCGGGAGGTCAGTTATGAATACACCATATTACTCATTGATATTTAACAGAGCCCATAATGGGAGTTTTTTCAGAAACATTACTCTCACTAAACTAAATTTGTATGGAAAGTTAAAGCTTCGTATTAGGTCCGCTATGCTTTACAATGTTTGTTATATGAAAAGACTCGCTCTCTAGGTACAGAAACCTTTGGGTTTTAAAATACTGAGGGGTCATGATTAACTAGTCTATAATAAAACAATAATCGATAAATTAAACAGGAATTTAATACAGAAATAAGAATAAGTACACGTCCGCAGGGCACCTTGAGGTGAGGTGTCGGAGAGTAGCGACCCCGCGGTCCCCACTGTTCCAGGGGGAAGTCACCATTCCTCATCTCGGGCTTGCCTTAGTTGATTAGTCGGAGTGAACACTGACGAGGAAGCTGTTTAAAATCAAGTGACACCTATTCATCCTTTAGCCGCTCAACACTGATCGGCAACTCTCTACCAGCACTTCCTTTTTTGTCCGTTTGTCTAAGTATTTTCCAAGATGGTCCAAAATCCAGAAGAAAATACAACATGAGTTTAACTAAGCAGATAGGCCCGTCGAGTTGATCATTGGTATAGGTTTATAAAACCTACTTATTGTGATTAAGATCCACCAATATTTGTTTTTCTGGGGCTGTGTAGTTGCAGCACCTTTTTTTATTTGTAACGCTAGACATTTCACAGTAATATGCATTCACTTAAAAACACCGTTCGTCATCTCCAGCTTGCCATAATTGGTTGGTCGTAGTGAAAACTGACGGGGAAGCAGTTTAAAATCTAGTGACGTTTCTCCATCCTTTAGCTGCTCTAATACTGCTCAGCAACTCTCCACCACACTCCTTTTTTTACCGTATGTCTCCTTATTTTCCAAGATGTTCCAAAATACAGAAGAAAATACAATATGAAAATATTTATGCAGGCCCGTTGAGTATGTGTGAATAATCCACCAATATTTGTTTTTCTGGGGCTGTGTAGTTGCAGCCCCTTTTCTGTTTCGTAACGCTAGACATTTTTAATAGTTACAGTAATATTTATTCACGTAGAACATATATATATAATATTTGACAACAAAATAATATTTATTTTGTTGTCAAATATTTTCAATCACAGAGTGTAAAGAAACGTTTATTTTTATTAAATGTATCAACTTTTACTCCAGTTTAGTGCGTGAAACGAAACTTGTTTTTAGCAATCACGGATCAAGCAGAAAATTGTAATAGAAAACGAACTTTTTTGTTAAAATGTTGCCATTTGGTAAAAGTTTAGGCCTGCTTTGTTAAGTATAATCTTAAATCTCGTAAATAGCCTTTGTGAATACCACTAAAAATTTAAATCCAACTTAAAAATATTTAACGCTTAACGAAGTTGAAAAGATAAGTAGCCTTTCAGTATTCGGGCGTTAGTCTCACACAGTTTAGTTAGATAAAATATTCAGGGATTGATATTTAGACAATAGTTAAGCCATGAATTTTTGACCTGGATTCCAAACGGTCCCGTTTAAAAGAAATGGTCAATTATAATAACTAATTTTTCGTCAATTTTATAAGTAATAATAAACATTGTCAAGGACATCGAAACATTCAATAATGAGTCTTCCTAACTAGTCAATATATTTAAATTGTATGGAAATAAAGCATATTTCTTTTGTAAAATCTTGGGGTCGCGCGCTATTAAGCTAGAACTTTTAATCATAATATTGGATATGGTATAAAATACAACCATTCTTTATCTTGAAAATACTTATTATACAACAATAATTATCACATTAGAATAAAATACATAGGTACTTATAGCACACAACGTGAAATATTGATACAACTAACATTAACTAGATTTTCGAGAATTACTTTGAACGTAGAATAAATTCATTATTATGGCTATGTTTAAGTTTTTAAATTTATGTTTTTTTTGGTCTGTTTATCCTCCATTACCAAAGTTACCGGTGTGTGATTTTTTTATTAGAAACGGTTACTTAGTACCCAATTCCGTATGATTGAAATTTTTATTTAACACATAACTTCTAAACGGGGTCGTTTGGGATCAATGTCAAATATCACAGGCTTAAAATATTTTTAAGGAAAAATGCATCTTCAAAAACAGCCCAGTCCAGTGCAGGCTTAGCACTTTAAAAAAATAAAAAATCATCACAGGTTTAGTTAATGTCTAAATATCAATCCCTGAATATTTCATCGAAACCGTACGAGACTGAAAGATTTTGTAAGGAAAATAAGTTGTCATGCTATTGAAATATGAAAACTCATGTTTGTGACGTTTTATCAAAAATGACATGCTTAGAATCACTTGTTATTTCATGTTTCGATGTTCACGATAGTATCAAGTAGACGTAGTAGGACATTTTAATTATGAACAATAGTTAATCATTATGAATTTAAAAATATACAAACTTTGGTTTTATGGTTTCTGTCAAAAATGTGATGCTTAAAATGACTTATTATTGAATACTTTAATGTCCCTGCCAATATTACATACTCATAAAATAGTTTAAAAAAATACATTTTTATTTTGACCCTAACTTTTGAACGGGAACGTTCGGGATCAAGGTCAAAGGTCATGTGGCTTAATTATTGTTGAAATATCAATCCTTGAAAGTTCCAGCCTAACTGTGAGAGACAGAAAGATTTTACGAGGAAAATATTTTTCATTTCTATACATATAAAATATACAAACTCTTGTTTTATGGTGTTCTGTCAAAAAGGCCATGCTTAAAATGACTTATTATTGAATACTTTATGTCCCCGACAGTATACTAATAAGATAGTCAAAAAAAGTCATTTTTATTTTGACCATAACTTCTAAACGGGATCGGACGGGATCAAGGTCAAAGGACACATGGCTTCACTAGAGTTTAAATATCAATCCCTGAAAGTTTCAGCTTAACCGTACGGGACCGAAAGATTTTATGAGGAAAAGAAATTCCATTTTCATACATTTGAAACATACAAAGTCAAATTTAATGGTTTTTTTTTAAATAACATAACCAAAATCACTTATTTTTTAATGTTTTGATGTCCCCAACAATCCTGCATACTTAAAACTCAGGAAAACACAACTTAAATTTTCAAAATTCCTATGAAAGGCAGGCTCAAAATTCCGCCCATAGTGTGGCGCGTCGGGCGAACACGCCCGCCTTCGACGCATAAGGTTTAGGAAGCCATAAAAGCTGAATCAATCCTTTCATTCAAAGGTTGTCTGGAAGAAATCGCTTTCAGCGATAAGGCCACCCATCTGTGTAACTTATACTTTCTAGCTATTACTTTGTATATGTTCCTTCCTGTTTTGTACAAAAGTTATTTAATCTATTTATGCTTGTTTTTTGGCAAATTTTGGCAAACTCAACTAACAAATAGCTATTATGACGTAGACATCCGCCAAAAAAGGATTTTGGAAAATTCTACGCCTACACGGCCGTAGTCGCGGTAAAAGTTAGTATACGTATATGTTGGAGAAAAGGGGCTTCTGACAATAGAAGCTAGATCTTTTGGTAGTTTAGTTTAATGGTAATAGGTACACAACACAAACAACGGGTAAATAACATGATAAAACGGTTCCAACATAAACCACTTACGTGGACGGCCAAGCGAACCACACTTCACCTTTTATTACTAAATCAACAACTATTTAGAACATTAGCAACAACTGTTAACTTCAACAAACTAGACAATAATACACTGTATCAAAAATATGGAATGGTCTTACTTTATGCATCGTCGAACCCAACCACCTTACCGACCGAAGACTGAGCAGCAAAAGATCCCATGATCGCCTCAGCGCGTACTTTTATAGGCGGTGGCAATGTCCACAACAAGTTTGACAGACGTGACGTCACTTTTCTATCTTTAAAATCTAAATAAGTAATTAAGGGCTCAATAGTAATCTTTAAAATTAATAGTAAATTGTTTCAATCATTTTGATAGGAACTTATGAATTTTTAAACATTTAAAATATTAAAACGTAAAATAAAAGTAGTCAAATTGATTTGGTAAACAATTCGCTGCCATAGTCAATCTAGGAACTTGAAATAACGTTTTTCTATTAACAAAATAATATTAAAATCAATAGTCGCTATCATATATATAATACCCAATCTACGCTGGAGACAAGTATTACCCATGGGAGTCATCTAAAGTTGATACTTCGTCTACCTACAATGAATAGCACAATTTAATTAGGTAAGTTCCTAGTAGATTTATCTAAGCAGCTAGGCTAGGCTGTAACAACGGATATCTTTCTTCTTAATATATATAAATCTCGTGTCACAATGTTTGTCCTCAATGGACTCCTAAACCACTTAACCGATTATAATAAAATTCGCACACCATGTGCAGTTCGATCCAACTTGAGAGATAGGATAGCTTACATCCCGATATTCCCACGGGATCGGGAGTTACGCGGGTGAAACCGCGTAGGGCAGCTAGTACTCTTATAAACTTTTCTTTTGTAAATATACAGCGACCCGCTCCGGCTTCGCACTGCTATATTATGCATGTATTATACAAATAAACCTTCCTCTTGAATCACTCTATCTATTAAAAAAAACCGCATCAAAATCCGTTGCGTAGTTTTAAAGATCTAAGGATACAAAGGGCCATACGGCGAGGGATATAAAGGACGGCGAAAAGTGACTTTATTTTACACTATGTATACTTATAATACAAAGAAACAACCAGACCACAGACAAATATCTAAGCATAAATACATGTCTGAGACGGGAATCAAACCCGCAACCCTGTTTGGCAGTCCGGCATGGTGACCATTGTGCCAACTGGGTCGTCATCTATCTATGCGTGTTTCAGTGCTAATGGAGAATGAAAATCAGAATCATAATCATTTATTCGTGAATACAGATGTTGTCACAATTAAACGTGTAGTATATTATGAGTTCCCGTAGTATATATTATTCGACGAGTGTGTATAACATACGCATTCTCCTCCGACGCACCATGGATACTTACTGCAATACGGTGCACAGTCTTCGTCTATTGTACACCTCTTGCCTGAAAGGCCTGAAATAAGATCAACCCATAAGTAATCTATAAGTACGCACTGTTAAGAAATGGAACTCTCTACCCGCGTCGCTGTTCCCACAAAACTACAACCTTGGAGTCTTCAAGTCTAGAGTGAATAGGTACCTTCTAGGCGAGCACGCTACATCTTCGACCTCATCTTCGCGACACCATCAGGTGAGATGAGGTCAAATACAAGCTTATTTTGTTTAAAAAAACTAATTAAGATATAGATAGATAGATAAACACTTTATTGCACCATAAAAACAAAAAGCAAAATGATGAGGTACCTAATATAAAAAAAAAATAATGTTAAAAGTTTAACTATCTATAAAAAATCTTCTATCTTCTATCTTCTCTATATATATAAAATTCTCGTGTCACGGGGTTCGAACTTGAACTCCTCCGAAACGGCTCGACCGATTCTCATGAAATTTTGTGAGCATATTCAGTAGGTCTGAGAATAGGCCAACATCTATTTTTTTTTTTGTTTTTTTTTTGTAAATAGCAAAACAACGTTTGCCGGGACAGCTAGTCTCTATATCTTATAATATAAAAATGAATCGCAAAATGTGTTGGTAAGCGCATAACTCAACAACGCCTGGACCAATTTGGCCAATTCTTTTTTTAGAATATTCCATAAGGTACGAGGATGGTTCTTACGGAGAGAAAAATTTAAAAAATTGCCTGAAAATGTCTAAAAACAACACTTTTCTATACTCCATACCATACAAGTCAATAAGAACTTTAATACCATAACATAAAGTTCAAGTTTTAATGGAGAGGTTCCGGGAAGGCAAAACAATTGAGTGACGTATAAATATTGATGTCAATCGTGTATTAGTTGCCAAACTACACCTAAACGGCTGAACCGATTTGTATGATTTTTAACCCCCGACGCAAAAAGGACGAGGTGTTATAAGTTTGACGTGTCTGTGTGTGTGTGTCTGTCTGTGGCATCGTAGCACAATCGTAGCTCCCGAACGGCTGAACCGATTTTGATTTAGTTTTTTTTTATATGGCAAAACAACGTTTGCCGGGACAGCTAGTATATATATAAAATTCTCGTGTCACGGGGTTCGAAGTTGAACTCCTCCGAAACGGCTCGACCGATTCTCATGAAATTTTGTGAGCATATTCAGTAGGTCTGAGAATCGGCCAACATCTATTTTTTTTTTTGTAAATAGCAAAACAACGTTTGCCGGGACAGCTAGTCTATATATATAAAAATCAATTGCTGTTCGTTAGTCTCGCTAAAACTCGAGAACGGCTGAACGGATTTATCTTATCTTGGTCTTGAATTATTCGTGGAGGTCTAGGGAAGGTTTAAAAGGTGAGAAACATCGGACTTACGCGGGTGAAACCGCGGGGCGCAGCTAGTCTATATATATAAAAATCAATTGCTGTTCGTTAGTCTCGCTAAAACTCGAGAACGGCTGAACGGATTTATCTTATCTTGGTCTTGAATTATTCGTGGAGGTCTAGGGAAGGTTTAAACGGTGAGAATTTAAAGATCAGACTTACGCGGGTGAAACCGCGGGGCGCAGCTAGTCTATATATATAAAAATCAATTGCTGTTCGTTAGTCTCGCTAAAACTCGAGAACGGCTGAACCGATTTAGATCATTTAGGTTTTGAAATGTTTGTTGTAGTCCAGGGAAGGTTTAAACGGTGAGAATTTACGCGGGTGAAACCGCGGGGCGCAGCTAGTATGAAAATTACAGAAGACTACAAAAATTAGCTATTTCCTTTGATTTACCATACTATGTTTATTTCCAGGAATTAATCTCTATCAGCAACACTATCGATTGGTATAAAAATATAAGTGATAATTTTTTTGCAAAATCAACAGATTCGATTCCAAAATAATGCCTTTTATTGAAAAATCTAATGATGCAGTTTTAGTTTTTGTCAAAATCGGGCACGCAACTCCTTTTAGCATTTTTCGCTATCTCTTTAGGTAGGATATAGCCCTGAAGGCCCACGTAAAAAATCACCTCGTTTAAAGGGACTAAGCAGTGGGTTTCATCACAATATTTTTTAAGAGAAATTTTGATCAATTAGCGCATTTACATACATTTTTCGTTAGAAATATTCATTGGCCGGCCTGAACCCACGACCTTCGGAATGAAAGTCGAGGCATCTACCATTGCATTGGGCCAACACAGCAATACTTTTAGATAATCCCTTTGTTAATTACAAACACTAAGGTACGGGAGTAGGGGCGACAATTAAGGGCTACCTTAATTGAAAACGAAATATTTCGTAATAATAGGGAAAATTACTTAAAATAATTTCAATAAATAAATATTTGCTTTTTTGACAATCTGAAAAACTACACATTTCTTTGTTTTCATGTTAATAGGTTATTAAGTTTTTTAAAACAACCTTCTAGGGCTCTTTAGTATTTATTTATTAAATTTATCTTAGCTTTTCTAATGTAAAAAAGATGTTAGAAGTGTGGATTTTACATAGTGGTCCTTGTTAGTTGTTACTCACCGACCCTTATTAGTCGCCAGCACCTTATATTTAAAAAATAAGTATAGGTGAGACTTACCTTCGGCAAATGCCGTCAAAATAATAGGAAAAACAATCAAAATGGCCATTAATATGCAGTTATAGAACTTCATATTGTTTAGAACAGTTGCTTGCGTTGCTGAAAGTATTTATTTAAATGTTTGCAGCCTGGAACTCATTTTATTTATATTATCTAGAATTATTTATGCTATGTTTAACAATAAAAATATAATAAGCGAAACATTATAATAATATTAAAGTAACAAGCGAAAAATAAATGCCCTTACCTGCGGCAAATAAGGAACACTACAGGTTTTTTAAACCTTGTTATTATTGAAAAAGTAACATAACAAATAAATTGTTTTTCAGAATAACAATAAAGCAAATATTTATCTGATGACCTGTTTTCAGTAGTTTTCCCTATTTTACGAAATATTCAGTTTTTAATTAAGGTGGTAGGTGGCCCTTATTACCAGCGGGTATCTTATTTATAATCACTACATACTATAAAACAAAGTCGCTTTCTCTGTCCCTATGTCGTATGTGTGTATTTCGTAGTTAATAAGCTTTCTCTTCATTTTTGTTATTTTCAATGTTTTGTGTGTTGTACAAATAAAGTGTTTATCTATCTATGTCCCTATATCCCTATGTATGCTTAAATCTTTAAAACTACGCAACGGATTTTGATGCTGTTAAAATTAGATACCATACCAATTTGGATTTAATTTACCTACCAATATCAGAGGATTTTAAACTATCATGGTAAAGGACAATGTCCACTTCCATAGAATATAATATTGCTTGCACTTAAACATTTTGTTGTTTTGCTATAGGTATAAAAAAAATCTTAAAGAAAAATAAAGGGAAAAAAACGTCACCCGCGTAAGCCTAAGTCCGACAAAAAAGTAGCTTCTCCAAGGTTCCACTAACATTAACATCTCTATGCAATTATGTACTTTTATGATTCTGATTTACAATCAACTGCAGGTGTGACTCTTTTTGACAGGTGAATAACATTATACTAAGTACCAAATACCTACCCTTAGATAAGAACAAAGAAATACATAAATAAAATTCCTCTAAAATTAACATCCTATTTCATATCAGTTAACATTTCCTAAAAGTACCTAAATACCTACGTAATGGTATAGTATCTATGTATCTAGATCTGGCATCAACAAAATACCAATCAAAATATCTACATAATAATATACCTAGTACTGGGCCTTGCTTCGCTGCCGACGGTCTTCTAGGTTTAGGTTTTTATAATAATTTACTGTTTTATATGCAAAATTTATACGTTATTGTTAAGACTTGTAAATTTAATTTTATTTAGGTACCTAGTATGTAAGTGCTTAGATGGAATTTTTTTATAAGTTTATATAGTGATGTATATATTTTGTATTCAGCTTGTTTTTGTAAAAACCTAAATTTAAGAAAAATAAATGAATGAGTGTATAATACCTAGTACTAAAGTAATTTAAACGGGATATTTATCATGTTTTTAGGGTTCCGTACCCAAAGGGTAAAAACGAGACCCTTTTACTAAGACTTTCTGTATATCTGTATCCCATGAATCTCATGAACCGTGATAATATCACTACATAGTATAAAACAAAGTCGCTTTCTCTGTCCCTATTTCTCTTTGACCGCTTAAATCTTTAAAACTACGCAACGGATTTTGATGCGGTTTTTTTAACAGATAGAGTGATTCAAGAGGAAGGTTTATATGTATAATACATGCATAATATAGCCGTGCGAAGCCGGGGCGGGTCGCTAGTAATATAATAAAAATAGAATAGCTAGACAGTTGAAATTTTCAATGATTATGTATTTCTGTTGCTGCTTTAACAACAAACCGCCCGCGCCGCCACGCCGCGCCGGTTTGGTGTCCACTTCATACTTTGCTATTAAACGTTGTTATTGTAAAGGGCCTCTACGTGTTGGCTTCGGCTCCACACACGCCTTCCAAAGGGCTCCATAGACCCGTGATATAGGACACATAACAGTTTCTAAGTAGGTACACATGATTTTTAATAGCCATATTTTGACATTGACAACACAATAATTGGTCATTTTTCAATTTTATTATAAATAAATAAATAAATAAATATTTCAGGACATATTACACATCGCCATCCAGCCCCAAGCTAAGCAACTTAATGCTTGTGTTATGGGTGCCAGATAACGGATAAACTACTTATATACTTTTTATGCTTTTTATTATGTGTAATTTTAATAGTTGGTCATTTTTAGAGTTTGACAAATTTATTAATGGATCTACCTATTGGACATTGCCTTTGGACATTTTTCTTTTTGGACATCGTGCAAAGGTAGAAACATACTATTTATCTTTCTTCTTAATATATATAAATCTCGTGTCACAATGTTTGTCCTCAATGGACTCCTAAACCACTTAACCGATTATAATAAAATTCGCACACCATGTGCAGTTCGATCCAACTTGAGAGATAGGATAGCATACATCTTAATTTATCCCGATATTCCCACGGGATCGGAAGTTACGCGGGTGAAACCGCGGAGGGCAGCTAGTAGAATATAATTTTGTTTTCGCAAAATATCTATCACCCTATTGGTCAGGATCGCGTCGCGACATAGTGTTGATGTTAAACGATAAGAGCTATCAGTGTAGGTACTCAGGTACCCTAGATACCACAAGATAACACTGTGCTCCGATAAGATAATCGAATAGGTAAACAACGGCCAACGTCTGATTATCTCGAGGGGTTTCCAAGCTTATCGGGGGAATTAAAATGTTTCAATGTTATAATACCTACTTAAAAGATTATAATGACCACAATTTTTATCCCAAAAAATGGAAAAATAATTATGATAAATTATGATTTCTTAAAAAAATTCGTGACAAAATAACAATAAAATAAACAAATTAATTGTTTTTCAATAAATCAAATATTTATCTAATATAAAGACCTGTTTTTAATTACTAGTATTTATATGAAATGTTTAGTTTTTAATTGAGGTGGTAGGTGGCCCTTATTACCGGCAGGTACCTTATTAGTTTTGCTAACAGTGGAGGAAGAGACGAATTTGAAGTTTGAATCTTTCAAATAAAAAAATAATTGTCTAAATCGGCATAATATACAATAGCCTCTTTCTTACCCGACTACGACAAAAAGAGGGTTATGTGTTTGACCGCGATGTATGTTTGTCTGTGCGCTCATTTTATTTCTTTACATCTTTTATTTAATTTTCATTTTACGCACTTTTATAATATTTATTTTTTAGTTTTCAACTTTTTTTGCAATCATTTTTGCCCGTTTTATTTGAAGAACTTCTCGACGAAAATATCTATACAATCGTTAAGACCTGAAATCCAGTTTCATCCATCAACTCCTCCTACCTTGGCTGCATTGTAAGGGATAATCGCTTGTTTGGTGTCCACATCATACTTCGCGATTATGACCTTCATGATGTCATAATGTTAGGAGTTCAATGCTAAATCAAAATGTGTACACAAAGAACAGAAAATTATTCATTTCCTGAATTGAATTCGTGACCTTCCACTTTACAAATTAATAGATACGAGGAAGTAAGTGCAATTTGTCGAAAACTTAGGCGCGGTGGGCGAACACCCAACCCGCAATTCATAAAGTTGCGGGTTCCATTATTAGGGTTCCGTAGCCGAAGGATAAAAACGGGACCCTATTACTAAAACTCCTTTGTCCATCCGTCCGTCTCAGTCTGGCACAAGGTTGTATCTCAAGAACCGTGATAGCCTTGTGATAGCTAGACAGTTGAAATTTTCAAAGATGATGTATTTCTGTTGCCGCTATAACAACAAATACTAAAAACAGAATAGTACGGAATACTTCGTGCGCGAGTGCGACTTGCACTCAGCCGGTTTTTCCAAAAATCATTCTCAGCGGATGCCTACGGCTTTATCTGTATGCCAAATAGCCCGATCCCTCCATTGGTTTTTGGGCTGATATGCTTCACTACATAGTTTAATAACCCTCTCTTTTGGATTCGCCGTAGTCGGGTAAAATAAAGTCACTTTTCGCCGTCCCCATGTCCCTATGTATGCTTAGATCTTTAAAACTACGCAACGAATTTTGATGCGGTTTTTTTAATAGATAGAGTGATTAAAGAGAAAGGTTTTTAGATATAATACATGCATAATACAGCCGTGCGAAGCCGGGGCGGGTCGCTGGTCGATTTATAAATCAGGCAAGACTATTTTAAAATTTAACGAGCAGCGACATACCGCAACTAACCAAGTTTCATCAAAATAGGTCAGTAGTTTCGGAGCCTATTGTTTTAACGTTACAAATATATAAAAACAAACAAAAACAAAAAGTCTTTCCTCTTTATAACAAAAGTGTAGATAGATATCAATATTTTTGGGTACCTATATACTCGTAGGTAGTTAAAAGTCAACGACTTTACTTCACCGAAATATCAACAGAGACGTTGAAATAATGGAGTAATTGCTCAGTGTCAGTGGATGAGAGACATATGAGTTAAATTGGTGTAATTCATTCTACTTGTTCCCCATTCCCAAACAATAGTTATTTCAGAAAATATTCAACAAATTAATTAAATAATGCAAAAAGGTAGGTTATGTATACTATTAAGGGCAAATTATTATTGTAAAGACTTTACGTCGACAGTTTTTTTCGATTTTGACTTAGGTATATCTTTGCTGCAAGAAGTATTTTCGTGCTACAATTCAAATTAATAAAGAAAAATGATTGTATTTATTTCCATAAATAAACGGTTTTTTTTCTGAAAAAAAAACTTAGTTTGATAGATATAAAAAGAAAAGTTTAGTTTAACAAATGAATTGTTTTTCTGATTGACAAAAAAAGCAAATATTTATCAAATGACCAGTTTTTAAATATTTTTCCCTATTTTTAGGAAATATTTAGTATTTAATTAAGGTGGCCCGTATTACTTACTGAAAAACTGTCAAGACACTAATTTCCTGTTCAGAAAGTTCCATTTATAATATGGTGAAACTACGGTTAGTTACGACTTAACCGATCAAAAACACCTAAAATAACTTAGATAATTAATCACATAGTAAAATAAAGAATCTATAGATTTTTATTCAGACTTCTTAAGTAACAAAATCCTTGATTGATCGATTGATTATTATCAATAATTTGATACAACGTAACTGATTATAATTTTAATCATATTTTACATGCGATGTTCCATTTGAAAAGCGACACAAAGTATATTGACCGTCTCTAGGGTTACCAACCGCATTATAAATTACTAGCGACCCGCCCCGGCTTCGCACGGCTATATTATGCACGTATTATACATATAAACCTTCCCCTTGAATCACTCTAGCTATTAAAAAAAAACCGCATCAAAATCCGTTGCGTAGTTTTAAAGATTTAAGCATACATAGGGATATAGGGACAGAGAAAGCGACTTTGTTTTATACTATGTAGGGATAGTATTAAACTATACTTCCAGTGTAGATACGTTTAGGTACACTGTTGGAAAAATATAGTAAGTATGTACTCAAAAATACTACAATAGCCACTAGTTTAAAAAATTGTTCTTTTTGTGCCCTGAAAGAATTTTCTCATAACTTCTGTATAAAAGTTAAATAAAAAACAATTGCGGTTGCTCGCCTATTAGATTAGTAAGTAAATCGAATTTCTAGAGCGAAAGAGGCAAACATATAAATTAGAAGTTATGGTTGAAATTTTGTATTGTGCACGAGATATCTGCGTAGTAATCATGCGCTTAGCACTTGTTCAATTCTAGTAAAAATGTGCGCGCAAAAATGGAAAGCGAAATTATGAAAATGTAAAAAAATACAAAATACGCATTAAAGTAGGTACTGTTATTTTTTCGACATACTGTCTGCAACCCTGCCGTCTACAGTTCGTTCCTCCCATTTTGTATACATTTAACATAACAACACAGATCTCTATTCATTCAGATTTAAAGTTTACATTTGCATGATAAAACATTTTTAAAAAACCTTTTTACTGGACTGTTTAGTCTTTGTTACTTTTATTTTAGAGTTCAAAATGACACGTAGAACAGTTTATAGTGTAATTTGTTTAGGGAAGGATGGTACATATTTGTCCGTATGTGGCATGTTTGATGTACGTCGTAATGAGTACTTATTCGGGCAATAAAGAGGGTATTAGTTGAATGTGGAGCCGTAAAGAGGGCCTCGGAGGTCGCCGCATACGGGTGGGGTCAACTCGAGTTTAGAGGACGAACTGTACTTTGTGAACTAATAAATGTTCGATGAATTCTGAAAAATATTATTAGAAATAATAATATACTTAAATAAATAAATTAGATAATGCCTCAATTGCCTTATTCTTTTTCTAAGCCCCGTAGCGATAGCTAGCGGGCTTTATGTATTTACTAGCAGCGCTCTACGGTTTCACCCGCGTAACTCCTGATCCCGTGCGAATATCGGGATAAAAAGTAGCCTATAAGTTAATCCAGGTCTCCAGCTATCTACATACTTACCAAGTTTCATCTAAATCGGTCCAGTTGTTTGGAGCTTATTCGTTACAGACAAACAAACAAAAAAATCTTTACTCTTTATAATATTAGTGTAGAATGCGGGTATAGTGTAGACTGTAGATTATTCCTTTTTTTTTAGAGAATTATAAAATCCATAAATTGACATCCATTAAATGAATGTCAATTTATGGATTGTGGCTCATTTGTGGCCATACATTTTATAGCCACACCGTTATCTATGGTCAAGAGAATAGTATTTTTTTGATTTGACTTGGTCAGGGAAGGCAAAGACTGCTGAGTACCTAAGCCTCATATTTACAAACTTATCATCGACATAGACAGACATAGACTCTTTCTATTGTTATGCGTTTAAAGGCATCTTTCTTTGCCACGAACGAAATTAAAAACTAGTTAACTACTTATAAAAAATACTTCAGCTCATAATTAAAAATTATAAATAACTTATAACTGCACGTGTGAATGACACGTGTCTTGCGAGCTTCGACCGCTATCAAGTCGGAGCCCTTTGTCCCAAACAAAGAAACAACTGCGCATACGCACTGCTTGATACGGCAGGCGTTCGCGCGAGTTTAGCGTTCTTTTTTTGTTCTAAATGTCAATCAAATCATGTCGAGTCTGTCAATAGCCGAGGAAACGCTGACCTTCATATTGCCTCCATACTACTAGAACGCTGGACAGGGGACTGTCATCAATAGAATGCTTTCATTTGATTACCGCCAGCACCAATACCACATGAGCCAATACTAATCATGTCAACTATCGATTTTTGTGTAGCTTATTCCTACATATTTATATGCTTTTTTTATTTAAAAAAATTGTTAAAAATTCACAGTATTGTCAACGTGACCACTTTGATTAGGCACAAAATATATCTGACGTTTTGTATTTAATACCAACAGCGTCGGACGTATCTACCCATACACATTTTTAAAAGTGGACATTTGGCCTGGCCCGCAGGCCAGTTTTTCTGTGGGCGAGATGTACCCTAACCCTCTTTTTCTGCCATCGTCTTACCAATGTCCGTTTTATTTTTAGTGTTCCGACCCAAAGGATAAAAACGGGACCCTACTAATTACTAAGACTCCGCTGTCCGTCCGTCTGTTTGTCACCAGTCTGTATCTCATGAACCGTGATAGCTAGACCGTTGTTTTCACAGATGATGTATTTCTATTGCCGCTATAACCACAAATAATAAAAACAGAACATAATGGTAACAGAACCCTTCGTGCGTGAGTCCGACTCGAACTTGGCGTCATCTAAATTTTCCCAGACAACTGCCACATTTAAAGCGGTGTCATTGGCTCCCTTCAGGTCTTCTCTTGTGCATGATGGGCAAGAAAGCAGATGTGCCAAGTCCTGCTTTGGAGCACCGCAGTCGCACTCTGCAACCTTACAAGGTAGGGTGGGTGATTAACGCCCGCTGTCTATCGACGCCATATCGACGCCCAGGTAGCAGAAAACACACTAAATAAAGTGCGATTCGGGTAACACGCTACGCACACATACAATGGACCAATAAGAGAGCGTAGAGCGAGCGCCGGCTCGATCGCGCCACTCTTGTGGCAGTGTGACGCCGCATTCCCGCAGGATCGGTCGCGCATCACGCTGTTATAATAAGTACCATAACCAAAAACGCAAGTTTTTCATAGATTTTTTTGCTTTTTGGGTATATTTGTTGGTTTTAAATGGTTCTATTTTCACTTATTTTATATTGCTTGAATATTTTGTTTCGATTTCTATGTTTTTTTCCAAATAACGTGTCATTTGTGCCAGTATCGGGTTATTACGCCCATCTGGGTAATAACGCCCGGTAAAATGACGGTTGGGCGCTATTAGCCTGCATGGGCGTTATAATCAGAGAGCATTTTTTAAAAATATACTAACGAATTTAACATATCTACAATCAAATTCGTTTGGATTAGCTATTAAATGAGTTTGGTAGTACCAATTTTTTTTTAAAGTTAATAATATGACATATTTTAATCAACTCCTGTTTGTTTTAAAAGTTATTAATTACGCTTATCAAAAATATTCGAAAATATTGTCTAGTCTTGTTATGGTAAACTAGATAATGAAATTAAAATTATGTCAAAATTATTATCTTTTGTAGTACCTAATTTTAATATCATAGTATGTAAGTATGTTTATTTATTTATTTATTTTTAATAAACTCAACAGCTAATACATAATAATATAAACAGTACAACAACAGAAAGTCAATTACAGATTTCCATGCATATAAAACATAAAAAGTAAAATAAATTTTGATGTGAGCCTAACAATAACCAACAACGCTATATAACATACCTACATTAGAAATTAATTAACATTATTATAAATAAAAAGAATAGTTCTTATTATTAACGAAAAGTTATTATATTTATTTTAAGGATATCAAGAAAATGTCTCCGCGTAAAAAAGGGGAGTCCTGGTCAGAAGATCTTCGGGCGGTATTACCCGCTGTCAGTTTAATTGCGCCCAATGAACATTTGAAAATTATTTTAATTCAGCCTTTAAAACGGTTAATACGCAAAGTGCTCATGATATGTTATATGAAAATTCTCAAAAAGTTCCTTAAATATGACTAAAAACAAATATACCATGTGATGTTAGGTGTAATGTTAAATTAAACAAAGTTTGTCTTAAATGTGGGTTTTATTTGTTTATTTTTAGTGTAATTACAATAACGCGAATTGCGATTTCGGTTATGGGATTATTTTTTGTTGTTATGAATCAATCTTTGCAATTATCGCCTAGTTTATGAAACGGGCGTTAATAGACGCATAAGTTTTAATAACGCCCAAAATAGAGTTTTTTTTAAAAGCTGGATAAACATGTGTATGTGTAGTAAAACTCATTGGAAGGTGTAATTTTATTGTTTCACAAATAAAACACCATTGTTTAAATGATTGTTTGTTTTCATAATCATGTAAATACCAAAACTACTTGAAATTAAAGTTAGGTGGGCGTTAATCACCCACAGTACCTCATATTATGTATAATACATGCACAATATAGCCGTGCGAAGCCGGGGCGGGTCGCTATTATAGTATATTAGGTTAATGCATTGTAAAACATCGAATTACAGCTGATTAAATTACATAAAGTTACTTCGATTACTTTGTAAGTATATGTACTTACTTACCTCATATATAGGTAGCTTCTGTGTTATTTATATCGGTTAGTAGGAGTTTACTTTAACCTTGAAGGTATAAAAATAAACCTAACCAATATATTTTTAGTTTTTATAGGTACACGAAACCTATAGAATTGTATGAAAATACAGTTTTTGGCATCACATTTTGTGGATTGGATATTTTACGAATTTGACATTCTATTCTATTCTATTCTAAGCTTGCATAAGACTCAGGACAATTATAGGTGACGTCCAATAGCCTTCCAAAATTTTTTGAGAAACCACATCTAGTGGCAAAATTTATGAAGGAGCTGGGCTGGTTCCCCCCCTGGCAAGTGAAATCTCATGCAAAAGGGACCAAACTAAAGAGGTCTAATTGCGGAATCAGCCCATATACATACAGTCACATTACCAATTAGCGGAACCCCACGTGACCCAGAGCTGATTCGCATTTCTGTAAAAAAATATAGTATTTATACTTATTTATATTGTGTATTGTATTGTTTAGTATATTGTTTAAGAAAAACATAATCAATCAGGTAACATTATTTACAACCTTACAGATTTGCAAGTGAGCTCTAAGGTCACGTGGGGTTCAGCTAATTAATAATGTTACTGTAAATAGCTTGCAACAGCAGAACCATTGCCCTCTAAAAGTAATCCAATGTGCAGATGTTATTGGAGAATTGGAGAAGTGCTCTATAGACACTGTCTCACCACAGCCACAATAATTATTACATGGAAGAACCTCCTCATTTTTCCAACAAAAAAGAATCATCAAAGATGATGCTCGAACAGCCAAAAAAAATCGCTATATAATACCTAAGTATATAAAATTCTCGTGTCGCGGTACCAAACTCCTTAGGAAACGGCTAAAGCGATTTGTATGAATTTTTTTGTGTATGACAAAAAAACGTTTGCCGGTACAGCTAGTTTTATATAAAAATATACAAACGAATTAAAGACCTTCTGCTTTAAAGTCGGTAAGAAAGCGTGTAATGTTTTCAATTTAGTAAAGACTAAAAATCTGTATTTAAAACTAAAGGAACTAAACGATGAAGGAACGAGGCACCTACCTATATTGTATGTACCTACCTAGGTAGGTAGGTATAGCTGTATAGGCATATTGTTAGTACTTCGACGCCCGCCGTGTTGTATGTAAACAAGTCGATTAGAAAGTGTGCCAACAGGATCACAGTGTATCGTTGGTATCGCGCTGAATAGCCATGAAACATTTACTTTGTTACTTTACTACGGTATCATGATAAACATAGAAAACTAAAAAATAGTACATTGTTATCCAAGGTGTGAAAGTCACTCATTACAAGTCCCGAGACGGAGTTTGGCGCCCGAGCGTAGCGAGGGCGCTAATAGTTCGAGGGACTTAATGAGTCTTTCACCCGAGGTAAACACTGTGCTTTTCATAACGAATAATACATAAAATTCTTCATAAAAACGAGAGTGAATGAGACTATGAGACTCCATACCACATGAGTAGGTTCTCACACAAGGTTGGAACCAAACAGTTTATACATTATGTAGTGTTTTTTTAGGTTTCTGCTATTTGTATTCAATACTTAAATACGGCGGTACTTACCGAAGAAGTTTTTATTAATGAGTTAATCCAACATTGGGAAATGACGCGAAGTCCGTAAATTTAACTTACAGTTTTTGTAACACGGTTTGTCTAGAAAATGTTATTTACCTACACAAAATACACAATCATAAATGAAACACCAGATTAAACTTAACACAAAAACATAATAAAATAAGAAAAAATAGTACTAAATAAAACTTTTAAAATAATTTGGAAATGCTAGCATTTCCCACCAGTTTTTTTTTTACTCAACGTACGACAGCAACATCGACAGGGCGCGGGCGGGCGGCGCGGCATGGTCATAGGTCGCTTTGACCATTTTCGTCTTTACATTTATTTTATTAAATAAGATATCTTGAACTAAATATAGGAACTACTTGAATTTGATTACCGAGAAAAAAGTTAGTACGGGCAGTACGGCAGTATGCATGAGCCGTGCCAAGCCATAATTATTATTCTTTGGTGTAAAAAAAAAAAGCAAGGAGGTTAGGTTTTTGAAGTTCCTAATGCGTAATGATACTAATACTGGCTACATGCAGATTGCACAAGTCGTGCGAAGCCATAATTTGACATGACAGCTGTCAGTGAAAGTGAAAAGCCCTAGGGCTGGAAATTTTATTTTCTACACGCTCTTCAGGTATATTTAGACCTAGTTTCGGAGTATGAGTAATGAAATAGTACATTGTTATCCAAGGTGTGAAAGTCACTCATTACAAGTCCCGAGACGGAGTTTGGCGCCCGAGCGTAGCGAGGGCGCTAATAGTTCGAGGGACTTAATGAGTCTTTCACCCGAGGTAAACACTGTGCTTTTCATTACGAATAATACATAAAATTCTTCCTAACAACGAGAGTGAATGAGAGACTCCATACTACCTGATCCTCTTACAAGGTTGGGACCAAAGAGGTTATATACATGTAGTGTTATTCTTTGGTGTTACTTAAAGCAAGGAGGTTAGGTTTTTAAAGTTCCTTATGCGTAATGTTACTGATACTGGCTACATGCACATTGCACAAGTCGTGCGAAGCCATAATTTGACATGACAGCTGTCAGTGAAAGAGAAAAGCCCTAGGGCTGGAAATTTTATTTTCTACACGCTCTTCATGCATCTTTAGACCTACTTTCGGAGTATGAGTAATGAAAAATCTATTTTCATCTTAAAAGTATAATAAAAGGCAAAATCACTGACTCACTCACTCACAAAAGTCAGAAATCAAATCAAAATTTGCTTATAGCTTTCTTTTATGATGTTGTAGGCACATGATGGTTGTAGGTAGGTGTGAACTTATTTGATGTTAAAATAAATAAAAAATCGAAGGAAAGACTAACAGCGACATATACGAATTGCGAAATAGGCAATGAAAGACAACATAAAATGGCGGCTTTTCGAAGTCATATAAGTACATCAATGTCCACGGATGGATATGACAAAGAACTTCAAACTATATATCAAATAGCAAACGCAAACGGATACAGCACGCGGGTGGTTGATAATTTAATTACACAGAAACAAAAGAAGGTAGTTCGCTCACTTCTATATGCTCAACCACCAGAAACAGTTGTTAATAAAAATGTGAGCAGTCTGACCTACGTGGGCCCATTATCATACAAAATACTCTAAAAAAACATGATGTCAACGTGGCGTTCCGGACTAACCGAACGATTCGTCGCCTCTGTAACGGCAAAGATCGTTTAGAGAATTCGAAAAAGTCCGGGGTATATCGATTGGTTTGCAACGAGTGTAACGCAGTTTATGTGGGCCAGACGGGTCGCAGTTTCAACACCAGATATAAAGAACACATTGCCGCGTTTAGAAATGGCCATCCCGAAAAATCACACTTTGCAAAACATTTGATAGATACAGGCCATTCATTACAGGACAATAACACCTACAATTTGTGAGAAAGGATTACGTTTGTGTGTGTTGGAACAGTTGGAAATTCTAAAAAATAATAATCCACAAAATGAACTACTAAACGAACAAACAAACATAGTTCCATCTCCACTACTCAGATCAATAGTGGGGCGAGGTAGTGGGCGTGGCGTCGACAGTGCATAAATAGGGAAGGAGCGGCGTCGTTGACTCACTCTTGTTCCAGTGTTCAGCGAGGCAACATCTCGGAGAGCGACGTCGCGTCGTATCTAACGTTTGTCGCCATTATAGCGCGGTCGGAGTCCAATCCTGATGATGCGTCGTGTAGACGCGAAACACGTGTCATGGTTTATGAATGGTGTCACTAATACTAACTATTGCTTGTCCTCATTGCATGCCTCTTCAAGTGGGCGGGAGGGCGGTGCTCATTGCATTTTGTGTTTTGGCACTAGGCACGGAACTAAAAACTAAATATTAATACTTCCATTACAGATATTATGGAGTTCCGTAAAGTAACGCCGGATTCAATCAACTGGCAATGAAAGAAATAGACTAATTACGAAATAGACGAAAAGTGCTTCCAAACTCTTACTGAAATATACATTTAGGCACACCGTGCAAACCAAGTAGCAGAGAATGATGAAAAGACGATGGAGATCCCAGATACCCGCACTAAGTTTATTTCTTCGTCATTCCTTATTCGTACTGCAAGGGAATGGAATCAGTGGCCTGCATCTGCATGTTTTCATCTGTTGGGCTGCAAGCGAATACATCTTAGACCGCATCGTCGATAAGTGGTCAATCAAACGCTGACCTATACATATAAATCTATACATCTATACATATAAAATGCTTTGTCCTGACTGACTGACTGACGGATCAACGCACAGCCTAAATTGCTGACCGTAGAGACCTGAAACTTTGAGGGTGTGTTCTTTGTTTTACGTAGGCATCCGTTAAGACAGGATTTTCCAAAATAATATCCCTAAGGGAATGAAAAAAGGTGGCAAAGTTTGTATGGGACAACACGATTCCTTGGTCCATTTTCCGACTTTTACGCGGACGAAGTCGCGGGCAAAAGCTAGTTTGTAATAAAAAAGACGTTAATACTTCTCTAATAAGAATATTTTTTAAATTTCTCCACCTCCTTCAATACAAACACCACAGCACACACGAGAAGCAGCAACATTCTAGCACATGGCACGCCTCCAAACCTCGCACGTGTCCCACAGCATAAATCAATTAGAAACGTTACATCAATTGTTGGTAGACATTATTTTTAAACTGCCTTATGTAATTTATTAGAATTGCTTGTTAACAAACACCTGGTGGGGAGAAATGGGCTGGCTGAGGCAACAGCTTCCTTTGAAGTTGATATTTAAATTACAGTAGAATAAGGGTGAATGATGCAATGGAGACGAGGATGCTGTGTTGAATAACGAGATTAACTAAAATAATGATGATGATGTCTCCCTGACCGATTTCGGCCACAGTGACTATTTCTGGCAACCTATGCAGAAGAAGATGACGAGCTTCGATGTTCAGCGGCTCGTCAATAGTGTGCTCTTTGGTGACTGGCGTACCCGATTTTTTGCAGAAAATCTTCTACCGCATATTGGGCACGTAAGCACACCATTTACCACCATGACCGAGGGTGGTCTGGCCTTTATCGCGTCTCGTTTGAGGTCTAAATCAGCACAAGGTTCTGATTCAAAATCAGAGACGTGCTTGATTAACGAGACTTATTTCAAAACGAGTACTACCTACTACTTGTATACGGGCTGTTTTTTCCGCAACTGGATGGAGTAGGTTTGCTAAGCCCCTTAACTACCGTCTCCACATAATCGATCATGTCCAGAGGAAAGAACTTCTCATTACGTCTGGAGCAAACGAAGTCGCGGGTTTCTTACTTATTTATTAGTGTTATGAGCTTCTATGGGAACTCCAGGCTTAGTAATTGTTATTTCGCCAACTAATTGTTGTAATTGTTTTGTTATACGTCAGATCAAATACAAAGGAAAACTTTGAGATGTGTTCTCTATTGTAACATGGTATTTTATATCTTGGAAGTCAGTTAATTAATTGGTAGAAGCAAAAGATAAATCCATCGCAAATGAAACAGGATTAGGAAAATGTAGCTATGACATCAATTTGCGTCTATATTTAATGTTTATTCTTTGTAATAATAGTATGGGAATATCAGGGATAAAGAAACAAAGATTTTATTCAGTCGTTTTTGCAAAATCGAGAAAGAAAATAATATTAGACATGATAGTTTAATAATATTTATGTAATGATTCTGCGGGACTTTAAAATTTTGTTGATTTCAACTAATAATTATAAAATGATTTAACTTCGAAATGCGGACATAATTCATCGAAACGTAAGCAATTATCCTCAATAAAGTCTATAATAGGTATTTTGTTTAATTTCCTCAACACAAATGGAAAATTGTTTATAAAAATGATAAATTTCATCAATGTTGACTAGTTTATTTCCTTTTAAAAATTGATAATTTATTTAAATATATGAAATTTTGAATATCCTTATTATCATAAGTCTTTTATAAGCTTAAATCTACTGTAGGTAGGTACTAGAGACGTACTTACCACGAATAGTGATTTTGTCGAATACCGATTCGGCTAGGCTCTCGGCCGAATAGGTATTAAATATTCTGTAACACGTTACTTTATTTGACTTTTCTTTTATAATAAATTTGTTTCATTTGTATGTATATGAACTACTAGCTGCGCCCCGCGGTTTCACCCGCGTAAGTCCCGATCACGTGGTTATATCGAGATAAAAAGTAGCCTATGTGTTAATCCAGGTCTCCAGCTATCTAGGTACCGAGTTTCATCGCAATCGGTCTAGTAGTTTTTGCGTGAAAGAGTAACAAACATACATACACACACACAAACTTTCACATTTATAATATTAGTAGGATAGGATAATATGTACTTATATTAATGGGGACAAGAGTAAAGCGTCAATGGGGACAACGGAACGTCATAAAATATCCTTTGTCGTTCCCATAATCCCATAATCTCAACGGGCAGGATTTTTCATGACTTCTCTCTGTGTGTCCCCATAATGGGGACAAAGTAAATGGGACAGCGGGAATACACCCTTACAAGTAGTGGTCATCAAACGCAAAACTGTATATCCAAGCCTAGCAGAATTTGCTATGATTTATTTATCATTTCCCGGTAGCAGTGTACTGTGTAGGTAAATATAGTGACTATTTTCGAAAACAGGAATAATTTATGAGGAAAAACTTAATCGTTTGCTATTAACAAATGCTGAAAAACTTGTTTTCATTCGTCATAACTTACTACTGATCGATTTTCAGTATTCAAAATGCAAAACTATTGATAAAATATTTTTTTCGGCTACTTTTATTAAACCTTTTCGTCTAATAGTAGCGGAAAAGGCCGAATACAGAATAATTGCCGAATTTTCGTGGTAACTCTAGTAAGTACTTATTAAAATTCTATTCTATTCTATCCAAAGCATAGTAAAAAAATCTGAAACAAAATTAATAACTTTGAAGAACTTTACCATTTGAAAAAAGAGTGCCCCAAAGGAACAAACAAACATACATATACTAGACTGATGAACACTTACCACTCCTTTGTGCCATCGCGCAGTCGGGTAAAAACAACATAATAGTAATTAATGCGTTAGCTATTTGTCGGTTGGTGTCAAAGAGACATTTTACGAATACAGTACGTAAAATGTCTCTTTGAGAAAGGACTTTTTGCTCCCTACATTTTGCGAAATAAACATTTAGCTACAGAGTCTCATCCACGACCTTAATAAATAAGCCGTGTCTAAGCCAATTTACTTCGGGCACGGCACAGTGTTTTAATCTAGATTTTAGTTTAGTTCTAATCTGACTTGATTGGTTTAGCCTTGGTTAGAACTTTTTGAATTTAGACTGAGTTTCGTGTTACTGTCTGTTCACTTAAATTTTTCTTTATCAATCATGGACTGTTTTTCAATTTTGTAATGAAAAATTTACGTGTAAAGGGAAAGAACTTGTCAGGGGAAAGAACTAAGCCACGGGTTTTATCGCGATGTTTTTCATTACAGTAAGAGTAATGTCAATTAGCGCACATTTAATAAGAAAAAATTAAATTTAAAATTTAAAAAACCCCCGACACAAAAAAATGAAAATAGTATGAACGTAAAAAGCCCAAAACAAGCAGTAAAAAAACTATGAAAAGAAAAAGCCACAAAAAGAACAAAAAGGTATAAACGTGAAACCCTACAAAAAGAAAAAAATAACCTCGAAATTATGATTGTACTGCGTAAGTACATGTGAATTTTTTGATTAAATATTGTCGCGTCGGGGGACCGCTCTTTTTCGAGTCAATTTAATATAATGTAAACATTTTTGTTTTAGCATTTATTTGGATAGTTAAGCTATGTAAGTATTTAGTTTTTAAGTAGTTTCACTAGTAACTCTTAATACTTTAACATTTTCGTTGAAATTTTAATATCATTTTACTTAGGAAGGTGTTTCTATCATCATCATCATCATTCTTCCAGGCCGATTTCGGCCGCGGCGACCAAGTTTTTATTATTTAGCCTAGATGTGTGGCTTGATGGCTGATATACCCTATTTTATGTGTGAACGTACGCCCACAGTGGGCGCACGTTAGGGTACCATTTACATAGTGGTATGAAATGTTGGAAGGGGACCTATTCTTTAGGTTATCACGTTTGAGATCCAGCTCACGACTCCTTTCGTTCTCAAACTCGTACACTCTGTCGTGCACATGGCGCCTCCACTCTGGTCGTTTCTCAGCAAGGGATTCCCAAGAGCCCGCATTGCACGGCCGGTGCACAGCCTGGATTTCAATAAAGACTTCATTGTTCGTCCGTCCGTTCGTCTGTCTGTCTGTCACCAGGCTGTATCTACTGAATCGTGATAGCTGGACAGTTGAAATTTTCACAGATTATGTATTTCTGTTGCCGCTATAACTATAACAACAAATAAAAACAGAAAAAAAAAATAAGTTGGGCACCCATATACCATGGTACCCTTCGTGCGCGAGTCCGACTCGCACTTAGCCGGTTTTTTTACTTTGTTAAGGTGAACGCACACCATCGATCATATAACCGAATAGATACAACATCGCTTCGTTTTTGTTCAGGACGTAGTTCACCAAATCATGAGGTAACGGGGGGCGTAACTGCCGATGTCATAGTGTTGGTAATAAGTAATTACTAAATATCGATACCATAGATTTTATCGATGTTTGTATTATAAAATTATAGAAAAAAAAAACTGCAACGAATGTATTATTTTTAAATAAATATAAATAATTAACCACTGAGCCGACTTACATCGTTTAATTTTATTCATGAACCCACCTTATCTTCAAGCTGTCTTCGAGTAATCGACGAATAAATATACGCAAACCCTTTCTTTTTTAAGTCAGTTAAAATACTTTTTGACAAATAAATTCATTAATGTAAAATGTTCTAAGTTTTATCGAATCGATATTATTTTTTTCATTTATACCCCACCACTACTTACACGTGCTTAATATTTTTGATAAAATAGCACAATTAGTTTTCCATTGAGTGAGGGCGCTGTATCGATATTTCAAACAAATTTGTTCCTTACCAATTAGTTTGCCTGTATACCGCATCAAAAAAATAAAATTGTTTTAAAACCAACTTATTTGTGCAGTTGAGTGGAGGCGCTAGTGTCTGTACTAAAACCGAATTTTCGCACCGAAATTTGGTTAGTTTTTGTTTTGTTACACGCAAAAAATTCTTGGTTTTACTGCAAAAAGACTTCAACGCGAGCCTGTATTTTTAGACGAACAAATTCTACCAAGATATCTTTTGCAGTTGGGACAGTCAAAATGAAAGTTTAAATCACTTGCTGATGGAAAGTTATCCCATCTTTCTGGTAGCTGGATGTTTTATTATTTTTCCCATACCATTTTATTGAACATGACACCATTTATAAACCGATTCTCACGACGACAACAGCAAAAAAAATAAAAAACTGCGAGTAACGGACTGCACCACTCCTTGGTTCCCACTAAAGTTGTATTCGAAAGGGTCCTTTGAGATAGAGTCCAAATCTACTATGTGTGGTGAACAATAGAGACCCTTCATTAGGAGTCTATTGGTAGTGGTCGATGACGCACACCTAGCCGCACCGCACGCGCCGCAGTCTCCGTTTGTATGTGGGCAGCGCCGGGTTGGTGACGTCATCAGCATCGGCCTTGGGGATTTCCTTCGCTGCGGCCGGGCGACTGCGGCGCGTGCGGTGCGGCTAGGTGTGCGCTCACCTTTATGGTCTAACTAAGTAATAGGGCCCCGTTTTTACCCTTGGGACACGGAATCATAAAAAGAGATATCTTTTTGTATTAAAAATAGCTAACACCCACGAGTTCGTCCGCGTAGGAGTAGAATTATCCAAAATCCTTTGTTATCGGATGCCTACGTCATACAAAGAACACACCCACCAAGTTTCAGGTCTCTACGATCAGCGGTTTAGGCTGTGCGTTGATCCGTCAGTCAGTCAGTCAGGACAAAGCATTTTATATGTATACTAGCTCTTGCCCGCAACTTCGTCCGCGTAGAACTAGTAAATTGGATCAAGGAATCACGCTGGCCCATACAAACTTGGCCCTCGTTTTTCACTCCCTAAGGGTTCGAATTTCGGAAATTTCTTTCATTTTGTCGGATGTCTACGTCATAAAAAAAACACACCCTCCAAGTTTCAGGTCTCTACGATCAGCGGTTTAGGCTGTGCGTTGATCCGTCAGTCAGTCAGTCAGGACAAAGGATTTTATATGTATAGAAGAATGGACCTAAACCCTCATAAGAAAAGTAGAAACTACTAAGGTGGTCCATCCTATCTACCGCTAAAATTTCTTAAAACTGAACAATAACTTTATCAGTTTATCAAATGTTTTGTCAGACACTTGTAGGTACGAAGAATGATGAACACCGACCGACCATTGTTTGGTTTTCACTTGTCCCTAAAGGTAAGTTACTTTTATTTCTTTTGTGTAAGTCAAAGATATTTATCATTTGGTAACTATAGCGGAATAGAGGGACAATCTAAGCACCTAACTATGTATATACATATAACTAAGCATCTAATATGTTTTTAATTGTTATTTTTTTTGTTTCGGAAGAAATATAGCTAGCCGATTGTGACCAAATGTAAAAATGCGCAAATACTTTTTTTTAGGTTCCGTACCTCAAAGGGTAAAAAAGGAACCCATAGAAGATCACTTTCTTGTCCGTCTGTCTGTCTCTCCGTGTGTCACCACCGATTTCTTTTCTTGGACCTAGCAAGTTGAAATGCATACCAGATACTGAGGTCTATAGTCCCTATTAGGTGTATAAATCAAGGTCCTGAGTCAACACGATATAGGATATTTGTAACCTTCATTTTTAACATTTTTTGTATGTTTCTAACGAAAAAGCTTCGAAACTACTGAATAGATTTTGTTGAAACTTGGTATGATGATACATAGATTCATCGTTTTTTATCCCGATATTCCCACGGAATCGGGACTAACGTAACGAGTGAAACTGGGCTTTGCTAGTCTATACTAATATTATAAAGGTATATTAAAGAGTTTGTTTGTTTGAACGCGCTAATCTCAGGAACTACTGTGTTGGATAGTCCATTTATCGAGGAAGGCTATAGGCTACTTTTCATTTGATATCTCCACGGGCATAGGACTTACGCGGTTTAAACCGCGGGGCGCAGCTAGTCTATATAAATAAAAATCAATTGCTGTTCGTTAGTCTCGCTGAAACTCGAGAATGGCTGAACCGATTTGGCTAATTTTGGTCTTGAATTATTTGTGGAAGTCCAGGGAATGTTAAAACGCGGGGCGCAGCTTGTGTTAAATAAATATGTTCTGTCTATTCGACTATTAGTAATTGATTTAAATATCTTTTTGGCGTGAGTCATGAAGGTAGATACCTAGTAGGAATACGGTAAGTTCGGTAAAACCTCTGTGGGTAAACTCTGGGCAAACGACCGCACGTTTTCTTTGGATCGGTTCCAATTTCACCTTATATATACCTACGTTGCGTAGGTACGTCAATATGGTTTTTTATTTTTTATTTTTCATTTTGTACCTATTTGTGTTACCAGTATTTACGCGGGTGAAGCCGCGCTGAAGAGTTTGTTTGTTTGAACGCGCTAATCTCAGGAACTACTGGGTCGAATTAAAAAAATATTTTTGTGTTGGATAGTCCATTTTGTCGAGGAATGCTATAGGCTATTTTATATTTCGATATTCCCACGGCATCGGGAGTTACTATTACTAGGAGCGCTGCTAGTATAATATAAATAGGTCAGCGTATGATCACTATCTCACACGATGGCAAGTGATGATGCGGGCTAAGATGTAGCACGCGCCTCTAGAAGACCTAGGCTAAGTATACGCTCGTGACTCAAATGCCCGAATACTCAAACGACTCTCAAATATTTAGGAGTCCCCTAAATATTCAAGACGCTCCTATCCTATTGAAGCATACACTTAATTGTCAATTTAATCGCCACTTAAGTAGCCTTTCAGTATTCGGGCGAAATACCCTCAAATAAACGGGGACTCGGGTGAATGTGGGAAAACGTCAGTAGAACAAAAAAACTTAAAAAAACCGGCCAAGTGCGAGTTGGACTCGCTCACGAAACGAAGGGTTCCGTACCATGTTGAATGAGAGTCCCACTTAAATATTTTTTTCTGTTTTTAGTATTTGTTGTTATAGCGAACAGAAATAAATAATCTGTGAAAATTTCTGTCTAGCTATGACGGTTCATGAAATACAGCCTGGTGACAGACAGACAGTGAAGTCTTAGTAATAGGGTCCCGTTTTTATCAGTACGGAACCCTAAAACAGTAGTTTTAATAGAGTCTGCTAGCCTAGCATGACGACCAAAACACGATACGATAAAGCTATATCACGCGATATAACTCTCTCAAAATATGATAGATAAAGCCGCCATGTTGAATTTTTATCATAATTTTTGTCGCAATTTATAATAAAAATTCAACATGGCGGCTTTATGTATCATATTTTGAGAGTTGATGTAGTTATATCGCGTGATATAGCTTTATCGTATCGTGTTTTGGTCGTTATGCTAGGCAGGCTGGCTACCGAGTCTTAGCCATGGAAAAGGGCGGCAAATATAAAAAAATCAAAGTAAATTACTATGAAATAATTGGTATACTTAACAACAAACCATTTAATATTTTTAAATAATTAAATAATAATATTAATAATAAATTAATTATCAAGTACTTACTAGATTAGGTTATTCCAATTATTTCATAGTAATTTACCTAGATTTTTTAAATTTGCCGCCCATTTTCAGGGCCGAAACTTGGTAGCCAGACTCTAACATTAATATTTTGATAGTGGCACCCAGCGCTAGCGGGCATGCAACATGCAGCATGCGGCATGTCAACAAAGCGCCTTGTAAACGTAAACAACAGACTCATATCACTGCGATGTTTATATTTGACGGCGGCAGCACCAATATGAGTTTGCGGTAGACAGTTACGACAGGCAACCAACAGATGGCGTTACTAGTACGTTTTTCAAGCGTTAACGCCTAAAAGAGGGGCAAGGGCGTGGCGAGTCTCCCCACTTCGGAATTGCTATAAAACGAGCTGCAACGTTGGACCGGCACGCATTTCTCATGATTGCGTCCTGGCGAACGGACCTTTACGGATCGTTGCCTGTTGTGACTGACTGTCGCTGCTCTCGTCACTTCCTTTATTCAAGTGTTATTCTGATTAATTATTAATTGATTTCTAAATTATTTATTTGTTAATAATAAAAGGTGAAATGTGGTTCGCTTCACCGTCCACGTCTGTGGTTCATGTGGGAACCGTTTTATCTGGCTACCCGTTATTTGTTACCCGTTACCCGCTTCCTTCATTTAGTAGGTTTGGCTTCTGATTCTAAAATTGTCTTATTAATAATATTTGATCAAACTCGGCTTTTACTTCTGATGTCTGACTATACGCCGACATCAGAAGTGGGATCTGATCATCAGCCCACTTCTGGAGATTCAGCTGCAGTGATCATGTAAATTAAAATTTCAATGTTAAGGGTTTGTGTTCTCTAAATTGGTCGAAAGATTGGTGGCCTGACTTGGTACGCCAAGTTCCATGTTCTTGGTTTCTTTTGACCCTGATAACCCGGATTCGGGCATAGAAGGCTGGTGTCACCTGTCTGGAACAGTTGTAGCGAGGCAGCAGCTGAAAGAAATTGACTTGGTCGTGACCTTGACCCACAGTCTTAAGGGACGTGCAGTTACTTTACTTGCAGGTTCACTCGGAGCAGTTTGGATGGCCTACAAATGGGAGAACTTTTGAAGGCGTGGTTTTCTCGACCGATGCTGGTGCAGGATCATTTTCAATCAGATTCTCCAGTTCCAGGTTGATACTGGAGAGGCACCGGTTCAAGTTGCCTGCTGAATCTGCGGTGAGCTCGGCGGGAATTGTTGTCGTGAGTCAGCAGCGTTGGTTAAGAGAGGGGTCAACGTGTGCTGCAGGGCTGTCAATGTCTGTGTGATGATGGACCTTTTCTTTTGCTTTTGACTCAGGTTCTGAATGTAGCCTAATTAGAAAAGGTATTTCCAATCTGTTTAGTAGTGAAGGATCGTTTGACCTGGCGAATATGACAGGAACAGTTAATGGCGCGGAGCAGATAACTTGTGATACCAGAGTCTAGAAGATCTCGCTTTTAATGACTTTTTACGTCCTTCCGGATGATTGCCTTGAATACAGTGTCTTACTGGGTCGAAATAACGTTTCGTAGGAATCAATAAGGATCGGTTACTTTCTTTTTTAGCCGACGTGCTTTCGATTTCGTAGTCAGATACCGTGGAAGATAGACTCGAGCGTTTGGACAAATTGTCGAGAATTTTATCTGCCATGGATTTTCTTTCAATATTAGGAAGTGTAGTTTTATGGTCTGCAGGAGATACGTGAACCTAAACGTGTTGAAGTGAAATAGAGGATTTTAGTAGAGATAGCATTCAGCTTCACCTAATAGATGCAGGTGCTGGCAGAACTGATGAACAAGTGGAAAGGATCATGCGAACTTGCTAGTTCTTTATACAACAGCTCTAGTCTACTACTACTCCTTAAATTTGGCTAGAGATTCTGTTTTCAGTAAGTTTTAGTGATTGTTCCGTGTGGTGTGGTGAATTTGTGTTCAGGAGTGTGTACAGCAATACTTACGTTGATTTTGGTAAATTGTGTTGTGGTGAATAGCCGCGACCAGCCTGACAGTGGATATCGCGAACAATCGAAACTAATTAAATTACAAGCTTGAGATAAAGGCAGCTATGGTTCGCAAGAGGACGTTGGAGGAAGAATCTAAGGCTTCATCCGTTTCAGTGTGTTTAAGTTATCGTGCAGTATTATTGCCGGAAGATGTCAGTTGTAATAAGTCGTCATCGAAGCATCAGCGAACAACGTCGTAGCTAAGCCGCAGTGCGTTGCGATCAACGAATCGCGTAGCGTGCATCGTTAATCGCCGTCGAAGCGAACGTATGGGTTAGTGTCCCGGTAAGCGTACAGCGTCGCGGTCGTGAAACCGGTCGTCGACTTGTGATTGTAGTCAGCAGTTGCGGTCTCCGTCTAGATTGCTAGATTGATAGAAATTGTCTACCACGAGATTCAGAACGCGTAGGGAAACGCCCCATCGACGCTGGAATATTCCCCGGTCACCGACTGTATTGTTGACGATATTCGTTCGATTAAATTATGCGGGTAGGTCGAACCAACACTTTTATATTTTGAATTTCAATCCCGATCTACACAATATTAACGATTGGTGTGCGGAGGTAGATCGTGCAAAGGTGTTCAATAGTTGGAGCAGTTAAGAGTGTTTTTCGCGTATCGGTGATCGCTAAAAGGGTGGTTTAATGAGTAGGTATCGAGTGATCGTACCTGGAGTAAGATATCGTGTGTGTTTTTGCTGTTGTTATTAGTGCGAATTCCGATAGATGCCCTACGTATGCAGATTGCGCGCGTCGTTCATTTCTTTGTCTACGTAGAGTGTAGGGACTTTTGCCAATCAGTTTGGTCAAATGTATCTCGATCTATGTTAAACCGGTTAGTGCTTTGAGGAATATTGCATCGGGTGAACAAGTTGCGGATGTATCGCGAAAGCGTGGTGGTAGTGACGTCAAATGTTTTTCGTATGTCAAGTGTTTTTCGTGTGATAGTGCAGACTTCGTGGACTAAGGGACCTTGAATCGATCAGGGATCGAGTAGTTTATCGATACACTCCACGCCACGACTTCCAAGCTTGTTTTTGTGCCGACGAGGTCTGAACCTTGTTCGTTCTGTGACAGGCTGGGCCATAAAGACGGAACTTCTTTTGCCGAGGAAAGATATGAAGCGGTGAACAAAAAAAAACTGTTAATTTTGATTACGTTTTATTAACTTCCACCAATAGTGAGTAGCCATTGTTCAGGATATAACTACTAGTAAATGTTTTGATCGATAGCGGTTCAACTATATCACTCATCTCGTTATCTTTAGCACATTGTAGCTGTACGTACAAACCAGATATAAGAATGTTGAAGGTATCAGGGCCTTATACTACTTAACTCAACTTGAAAAAGTGTTCATTCTTAGTGACTGAGATTGAATAGGGGACTAGTGAAAATCAGGTTAGGCCGAGTCGTGAAAAATTGAGTTTTGTCAAGCAGGTTCGATTCTTGCTGTCGTCAGAGCCCTTCAGTATTTTAGCCATTACCTTGAGGGGGTACGCTTAGCGTATACAGTACGTATAGCGGCGGATATCACGTGTACTCTGTACGCGTGGTGGCTATTTCCCCGGTTTACATGTTCTCTAAATGCGTAACAGCCAGTGATATTACTAATGCTTTTCAATTATGTTCTCAGTTTTGCTATGGTGCACGCGTGCTGCGGGTGTTTACCGCTACGGACGGTCGTTGTGGGGCCCACGGGTGCCTCATCATGGCTACAAACTAGAGCTGCGGGGTCTACGGGTGTTTGGAATAAAAGGACATTTTGGAAATGTCACCGTTTTGGATAGTCATTGGTATGAATGGAACAAACAAGTAGCGCTATGGAATCTGTAAATACGAGCACGAAAATCTGCGAAAAGTATCTGGTGAGACTTATCTTAAGATTTCCCAAAAAAAAAAATTGTAGCGATGAAGGTGACGAGGACGATGGGACCGTGACGGCGGATGCAAACCTCAGTAACATACTGGTCGTAATAATGTTAGTGCAGACAGGGTCGGTGATACTGAAGCTGAACTTTCCTTTAATGTCGTAACCGGTGTTGTTGTACACCAAGCTGACCAAATTAATAAAAAAAAACAGTAAAAAAAAAAGTGTAAAAAAAAAAAAGAAAAAAAAAAAAAAAAAGTAAAAAAAAGAGTAAAAGAAAAAAAAAAAAAAGAGAGAAAAAAAAAGTAAAATGAGAGTCATTGAAGGGAAAATCCGGTCCAATGACTCAGCTAAAGGGATTATTATCCGGTCTAGCATGTTTGGCTACAGGGACTAATGTCTGGTCTAGTCAGCTAAAGGGATGTCAATCCGGTCTAGCAGTCAGCTAAAGGGATGTCAATCCGGTCTAGCACAGTCAGCTAAAAGGATGTCAATCCGGTCTAGCACAGTCAGCTAAAGGGATGTCAATCCGGTCTAGCACAGTCAGCTAAAGGGATGTCATTCCGGTCTAGCACAATCCGGTCCAGTGTTCAGACTGAAGGGATGAAGTAGTAGTCAGCTGAAGGGTTTTTACTACCGGCCCAGCGAATTATTTATTGAAAAAAAAAGAAGCAGTGGTTGTGCTGTAGGGATCTTTCCCATAAAATGGGAGACGATCTGGACCAGCAGTAGTTAGGCTGTAGGGGTCATCATTCAGTGATGATCTAGACTATCAATAGTCTAACTGAAGGGATACTTCCTATTAGAAAGGATGTGATCGAGACCAGAACTTTGTAATAATAATAATCATTTTTGTGTTGTCATAACCTATAGAGATCTAGCTTTTATGAACTACGATCTAGTCTAGATCAAGTAATTCAATTGTGTTTGCTTATTTCAGATAAGAGAAATTAGACGCTCGAGGACGAGCGACTTGTCAGAATGGCCGTGACGGCGGCAGCACCAATATGAGTTTGCGGTAGACAGTTACGACAGGCAACCAACAGATGGCGTTACTAGTACGTTTTTCAAGCGTTAACGCCTAAAAGAGGGGCAAGGGCGTGGCGAGTCTCCCCACTTCGGAATTGCTATAAAACGAGCTGCAACGTTGGACCGGCACGCATTTCTCATGATTGCGTCCTGGCGAACGGACCTTTACGGATCGTTGCCTGTTGTGACTGACTGTCGCTGCTCTCGTCACTTCCTTTATTCAAGTGTTATTCTGATTAATTATTAATTGATTTCTAAATTATTTATTTGTTAATAATAAAAGGTGAAATGTGGTTCGCTTCACCGTCCACGTCTGTGGTTCATGTGGGAACCGTTTTATCTGGCTACCCGTTATTTGTTACCCGTTACCCGCTTCCTTCATTTAGTAGGTTTGGCTTCTGATTCTAAAATTGTCTTATTAATAATATTTGATCAAACTCGGCTTTTACTTCTGATGTCTGACTATACGCCGACATATTCAAGACTTTAGTCTATAAACAAGCCTTGTTAGTAAATAGAATAAATGTTTTCAAAGCAAAACACTAAAGAAAAGTTCATATTAATTCTATTTTATAAAACCTAGCAACGCTTAACAACCCGCGTAAGTTCCTATCCCGTGGGAATATCGAAGTAAAAAGTAGGTACCATAAGTTTCTCCCAATGAATTAATGTTTCCGCATACCATGTTTTATCAAAATCAAAATAAGTTTCGCCACAAAATCCTCGTAAAAAATATTAGTGTCCACGACTACCTTTTGCGTACCTACCTTCTACTTTTGCGTGCTTCTGGGTGAAATGGCGCCGTTTTCTTGGTAGATTGTCTGCATTGTCGAACACACAGAACACTTCCCTTCATGTGTCTAGGATCCGCGGTTTATTAAAGCTGTGCATTGATCTGTTAGTGAGGATTTTGAATTTTATATTTTTAGGGGCTATCTTACTTAACCCAAGCACTTATGCAAAAAAAATATATGCACACGATTTAGGCACAATGGACACTGCGATATAAGTAGTTATACAGAGTCTAAACGGTATTGTATAGTCTGAGACACCGAGTCTCAGATTACAAAACGAAGTTACATTTCGATTTCCCGATGAGTCATTTCAATTAAATAACGTTATCTTTGGTCAATTTTACACAAAAATTTGCTATAAAAAATTGGCGGGCATCCGGAATAAGGCATTAGACTTCCTGTTCCTGTTATTTTCTCCCGAAAGTCGCCACTGTCCGCTAGGGTCGCTTGCGAGATCCGGCTAATTTAAATCGTTTTATTAAAAACTAGTTTTAAATTCCTTCTAGTTTACACCGTTTACTTTTTTAGGAAAACTTTGTAATTTTTTTAAATATTTTGATATCAGTTTAGTCTAATTGTGTCAAGTTAATAATGAAATAGAAATAAAAAGTTATTAAAAAATAAATGTTGCTAAATAAGGCTAGGATTACACAAGCGGATATTTTCAACCAAATGATGAGATGACAAATTAATTTCAAGTAATTTGTCAAAATAACGAAATTGGCTACTTCCATAGAGATTAAACCTTCATAAAGAGTGGGCATTTAGCAATGTTCTTGGTTTTTTTATGCGCAGGAGTGCCACTCTCCACAACACAAAAGTCAACTAAACTTAACGATTTTGTATACAGGGTTATTGGTAACTATATTAGCAAGCGGTCGAGGGCCACTTCTGTGCACTCAAACAAACAACTTTGTTCTACGAATTATAGAAATTCGAATTTTTTATTTTTGAGGTAAGTTACCAATAAGTACTGTATTTTGATCCGCTAGGATTAAAGGTTTTCGTGATTTTGATGAGTACAAATATTTAGGGACAAAAGTTTCTTACTGTTGTCCGATCGACCCACTTTTAATATAATAATAATATTAGGTATATTGAAGTCTTTAACTACCTACTTCCGATTTCGTTAGTTTTCCATCCGAACTTCCTCATAAAGTACAAGTACATAGACGATCTCTGTGGCGCGTCGGGCGAACACCCGACTGCGACGCAGAAGGTTGCGGGTTCGATTCCCGCCGGGAACAAGTATTTATGCTGACCATAAATTCTTGTTTCTGGTTCTGGGTGTTTCCTATATGTATAATATGTATATATTTACAAAAAAAAAAAAGTATATAAGTAGTTTATCCGTTATCTGGCACCCATAACACAAGCATTAAGTTGCTTAGCTTGGGGCTGGATGGCGATGTGTAATGTGTCCTGAAATATTTATTTATTTATTTATTATTATAGTTCTTGCACTTGCGTGAGGTTGCTAAAACTAAAAATTACGATTCTCGAGAAAATTCTCAATTCATATTATTTAATTTTAAATAAATAATAACGTATAGCCACAGAGTATGGCTACATAGGTAGTACGGAAAAAATGTGTTTATAATGATCAAGGAAGTTATATACCTACCTACATAGAACCTATGTGTAAAATCAAGGATGAAGTTCCGTATTTATTAAACTACTCGTTATTAACCGACTTCAAAAAAGGGGAGTTTCTCAATTCGCCGCTTGATTAGTAATGTCATTTTATAGGTTGTATTTTTACCAATTATTTAGGTTTGTTTATTTATTTGTTTGAAAACGATCTAGGATATTTTGATTCCGAAATTCCTGCAGAATCGGGACTTATACGGCTAAAACCGTATAAGTCCGGGGTAAAACGGGGTGCCGCTAGTAGTTTTATATATAGTAGGCCTACCTAACTAACGTCATTCTATACTTAGATTTATTTTCACATATTTCTCTATATCATTTAATAAATTAATGATAAAACTAACAAAGTTACGAGTAAATATTCAAAACTGATATAGGTATCTCTCAACATGCCTTACCTACCTGTTTGATGTCAAAGTAGGTCAATGTCAAACGATGTTTCATGACTTCATGAGGTCACCTTACACAATTATTTTGCTTTGTCGATTTATGTAACTCATTTGTATTGAATAAACACGACTGGGTAATTTAATATTACTGCAATTATATCATTTCAACAAATGTAGGTATCAAGACTGTCAAATATTTTTAATGGATGAATTTACATAATTATGTTGTGTTAGCTTTGCCAATGTCAATAGTTACTAATTAGATAAATTTACTTATTTTTAGAGTAAAGTATTTTGAATTTTTCTTACAAACCTACCACCTAGAAGTAACTTGCAAAGAAATTATCTTTAAGTAGCTACTAATTTTAGACTCTTGTTTACTTGTGGTTTTAGGCAAAAATATTAGTTTTCTGATGAACCTATCTATCTTTTATTTCAGACTATCTTTTATTTCAGATTATTATATTATTATGTCCCGTGTGTTGTTGTTATTAATTATAGTGGGTGAAAGGAAATAAATCAAATTAAGTTTTAAATGGTATAATAATCTTCATAATTTATTTTCTTCTCTTTTATCATACAATATGTATTTCGTATAAAACAATAATATTCTTTGTTAAATTCATAGAAATATATTATTACAATATAACTGTTCATTATCTTTTAAAAACTTACAAATTACTGTTAACATTCTGGCGAAATTTTATATAAAAAAATAATACAAATGGCTATCCGTCACGGTCAACCTTGAGAATACATAAACGTACCTCAAAATTGAACATGGTGGACATACCTACTTTATAGTTCTATAACAATTCAACTTGTTAATTGGTATTTTTAATTAATTACTTACAATAATAACTTACAAAGACAATGGTACAGAACAATATTTTGCTGTAGCACTATGATTGGTAACAAAAACAATTAAAATGTAATAGGCTTTACTTTACAAAGCGTAGGCACTCGAGATTGCTACTTTACCTAAAGTTAAACATTCTCACTAATAAATACATCCGTCTCTTTCATTCATCATTTCAATCTCTCGTCTTTGACTGTCACAATATTACAATTTATTAATTCTTTCACGCAATTTTCGGACGGTTCACACAACGAGTCACGTCCACTTAAAATTAAAGAGCACCGGGTCAGTTCTAAGAAATGTCCATTGGGGGAAAATACTCTTGCAAGGCCCTTTCTTTCATACAAGGCACACAATAATAATCTCACATACTCGCGTACGGTCAGTCTAGCTCGCACACAAGCAAACAAAGGCGATGACGTTCCAATTTTAGGTGTCAAAAAGCCATCGCGCCAACGAAAAACTTTAACCTTGTGCAACAAAACGTGATTCGGATCAGAACGTCCTACAGTGGAACACATGGCCGCCATTCCGCGAGGGCGGCGCAGCCGGAATTTTAATTAGCAGAACATCCGCTCGTGACTTGCTACGATGCGCTGTTGCCATTTTTACAACATTTTGTCTCTTTCGTTCATTATACATTTTACTGTAGTCAAAACATGACAGAAATACAACTGGTAAATTATTTTGTACAAGTATTGAAACGTGCTAGTGATCACCAAACAATAATATTATGCTAATATAATGCTTCGAACAATGGACAATAGAAATTGGAAATCCTGCAGCTAGATAAGTACGGCAACGCCGCTGAAACGGGAAATTTGCCGTAAAACTGGCAACGTCGCACTTCAAGTTCGTGCCTATTGCCTGTCCACAAACTTATGACGTTGCACGATAATCCTTTCTAGTTTCTATATTATTCTAAATGAGACAACGCAATACTGATACAAGGAAAACCTATGTTCTCGCAACTTATAATGAAGCTAAAGCTCTCCCTAAGTTGTGACTTGTGCTAAGTACATTCCTTATCTAAGTAGTACATAACAAGAAGCGTTCCAGAATCGCACTCGAGCGAAGGTTCTGCCCCAAGCAATCACTGGCAACCTAATCTCTCAAACTTAACGATTCACTCACAACTTTCGACATAGCATAACACTTTACTCACTAATGTAGATATACAAACTAACATTTTACACAGTAAAATTAAGATCACAAATTGCTTTGTATGCTGCGTCCTAGCGGGCGCGACTAGCATGGAATGTGGAGGAGCGACGAGGGTGGCGCGATCAGAAATGGGACTCGATATGACAGCCACCGTTTGCATGCTCCAATACCTGCTCCTTCAATCGATGAACGTGATCCTTTAACTTCACCACCATCTGGGCTAGTTCCGCGTTCTCGCCCTTCAAGATTTTCACTTTATCCTCCAATTTGGATATTCTTTCAAGTTTACGCCGTCTGCATTTCGACGCTGCTACTCGATTTCTCTGTCTTTTACGTTCTAATTTGATTCTTTCCTGAGAGTCCATGTCTATGGGTGAGAGTGGTGGCGAACTAGCGGCACTCGGGACTGTTTGAGGTTCGTCTTTGACCACTGGCGTAGGATACCGTTCCAAAGGTCGGTCCAAGTCGGCGTACACCCGCCGGCCGATCGCGGCCGCCGGCTCGCCGTGATGCAACTTGTCTAGCGCTTCGACGAATGGTCGCGCATACATTTCTTGTTCCTCGGTTGGCGCGATTGCTGCTGGGAAAAGCACTTGAGCGCCGGGAGTGGGGGTGGCCGTTGTTACCAGACCGTTTTGGATGATAAGCTTCTCGAGTTCTGGAGATCCAATCTTCAACATTTGCAGATCAGGGGATGAAAGAACTGGGGCAGCAAAGCGCGCACGCTTTCCGCCTCGGCCCACATCCAATGTTAGGGGCCTCTTCAGGTTCTCCACAGGTCCTGGGAGAGGGTACTGCTCGTCATAAAATGTAGTCTCCATGCCGAGGCCGGAGTGCCGAACCATGTGTTTGTCCCGAACGCACCGGTATCACTGAACTCACTGCGCGAAATTCAAAACTTTCTCTTGTGGCACCGCACGTCCACTACCCTTGACGTTCTACTTGTTTCTAAACATTGTTAAGAAACAACCACTGCTTTTATTCCGTGACTCAGATAAGCTATTTTTAGCGATCGCGTGATCGTTCTCCACATCGATTGGTGGAAAATGACGTGATGTGACTGAGCACTGCGTTGTGATTGGATGTCGGGTTCGTAACGTAGCGCGAGGCCGCAGCGGGCTGTTTACGACTTCGTGCGATTACCGAGAATCGACGACACTATTTCCATTGTCCAACGCTATCTACAGAATTTTATCGTAACTCATTTGGGTTACTTCTTCATTATCCTAATAATTACTTTACTTTAATGATTATTATTATGCAGATTATTGTTATTTTATTAAACATCATTTTTTAACCGACATCAAAAAAGGAGGAGGTTCTCAATTCGTCGTATATAAGTAGTTTTTATTTTTTATGTATGTTCGCCGAATACTCGAAAACGCCTGGACCGGTTTGGAAAATTCTTTTTTTATAAATTAGGCTATTGACTTTAACAGTCTTTGTAGGTACTTATAGTTCAATACAAATAATTATAATTGATTTTAATAAATGGATATATAATTTTTACATTAAAATAGGTAGTATCAAAGTTTATTTCCAAATTCTGTCTTCTGATGACTTCTGGCACTAAAAGTTACGTTACCCCGTTAATTTTAGCTGAGGCTGAGGTGATTTTGTTTGAAATCTATAAAAAGATAGAAAAAGGATTTAGAACTCTGTAATCAATTTGGCGACTTGATAAGTAATTTAGTAAAGATAAAGGTACTGAATGTAATTAGGCACGTACCTATATCTACCTCATTAACTAAGGAGGTGATATCTACAGTGGCAAAACAGGTAGGTACATTAAACTTAATCTTCGAAATTGCCTAATAACACACATTTTTGCATTAATATCGCGTGTATTTTAGACTAAATCAGTATACCTACCTGACATTTGATAAAGAGATTTATAAAAGAGTATTTTAAAGTAGACAGTCGAGTGTTGTGGTTCCCTTCGAAAATTTTGATTACAAGACCCTTACAATATCGTGCAGTGTAACGAATTAATATTCTAATGTATAATCAATGGAAACGTACGAAGGGCGAGGCGTGGAGGCGGGGTAGCCGCGCCGCTGCAAGAAAAATTAATGCGGGCGGCGCGCGGGAGGGGGGCATGGGTGTGCTAGAACGAGACCGCAACATACACCTCCCTCGCTCCCACAACGAGATAACCGACAAGGAAAAATAATGCACCTAAAATTCCTTCGTTTTATGAACAATCGTATTGTTTGCTTTTTTATGTTATTATGAGGGTGACCTTGATTTTAAGCCCCGAAATTTCGATGCAAGTGGGAGCTGTTAAAAACAAAATATCGAAACACACAAATTGGTGTATTCTTTTCAATACACTGGCGTTTTTAAAAACACACCTACGCACTTATGTTTTCGTCGGTAAACAATGTAATCAGAAAATGATTGCTAAAATATGCGTTACTTATATCGGAATTGTTTTTATGCCATGGAAGGAATGATATACAATAGATACACCTACCTATCTTTGAAAACTGCTAGGTACGTTGACCTAATGTATTTCATAAGTAACGATTTATCTTTTAATCATGTTATCAACATCATTAAGTATACTAACCTACCTACAATATTATATACCTACCTAGGTAACTATGTACAATAATACACCTATTATTTTAATAATGGGTTACCAATTAAAATTGTTGTTTGAATAATATTATTGTTATTTGAATAGCTCAATCAAAGTTATTTATCTTGATAGATGAATATGAACTACTTATCAATAATAATATTTTAATACTTAAGTGATCTTCTACCTAAAATACCTGTCGCCGATACGTACCTAAAATTGTTAATTATATCAAAATGTAGAATAAGATTTCACCTACAAATGGTACAACCATGGATTTAAACATACATATAACAGCAATTTTCTACGCAACTATGTATTAACAATGTAAGTAAGTATAGCTGTGGGCTGTGGTTATGGACGAAAGGGATTTTGCTTTTGGCTCCTATAAAATTTAAGTACGTTTTAGTTAACTATAAAACAAAAATTCAACCTACATAAAATCAAGTCCCCTAAGGTCAATTAGAAAGCTGTTCTTAAAAAAACGTTTTTCAATCAGAAAATAAAATGTTTTAGTTCTATGCTGTTTTGGCACATGTAAAACTGCCTTTAGCCGAAAAATTACTTTGAAACAAAGTCCTAATACATGTATTTATTGACTCAAACGTTTAAATACGTCATTGTGATAGTTATAATTAATTTTAAAATTACATATTAATAAACATGCTAATTTCTTGATTATTTAGATTATTTTATGAATAAAAGGATTTAAAATTATTATTCTTTCGCGGGCTATTTTAAACTTGTTGTTTTCCTACTAGATGGCGTTAATAAGTTTTAATCTACTCGATACTAGATGGCGCTTATAAACATACAAAAGCCCGGCAAAATTCGAAAGTTGCAATTTTATAAAGTAAAAACACGTAACGGAAAAATAGGAGCAGTGGCTATATCAAGCCACTGCTGGGCAGAAGGAAAACTATTTAGAAGAGGAAAAAACTCATTACGCAATCTCGAAAACTAAGTTCTACCGGTCTGAAACTTCGCATGGGGGGTTATTATGACAATCGCGAGCTGTAAGAATTTTTGTCTTTTTGTAGATTTTTTTTTCTTATTGGTATTTGGGTCTGAACATGAAACTTGGTATATATACATAGAATCTTTGGGAGTAAATATGCTTTTATCGCGATATTCTAAACTTATATAATATAATAATATAAATAAATAATAATAAATAAATCATTAATTTCAGGTAACAGTCTTATAAATAAGTACAGACCCATATAAAATAGATACCTTACAGACTAACATACATATTATTATAGATAATATTTTATTGAATTTAAGTTAATTTTTAGGATTTTCTGTCTTCGGTCTCGCCTCCCTATAGCGTCGGTATACAATGCCGGCGGGCCAGAAATCTGCCGAGAAGAACATGTCCTTTAGCGTCGCTGGAATCCGGAGCACGTAGGACTTAAAGTTCGTCTTCCTTTGGGATTCCAGTTCCATTAGTTCGAGGCTGATGCCTAGCTTCTCCTGTTCCAACCGTTTCCGGCCGTTGGTCTTAATGTACTCTTGTACGTCGTTGCTAGTTGTACTTTTACTGATAATAACACCACTTAGGGTCAATTCACACGTACCACAACCACACCACGTCGTCGCAGCGACAAAATGTGGTCGAGCTGTGGTTACGTGTGAATAGTGTCGCGGCGGCTTTTTGCAGTTGCGTTGTGGCAACCACATCGGCAAAATGTCGATGTGGCCGCGGTACCGCCGCCGGTGGTGTTGGCTTTGCCGTCGCGATGTGGTTGCGATGTGGTCGCGATGTGGTCGTATTACACAGGTGGTCGATAACAACGGCAAAATGTGGTACGTGTGAATTGCAATATTCATTTTCAATACAAAATATACGCCCGACCACATCGCGTCGTCGTTGTGGTGTGGTTGTGGTACGTGTGAATTGACCCTTACTAACCAATTAACCACACTGCTAGTTTTAAAATGAAACTATTATGTAACTTGCATCTTATTTTGACGATTTCAAACCCTTACAAATATTATTGATGTAATTTGGCAGTAAAAAATATGAGAATCTTGGAACATTGGCTACTTTTAGGGTTCTGTATTTATCTCGATCTTGAATTTACTACTACTATTCAAACATGTCTTAGGATCATGGATGATTTACTTTTTCAGTAAGATTAAGAAATTCCCGCGAAAATTGGGTTTATCAAATCATCCTACGACAAACATAGGTAGGTTATGTAGGTATAATAAAATCCAAAGATTTAATTTCAATAAAAAAACTTAATTTTATTATTTCTTATTACTAGCTATTTACACAATGTATTTATGCTCGCAATCAATAACCTACTGACATTTCATTAACAGTTTTGCCATAGGAAATAAGTAAGAAAATGTCATTTCAATCCCCGGTAGCCGACAGATGTCCCTGATGGAATGATTCTCATTAAAGACCGGGCCGGCGCGTGCCAAGTACTGTCGGCTGCATAATAGCAGACCCACCGTAGAGCTCCAAAACGGCTGTTATAAGAATGTTTTCTTGAGCAAGATTCTAGGCACCTGCTTTAGTTGAAGTTTAAAATCTTTTAACTCATGAATTTATCAAACAAAAATTATTAGAATGAAAATATTTCAATAATAGTAATTTTAGAACTCTATGGTGGGTCTGCAATTATGCTGCTGATTGTAAGTACGTAGCCCGGACGGGGCACGGATATGACACGTAAGTCCATACATGGAGCGGTGTTGGCTTAGTGGTAGATACCTCGACTTTCATTCCGAAGGTCGTGAGTTCGAATCTCGGCCGGCCGTGCACCAATGGATTTTTCTTAAGAAAAAATTATGTGCGCTAACCGACATTGCTCTTACTGTAAAGGAAAACATCGTGATGAAACCCGCGGCTTGGTTGGTTCCAGAAGTTTTGACAAGTTCTAGATTGTAGTAGGTGCTGGGCAAGCCTACTCCATCCTCACGCAAAAAGGACCCAATTAAAAAGGGTTTAATTGCGGAAAACAGCCCATATACAAATACAAGTCCATATATTTTGTATGAAGCAATTTATATAGCACCGTGCATGATCCGTGTCCCGTCCGTGCCCGGACGACCCGGCGGCTGATAACCCGGTGGAATATAAACGTGCAGCACGGACGGGCTCGGCCCGACCTGGGGTTCTATTTTTGAATCGCTCGTGTGGCCTAGCTTCGTCGTATACGCCTACAAGTCATAGTCGACTTCCAAGTCGCTTGACACCGATTTTCTGTATTCTAAAATCGTTCGTCGTCGAAATTTGAATTTTTATATTTAAAACCGGTAATTACCGAGGAACATCCGAAATAATCCCAAAAGATATAAATATTGTTCAAAGATCGTTTCCAAATGTTTGACTATAATAATAATTGTTTGATGTTTATTCTACTACTCGCCTGTCGGCGACGAGTGGTGGAGACCACTTGTTACGATCGAGCGATTCAAAAATAGCGAATTTCCGATGTCGAACGAATATCAGTAGAAAATAGGGTTCCCGGACACAGCCCTGTCTAGTGAGAATCATCCCTAACCACTGGGCGCAGTCAACCCTTTATTTAACAGTAACAGATATAACTCTAACATCGTCGTAAGGTTTGTCCGTCTTCGGGTTAGTTTTGACGCTGCCTATGTTCTGGACCACCTCCATGCCTTTCACTACACGACCGAACACGGTGTGTTTCTTGTCTAACCAGGGCTGGAATTATAAGATAATTATTTTTAGTGTTTTAATTCATTTTAATTATATTTTATTTTGTAGTATACTATCTCGTGTAGTTTTATGTTAAACTAGCAGCGCCCCGCGGTTTAACCCGCGTAAGTTCCAATACCGTGGATATATTAAAATAAAAAGTAAAAAAAGCCTTCCTCGATAAATAGACTATCCAACACAAAAATAATTTTTCAATTCGAACTAGTAGTTCCTAAGATTAGCGCATTCAAACTAACTCTTCAGCTTTATAATATAAGTATAGATTTATTATGCACTAGCTTTCAACCGCGACTTCGTACACGTAGTAGTTGAATTTTTACACAATAGATAGATAACTTTATTTGTACAACACAGTAAGGAACATATAAATACACAAAGCAAAGTAAAGTAATCTAAGTGTAAGCAATCTTAGTGGATGCCTACCTACGCCATAATAGCTATCTATATTCAATAAGTCCATTGGTTTGAACTGTGCGTTGATACATTAGTCAGTCAGTACTTTAAATTGTATTTTATACATACAGAAACATAAACATCAAGATACGTACCGTAGGTGCTAAGGTAATAAAGAACTGGCTTCCATTAGTGTTAGGTCCAGCGTTCGCCATGCTCATAGTGTAAGGTCGGTCGTGCTTCAAGTGTGCACGGAACTCGTCACCAAACTCGCCACCCCATATACTCTCGCCACCCGTCCCCGTACCTATAACATTTTAAACAGGTTCACGCCCATCGGCTCCCCTAACGAATCCCCTACTTCCGACGGGCTAGAACTTTGTAACGGCCGTCGGGACCCTCAGGGCAACCATGGGCCGAGGATAAAAATTATGTCCACCCATTATGTCCTCTGTGAAGGGAGAAAATTATTTTGTCCACCTACCAAAGCACGGCAAAAGGGGAACGGATAAGTATATCCCCATTTGACATTACATGTGAACCTCTGTGTGGACATATATTCCCCGCCTATAATATATCCGTATAGTATATCCACCCTTGCGCCCATGCTCGGGGGGTGGACAAAATTGACAGAGGGAAAGACTATTTTGTTCTTTCCCTGTGGATAAAATGTCTCCGGCCATGCTTGCTCTGCTGCTGGAGACGACAGGCTAATTTAAAATTAGATCGTAGCGCCTCTCGGATTGATTTCACTTGTTTATTTGATTTTATTTTTATCTAGTCGGGTCGGACCTGAATAACTAGTAGTTCGCCCCGAACTGAGACCTCACGAGTTTTTTTCAGCGTTTATTATATTTCAGCGTAAAGTACTAAAATGTATAATATAACGACGAAAGACTCCAAATACGACAGGTCTATCTTATTTGAATGATAGGTGCCTAGTATCGCTATTATCTGACATTGGATGATTTAGAGAATCCAAACACGATAGGCATAACTTGTTGTTGTTGTTAAGTTCTAAAAGCATAGGCCAGCTCAATCATCACACCCTGGACATCCGTTGACTCTTTATTTTTACTCAAGACATTTTGAATGTGTCCAACATAATATCCAGAAGATAGTAATTCCTTTCCTTAATTCCTTATGTATCTACTTATCATAATGTTACGTAAGAGGAAACGAGAAGACAAGCTCGAGAACGAGAATATATTAGAGAAGTTTGACACCAATATGTCCTGTAATAAGTCCCTAAACTAAAATATAACAAGTCAATAAAAATTATAAAAAAATTAGTCACAAATTTTATAATTATCAGAGTCTCTAGATCGGCTAGAACCGAACATTTCTACTATTTGATACTATCCACCACTATTATTGTAAAACAGCCCATGATTATGAAATAAATAATTATAGGAAATGAAGCAAAGAGAGTTCGGACGATTTGGGGCAAAGTAATAAATGTCTATAAATTTTAAATTTAAATAAATTTGGATTAAGAATATTGTAAATAGTAAGCGTGTTACATTGTGAATTTCCTTCGTTATTTTTCTTTTGCAATCACAATGTAACACGCTTACTATTTAAGTACAATATTCTTAAGCCAAATTTATTAGATTTTATTTTCTATTTTTTAGTTGGACTTTTTTTATTAAAGCGTGTTTTTTTTAGTTTTTTATTTTATTAATTTAATTTATACTTTTTGGTCTTTGATAACGAAATATGTTAGATCAGACCCTGGTTACTATTGAAAGACAAACTACTCGTCAAGACGATTCTAACGAGCCTAAACTCGATGAGGTTGTGTCGTTTCATTGCGAAATTCCTATGACCACCTTTCAGTTCCATCATCAGACCCTGGTTACCATTGAAAGACAAACTACCCGTCAAGGCGATTCTAACGAGCCCAAACTCGATGGGGTTCTGTAGTTTCATTGCGAAGTTCCTATGACCACCTTCCAGTTCCATCATCAGACCCTGGTCACCATTGAAAGACAAACTACTCGTCAAGACGATTCTAACGAGCCCGAACTCGATGGGGTTGTGTCGTTTCATTGCGAAGTTCCTATGACCACCTTCCAGTTCCATCATCAGACCCTGGTTACCATTGAAAGACAAACTACTCGTCAAGGCGATTCTTGACGAGTAGTTTGAATGAATGAACTATGAAGTATGGATAATGAGATAATTCCTGCAGATTCCCTCCAGCTCTATCATCAGATCAGTTCCATGGTACCATATTATTGTCACCGAAGTTACGCACTTTCATTTGATACCCCACTCGGGTATATTTGCAGTATAGTTTGTGTGCCATATAGGTAGATCCCCTTTTGGACCCCTATCTCCGTAACCCCCTGACCGATCCTGCTCATGTTCGAACTTAAAAATTCTATGGACCTCAACTACTTGTATACCAAAAATCATGAAGATCAGAGCAACGGTACTCAAGTTATCGTCGAACAAACATACAAACATACAAACATACGAGCGACCGACCCTTCTCAACACTAGACCTCTCTCGCTTCGCTCGTTCGGTCAATTATTTTATTTATTACCAGCAGCGCTCCGCGGTTTCACCCGCGTATCTCCCGATCCCGTGGGAATATCGGGATAAAAAGTAGCCTATGTAACTTCCAGTTTCTTCAAAATCGATCCAGTAGTATCGGAGCCTATTCGTTACAAACAAACAGAAAAACAAAAAAAAATTCTTCATTATTATTTTGGTGTAGATTTGTTTTATTTATAAATTAAATTAAGATCAGACTATCTAAAAATATGAACTATAAAAATAAGATGTACAGTATGGGTCATAGGTAAATTATCAGTTTGCTACAATAATACTATCAACAAGTATTGGATTACGACCTTCTTCTAATAGACGTTACACACAAACCTAAATACTTGAATTAAAAGTACTCAGTGTGATTATTATTTTCAACATGTTAGCTATGTATTTAGTTGTGTGAGTGGTATAAGCCGTCACCCGCTACACCAACCGACGTGGGTTCGATCCACAGGTTACGTTGTTATAATGTTCAAATATTGCTGCACAGGATTGTAAACGTTACTGTGGGCAGAGACTTTTGACCGTGGATTGTACAAACCAGTAGGATCTCCGGTCTGCACCATAAACCCCTTGATGACCCGATGGAAGACATGCCCGTTGTAGTATCCGTTCCGTGCGTGGACACAGAAGTTCTCCACAGTCTTGGGGACGTCCTTGCCGAACAGACGCAGGTGGATGTCTCCGAGGGATGTGTGGAGGATCGCTTGCTCGTACAGACGCTGGACCCCTGGGAATTTAAATTGGGTTTATTTTAATTTAATAGTTAAATATATAATACCTGTGGCTGACTATTAACGGAAGCCTTTAACAGTTAATCTCCCTTACCGGATGCCCTAGTTCAGGGGAACAAAAGCAAATTTATTTATTACTAGCGACCCGCTCCGGCTTCGCACGGCTATATTATGCATGTATTATACATATAAAACTTCCTCTTGAATTACTCTATCTACTAAAAAAAACCGCATCAAAATCCGTTGCGTAGTTTTAAAGATTTAGGCATACAAAGGGATATAGGGACATAGGGACAGAGAAAGCGACTTTGTTTTATACTATGTAGTGATGTAAATAATTTCCTTGAGATAGCACAAGGCTTTAGAATACTACTTTTTGACCCACTTCAAAAAAAGGTGGAGGTTCTAAATTCCTCGCGTAATTTTTTTTTATGTGACGCAGGTCGAAAAGGCATACTTTGCTAGGCTTATTATTTGTCTAAATAGTTTAATTTTCTCACCTTGCCCTTCCGTAGCAGATATAATATCTTCTTTGGAAGGTTTCTCATTAAATATATCTCGATCAGCATCAGGACTCTTGATGTCATCGGGGCTCCGTCTCGAGAACATATAGAATCTATTCTTCTTGTAAGCAGTACAGAATAATGTTGGATCGGTTTTAACGTTGAGCAGTGTTGGGTTCTCTGAGCCCTCCATTTCCATTGTTGCTGCCACTTTTGATTGGTTCGTTCTACCCTGGAAAATTTATGAAAAAAACATTTCAATTAAATTTCAATGTAACAATAGAACTTTGAAGACTATATTTAAGAGATTTTAATATTTTTTTAAAGAGGAAAAAAGTCTGTACTTTGAAGAAAATTAAGAAAAAATTATCTTATGGGACTTAGAACAAAAATGTATAGTTTAGATATTTACCTGAAATAAGGCCAAATGCAAGGGTCGCAGGTTCTCCGGCTTCCCAATGATGGTGACGCAGCGGTTTGTGTGGAGGTTCACCACCTAAACAATATAAAAAAAAATATACATAAATACGATGTACCTGCATGTGGATAGATTTACATCAAACTTGGTATACATTGATTCATTGACAGTAACATAGGCTACTTTTTTATCTCAATATTTCCACGGGATCGGGAGTTACGCGGGTGAAACCGTGGACCTAGTACGCTGGTATATTATAAGAGGCTTATTCCCTTATGAATTCGTTTAGACAGGATATATATTTTAAACTAGCTTTTGCCCGCGACTTCGTCCGCTAAATGTCAAAAATGGACTAAGGAATCTTGTTGTCCCATACAAATTCCCCCCCCCCCTTTTCACCCCCTAAAGGGTAAAATTTCGGATAATCCATTCTTAACGGATGCCTACGTCATACAAAGAACACACCCTCTAAGTTTCAAGTCTCTACGATCAGCGGTTTAGGCTATGCGTTAATCCGTCAGTCAGTCATTCAGGACAAAGCATTTTATTTATATGTATAAATAGAAGATAACAATAAACACAGAGAAATACAACTATAATGGACTAAAACGGCATCTAATAGCTTATACACACGTCCCGATTTGGTCGGGTCCGACATCAGTGTTGCCACATTTCATTTCGACAAATCTGTATCGATAAGTGAAAAAATCTGTGTAAAATCTGTATGAGAACAGCTATAATTGTATAAAATCTGGACTATTCATAATCGTAGACAGAGAATAAATAGTTATTCTCTGTCTACGCTCCATAATACCTAATATTACAAATGAATAGTCCAGATTTTATACAATTATAGCTCATATAGATTTTACACAGATTTTTTCATTTATCTATACAGATTTGTCGAATTGAAATGTGGCAACACTGATGTCGGACCCGACCAAATCGGGACGTGTGTATAAGCCCTAAATCTCATTTATTGATCAAAATAAATGTTTGTTTATAAAATAAATTAGGATATATTCAGAACTAGCTGCGCCCCGCGGTTTCACCCGCGTAACATTTTTTTCTGCGCAACTTGTTGATTTTGTTATTTCATAAGAACCTTCTCCAATCTGCTAAAAAAGAATTAGCGAAATTGGTCCAGCCGTTCACCCGTGATGCGTTAACCAAGGAAAATAGGGATTTATATTTATACATAATAGATGATGATCAGAATCGTGAGTGACGTGAATATAACTTTGAGGTACAGTTTGTTACATACACACAATTGTATACATATGCACATCAAGTTTTGTATTTAGTTGTAGGTATAGTTAAGTATTTTAGGTTATTCTGTGTGTATGTATCTGGCATGAATAAACTTATTTCTATTCTATTCTATAAAATACCTTAGCTCCCAGCATGGTTCCATAGACAATGAAGTGTCCGCTCGCGTCGAACAGTACGTTGGCGAGTTGGGACCATTCAGACTTGTCTAGGTCACGTTCTGTTGCCATTCTACACATAACAATCATAAAAAAATATTATTTAAAAACAAATAAAAATAAGTATATCATTCCAGGATAAAAAATAGCCTATGTTACTCCCAAGGATTAAATATATCTTAGTTTATTTATTCAATTCCTGCCCTTTTTTATGTAATTATTCAATACCAGTCTTAAAATCTCAATTAATATAACAAATTGTTAATATATCTTTATATACGTAGCGCAGCGAATGTTGGCCTCTGATGGAAAGTAGAAGGGGTATGCGCAGAACTCAATTTTCATATAAATATCGAGTTCTGCGCATACCCCTTCCACTTACCGCAGAGATCACCATTCGCTGCGCGAGGTATACCAAGTTTCATTAAAATCGGTCCAGTAGTTTCCGATCCTATTAGTTACAAAAAAATATTCTACTTTTCCCATAGATGTAGATTTAAACTTGTAGACTTCAATTGCCTTACCTCCGTCCGAACTCCATGTTGGGCAGCTGCTGCGTCTGATGCTGCAACTCCTGGAACCGCTGCAGGCTCTCGTCCAGCACCTTGTGGAGCCGCCCTGACAGGAAATGGAACACACGCACCTATCATGACCAACATAAATGAATTTAATTTATTATTTGTACTTGTATACGACCTAAACGTCTTTAGATCGGTCTTTTTTGCGTGAGAAAGGAAAGTATGCTTGCCCAGTACTACCCTCTCAGCTTAGTCGACCATGTCCAGAGTAAAGAACTTGAAAACTCAGCTGTCGATTTCATCACGATGTTTTCCTTCACAGTAAGAGCAATCCTATCCTATCCTACTAATATTATAAACGTGAAAGTTTGTGTGTTTGTGCCTCCTCCTTCAGCGCAAAAACTACCGAAACGATTGCATTGAAACTCGTCATGTAGATAGCTAGAAACCTGGATTAACACACAGGCTACTTTTTATCCCGATATTTCCACGGGCACAGCGCCGCGGTTGCACCCGCGTAAGTCCCGATCCCTTGGAAATATCGTAAAGCTTATACGGTATTCTAGGACGTCAGCTATCTACATACTAAGTTTCATCTCAATCAGCCCAGCCCGATTGCAACGCCATAGAAGGTTGCGGGTTCGATTCCCGTTTTCAACAAATATTTATATGGCCCTTTGGACTTTGTTTTAAATGTAAGTAGTTATTTAATTTGTTATGAAGAATATTTTATTCTTTTGTTACTGAAACGAGAAAATAAATTACTAAAAACTAACATCTACATGGTAAATATCCCGTTTAAAATAAATAAAAAACCAGAATATTCACCTTAAATAACTAAACCTTACCTTTCTATCCAAACTTATAGTGGCCATCTTCTTCCCGTCCGGAGAGAATGCCAAAGACGTCGGATAAGTTTTATTCTTAACGAAATCAAATAAATCCGTATCCAATTTGGACGTAAATGTAACATTCCTCGGGTACTGATACTCGTGTTTCGGTCCCGTCCAGTATTCGACGATGCCTGCCTTGTCGACGGAGACGGCGGCTTCGTACACGGGGTTGTATTTGATGGTGGCTACTGGGTTCTGGTGGAGAGTCTCGAAGGTGTGGAGTGGTGTGCTTGAAGTCTGCGTGCCGTCGAATATGTGGATCTTGTTTGTGTTCTTTTCTGAACTGGAAATGTGGAAAATAATGGCATTTTTTTATCGAAAAACATCCAACAACAAAAATTGCTTTGTTTGTGTCTATCCTGCAACTAATTTGCAGGATAGACAAACAAAAAATGTTCATGGGTGTCTTCTGGGTGTCATCTTGGGTTAGTCGGAGCGGAGCTATACACGGTGTAACAAGGGGAGAACCATACAAAGATAATGTAAACATTAGACTTTGAAAAAAAATATTACTTTAATGATTTTATTTTGAGTTTTATAAATTTAAGACTCTGATTGGTGTTAGGGTACAAAAGGTCCACTATTGAACTTGATTCACAAAAAAAGGCAGAATCGCAGACCTGATTGGCTGTAATTGCGAAGTTCAGAGTGAAATCTGATTTTGACTAAAATTTCACTAAAGTCCAAATTGAACTACTAAATATTGCAGAACATACAGGGGGGTTAAATCGATAGGCACTGAGGTCCCCCACTCCCCAGCAACCGATGATCCACCCCCCTTGTTACACCGTGTATAGATTTTAAACAGATTTTTTTTGTAACATATTCATAAGGAAAACGTCGTAAAGAAACCCGCGGCTTAGTTGGTGTATTGATGAGTTCTTTCCACTGGACATAGTCGACTAAGCTGAGAGGGCAGTACAGGAGCCTACTCTACCCTAGAGGTATAGTTTTATTTCATTCCTTAGTGGACGCCATTGCGACGTCGCTGGCTACGTATCCATAGCTACTTCTGGCTACCCTAGATCGCCAATGGCTACTGTCTGTCACAAGAAAATGAGAGCGTCCTTACTCGTTAGCGACCCATTGCACACTGAGTGAGTGAGGCGCAGCTTACTAATCATTTTACTGAATATTGTGGCTATGTGTCACCAAGACGCCAGAGTATCCAGTCTCCACAAAGGGCCACGTCGTTCATGGTTACGCTTCCAAACTGGCGACGTCGCCACACCATTAGTCGCGAGTTAACTTCCATACATTTCAATACGAATTAGTTGGATACGTAGCCAGCGACATCGCCATGGGGCGTCCCGGTGAGATAGGGCTAGACTAAGACTTAGACTAAATAACGGTAAATAAACTCACATTGCTAATGCAGATATAGGGTCTCCAGCTGAGTGTACCCACTCTGTGCAATATGGTTCAAAGTCTATTGATATCATGTTGATCATGTCTGAAATTAAATTGGTTATTATATTTTTAGAAAAGTTTTTTTGGAAGAATTTGCATTGAATAGACTTTGAATTCCATGGTAATATTGGGATAAAAAAACCGGCCAAGTGCGAGTCGCGCATGAAAGGTTTCATACCATGTTGTATAAGCCCCACTTAATATTTTTTTTGTATTTGTTGTAATAGCGGCAACAGAATAACATAATCTGTGAAAATTTCAACTCTCTATCTATTACAGTCATGAGATACAGCCTGGTGACAGACATATGGACAGACAGACAGTGGAGGCCTAGTAATAGGGTTCAGTTTGTACCCCTCGGGTACAGAAACGGAAAAATAGATTATGTACTCCTCCGAGTTCAACGTATCTTCATACAAAAGTTTCATAGACTCAGTCATACATACCAAAGTTAACAACATCGAATATCTTGACAGTTTTCTCAGTAGATGCAGTACAGAGCAGTGATCCCGTTGTGTTTGTGGAGATGTGTGTGATGGGAGCGAGGTGACATCGGAAATGTTTCACAAATTCAATACCTTCCTCCTATAAGTTGAAGAGAGTGTTTATTAGCAGACATACTGACATCTTACCATTTGTCCGCCACAAATAAATAAAATAAAAATTCCACACATCTTGTGTTATAGGTGCTAGGCAACTGATATACTACATAATATTATATACTTCTCTTTTGTAAATATATACTTATAAATCTTATATTACATAGAAACAACAGGACCACAGACAAATATCTAAGCATAAATACTTGTCTGAGGCGGGAATCGAACCCGCAACCCTGTGTGTGGCAGTCCGGCATCGGCATGGTGATAGCTGATAGCTGACCAAGTGTTAAAGAACTTGAGAGCATGAAGGAGTGGTCTGAATCTTCCGATTTTTCAGTATTTCTCACCATTTGCATGAAGGATCAGGTGGAATGTTTTGACTATCAAAATTTCTTATGAATCTTTAACTGATTTTATATTTCTAAACTGGCAACCTTTTTTTTGCTTCTTTTATATTCATTGCATATTGACCAATTTAGTTTTTTAATACAATACGACTTGTAGTTTGTTCAGATTCTTAGGTACCTAATTGTCAGGTACAAGCAGTGAACAGAACACATCTCGTAAGTCTAGCCAGTTGATTATTCTCTCATGACTTTAAAGGAAAGTCTGCTGGATTTTCAGGGAATCATACCCTTAAAATCCCACCCAAAAATTATTCATAAACAAGTAATAAGTTATAACTTTGAAACTTTGATCTTTGTATGTGGCATTGTAGCCCCAAAGTACTGAAAATTCAAAGTAATTAGCTTTTGAAGTTTAGAAGTAAACATACCATCTTCTTCCAGAACTTCAAGTGTCCATCCTGACTGGCTGTGACCACAAAGTCAGTCTTTGTAACCAATATGTGTGTAACAACGTCACGGTGCATATAACTGAACTCGTACGTTTCAGACGATGGCAGGTTTTCTAAGTAGAGAGATTCGAACTCTAGCACTGTAAAAAAAACAATTTACTAAGCTAAAACCCTTGAAAATAGTGTCAAAAACATGAAAATTTACTCTGTTGTATTATCACTTTTATAACCATTGTTGAGTTATATCTACGCAGAGTTTTCGTTATATAGTGGTAATGAAAATACCTTTTCGTTTTTTGGGTTTGGGTTGAACAGCCTCCGACGGCATGGGTCCAATCCAGCCATCATCATCGCCAGCTTCTTCTTCAGGTTTCTCTGACTCGTTCGCTCTTTTTTCGGTAGACATGATGTTTTGTAGAGGAAGATTCAGTTATGTTAGTAAAGTTTTAGTGTTGAGAAAGTTGTAAATACAATCGTTTTGAGAAAAATTAAGTAAAATACAGAAAATCGCACAGCCAGCAACCACACAACAACAAAAACGAACAAATAAACTTTGACAGTAAAGAGTTTAAAGACAGTGGCAGAAAAATAAAATAAAAACTAAATACCGGAATCAACAACTTTCTTTTTTACTAAACCGGTAATATTCGTAAAATCGGTAAATTGGTTAAGGTGAAATGATGTCAAACTATAGTAACTGACAAATTATCTCATTGGTGTATAAATTTGACAACTTATTTCATTGGGTAAACTTAGATTCGAAAACAATCGTCATTGGTTGAGTTAAAATTCATAGACAAATAAGGCACGTTCTCAATTGTTAGTTTTATAATATAATTTTAAATAAATATTAGTTTTTCCTTGAAAAACACTTTCTAAATGGCTTTAAAAACGATTTAGATGCCCATAAAATATTTAAAGTATCCGTATATTCAATAAATTCAGTAAAATTATAGCTTTGTCGAGTCACGTTACAGAAAGTTCAAACTTTTTTAATTTGTTTTCTTGTCTATGACAACAATGTCTTTTACGAATTCGTAGTGATGGTGGCTGGCTTCCTTGCAAACGAGGCGTCCTAAATTACAACTAATTTGTAAATCTTGATAACTATTCGGTCGTAAAACGATCAGTAATTCTGTGACTAAAGTGCTCAAGAAGTATCAAAGCCAATCGGTAAGTGCAAAGTGCAATGTTGATTGTGAAACCGCGCGCTACCGGTAGCTCTACACGTGGTTTAGTTATCCCGACTTCTACGGTTGTTACGTTTGTAATTCACTGTAATTATTGTGGAATTCGTCTTCGAAGTGCTCCCCAAGAACGTATTCAAGAGAAATTGTTTTACACGTAGGAGTCTACATAGCTAATAGGTTGTTTATTGAACGTGGTCTTTTTGACAAGCGGTGACTCGCTGACACACATTCATTACGAGGTAAATTCATAAAAAATCCATTTTCAGTAGCGTTCTAGTTGATAAATGTTAAAGAATCATCATTTATAACCATTACATTTATTGCCTAACTTAGTGTAAAAACTTAGTGTAGTGCAGGTTTGCTATTCGTTTTGCTTTCGCCGTGACGCATCAGAGGTACCTTTACAGTTAGAATTTACGAACAAACATAGATATAAGTACCTATAACTAGTTTATGTAGATCACAAACTTGTACAAAGATGGTTAGACAAAGAAAAGGGCAAGTTCCATAGGTTATGTTTTAAGTATTTAGTACCTATAGATACCACAGAAGGTACATCTGCCTATGTGGTACCTATAACAATTCCATCAATATACTACGCATGTGTGCCATGTTATACTAAACTTGTTTCTCCCAATTCTATAAATTGAGGTTTTATTATACATACTAGTTGCGTCTGGCGGTTTTACCCGCGCAAGCCCTGATCATGTGGTGTTAAAAGTAACCTGCTTTATGCTAGGGCTCCGCATACAAACATTAATCACTTGCAATTAGTAGTTTTAGATGTGGTCTTAGGGGGAATAAATGACAAACACCCTTACAAACTTTTGCTTAAATAATGTGAGAGTGAGATGAGTCTTGGCTTAGTGGATGGTACTTTTACTTCCAATCACAATTTCGTTGGTTTGAATCTCAATGCAAGCCATGCACCGATGACATTTTTGACATATGTTTTGTGCACATTAAACACATTGTCAAGTAACTAACATGCCATAAAACTCACCACGGCCCAAAGACATGGTATTTTCACCAATCACTGTGGCGGTGGCTAAAGACCAGCCTGCGATGCAGAAGGTTGTGGGTTGCGCCTCAAACAAATATTTTAATTACAGATATTTGTATTTGGGTCTAGTTGTTTCTGTATATATAAAAATGTATATTTTTGCAAAAGAAAAAGTATTCATCCATTATCTAGTCTCCTAACACAAGCCTAGTTGCTTTAACTTAAGCTGTAAAATTTGGCAATATTTATTAGTGTATCTAACTGCTAACACCCTTCTTTATGATGAGGACTGTATCAGGACATTAATAACATTAACTTTATTAATTTATAGGATTCTATACAGCTTTTCTATTTGCAATATTTAAATGAAATCCTCTTCTGCTTGACTAAACTCATAGAAGCCATAACAAGAATATCTGGGTTCATTCCTATTAATCCTGTTAGTATACATAGCTCATAACTACAATACTAACTATATTCCTACCACTAAAGTTATTTAATATTCGATATTTACTATTTTTTTTATATTGTGGAGGTTGATATTTCTTTTTGAACAAGCTTCATTTTCAACTACTAGTTGATGAAACTTAATAATAATGATAAGCTGAATCCTTAGCAGTAACATACGACTGTGTTGTACCCCTATATTCCCACAGAAATGGGACTTAAGCAGGTGGAATCGCAGACCACTGCTAGCTGCTGCTTTAAAATCAAGCATTTATCTTTTAATCTCAAGTTTGTCTCTTCCCTGTTTAAAGTCAAATTACTTGAGATTAGGATGATTTGCACCGGGGTGTAGTCCCAAAGTGTGGAAAAAGACATGGGTTCTGAATTTCTTGTAGGTAAAACCACAGCATAATAATCACTGGTTTCTCCTTGCCTATTAATTATTCATATAATTTTCTCCTCTACTTAGCACTTTGATTGCATTCTTGTCAAATTAATGTGATGTAGGGATGTAATGTGGCTATAACTTTTCATTAAAATTACTAATTGTATGTCTTATGAATTACCTCAAGTTTCGATTGCATGCTCACTTGTATACATGTGACATATTTAATGTCAAGAAACTCAGCCATTTTGCTAAAATGGATACTTTAAAGTCAGGAATAAGGATACACGACAAAACTTGACACTAGACACTTGATGTATACATCGAGTGTCTACGTGTGTCCACCGCCGCGACATCAAAAATTGCTACAGTGTGGACGCTATCGACACTAGTGTCGACATTTGTGTCGAGTGCCAGTGTCGTCGTGTATCCTTAGCATTACAGATGTCAATAAACTCAACCATTTAGCAAAAATAACTAGGTTACATTTATCAGGAATTTTAGCCATAGAGATGTCAATAAACTCAGCCATTTAGTCAAAAATATGACTCTCAGTTTCTAAGGAATTTCAAACAATGGCTTTTGCTCAGATTCGCTTTTTTTTCTAAACTAGTTTCGAATCGCTGGATACGGCGCGGGCGCTGAGATCTAATTCTATGGTCAAACAACCTTTTTTTTTCTTTTTTATTGCCTTTTCACGACGAAGGGTAAATTTTTTGCCTATATATGGCCTATACAGCCTCTTTGTCGAGTTTATTATACATCTTTCCAATTTTTTAATCCTATAGCAAATTGGGTCTGTTATCTATCTGGAACTAGCCATAGGCATAGTTTACACTATTACATATTTATGTTAAAAATGTATGAAACAACTATGTTTTCTCCTAATTTAAAGAGCTATAAAATTAACTAATTCATCATTTAAAGTTCGTGAATCTTCAAGGAACTTATTATCGTCTTCCGCACAAGATGTTTCAAAGTAAATGTTAATTAGAAACTATGGTTGAACAGGTATTTCATTCCGAGAATTTATTCTTGTATTTAAATTGTTGGAAACAGTTTGTCATTCATAAATGTTTAATTAATTCAGTAGCACCTTGGTATATGTATGGCAAATAATTTGTTAGATAACATAAAATTAATATTCTTTTTCGAGTTTAATCCATGTTAGGGCTCATATAAACACAGGATCAGAATTTAAAGGACCGGTTTTATTGGATGGTAATTTTCACAATTGCAGCTGTATTTCGGAAAATTAACCGGATTGTGTATTTTTCGGATCTAAAATACTGTCGCGTGTGTGAACACGCTCATACTGCTAATAATGCAAGTATAGATAGAGACAGTACATACCTACCTGGTCAATTCCTGTCAAATAAAATCTATTCATCTTGACCATCTTGATTTATCATTTAAAGTAGCCATTTTCTTTTGTATTGTGTTATTTTTATTAATTTTGTGAAAGTTATTCTATTTATTTTTAATCTAAAGATACTGATCTCAGATTAGGTGTAATAAGACAAGTCTTCATTACGACCAAGGTAAATCAAGTTTTTTAAAAGCTCATGACATACCTACCTACTTTATCTTTTCTTACGAAAAGGAATATCTTTTAAAAGACAGCCATAATATGTTTGGTCCGGAAATCTGTCCTAGGCTCAATCAAACCTACTCAACTTGGCACAAAATCCGCCACTATTTACACATAATTCTTTTTACCCGACTAAACCAAAAAGAGGGCTATGTTTTTAGCTTACATGTAGGTATGTTCTCGCATAACTTCTATTAGAATTCGGCGTGAAATGTTCTAACTTCGTTTATCTCTAAATGGAAACAATCACGACTCGCCCGCGACGCTTGCCTATTACTTGCTTAATGACTTTCTAGTTGCTTTCACTTATCAGCGTTCTGTAGTTTTTCTTTTTTTAAGTTATTGGTATTTGTTACGGCGAGATGACTGCGTAGTTTGATGCTAGTGATGGCTAAGGAGGTACTTTAGGTGCGTCACGAATTTTGGGATTTCCTGTACTTAATCTTCTGAAACATACTATCTACAACTATCAGCGCCCGCCCGCGTTAAATCCCGATCTCTTTGGAATATCGAACTCCAAACTTTCAAACTCCATCAAACTCGTGCAGTTTGGCGGGAATTTTATTTTTAAGAAAAATGTGCACATTCATATCTAAACATACAAACATACATTCATATTCCAGTAATTTCATATTTAAACTATAAAAAATTAACTTGTTAAATTATTCTGGTCGTAGACGCATCTACTCTACTTACTGACTCCTCTAAATATTATGTAGAGGGGTATGAAGTAAGATAGTGTTATATTTTTCTTTTATATATTTTAATTTGTTATCTTGCAAGTAGAATAGAGTAATAAATCTATATTTATAAAGGCAATACGACACGTACGTACAGCTATGTTTTTAGATCAAGGACAGCCTACATGGAGGTCAGCCCTTATGAGCACTATGCCTACTCTAATGTACACTTTGAATTATTTAAATGAATTACTAGTTGATATACGGAGCTTAGCACGAATATTATACTATAACAAACCTTCCCTTTGAAGTTAGTAAACTATATCAAAAATAACACTGAATTTTCAAGTAAATTGTGAAATTAACGTGCAAGCAGACAGGCCCAGAGTAGATAATTTTAAAACAAAATATTTAATTTATTTTATATTTAATAGTGACTGCAAATAAGCACTCTATTTATTTTGCTGATGTTTTTTCTTTATAAAAAATATAGTTTCAGACTTAAAAAAATTCAAAGGAAAAAATAGCATCTTTTCAACAAAATTATTTATTTAAAATACTAATAATATACTAGTGAAATAAAATCCATAGACAATTTGAATGATCCATAAATGAATTTATTTCCTAACATGATGGAAATAATATCCAAACTTACATACTATTGTATGAAGTTGAGATACATTTTAAAAACGAATTAATGATTAATTTATAAACTAGACACACTTAAACAGTAACTATAATTATTATTATTTAATACTAAACCATTGATACTTCAAATATAGCTTGTAAATTTTGAATTTATGAGTTAATTCTAACAGAATTGCGATGCAGTTGTCCCAACTGGCCTTCCATTAGGATTTCAGCAATGGCTTTTTTAGCATAAATCCGTTGTGTTGCATCCATCTTTCTGAGATCAGCGGCCCAAGCTTGAGCCCAATAGTAACAGTTGTCCGTGTTATTTTGTTCAGGAGGTTCTTGGTACCAGATGTAAGGTTCTTCGGGCTCATGTTCCGTTAACTCGGTGATGACGCTCACGTTGGGTCTCACAGTTTTGCTGGTGTGTTTTAGTCGAGGTTTCACATCGATCTCTTCGATAGGTTTTGCTTCTTCTTGATCGTTGTGGCTTTCAGACTGAAAAAATATAAGTTGGATTGACTTTATTATAAAGAATAAACAAATGTTTGATACATCTGACTCCAGGGTCAGGACCTCCTCGTTGATTGAGAGGTGCCCACTCTGGAAGTTAATACTTACGGTGCTAGCTTGTTCAAAATCTTCAGTTGCATCTCCATCTTCTTCCATATTTTGTTCTGAAGAATCGTCCCTAGGTGCGCCTCCAGCCGCAGGAGGCCGCCTAAGTCCTCTCAAGAAACTGAGCTCATTGTAGTACCATAACTTCGGCTCATAAACCTCTCCCATTTTAAGATATCGCACAACTTTCCTTAATTCTTTACGGAAGTTGGTTCTCAAAGCGTTTAACCTCTTTTTTACATCATTCTCAGTTGCGTGGGGAAATTTTTCCTGATATTTTATTAGTAAAGTCATATAGGCTTTTGTCTTCTTGAATTTGTTGTAGTAGTCTTTATCTTGTGTGTCCCACAAGAGGGGTAGGCTGCGATATAAACGCAGAAATTCAGATAAGTGATCTTTATCGACTTGTCTGTATCCATATTCGTTATCCATTATAATTTACCTACCCTGTAAAATAGAAATATGTATGCCTGTAGGTATAATTCAGTCAGTCAATGCTATACCCAAATGGTTTTTTACTTGGTCCTAATATTTTGTACCATGTTCCTAATTTGTACTTATCTCCCTTAATCCTAACTTTATTTTGATAATTCATTGTTAAAATTCACAGTAAGTGACACTCAATGCTGTTTTAATAACCTAAATAACGCTAAACATCGCGTTTTCTTACAATCTAGATCTCAAAACATTCTAAAATCATTCAAGTTTACATACCAAGTAAAGGTATTGAACAAAATTTATCTATTTCAACTTATGACGATACAACTTGTTCAATACGCTGGAACAACCACCTCAATAGTATTGAGCGTCCGCCATTTTGCTTGCTTGAAGTGGCTTGAACAAATATTGTCTATGGGTTGCCATGTCTCGGTACGTCGCGCGCGTCTTGTTAAAAACCGATCCGGCTTGTACCAACCGTACAACATAAACCGAACCTTCGTATTTGTTCACAATCGTCCCGTCAAGTTTGCGCTAAGTCCGGCTTAACCGCGCGAAGATTTAAACAATCACTTAAATATATTTGATTGAAGCAGGTACTTAGAACTTCTGCATTTTCCTAAGTTGCTACTTTTTAATAGTTTTTATTTACGAGTTTACTATTATATTATATTGAGTTTGCAATAATCGCCACATAATTGCACATGATTTCAATGCTGCTATAATAAAGTAGAACGCAAATCAATCGACAACATTAATAAAATCTGTTATCAATTCATCACTGTGCGTCACGATACATAGAAACTAGACGTCTCAGTTACACATATTAGAAGAGTTGTAGGTGTAAAAGAGAAGGAAGGGACGAACGACCTCTCGCATATCGAGGTCAGGGGTAAGGTTACGCTGATTTCGTTGTCTCTTCGGTCAACATATCATCACCTACGTCCTTCCTACGCTCATTGAAAAACACCCTGAAGGCTAATTCTTGTAAATAACATTGTTCAAATTACATTGCAAAATACCCTCAATGTCAGCTTTTGGTATTCTCAAGAATATTTTTTTGCAATCGAAAGGATATTGCAATGAAATTTGAACAATTTATTTAGGAGAAATTGGTCTTCTGATCTAATTCTTTGATGTAGGTAATATTCATTTTTATAGAACTTTTTAACTTTGTTACAAATTTCTTAAGGAAAATCTTTCAATTTTTTTTTTTCTAGACGAATTCCACAATAAAGTAAGTATAATAGTAGTAATAAAAGTAAGTAAAAAAGTCCAAAATAAAGTAGATAAGCCACAATTTCATTTGGTAGGCGTCCAATTAATTATAATGTTTATTACAGCGATGAGTTCGAGCGTATGCTACAAGTGCAACCGGACAGGGCACTTCGCCCGCGAGTGTACGCAGGGCGGAGCGCCCCGCGACTCTGGCTTCAGTCGCCAGCGGGAAAAGTGCTTCAAATGCAATCGCACCGGACACTTCGCGAGGGACTGCAAGGAAGAAGCTGACCGTTGCTACAGGTAAAAAATGCAAAAAAAATATGCCTAGCTGGTTTCTGGATGTAACTTTCATAAGTCAACGCTTGATCCCTATATCTCATGATAAATGCCGTTGCTCTCGTGTGACTTCTAGACCCCTCCAACGAGATTTCCTGACGATATTTCACTTAGTTCATGGTTTGTTAGAATTGATAATAATGGTCCCAAATCAATATGCACAATCATAAAAACTCCACTACTTGCAATATGAGACGCATACGCACTGATTTCAGAACCTGTAGTAGTGCTACATATTGCTATTTAACATGACTTTATTTTCTGAATTAACTAAATTGATAAATTAAGAATCCGTTTATCGCTGTCGTATCATATTCTTGTGAATTAAAAGTAATTTATATTCGCGACTAATGACATGTTTCTTAATGTGACCCTGAACAAACATTGACCTGAGCCTGTGTAACAAGGTCACGTTAGTCAAGTTATCTATCGATGAGTCGGTGTAGCAACACACTTGATTGAAGTACATAATATGGATGGACTGTTTGTATTACAGATGTAACGGCACGGGACACATAGCGCGTGAGTGCGCGCAGAGTCCCGACGAGCCGTCGTGCTACAACTGCAACAAGACGGGGCATATCGCGCGGAACTGCCCGGAGGGCGGGCGCGACAACTCGAACCAGACGTGCTACAACTGCAACAAGTCCGGGCACATCTCGCGCAACTGCCCCGACGGCACCAAGACCTGCTACGTGTGTGGCAAGCCGGGGCATATCTCGCGCGACTGCGACGAGGAGCGGAACTAACAGACCGCGTCCACTTGCGTCGCTCGCGTCGTTACTTACACCGACCGCCTCGCTCGCTCTCGACGACGACGCTCGACAGACACCCCCCGCGGCAACGGCTACGGCTCGCACATATACGTACATATGCGCTAATATCAAATAAATTATTATAAACTATGATGCCACGCACGGACGATAAGCAAAGGACGCGATATCGGTATCGGTATACAAAGGAATTATATAAATTAGAAGCAGCAGAGTTACATTATTATGACTGATGAAGATGAGTATGAGTTTATAATTAAAAATGTTGACTTGTATATAGGTCTCCAGGCGAGATGCGCTCGATAGTTTAATGTTTGTTCTAGCACATGAAAGAAACGAAAACATTGTGTTTTAATTAAATAAAATCATTTAATAATCGTGTTCGCTGTTGATTGATGAACTAGCGAACTTACATATTATTAGCATGCAGATGTATTAATATATTTTGTACAGATGTTTTTGTCAAGAGATAAATTGGATGCTGGCGTACAATGAGTTTTCAATGAAGAGTGGAGACCCCGGAGTGACCTGAACCCCGATCGTTTCTCTTTTTATTTACTTAGATTCCATTCTTAGAGTCGCTTCACTCTTGCATACATTGCTACTTGAGACGACTCACATGTTATCACTACTTCATTATTAGTGAATTATTATATAATAATACTTATAGATCAATTCCTTTGTTTATGAGATCCTGCTAATTTGTGGATGATCCTGTGGTTATATAATACATCAATCAGAACAGTTGTTTATGTTGTTATCCATGTCGATGTGCCTCTTGTAACACTTAATTATAATTAAAGTTATTCAGCCTACAGTGGGAGATGAGTAATATAAATCTTGCCTTATTATTGTACAATATTTCCATCCTGACCTCTTTTTAATACAACTATTATACAGATAATGGCATAAGTAATTATATCTCCCCAAATCTTTTAAAATAATAATCTATAGATAGTCGAGTCAATATAATAATATCCAGACTACATATTATGAATTAGATATAGATTTATTTTTAAGTTTCCATAATTCCAAAATCATAATTAGTTTGTTAATGTTGATTGCCGATCATCACAATCTTGTGGTGTGAGTCTTCATGACACGCAAATTGTGGCTAATTGTAGTAGATGAAAGTAAGGCGTATAACTTAATTTTCTATTACGAATAAAGGTGAGCCGTTTTTTATGAATTCAGGTAGTTGTTTTTTCCTTAGTACGAGTTTTTTTAGTTAGTAGAACCTTTGAAATGAACCCTTAGTTTTATTCTGTACTTATCAATAATATCTGCGGGTGCGCTCCGACCTCGTAAGCATCACCTCGGACGTTGGACGTAAAAGCACATGAGTTTTGACAGCCCAGAACAACGTTAGGCTTAGTCTTCTTTACTCATGTGGTAAAAGCATGATTTTATCAGCTACATAAAATAATAAAAATAGGTACCTACGTACAAATAGTCTACTCATGTGCAAATAGTATTTTTTTTATTGAAATTCGAAAACCGTTGAAATATTGCTGAAGTAACATACTGTTTGGAGGAAATTTTAAAATTCCCGCCTGTTGTAGATTCGTTAGCTACCAACGTTCAGAAACAAATTACCGATCCGGCTGTTTTTGAGTCGCCGGATATACAGTCCGGTTAGCGTGGCAACATTTTACGGAAATTACCGATTTTTCACGCACTAGCCCCCAGCCGGGCGTGGTGTATTGCGTTTGCGCGAGGAACATTCGCATTTTTCTTGAATGAAGTGAGTAATGGGCCGTTGTTAACGTACTTGTTTGTTTATTTTAAATTAGCTTATTTTTCAATGAATTCCTACAGTTTTAATTAGAATTATGTAAGTTAAGGTTGTGAACGTGATCAATGATTAAGTTTCAGTGAGTTTTATTTAATAATTACAAGAAAAACGAAGTGTTTTCATGGGCGTTAACTTCAGGTTAAGTAAGTTATTAACTTGTTATTAGATTAAAATTAAAAGGTCTGACGACTAACTATTTCCTAATTTAATATTCTATTGATCTTCCACATCTTTACGACAAAATACCGAAGCAATAACACGCGTATCCGCTTTGTAAAACATAAAAATCCAACCGCTCTCATTTGGCATAGAACCCTGGTTTTAACTTTACAAAATTAGCTGTTACTGACCTATATAATACTATGCCAAGCACCGGTTCAGACTCCTCTAGTGCCTAACATTATAAACTGGTTTACAGGTGTAAATAAAGACTGAAAAATGAATCTCATTCTGCTATTTTACATATTATCGGCGTCAGTACCATGTTTGACGCAAGATTATGTACCACCTACGTATAATCCGGATAGCCAAGCGAGTCCCACCGACTACTACAATCCCAACAGCCAAGATCCTAGATATGACAACCCATATGACCCGAACAGAAGATACCAGGGGAAGTATGACCAAACTCAGTACGATTCAAACAGGAATCAGTTTGATCCGAAGAGAAACCAATTTGATTACGACCAGAGGTTTAACCAGTTTGATAATCGTAATGATCCGAAGTACCAAAACCCCTACAGCACCGAGAATACTCCTAAATCATGGGATGGAAGTAGAACTTCATACAAAAGTGCAGCGGCTCCATTAGAAAATGACAATGTGATTATAAATGAAGCGTAAGTAATAAGCATTTTATTAATAAATTATTAAAAACTAGCACATAGAATACTGCAGGTAAAATCAACTTTTGAACTTAAACCAATTTCAAAATAATTATTATAAAACATATCTTAACAAAAACAACTTGAATCTGACGTCTGACAAAGCAGTTCACATTGATATTTTGAAAAACCTCTTATCACTACTTTTAACCTCTTATAACTATTTTAAATCCCTCAGTACTATTTTAATATCTCTCACCACTATTTTAAATCACTCACCACTATTTTGAAACCTTTCACCACTATTTTAAATCTCTCACCACTATTTTGAATCTTTCACTACTATTTTGAACCTCTTATCACTACTTTAAACCTCTTTTAACTAGTTTAAATCCCTCGGTACTATTTTAAAATCTCTCACCACTATTTTAAAATCTCACCACTATTTTAAATCTCTCACCACTATTTTGAACCTTTCACTACTATTTTAAATCTCTGCCCACTATTTTAGATCCCTCACGACTATTTTAAATCCCTCATGACTATTTTAAATCCCTCACCACTATTTTAAAATCCCTCGTCACTATTTTAAATCTCTCGTCACTATTTAAAATCTCTCCCTACTAATTTAAATCTTTCATAACAAATCCACAGGACCTACTTCATAGTAGCCTCCCGTATGGTCCGACCGGGCCAAATCTACAAGATCTCAGCCAACATCCTCCAGGCCCTCACTCAGATGACCATAAGGGCATCGATATCTTGCAATGGAGTTGAGATAGCTGACATGGAACAGAGAGTCAAGCAGGGTGTGCCTGAGATAATCAATATGAGGGTAAGTTACTGCCTACTAGTAAACATAGAAAGCTGTTTATTTTTAGTTTTAGTAGAGCTGCTCTTACAGAATCCATTAGTCATTGCATTTGCACTTGTATACGGGCTGTTTTGCAATTAGACCTCTTTAGTTGGGTCCTTTTTGCGTGTGGTTCCACTTGTCAGCGGGAGAACCAGCCCAGCTCCTCCATAAATTAAATTTTGCCACTAGATAGATAGATAAACACTTTATTTGTACAACACACAAAACGTTGAAAAAAATCAAAGAGGACAAGAAAGCTTATTAAATTGTACAAACAGGCGACCTTATCGCTTAAAGCGATTTCTTCCAGGCAACCTTATGATGACACTATCACTAGATGTGGTTTCTCAAAAAATTTTGGAAGGCTATTGATGTCACCTATTGTCCTGAAGGAGTCTAATTTTCGCTAGTACCATGCAACCCATGAGTCATTTAATGTTTATTTTTATGTTTATTATTTTCGCAAAGCAGACAGTTAACAATACAGTTTAAGATACCTACATAAAATTAAGTCTACACACCATTTTCCAGCAGTTTCAATCAAAAGGAGTTACAACCTATCTGTTAGAAGGCAAGAAGCTACAGAGCTTCTTTTTGTTAGAGAAGGTTAAGGATAAATTAGCAAAAATGTTTGTAACGTCTTTTGCTAATACTATTCCATAAAGTCGCATTGTCATTATCACTACATAGTATAAAATAAAGTCGCTTTCTCTGTCCCTATATCCCTATGTATGCTTAAATCTTTAAAACTACGCAACGGATTTTCATGCGGTTTTTTTAATAGATAGAGTGATTCAAGAGGAAGGTTTATATGTATAATACATGCATAATATAGCCGTGCGAAGCCGGAGCGGGTCGTATTTAGTAAAGTAGTAAGTGACCTCTAAAAAAACTGGCCAAGTGCGAGTCGGACTTGCACACGAAAGGTTCTGTAGGATTATATTCTCTGTATAGTATTTGTTCCTAAAGCAGCAACAGAAATACATCATCTGTGAAAATTGCAATTGTCTATACGGTTCATGAGATACAGCCCGGTGACAGACAGTGGATCCCGTTATTGCCCTTTGCGTACGGAACCTAGATAATAGTATTAATAAATAAATATTGCAGGACATTCCACATATCGCCATCTAGCCCCAAACTAAGTAACTATAGACTTGTGTATTGAGTGCTAGACAATGGATATACTACTTATATACTTTTCTTTTGTAATATATTTGTAATATACTTATAACTAGCGACCCGCCCCGGCTTCGCACGGCTATATTATGCATGTATTATACATATAAACCTTCCTCTTGAATCACTCTATCTATTAAAAAAAACCGCATCAAAATCCGTTGCGTAGTTTTAAAGATTTAAGCATACAAAGGGATATAGGGACAGAGAAAGCGACTTTGTTTTATTTATACTATGTAGTGATACATAGAAACAACCAGACTACAGACAAATATCTAAGCATAAATACATGTCTGAGGCGGGAATCGAACCCGCAACCCTGTGTTTGGCAGTCCGGCATGGGAACCATTGTGCCAACTGGGTCGTCATTAAACAAGGTGTAACAGCTAACCTTCATACTCTAGGTGCCAGCAACAACAGTGCCAGGCGAGTACAAGCTGCGCGTCGAAGGGCTGTACCTGGACACGCCGTTCGGCGGGCGCGCGTTCGTCAACGAGACTCAGCTCTCCTTCTCGAGGCGGTTCATGACTATATTCATACAGATGGACAAGCCTGTCTATATGCAGAGTCAAATAGGTGAGTGAGACAATACACGGTGAACTTTTTATGGGTTTTTACGCCAATGGCGGCTATAGTTTTGAAGCATGAAAATGACAGAAAACTGCAAAAATGAGCTATTCCTTTGCCAATATATTTTCTTTACAGACATTGTTTTCGATCATCTATACATATAAAATCCTTTGTCTGACTGACTGACGGATCAACGCACAGCCTAAACCACTGATCGTAGAGACCTGAAACTTGTAGGTTGTGTTCATTGTATGACGTAGGCATCCGATAAGAAAGGATTTTCCGTTTCTACCGTTTCCGAAATTAAATAAGTTTGTATGGGACAACGTGATTTTTTGGTCCAATATACTAATTCTAAAAGCTAGTATAATATAATTAAAATTAGCTATTATCTACACTAATATTAGAGACTTTTTGTTTGTTTGTTTGTAACGAATAGGCTCCGAAACTACTGGACCGATTTTTACAAAGTTATAAGATTATGTTAGTTTCATACATCATAGTTGAAATTAAATGCATCAATAACTTTGTCATGCCTGTGTATATGTAGAGACAGATTAAGGAAGCCCAAAGACGATGTTGTTCCCAAAGAATCCACCAATCAGCATGCAGTGGCTTGCCAGTGATTGGTGCATTGCGGAATCACCTAAACATGTGTAATATCACTATCACTACATAGTAAACAAAGTCGCTTTCTCTGTCCATATATCCCTATGTATGCTTCAATCTTTAAAACTATGCAACGGATTTTGATGCGGTTTTTGAAGTGAAAACTTCTTATGGCGCGTTGGGCACTTTTGTGGGTGAGCATTTTCAGCCGTTCTCGCGACAGACGACAGATTTTCTCGCGACAGATGAGATTTTACACAGATATACAGTTTTTTAATTTGGCTGTGAGTGTATTAAGACGTACATATGGTATTTTTTAACGGACGACTATGTCGGACGACTATGTCGGACGACTATGTCGGACGACTATTTGTCGGACGACTATTGACGGACGACAAATGTCGGACGACTATTTGTCGGACGACTATTGACGGACGACTATTTGTCGGACGACTCTTTGTCGGACGACTATTTTTTTTTTTCATCTAAAACTCTTTTTGCGTATGTTCTCGCGACAGATGAGATTTTACACAGATATACAGTTTTCACTTCTGCCTGCACTCCCGGAGTGCGCTGTTTTTTTTTAATAGATAGAGTGATTCAAGAGGAAGGTTTATATAAAATATAGCCGTGCGAAGCCGGAGCGGGTCGCTAGTCTATACATATAATAAAGGAAGCGAGGACATAAAGCTTGTACTTAGAAGCAAAAAATAAAAAAAACCGGCCACATACGGGTTGAATTCGCGCACGAAGGGTTTAGTACCATTAAATAAATAAATATTTCAGGACATATTACACATCGCCATCCAGCCCCAAGCTAAGCAACTTAATGCTTGTGTTATGGGTGCCAGATAACGGATAAACTACTTATATACTTTTTTTTTTGTAAATATATACATATTATACATATAGGAAACACAGAGACATGTACCGAAATTCTGATTCTGTGGTGCGAACTGCTGTTGGCGACACTAAGCCCTTCCCTGTTACCGTTGGAGTTCACCAGGGTTCCGTCCTAAGCCCGTTCCTGTTCAGCGTAATATTGGATGCACTGTCCGTTGCCATCAGGGATGCACACGAGCAGCCTCCATGGCTGCTCATGTACGCTGATGATATTGCGCTGGCGGATTCGGATAAGGGGCGGCTGGTCCAACGTGTACACACGTGGAAGGAGTCGCTTGAGAACGGCGGTTTGCAACTGAATGTGGCGAAGACAGAGTACTTGGCTTGCAATACCACAGATCCCACACCTGTCTGCGTAGACGGTCATATGGTCGAGCGGACAGACCAGTTTAAGTACTTGGGGTCTGTGCTTCGCGCGTCCGGCGACATCGATTACGACGTCAAGTCACGCATTTCAGCGGCTTGGGCCAAGTGGCGTGAGGTGACTGGTGTCATTTGCGACCCCAAAATGCCGATTAAACTAAAGGGACAGGTCTATAAAACCATCATTAGACCTGTCCTTTTGTATGGTAGTGAGGCGTGGCCGGTGCTTGAGCGACATAAGCAGGAGCTGCGTGTCACGGAGATGAAGATGTTGCGCTGGATGTGTGGAGTGACGCGAAAGGATCGCGTCAGGAACTCCCGCATCCGGGGCAGCCTTCATGTCCGAGACATTGCAGATAAATTGCAAGAGTGTCGCTTACGCTGGTACGGCCACGTCTTGCGAAAACCGGCTAGTTACGTGGGGAACAAATGTCTTGCCATGGCGCCTCCGCCGGGTCGTGGCAGACTGGGTAGACCCAAGAAGTGCTGGCTTGACGTCGTAAAGGGTGATATGCGTGCAAATGGCCTTACAACCCAGGATGCCGAAGATCGTGCGAAGTGGAGGCGTAAAAGTAGGAAAGCGGACCCTGGGCTCCCGAGAGGGATGCAACCGGGAACATCGCTCGGATGATGATGATGATACATATAGGAAACACCCAGAACCAGAAACAAGAATTTATGGTCAGCATAAATACTTGTTCCCGGCGGGAATCGAACCCGCAACCTTCTGCGTCGCAGTCGGGTGTTCGCCCGACGCGCCACAGAGGTCGTCATTATATTATATTTTTAGTATTTCTTGTTATAGCAGCAATAGAAATAGATCATTTGTGAAAATTTCAATTTACTAGCTATCACGGATGAGATACAGCCTGGTGACAGACAGACAGTAAAGTCTTAGTAACAGGGTCCCGTTTTTACCGTTTGGGTACGGAACCCTAAAATGAGATATTAGCGCTTGTACTTCCATTAGCATTAATTTTAACCAAAGTAATCGTCTTAGTCAAGTGGTGCATCGTATCTTATACTATAAATAAAAATTGAAATGTTATTGGTAATCAATCAAGTGACTACTTGAGAAGGGCTTGGCCGATTTGTCTATTTCTGTTTTAAATGCCAGTAACGGTACGAATTCGTTGTTTTAGTAGACAGAAATGATGGAAAAGTTACCCAGAAAATATTCAAATATGAGAGAAACTAAAACGTCCTTTTTTACCTGACTGCAGAGAAAGGCTTATGTTTTTCGCGCCTATCTATGTATTTTTGTTTCATTCTTTATTCCCCCATATCTTCCAAACTATTGATGGATTTCTTTAATTAAGAGGAAAGGGTACCGGGCGCTCTCTCCATACTTAAACGTAGTCGGCTGTTTCGTTTGTTTTTTTTTTAATTTTTTAAATCTTAATTTCTATGATAATAAGAAAATGAAAAAAAACTAAGACATAGTCATGATCATGGCAGTTATAGGTTTTATACAACAAAAATATTTGTGCTAGTGTCATTATCCAGAGAGGAAACAGTCGACTACGTTTGTATGGAGAGAGCGCAGGTACCCTTTCACCTTAAGGTATCGTTAGATTCGTCTAATTATTTCAATGTAATATTTCAGTACGTTTCCGCGTGATCCCAATAAACACGGAGCTGAAGGCGTTCGGTCGGGCGATCGATGTTTACATCCTCGATCCGAATAGACGGATCATGAAGAGGTGGCTCTCGAGACAGGTAACATTGACATCGTTGAGATCGAAGACGTCTGTGGCGCGGTAGTAGAATTCGGGTGACGGAAACTTTATCCAGTTCGATTCCCGCTGTCGTTCAAATATTTATTTCTGTAAACAAATATTAGCTGTGGTCTAGGTGTATAAGTATGTATAATAAGTATTTATTTACAAAAAAATATAAATTCATTTGACTGACTGACTGCCATATCAGTATCTGTATATCAGCCCACAGCTCAAACGAACGGACTTATTGAGCTGAAAGACATATACACGCTGTAACAAGGGGGGTTGTTCATCGGTGGCTCCTCAGTATCAATTTAACCCCCCTATATGTTCTTTAATATTCGGTGGTTCAAAAGTTATTTGGGCTTTAATGAAATTTTAGTCAAAATCTGATTTAAAACCTGAACTTCGCAATTACACCTGCTATAGCTGTAATAAATTAGGCAATTATTTGCTTTAAATTCAATTTACGACCAAAGTGCCGCGTTCCAGGAATGCCATCTGCGGCTACTCTTCATCTCGTTTTTCCCACAAGAATGTAGCTGAAACCGCGGGGCACAACAAGCAATGTAAAATAACACTGTTTTGTTAGCATTCATAATGAAAATATGATGCACTCTATAACATTGGAGTAATTTCGATTCAACAACAGGCATTGTGTCATGTGAGCTTTTGTTAGCCAACTATATTTAATGATGGCTATGCTTTTGTTAAATACTATATACATATATAAGGTTGTTTTAAAACTTCTAGAGTTACATGCAAAGAGTTATCTCTTTCTATTTAAAATCCCTGAATCTTATGTATCGTCAGTTATTGTTAATAGTATGATTTTTTCGTACCTGTTATTAGACAGAAGGGAAATCCTTGCCTGATGATATGTTTGTTTTGTTCCGTTCCGTTTCCCTTATTTAAAAAAAAAACAAATTTGTCATACAACCAGGCAAACTGATAGGCGACACCGATTTATGGTAAAAATTCCAGATATACCCGCACTTTCGCGAACACAAACGTTTCGAACACAAACGTTCGTAACGTAGCAAACTATACGTTATTCCTCATTCGTACAGCAAGGGATTGGAATTAGTTGCCAGCGTCTGTCTTCCTGACGTGTATAACTTATGGGTCTTCAAGTCGCGAGTGAATAGATATCTTCTAGGAACGCGTGCTACATCTTAAGCCGCATCGTCACTTACCATTAGGACGGGTGTGATAGTGGTCAAACGATGACTTATCATTTGTCAAAAAAAGTTGTTCGACAGCCGGAATCAAGCCCGCAACCGCAACCTTGTGCATTGCAGGCGGGTGTTCGCTTACCGCACCACTGACGTCGTCAAATCAAATGAGTGTTTTTCACATTGATGTAAATTTATTCTAAACGAAACGAACGGAATACTTTCTTATAATATAGTAATTTAACTATTGTTTTTTGTACAGAGTAACTTCGGTACAGTAAGCCTACAGTATCCGATGTCAGACCAGCCGCTGTTCGGTGAATGGACGATCAGGGTGGAGGCGCTCGGGCAGATTGAGGAGACGCAGTTCCTCGTCGAGGAGTACTATCAGACCAGATATGAGGTCAGATACTGCTATATCTTCTATCATATTGTATCTATTCATATTTATTATACAGGAAAAAAGTACAAAAGTCTGTACATAAATTAAATAAAAAAACAAAAACTAAAAAAAACTTAAAAGTAAAAAATAATCTATTTCGGGTCACTAAGACAGCAGATAACTTAAACATAAGTACTAACTTGGAAGTCGGACTTTTATGGGGCTACCCCTGAGGAATCACCTTTCAAACACAAAAAGAATAACCTCAATTGGTTAAGCCGTCTTCGAATGATCGTGTAACATACATACAAAATAAAACATACAGACGAATTGAGAACCTCCTCCTTTTTTTAAAACAGTTACAAACTAGTCTATGGGTTTAAAATAAGTAGTTTTTAAATCATAAATTGAATGCCGCACAAAAACATATTGAAATGATAAACATGAAATAGAAACAATGTTTTGATGAAATAATTGAATCATGTTTGTTTAACACAGGTGAACGTGACAATGCCAGCGTTTTTCTTCAACACGGAACCATTTATCCACGGACGTATAATGGCGAACTACACCTCGGGAGCCCCGGTCCGCGGCAACTTGACGCTCAAGGCGACTGTACGACCCATACCGCAGTATCGGCCTACGTATTATACACAGGCAAGTATAATCTAACCTAAAGGACAGGTCGGAAGAGTTAGATAGATAAATTCTTTATTGTTAAACCTCTTCTATTATATATTTAATTTCTAACATAAATTCCTCCTAAAAAAAGCAATAACAATATGGCACAATGGGCGGCCTTATAAAAAAATCCATCTAGCCCCAAGCTAAGTAACTAGACTTTTTTTTACTGGTGCTAGACAACGGATATACTACTTATACTTATAATTTTCTTTTGTAAATATATACTTATAATACATAGAAACAACCAGATCACAGACAAATATCTAAGCATAAATACTTGTCTGAGGCGGGAATCGAACCCGCAACCCTGTGTTTGGCAGTCCGGCATGGCCGTTGTGCCAATTGGTGCGTCATATCGCTAAAAGCGATCTCTAGAAGAGTTCTAGTTCCACTGCCGTCTTCCTACCTCCACTCGCGTCCTTCGAAGGCCCTGCTTATTTGGGGGTCATCAAGTCACAAGTGTATAGGTATCTTCTAAGTAAGCGTGCTACATCTTAGGCCGCATCGTCACTTATTAGTTATCGGGTTAGATAGTGGTCAAACGACTTATATCTACACTAAAATAACGTATAACTATTATAACATAACTAATTTTGTTTGTTTGTAACGAATAGGCTCTAAAACTACTGTATCGATTTCAAAAATTATTACACGTGAAACCGAGAGGCGTAGCTATATTAATAAAACACTAACAAATCAATCGTATGAATTACTAGACTGATGTTTCGGTGGAGATGTATAGATTGTGAGTATAATGTTCCATTTGAACAGGGTCAATACAACAATCGAGGTCAGTTTGGAGGTGTCGGCTACGGAAACAACCAGTATACTAGAGGTAAGTTGATCTATATAATATACTCTTAATCAAACTGAATTTTCGTATTATATTCAGCTTTCGTCCGTCAGTATGTTGATACTCGTCTACAGGTCTTTTTTTTCAAGCTTGGTTACAAATTACGACTTTTTTGTCGTCGAAGATTATATTTCGTGGGGTAGTTTTCCCCAAAAAGAGGCTATTGATAACCTCCACCTTATGAGATGCTATTTCGATGATTATTTTTTTATTTTAAAGGTAATAACTTCAAGTTAATCTCATAAAAAATAGGCGAAGATTTTATGCAAGATTTGAGCATAATAGCTCCTTAGTGCAGTAAACTGCTCACTTTTAGATATCTACAGTGAAATTGACCCTTTAACTAATAGGTAGGGATGAATGTAACATTTACAAATTTTCTCAAATGTAGTCTAGGGCTATTTTTTTGTACTTCGTCTGTTTGCAGAACCACTCTGAACTCTCTACTCTCTATTCTTAATTAAATACATATGTTTTGAAATGATTCCTCCTCGCTACAGTACGTCCGAACTACAACCCGTATATCTACAACGAGTCAGGCTACCAGTCGGTGTACGAGCCAGGCTCCATGGCACACGAGACCCAGCACCGTCCCGGGCAGCCTAACCAGCTCGACCAGTCCGACTGGTGGTACGATCCCCAGAAGGTCGTCACTAGGATGTTTAACTTCGTGAGTACTGACACTAGATATCCTGCAATATTTATTATTTAGCAACAAAAAGAATGCGCGTAAAATCTACGTACGTGTCTTTCATTATCTCACGCTCTGCGCAAAGGCAGACACTATAATTACATTATTACTTTATCACTATCAAATCGTTTACCTCAGTTCATGGTATTAGCTACACTCCAACATCCTAGCTGAAAAGATTCCTATATTACGTTATTCTTACACTATCAAATCTTTTACCTCAGTTAAAAGAATTTAATATTCACCAACATTCTGTTGATTTCAATTTTGATGCTGTTCAAAAAGATGCAAAAATAAGCAAATTCTGCGAAAAAGGAAAATATATATTTGTTAAAAACTTGATGTTTAAAGAAAGAAGTTAAATCTTTTCTTACTTGTTTTAGGATGAAAAATACCCGTTCTGGATGCCGAAGCCGGACCCGACGGAGTACGCCCTCAACAACAATCAGAACCCAAATTACAACACTTATACTACAACAACAACGTATTACAATAACAAAAACTATGAGAATAGAGATCAACTGCCTTATCTCAGATTTGTAAGTATTTTTCACTTTACAGGGCCGCTCTAGAGACATCCACTGAGGTAAAATCTGACAAAATCTAAAACGCACCTTCACTCCAATCATTTTTGCGTTTGGTATATGAAGGCTGGCGGTCCAAATCGAAGGAACAGCGTTTACAGTGCTAACGAACAAATCTCGTAGTCCGAAATTGTAAGCGCTACGCACATGGAATATCCTAAATGACCGTAGCCAGTGCGTAAATGATACCAGTAATCAATGGGAGCAAGTCAAGGTTATAGCATTTCCACTGAAGACCTTTCTAGACGCAGCTGCCAGCTGGCACCTCTGCCTCAAACGCCAAACTTGGCCAATCTAGGCGACTTGTCCAATCCCACCATATCTGACTTTTGTTATCGACTGTACATACATACTTTCCAATTTATCCCCCAGTTCAACGGCACATACGACTTCAAATACCCGATGTCGGAACTGGCCCAACTGGTCCCTACCCTAGACGGAGTGGAAGTCATCATCACAGCGTCAGTTGGAGACCCGTTCCTCAACGACGTGATCGAAGGCTACAGCGTGGCGAGGATATTCAACTCGTCACTCGCAGTCAGCTTCCTCGGTGGCAGTCCGCAGGTCTTCAAGCCGGCTATGCCTTTTGATGTTTACGTAAGTCTACTTATAGGAACTCTAGAACTTCATTTTCTAACTACTAAAATCATTATTAGGCTTTTAAACTAGGCTTAATTTTATAAACCATACCAACTAACCACCAACCAACTTTTGTAACCATACCTTTATATATTTATTTTCCGTTTTTAAGTCCTAACTCCTGGTTAATAAGTATGCCTGGGTACATTGCTGAAGGAACACATCGTGATGAAACCCGCAGCTTAATAGGCTTCAGACATATTGAGCAGTTCTTTCCTCTGGACGTGGTGATTAAGCTGAGAGGGTGGTATAAGTGCTTGGGAAGCCTACTCCATCTAATACACGTCCTACGCACTACAGCGCTCCAAATAGAATAGATTAAAGTTGCTGGTGCTGTGTAAAAGTAAATTTACTTCACACTTTTATAGTCTGGTTTAGTTTCCAGAAGTTTGACGAAGTGTACATTTCTAGATGGTGGTGTCATACCACGACGGGTCTCCGATGCCGTCGTGGCAAGCTGCGGGCGTGTCACTAGTGGTGCAGGTGTCAGTGGAGGGACGCGGCGGGGGAGTCGAGCCGCAGTATCCCACCCTCGTGCCAGGACACGAAGCTGTATGGCATTTGAAACTGGACCTTTACAAGCTGCTTAGTAAGTTATGAGTCATTATTAGCAGAGTCAAACAATTACGTTTAATTATAAGCTTTGTTACGCTGACGCAGAGTCGGCTTTAATTCGTCTAACCGCCGGGGGAATGGCTGGATATGCACAATTTTAAAGAAATGCGTTAATTTAGACCTCATCAATCGTATCCTTCTTGTATGAGATTCTATTTGTTAATGAGAGAACCAGCTCGGCCCTTTCATAAATGCCGCTACGTGGGGTTTTATGACTTTGTGGCGCGGCTGTTAACGTATTGATGACGTTAACAGCATGTACTGTACTTTACAATCCAGGAATACGTGCGCAGCTGGCTCTTTAGTCTCTATATAAGGTCTGCATAGGGGACTAGCCTGGAGTACCCATGAGTTTCTTGTGCCTTCATCCGAATAATACCAAATGAATAAAGAAATTGTGACGTTGACTAATGTATTCCCCTCCATAGAACTGCAAAACGACCCGAACTACCGCGAGGTTCTCTCCGGCGTGACGGGTGTCCGGCTAACAGCACAGCTCCAAGACGCAGTGGGGGGACGCGCGGCCGCCGACCTGCACTTCGTGCCGCACTACACACACAGTAGGCAGCATCTGCGTGTTCGGACATCGACCTTACAGCCTAGGGTAATGTTTATTTAAACAACCTAAGATAGTAATTGATCAGCAATATTCACCCGAAAATAAGATTCAAAATAGGGTTAGAGTCAAATAATAACTTCTTGGATTTAACAATTACTTGGAAAGACAACAAATTACCCTCGAAAATTACCGTAAACCCACTCATACGGACACTATTATTCCGTCATCATCTTGTCACCCTCTCCAACATAAATTGGCGGTTTTTCGAAGCCATATACATAGATTAATGTCAGTCGCAATTTCCGCGGATGGATATGACAAACAAACAAACTTCAAACTATTTATCAAATAGCAATCGCAAAAGGATACACGCGGGTGGTTGATAATCTAATTACACAGAAACAAAAGAAGGTAGTTCGCTCACTTCTATATGCTCAACCACCAGAAGTTGTTAATAAAAATGTGAACAAAATACTCTTAAGAAACATGATGTCAACGTGGCGTTCCGGACTAACAGAACGTTTCGGCGCCTTTGCAACGGCATAGATCGTTTAAAGAATTCGAAGAAGTCCGGGGTATATCGTTTGGTTTTCGACGAGTGTAACGCAGTTTATGTGGGTCAGACAGGTCGCAGTTTTAATACCAGATATAAAGAACACATTGCCGCGTTTAGAAAAACTCTACCATTTTTTTTGCAATTGATCTTTTGTTTCTGTTTATAGGTTGGCGAGTATATAATATTCCACGTCGAGAGCAATTACTACATGGAATCTTTCAACTATGTTGTCATGTCTAAAGGAACAATACTAACCAGCTCTCAGGAAAATATGCAGGTAAAATAAGAGACATAAGTTTGTGTTTCTAACCATGGTGAACCTATGGGCTTTGAGTTTCTAATCATGGTGAACCTATGGGCTAGGATATCGCAAAGTGGCAAGCTAGTCGGTCTTTTATCGGATACATTTCAGGAAGTGTGCAACTGAACTGCACGACTTAATTTTGCCATGTCCATTTTTCCATCATACAACAAGGCAAACTGATACGATATGTAGTCATTCCCAAATAATACTGTAAGTAAGGGAATGGAATCAGTTGCTTAAAGCTAAACCATCATTTGTAAAAAAGTCCATAAGAATTCTTTTTAAAAAGTCCATTTGTATTGTAGGAGGGTATACGAACGTTTGCGGTGTCTGTGTCAGCGGAGATGGCTCCCGTAGCTACTATAGTAGTGTGGAGCACTGTGCGACGCGGACACGTGCTCGCTGACTCGCTCACGTTCCCTGTCAATGGAATCAGTAGGAATAATGTAAGTATACTCTACACTCTACAAGTCAAACATTGAAACATCCTTAACAACTAAGTTAGGATGTGTACCATAGGAACCCGCCCACCAATGTGAAGAAGGCACAAGAAATTCATGGGTTTTCTTGTCTTTATGCCCACGAAGGTCAAAAATACGAATATTAAGGCCTACTAAAGGATGCTTAATATGGATTAGTATCAGATAATCAAAATCGGAAGCAATCTTTTGCGTCAACTTGTTTAAAAATAATCTAGAACACGCCGGGCCGAAGTTAAATTACAACCGAACGCTCAGTGTCATATGAACACTAAACGCACAATAATAAAGTTGTAATATGAACGCTCGGTGTTATTTAGTTTCAGCAAGTCACTTACACTATGTAAGATGTAGATCAAAGTCGATTCAGTAAAATCTAAAACGTACATTAACATATATCTATCTCAGTTCACAGTATATATAAACAATCGCAAGCACCGTACCGGCGAGCGAGTCGAGGTGGCGATATACGGCGAACCGGGCGCCTACGTCGGACTCTCGGCCATAGACAACGCCTTCTACACCATGCAAGCTGGAAACGAACTTACTTATGCTAAGGTAATTTACCATAAACAATATTTTTTCTTACTATATGAGACTCGCTTGCGTATGTAAACTAAAGATATAGACTATTTTTTTTTTCGAGTCAACTGTACAATTATGAAATCTCACTTCAAGACAACGTCAAGAACATACTCAAATTATTGTTTATAATATACAAGCATAAAAACTAATTATGTTATCGTATACTTCTTCTTCCTGCCGCGCTAAAACCCTTTGTGGGGCAGAGAGAAAGTCTTGACTCCCTGATGATCTTGGCTTGTTCCACAATGTAAGCTTCTCCATTCGTCGCAGGTCTTCCTCCTTGCAGGGCTTTCTTGGTCGGTTCCTTGAACATTTTTGTTGTGGGGTACAATTCATCGATCCATCCTCTCCAAGTGCCCTGCCCATCTTAACCGCTGTAACAGTATATGACGATGTTAATTGATGTGACTTGCAGTATCAGAACTACTAAGGAGTGTATTTTTTTGGCGGCCAGTATATTTAGATTTATGTGTGCAGGTGATATCAAAGATGTCTCACTTCGAGGAGTCAACGAACGGTACATTCGCGTACACTTGGCACTCGCACCGTGGCGACGCTGACGAACTTGTCTACTTCCCTTCTGCTACCTTCGGAGTCGACGCTAACAGGACCTTTGAGTATGTATTATTACTATGGCATTTAAGGAGTCAAAAATGCACACAAAGAGGTATTTTTTGACAGTTTGGATAGGCTTAGAAATGACGTAAAATAGGCTAGCATTTGACATCATCTCACTCGATGGGAAGCGACGATGAGGTCGAGGATATATAATATATATAGCATGCTCGCCTAAAAAGAGAATGGCATGCCTGGACAACATGATGGAAAGCGATGAGTCACTTGGCACCATGACTTTGTCCAGGGGTTGGTGTTAAAAGCCGCCAGCTAAGGTTTACCACCGCTTCATTATGCTCCTATAGGGCTTAATGTAACGGACGAACGCAAGCAAACCTGAACCCCCAATTTTCCCAGTTTTGGCAAACCCTGAACTTATAAAATGTTAATTTCGATTGTTTTCTACAGGTATGCAGGTCTAGTAGTGTTCAGCGATGTAGCTGTGACTCGCCGGCCAAGTTTGTGCAACATATCGCTAGGCATGGCCGAGTGTCTGGAGGGAGGCTGCTATCCCGTCTCGAAGAGATGCGACGGCGCTATAGACTGTACTGATCGAACGGACGAGGCCAACTGTAAGTACCGAGTTTGTGCAACATATTGCTAGGGATACCTGCGCGTAGTGCGCGACTATAAGATACCTGGTTACGACCGTCATTTGTTTATTTTTGCGAGCGCCTTTTGTTTTTGTTCTAACCATTAACACTGAAAAATTGCATGCCATGGCCAAACGAACTACTGGGCCAAAGCCGTAATATAGACAACGGGATACAACAAGCTATCGTTATCGGAAATGTCATTGACTGTACAGTTCAGTTGCTAATATGTCCAGTTGCCACTGAGCCGTTTTATCTTCCACTTTATTTGTAAAATTGCTCTTTCTTGTCTGTAGGTGAACACGACAGTTCATTCGAGTTGTCCCACTTCCGTAAGTTCCGTTTCAACCGCGTCCAGCGACAATACGACAACGTGTGGTTGTGGCGTGACGTCAACATCGGCCCGCACGGACGATATGTCTTCACTGTTGATGTGCCGCAGGTATATTACCTACTACTCTACTTAACTTATTTATTGAATCGTATGATATTTCTATCGGTTTTTGAGCTCGTTTAGCATCACCACAAAAATAAGTCAATAAATAAATAATTTCCAGATCCCTGCCCACTGGACGGTGTCAGCATTTAGTATGTCGCCTACACTTGGACTTGGCATGCTGAAGGAACCGCTGCATGTAAGAATTACATTAAATATTTATTAATACATATTTTATACTAGTTGCGCTCCGCGGTTTCACCCGCGTATCCCGTGAGAATATCGTGATAAATTAAGATGAAAGCTATCCTATCTTTCAAGTTGGATCAAACTGAATACGGTGTGCAAATTTGATTAAAATCGGTTAAGTAGTTTAGGAGTCCATCGCGCAAAAACAACGTGACACGTAATTTATAGATATTATTATGACGACCCAGTTGGCACAATGGTCACCATGCCGGACTGTCAAACACAGAGTTGCGGGTTCGTTTTCCGCCTCAGACAAATATTTATGCTTAGATATTTGTCTGGTCTGGTGGTTTCAAAACCAAAAAAAATACAAAAGAAAGAAAAGTATATAAGTAGTATATCCGCTGTCTAGCACCCATAACACAAGTGTAGTTACTTAGATTGAGGCAAGATGGCGATGTGTGGATTGTCCTTAATTTTTTTTTTTATAAGCCCGTTTTGTCTTTCTGCAGGGCAAAGGCCTCCCCTCCTTCTTTCCATTCCCTTCTGTCTAGGGCAAGGGTGGGCCAATCGTTCGTGTATGAGTCTAATTCGTCAGTCCACCTCAATTTTGCTGGGTCTGTGTTGAGAATGTTTTCTACAGTACCATTATTCACTAAGGTTCAAGTCGTTGGGCGCGCGTGATTAGGGGCGGAGGGGGAGAGGTTTTTGTATGGCAATCTCGCCCTAATCACGCGCGCCCAACGACTTGAAGCTTAGTGAATAATGGCCCAGGGCTGCCATTCTGTACCGGTTTTGGCCTTTAACTCCTCATTCGTCCGGCAGACATGGCCCGCTAAATATTTTAATTTATTAATACAAATAAAAGTCCCAAGCTAATCATTTAACCCTCCCCTTATCGTCCCCGGCGCAAAGGTTCCTACAACGATAGTAGCATTCGCAACGCTAGTAGTAGGTTTTTTTTTCATTCCATTCATCATCACTACATCACTACATAGTATAAAACAAAGTAGCTTTCTCTGTCCCTATATCCCTATGTATGCTTAAATCTTTAAAACTACGCAACGGATTTTGATGCGGTTTTTTTTAATAGATAGACTGATTCAAGAGGAAGGTTTATATGTATAGTACATGCCCAATATAGCCGTGCGAGGCCGGGACGGGTCGCTAGTTATAGATAACAAAGACCCATTGTAACATACCCTAAAATCTATTTTTTTTTTTTAGTACGTCGGTGTGTTACCGTTCTTCATAAAAGTAGAAGGTCCGGACCAATGTCGTCAAGGTGAACAGATCGGTCTCCGAGTGGTCGTGTTCAACTACACGCCGCAGGACCTCGAGGCGGTCGTCGTGCTCGAAGCCTCGCCGCACTACAAGTTTGTACATGTCGACCAGAATGGTATTGTAAGTACATTAATCTATACATATGAAATGCTTTGTCCTGAATGACTGACTGACTGACAGCTCAATGCACAGGCTAAACCGCTGATCGTAGTTACCTGAAACTTGGAGGGTGTCTTGTTTATATGACGTAGACATCCGATAAGTTAGTTTGTGAACTACAGAAACCTGCCACGTTTTATGGGAACAACAGCATTTTTTTTCTGTTTTTGTATTTATTTTTATAGCAGCAACAGAAATACATCATCTGTGAAATTTTCAACTGTCTAGCTATCACGGTTCATGACATACAGCCTGATGACAGACAGGACACTAGAGTCTTAGTATAAGGGTCCCATTTTTGCCCTTTGTGTACGGAATCCTAAAAATGTCCAATCAATTATCCATAGGTACGTTCATACAATCCCGAGACGTCGTTCGGCGAGCACCAGTTCTTCGTGTACATAGTGTCGGGAGACGCGGCCACCGTGCACGTGCCTGTCGTGCCGGCACCGGGCACGAGCGGAGACATGCACGTCAAACTGCACGCCGCTACCTTGATGGGGACACATGCCTATGTCAAGAAGATTAGAGTTGAGGTTAGTTCGTGCACAAAAAACGAGTCACTACATAGTATAAAACAAAGTCGCTTTCTCTGTCCCTATATCACTATGTATGCTTAAATCTTTAAAACTACGCAACGGATTTAGATGCGGTTTTTTTAAAAGATAAAGTGATTCAAGAGGAAGGTTTATATGTATAATACATGCATAATATAGCCGCATTTGCATAATATATAAGGCGGGTCGCTAGTTAAATATAAAGCTGAAGAGTTTGTTTGTTTGTTTGTTTGAACGCGCTGATCTCAGAAACCACTGCTTCGAATTGAAAATGAGAAGAGAGAGAAGAAGGCACAAGAAACTCATGGGTTTGTGATCATGCTCACAAAGGTTGATATTACAAATATTTGAAAGTATTATTTTAAATGTAGCAATTAAAGTCACATTCATGGATTCTTAGCATTAAGGTACGATGAAGTAAATAAATCATCTACTTCAGGCTACAAAGGCGTATAGATACATACATTATAGACGAACATACTTATTTTATAATATTAATTGAATGTGGTAATAGATAGCTTAGAACATAAAATTTAAGAGTCCTGACTGACTGATATATAATCGCACAGCTCAAGCCAATGGAAGGTTCAGGCTATAATTTGGCATACATATAGTTGTTATGATATAGGAAACCACTAAAAAAGATAAATTCCACTTTTACAAAATTGCAAAATTCCGGGTAAAAGCTAACTTATAACTTGTAACAGATAATAGGAAAGAGGATGTAAGCCGTCTGCGAGAACTCGGTGATCAAATATTTTTTGTCTTTCGTCGGTTAATTAAAATAAGTAATGCTAGTATTGAATGTACCCGACAGCCGGACGGCCTGCCTCAACACCGCCACCACTCCGTCCTCCTCGACCTCTCAACCCGCTCCTACGTGTTCCAATACCTCCACGTGAACGTCACGGAGACGCCCATCATACCGTACGAAGTGGATCGCTACTACGTGTTCGGCTCCAACCGAGCTCGGTTGACAGTCGTAGGGGATGTCGTCGGACCATTGTTCCCTACTATGCCTGTTAATGCTACTTCACTTCTGGACCTGCCTATGGTAAGTCGTATTAAACCAATAAATCTGCGAATATTGTGTGTAAAGGCGATAAAAGAAAAGATCTAATAATTTTTTTACACTTATATGGATTTGTAGAATAGAATAGAATAGGATTTATTCAAACAAACACACGACATTATTTAGACACAAATAAGAAACAGCAAGAGATAGTTATAGAGAAATGTAATACAAATAAGAAACATTAACGAGATAGTTACAGAGAAAAGTAAATACAAAGAACAGTCAATAAAAATAAAAAGTATCTGAGAAGTCGTGTGTTGCCCGAATGGGTAAAGCCTCAGATGTGCTGCTGCAGATACGCAGGCGCATCTGCAGCGCTGGTCATCCGGCCGCACCCTGTGGGTGACTTTTCCGCTCCCAGGAAACGGCTACGGTTGTAGTACGGTGTTGTACGGAAACGGTTCTATTCATCGTAATTATTTTCTCTGGTCTAAATCGAGTGTTTTTGTTTTATTTGAGATTAATTACATGTCATTAAAATAGCTGACCGTTTACTATCTATAATAATATTATAAAGAGGAAATGTTTGATTGTTTGTTTGCATTTAATAGTCCTGAAACTACAGGACTGTGTTTGATGAAACTTTGTATGAAGATACATTAATTCATTGGAAGTAACATAGGCTACTTTTGATCCCGATATTTCCACGGAATCGGGACTTTACATACAATAAACAGACGCTGTGGCCGAAATCGCTAAGAAGCCATCATCATGCAAAAATGTTACATCAATTGTCCTTTTGTTACCAGGACTCAGCGGAACAGAACATGTTCAGTTTCGCAGCGAACATGTACCTAACACTGTACATGCGTCTGATAAACCAGAGGAACCGCACGCTCGAGCGGGACGGCTTCTACCACATGAATGTGTTGTACCAACGGCAGCTCTCCTTCATGAAGCCGGATGGATCTTTCTCACTCTTCCGGAGTGATTGGTGAGTTACATACTTTACCAAAAATTGTATTTACTTAAGTAGGTATGACAATATACGTATTAGAAATATTGTGGATCTGCCTTTCAGCGTAAATGCCATTTTAGCGTATTTGTAATTTCCGGCAATCTGATATTAATTATGTGTCTACTATTTTGCATAAATCTAAGATATTTTAAAAGTCGTTTTGTGCGGGGACCATAAGTGTTGTATAGTATAAGTATTATATGTTTTTGGCAAATAAAGATTATTTATTTAATTAACCCTTTACCAGGCCTCGGATAAATTTTATAGTAATAGTAATTTTTGTATAGATTGATATGAGTAATAACGTTAAGTTTGAGAAATTATGAATTATATTTAGAAAATTAGCCAAAAACCTTAAAAAACCATGTGGGAAAACATAATCCCATTGCATGTAAAATTACATTGTAATGTAAAATGACCGTGAGCAAAACTAAAAATGAAACCCGCGGCGAAAATTAATATTTCGATTCACCGGGTAATGGGCATATGACTCCCACAATAATTTAGGTCTTCACAGGCTAAGGTCATATGGTTCCCCACATGTTTTATTTCGTTATATCGTGATATTTTTTAAGTATTTACGTACGATGTATGCACATATCGCTAGAAAAACTCAAATTCTATAACATATCAAAAAATTGTACGACTTATATTTCTCCGATTCGCCGTTACGAACAAAAAACGGTGCACTTTTCACAAAAACAACTGCTCAACGGACGATCAAAGATAAAATGGCCAATAAAGTGACATTACGTTTCGTTGCAGGTTTTTTTTTTTTCAATATTTCTATTTTGACGTTTCTGACAGTTTGTGGGAGATTCTTCACCAAAACCTGGTAAAAATCGCCAAAAATATATGTGGGAGAAGGTCAATCCATAGCCTGGTAAAGGGTTAAAATTTATTGAACATCTCCTGTGTATATCTAGGAACCAATCGGCGTCGAGTGTATGGCTGACGTCATTCTGCGCGAAAATATTCCAAGATGCTTCATTCAACGAGTGGGAGAACTTTATTTATATTGATCCTGATGTAAGTATATAAATACATACATATAATTAAATACACAATAAAAGTATAAAAGGTTTCTATCCATTGTCTAGGCCACTATAATACCAGCCCAGTAGTTTAGTTTGGTGTCCTGTGTACAAGGACCTTCCAAGGACATAATTTGATGTTTGACATGATTTTGATATAGTAATATTACAAAAAAGTCTCCTCGGTAGCAGTGATCTTACCAACTAAGCTAAGGAGTCCTCGTTCAATTAAATCAAAATTATGGAAAGCTGTCTTTCTTGATTTTCGCGGTGTTTGAACTTGGCTGATTTTTTAAAATGTGATTGCAATAATTTTATTGAAAATTCAAGATATTTTAGGTACTTATTATATATAATTTTTTCTTCCCAGGTGATATCGCAAGCAGTATCCTGGGTGTTAGACCACCAGAACCCTAGCGGCGCGTTCTACGAGGTGACATGGCTACCGGACCGCAACTTTAACTCAACTATAGAGGTGCCAAAGAACAGCTCTCTGTATCAGAAGGAACTTAGTCGAAACGGATGGGTCGGACTTAATATTACTGAGGTAAACATGGTCTTTTTTAGGGTTGCGTAACCCAAAATAAGGAACCCTTATAAGATCACCTTCTTGTCTTATTAGATCACTTTCTTGTCCGTCTGTCTGTTTTAATTTTGCTTTTGATGTAACTGCTTTTTTATAGTTTAATCACTGATTTTATTTTAATGAGTTTTTGACGCTCGTTTCGAATTTCCATTTACTAACTTCATGACATTGTCAGACACCGATTCCTTACATTTGCCAATTTTTTTGGATTTTCTCTCTATTAGCAACACTATTGATTGATACATTAATAAATAAAGAAATGTGTTTTTGCATAATTAACTTTCATTCCCAGCTAAAATAATGACTTTGCCGGACCTCGTGAGACCTTTCAGCCTTTTTTGCTATATCTTATAGTTTATGATTGGCCAGATCCCGTGGAAATCGGAATAAAAAGGATATTATGACCATTTATTCTCTTACCAAGTTTTATTAACATCGGTCCAGTAGTTTCAGACACTATTCGTTATAAACACAATTTTAAAACAGATTTCTTTACTCATTATAATATTACCGTAGATTACAATGTGAGACAATTTTGGTAAATTTTTTATGTTTATTTTTTCAGATGAAAGATTCAGTGATAATGCAACGTAACATAACACTGACGGCGCAGGTTGTGATCACACTCGAAACTGTAAAGAACTTAAAGGATATTGGCGTTAGAGAGGTAACAATAGTCTCATACTATTGAAATCATATTTATTTATTTTATTTATTAACAAAGGTCAGGACAGTCATTATAGTAGATTATGTTCTAACCTATTATACACAGAACTTAGACTAAATTGCTCTACATTAAAACACATAATAATGTGTTTTAATGTAGAGCATTTGAGCATAACATATAATATATGTTATGCTCAAACAATAAAGCAATAAAACAGTTCACAACACATGGTCATTGTTAAAAAGCTACATTCCGAAATCAGTGGAGTCTTTAGAGATTGCAACTGCAAGCTTCAACGCCCGCGCCATAATAGTATCACTATATGTCTAACACAAGTTGCTAAGCATGGGGGCTAGATGGTGATATGTGAATTGTCCTGCCATAGTTATATATTGTAAGTTTTAAGCATAGCAATAATTAGAGCCTAGTACAGGCTCAAATTAAATCATTTGTTTGCTAAGAGATAGGTTATAACAAAGTTGTTACATTTTATAATGTTATATGAGCCTCTATCCCGCTTACATGAAGTCAGCATGCAAACTTAAACGCTCACAAAATTAAACTATGATCTCAGGGTCTCTCAGCCCGGGTGGTATCAGCTCAAGCCCGCGGCGTATCATGGCTCGAGCGACACCTCGCTCTACTCGACGACTTCGGTGAACCGTACGCGTTGGCTATAGTTGCGTACGCGTTGGCAGCCAGCAAAGCACCTTCCGCCGAACACGCTTATAGATTGTTGAAGAAACGGCAGAGATCTGAAGGTACGTAGCGTAGTAACATATGCTCGTAGCATAGTCTATACGACCAATAATACGACGAATCCTGCATGGTCCATTGATGGCAATTTTTGAAAATCTTCTTGGTATTGATAGCACAAATTAAAGGAGGTGGGAATTGATTCGGTAGGGTCAGATCCGCCCACTTCAGTGTGGGTGGTGCAGTACCAGGTCTTTGGTGTTATTATTAGCTGCCATTAGTTCAGCTAAGCCAGAGCTGGAGGGGTCAAGAGGTATAGCATAGTTTGCTCCGGAGCCCCGCAGTCGCACTAAACCTGACACGGTTCGATCATGCCCCATATTCCCTTGACCCTGCAGTGACCAACCTGAGTCCTTAGTTAGTCTGTTAAGTAAATTCCACACTGTCCACAAAAAAAGCTTTTTTAATACTTCAGAAAAGTAGTGTATTTTATTCCTCTATTTTCTATCATAGGTGGTCTAGTGTACTGGGGCAAGGAACCAGTCCCGCAGCCCCCCTACAAGATGGAGAACCAGAAGCCGTTCCTCCTCCCCCGGCTACCTTACAAATACGACAGTAACAACGTGGCTGCCACAGCGTACGCGCTGCTCGCGTGCATGGACCACCAGGACAACAACGAACCTATCGTCATGTGGCTCAATGCGCAGAGGTTGCACGATGGCGGCTGGGCTTCTACACAGGTGATATATTACTTGCTTTTTTCGCCAAGTTCATTAAGATTCTTGAGGATTTCGATTTCCTGCACATAATCAAGTTTTCTGCACATTGTGCGTGATCATCGACTGCTACCCCAGCGAACCCAGGTTTGTGCGTGATCATCGACTGCTACCCCAGCGAACCCAGGTTTGTGCGTGATCATCGACTGCTACCCCAGCGAACCCAGGTTTGTGCGTGATCATCGACTGCTACCCCAGCGAACCCAGGTTTGACCCGAAGCGCAGAATCTTCCGAGTCCTCGCACGCTTCTCGGAATGTTGTTGGAGAGAAGCTTGCGAGAGCGATGGTGTCTTCGTTAGACAAACACGCTTTGCAGAGCGGGAATTCAGATTGTCTTGTCGTTCTATTACAAAATATGACTAGGAGTTTGACAATTACAATCATGCCTTCGCGAATTGTAGGCCTGCAATGGCTGAACCATTTGGCTTTGCTGGAGTTCGCGGTTGACTTTTTGTGAGTATCGATATAATCGATATATGGCCAGTTGGCCATATCTTTTGATCGCGTTGACTTAGACATTTCCTGATCTTATGAGTTTTTTTCTCTTGAGGTAAATCCCTATGAAGGAGTCGAAAGATCCGAAGAACCCAAAAAATATCGATATTATAAAATGACCTCAATATGGTTCAACAATAACAATTTGTTTAACTTCCAGGACACGTACATAGCTCTCCGAGCGCTCATCGAGTACACGAACCGCAAGCGGCTCCGTGACGTGAGCTCGCTGTCAGTGAGCGTCGACGCCGTAGCCCTCGCTGACGATACCACCATCATACACCTACACAACCACAACCTGGCGTACATGCAGTCCGTACATGTGAGTATATCAAGGATGTTTACGGGTTCATACAGCTCGAGACTCCTAGTAAAAATCTATGTTAACCCGTAAAATAGAACAGATCTATTTCGATCACAACCCAACACCTTTCCGTTCAAATTTGTGTTTGGGTTTTCTTCCATGTAGATTACTATATTTTAAACTAATAAATAGCTGAGCGTTTACACGATGTTTAGTAACGATGCGGTCTAAGAAGTTACACATTTTTCTAGAAGATACGTATACGCTCGTGACTCAAAAACCCCCAAATAAACGGAGGCCTTTGAACGGGAGTGAAAGTAGGAAGACGGCAGTGGAACAAACACTTTACGACTTAACTTATGATATGTTTACATGTATATTTTGTCAAAAACCTTCTGTTTCCCCCCATAGATACCTCAAGCGTGGGGTACAGTGAAGGTGACAGCGCGAGGCGCAGGCTTCGCTCTCCTCCAGATGTCGACGACTTACAACGTGGACATACCACGCTTCCAGATACAGCCTCCCACGCCAGCCTTCTCTCTCTACAGCTCGCAACAATACTACGGCAGGAATCAGTCGCATATCGAGATACAAACTTGTGCCAGGTGATTACCGTTATAGGAATAAACTGCACTAGTTTTTATAGGTGGAAAACTTTCCAATCTTATCACTACATAGTATAAAACAAAGTCGGTTTCTCTGTCCCTATATCCCTATGTATGCTTAAATCTTTAGAACTACGCAACGGATTTTGATGCGGTTTTTTTTAATAGATAGAGTGATTCAAGAGGAAGGTTTATACATGCATAATATAGCCGTGCGAACCAGGGGCGGGTCGCTAGTTTTAAATAAGCGCTTAGTCTCTAACGAGTAGTCTGTGTCAGGTTGCTTAGTAAGCCCATATTTTCGTCAACTACGTCGTTTTTACCAGGTCATAGACATTTTTTTACGTTCCTTAGTAAAAAGATGCTGTTGCCATCTATCAAGGCATCACTTTGAAGCGTCTTAAAAATTAGGAAGTGTGCCTTCGGAACGCGCCCACCAATGACAACGCACAAGAAACGTATGTGGGTACACTTAATTTAAGTAATCCTAATTGGCTACATTACTGTGAAAACAATGAAATATCTTGAAAATGGAAGCTAATAGGTTTACAATAACTCTACCGACTGTTTTCGGAGGACAATTTAAATTAATGAAAAAAAAAACATATTTTTTACAATTAAGTAAATAAGACTTTTTCGGAAAAAATGATAATTTTAAGGAGTTCCTAATAAACATTTGCAACTTTTGAAATACTTAGTGAAAATTAGTCAAGATCCCAGTTGTAATGTCTTGTTGTTGTCAAATATTCCCAGTTGGACACTGGTAGAGGAGTCTCCCCGGTCCGGGCTGGCGGTGCTGCAGGTGGGCGTCCCCACCGGCTACATGGTGCAGCAGCAGGCGCTCGACGCGTACGTCTTACAACGGCGGGTGCCGGCGTTACAGCGCGCCAAGTACACGCCTACCAATATGCTGTTCTATTTCAACTATGTGAGTAAACTATTGACGACTCAGTTCCATTTTATTGGACCGGACTGCCAAACACAGGGTTGCGGGATCGATTACGTAGCTTGGGGTCAAATGGCGATGTGTGAAATGATGTCCTGCAATATTTATTATGCTTCTGACCGCGGCTTCGCCCGCTATTTCACCTACTTATGGGTTAATTAAAGGGTTAGGTTAGTAGTTAAGGCCCAAAAACTAATTTAATTTAGCATGGAAAATTGTAATGTGTTTTTGTGTCTTTTCTTTTCGTACATTATAATGGTAAATTATAATTTATGGAAAAAAAATCCTTGTCGTTGTTAACACTATTCAAACTTAGTTAAACGTTATTTTAAGTTTGGCTACTATATGCATCATAAGGTAAAATAATGTCATACTACACGTTTTTTCACAATGAAAGTTCTATAACTTTAATCGACGTGAACATTGTCCGTAACAGTTGGAGCTGGAGCCGACCTGCGTCAACTTCACGTTGGAGCGATGGTTCCCCGTAGCCAACATGTCGCGGTATCTCTCCATGAAGGTCTACGACTACTACGCACCAGGTACGTATACACGCGTTTATTACATGCTAGCAGCGCCGTGCGGGTGTTACCCACACATTACGATCCCGTGGGAATATAAGGATAAAAAGTAGCATAGATGTTACTATGAAAGATCCAATGTCATACCAAGTTACATAAAAATCGGTCCTCTTGCTTTGGAGCCTCATCGTTACAAACAAACAAAATAATATCCATTGTAAATAAATAAATTAAAAAATATCCTCATACCAAGTTTCATCAAAAACCTGTCTATAAAAAAGTAGACTCAGGTAGATTTCAGCTTTGATATTTTTCAGTCTCTCCTGACAATAAAAAAGAAATTACTGCTGCTCTTAACTCATGATTCTACCGACAAGTATACTAAAATATCTTTAACATTTCAGAACGTTTCAACGAGACAATATTCGACGCGCTACCAACCTACCTCCTCAACATATGCGAAGTGTGCGGCTCCTCCCAATGCCCATACTGTGCCATCTACAACGCGGCCTACACTGCTCGGATATCTCTCACATCGCTGCTCCTTACTACCGTCTTACTGCTTGTGAGGCACTTACACTGTGTCTAGAATGAGAGGGTGTTGCCGTGCCTTTTTGAGTTCAAAGAAGTCTTACAGAGGTATTTCGAGTTCAATTTTTAAATAGTAATTTCATAACTGGGTAACTGAGATCAAATTGCTAAGCAACTGGGATATTAATAAGATAATGAACAGCTTATAGGGCAGCTAATTAAACAGTTTCTACCGGAGGTAATCGCTACTGTTTTGTTTGTAACAGATTTTTCAGCTAATGGGCAATTGAGATCAAATTGCTCAGCCAATGGGCAACTGATATCAAATTGGTCAGCAAATGGGCAACTAGGATATTAATAGATGTACAGCTTACAAGGCAGCTAATTGAACAGTTTCTACCGGACTTTGTAATCGCTATTGTATTTAAACAAATAATATCAAATTGCGCAGCCAATGGGCAACTAGGATATTAATAAGACAATGAACAGCTTACTAGGCAGCTAATTAAATAGTTTCTAGCAGACTTTGTAATTAATATGGTAGCTTATTCACTGGAATTACATGAGGATGTAATATTTAGTCAGTCAATTTAGATTGAAGCGGGGTAAATTAAATATCAATGTAATGTTTTATCTAATTTCACATAAAGCAGAGAAATTTAGAACCTTGGCTTAGAAATATCCTGTGAGACTTCTTTAATAAAAAGCACAAAATGTAGTGACATTTTGTTATAATTATAGTGGGACTATTATGAGGTATCAAACAGTATTAACTGAAAAATATAACAATTAAATGAACTCGGTTATTCCATGAGGCCGATTAATATTTCTATAAGTAACGGGTTTAGTATAAAAGTTGCTCAGAAAATGGGCAACTGATATCAGATTGCTCAGCCAATGGGCAAATAACTTCAAATTCCTCTGCTAATGGACAGCTAAGTTTAAAACCTCGGCTAATGGGCAATTCGTAATTTAAAAATTGTTTAGACAAAGGGCGACTAGTAATTGCTCAGCCAATCGGCAACTGAGATCAAATTGCTTGGCCAATGGGCATTAACTAAACTCGCTACTTATTGAAGCCGACTAATTAATCGGCCGACAATATCTGTTTACCTCAATGTTCGTAGTGCTGCTGCCGCCTTCAAATCTCTCTTATTTGATATTAATTTCTAAATTAACTGTAAAACAAATGGAATCTCTTATAAAACACTGAGATACTATGTTCGACTGGGGTTGACAACACGAAGAAAAAATTTACTCCGAACCGGGGCGGAGGGTGGTGTGCGCCTGCGCATTATGTCAGTCGTTGTAATTGCTGCAAACTTTTTCTTCCCTTTGTCACCTCTAGTTAAATATATAAAACAGGCAATTAAATATGCTTCATAAAAAGCAGCTTTATATTCTTCATAACACAATAACATTTAAGTAAGTATTTTGAATCACAAAAAAATATGATTAATTTTTCAATTTCTTTTTTCAATAATTTTTAAACTTAAAATAGTTCGAGTTTTAAATATTGGATTGTGTTATGTATTTTAAAATGTTTTATTTTTAGTATTAATTATAGTACTTATCAATTGTAATATGTAAATAATAGTTATTTTGTATTTTTATACTAGTATGCGAGTGGGGAGTTTTTCAATCTCTTTTTTTTTATTACACACTAATCTAAGTCATAGACAAGTATTAATTGGCTATAGGAACTTGACCAGAGACAATCTTAGACTTAGATTAGAGTGCCATCAATAGAAAGAGAATTTAGAAAACTTCGCATTAGAGTAACAGTTGGCATCTAATGACAAACTATACATTTTAAAAGTATTATTTTTATTTTATACAAAAAAAATATAGTAAACTTATGTATATTCCATTTTGGAACTAAATCTAATAATAACAAATAAAGTTAAATAGATGCTGCGGTTTCACCCACGTAAGTCCCGATCCCGTGGAATTATCGGAATATAACGTAATTTGGAAATATTTTTAAAGAAAATCTCATCACCCGAAATTTTGCACCAAGGCGCGATTTGAACTCGCGACCACCCGCCCATGCGGCTACGGTGACGACTACGCTACTCGGCCAATTAAGGCTGTGAATGTTTGGTGATGTATTTTTCCTTGAAAATATTTCCATAGATACTTGGGCTGGTTATCATATAATAAAGAAAGAGACGACAAAAAGTCTATACTTTGAAGCAAATTAAAAATAACTAAAAATGATCCAAATAGAGCAAGCTAAATAAAACCGTTTAACTAAGGGAGTTAGTACATAATAGAATCGTTAAAATCTTTTTCTTTAGTAAAATTAGTATAGTTTAACCACCGTTAGTTTTTAGGAAACTCATTTCCCAGTTTTTGTAACTAGTATTTCAATATCTTATGATCTTGTAGTGATCTTCGCAGTTCCATTCCAATAGTTAAGCATTTAAGTGTTCATTTTTCGTTTATTGCCCGTGTTACTACAAGTTGTAACACGAGTTAATAAATACTCCCGTGTTTTTTTTACCCGTAGTTCTACTAAATATAAAGATATGTAGCTAATAGTAAGAAAGTTGACAAAGATTTTAAACTAATATCAAACCATAGTTCGTTTTACACTCACCTATATTCCTAGACTTAACGGCGGGTCTAACTTCAGACCACCAACTCCAAGCTGGATATCCACTTGCGCAACCTCGAGTCGATCTGCCTGATCGTGCCGCGAGCTGTGCGTAATTAATCTGTCTCCACTTGAGCCACAAAACAAGACAACGGGCCTCGTCTCTCTATTCGTTCACTAGTTTCTCACCAACCTTGCCTTTCCAGCGTGTACAATTTGTGGGTCTTCAAGTCGCGAGTGTATAGGCAGCTTCTAGGGGCGCGTGCTACATATTAAGCCGCATCGTCGCCTGCCATCAGGCAGGTGTGGTAGTGGTCAAACACTGACCTTTCATATGTAAAAAAAACAGCGCACTCCGGGAGTGCAGGCAGAAGTGAAAACTGTATATCTGTGTCATCTGTCGCGAGAACATACGCAAAAAGAGTTTTAGATGAAAAAAAAAATTGTCGGACGACTATTTGTCGTCCGACAAATAGTCGTCCGACATTTGTCGTCCGTCAATAGTCGTCCGTTAAAAAATACCATATGTACGTCTTAATACACTCACAGCCAAATTAAAAAACTGTATATCTGTGTAAAATCTCATCTGTCGCGAGAAAATCTGTCGTCTGTCGCGAGAACGGCTGAAAATGCTCACCCACAAAAGTGCCCAACGCGCCATAAGAAGTTTTCACTTCAAAAACCGTTTCTACTGAGCGTGCGGCTCATAACGAAGCCTACTTCGTTTGGTTCGTATCGCGGCCAGCCTCGACTCGCGGCACGGTCTTCACTTGACTGGAGGCAGCCGCTCAACCTGAGGCTGCTTTTAAAGGAGATCCAGCTTAATAACCTAACTGCATTTAAACCCCTTTAGCGGTGCTGTCGGCATTTTTGTTTCAACTTATTATCCTTTCTACATATGCAGCTAAATTATGTAACATATAAACGAAATGTCTTTCCTTTATTTTAAATACAATGTGATTCTGATTAGCATGTAATGCACTCCAACTTGCCTTAAATTGATGGACATTAGGACCAGTGCAAAATGTAAATAAAATCATTTATAATTATGTAAAAAAACATATCGCAATAACAAAAAAGATAATAAAACAACATGTCAATGAATGCCTTATTTATAAGACAATATTATGATTTTTTAAAGAAATTTATTAATGTATTTCTTATATGATTTTGTATACATTTTTAGTATTTAAGTAAAACTTTAATGAAATCATATAGTATTTAGATATTATTCTATAAATTGTATCTTGGTAGCTTTTATGGCAATTTAGAAAATTGTCTCAAAAGAAATATTTAAATTGTTGGAAAAGATCATTAGTTAAATCCACAAAATGCTAATATTTATTTACTGTAAGCGGAGAGAAAGTATTTGATTGTTAAATGCAATGTAATAATGAAGCGTAACATATTGTACAAAATTTCCCGTCCAAATTTCTAAAAAAATGTAGAATCTAATATATTGAAGTATAGAAATATCATAGAGGTTTCATCTACTTGGTAGATAGAGTGCTCATGTCACTCGTCGTCCATTACGCCCCGATAGTTAGCACTCCTTATAACATCGTATTTTTATAAAAAATTGCACTTACAAAAAAAATGTAATAATATTAATTTTTTTATTATGCTTGTTTACAATTTTCGCAGAGAAACAAAATATTTGTTTTGGAAATACTATCAACACGTCTGACAATTTGTATGTAGATAAGTATGAACAGGTGCAAACGAACGAATATTGTATATTACTAAAAAGGTGGCCTATTTCGAAGGTTGTGGGTTCGAATCCCGGCCAGTCGTACTTCAATGGATTTAAACTTTTTAAACTCACACGATTTGACGTCGACGTTTCGACTATGTTACAATAGTCATGGTCGCGAGGAGACTGGAGCAGCGGCGAGCGTTGTCCTCTCATGTTGATAGTTGAGGGTAGTAACCGAGGGTAGGTCGACTACCGACACTCGATTTTATAAACAGAAAAGAATACGCGATTAAGACCCGGGAAAATAATTACTTTCAATGGATTTTTTTACGAAAAATTTAATCTATTAACTTTGCTCTTACGGCTCCAGACGTATAGACAAATGCTTTCCTCTAGACACGGTCGACTAAGAGAGGGAGAGATAAGTGCTGAGCAAGCCTATTTAAGGTTCCGCTGGTCGATCGTGTTTCCATACAAATGAATTTAGAGTGTTATCCATTTATTCTTTATGGAATTTGAAAAAAACAAAAGTTAAATCTACATAACAAGTCTATATCTAGGCCATGTAGGCGACGAAATAGACAAATTATATTTAATTTAATATAAATAAATATAATTTGTCTATTTCGACCAGCGGAACCTTAATGCATGTCCTAGGCACTACGGTGCCCTGAGTAGCAGGTATTAAAGTTGCCGGCGCAGATTACATGCAAAGGTTTATATTTTATTATTACTCAATGATAAATATAACATTAAAATACCATGTAATACAAAATGAATCTCATATCGAACGCTATGTTACTTAAGTAGTTTCCGTCCAAATTTACCAATGACTGATTTTTTTTTTACTTTTTGTAATCAAATATTCATTTGTAATTTAACTGTGTGTATTATTTTTAGTTATTAATTGTGTAAAATTAGTTTAGGTGACTCTCTTCGTAGATTTATTTCCAATAAAAAAAATTTCTTGAATTAAGTTTGTATTTTATTTGACCTGTCAGGAATTTTGATTCTTGTTTGTTCCCACCCATTTCCCACCATAGAATTTGAGTTCGTCTGGTTTCCACGACGGAAATGATCCTATTTTTTCCGAATCGCTTGACAGTTGGCGCGCTTTATAACCACCATAATCTCTGGTCGAAGAGAAATCGGGGTCAGATAAATTCTAATAGAACTAAAATTTATTATTAATAATACAAATTAATACAATGACATCATGACCCCAAAATTAAAATAAAATCAAATAAATACGTACAAAAAAAATAACAATTAATGTAGATAAAAATCTACATAAACTAATACAAACTTAATATAGCAAACCGCCCCGAGTCACCCCTGGCGCAAAGGAACCCATCACAGCGCAGCGTTACCACGCTATGGCCTGGTGCATGAGATACAGCCTGGTGACAGATAGACAGACGGACAGCGAAGTCTTAATAATAGTAATAGGGTCCCGTTTTGACCCTCTAGGTACGGAACCCAAATAAAACTAGAAAACTAATTCAATGAACTCGAGCATGATCTCACATTAGATATCTAACAGTTTTTTTGTAGGATACCCTCTACTGAGTTCTGATTGCCTGGTACATAGAGACCAAATTATTATCAAACAATTTACACGGTAACGGAAAGAGAGCAGTTGAAGAAAGAGAGGGATAGCGTTATAAATTTGACTGTATACCTTCTACTGAGTTCTGATTGCCTGGTACTAAAGACCAAATTACTATTAAACAATTTACACGGTAACGGAAAGAGAGCAGTTGAAGAAAGAGAGAGATAGCGTTATTTAAGTGATTTTATACCTTCTACTGACTTCTGATTGCCTAGTACTTACAGACCAATTACTAACAATTTACATGATAAAGCAAAGAGAAAAATTGAAGAAAGAGAGAGATAACGTTATAAGTTTGATTTTATACCTTCTACTGACTTCTGATTGCCTAGTACTTTTTAGACCAACGACATTTTATTGAGCAAATGGTTGACTAAGCTGGTATGATCCCTATGGAATCTGGAATATATGCACGGAGATGTTAACACTACTGGCGAATAGTGGAAGGGAAAAAAATCCCTACAACACTATCGGTAGTGCGGGGGGTAATGAATGACCTGGAGCCCCTGTGGTGGGCCTTATATACCTACTGGACTCATTTTGATGAATCTTATATGTGGGACTTCATTAACTCCTTGGAAGTTTTTTTTTTTTTTTTTGTCTTCTCATACTGCAGTCTGTCTCCATCTTTGGGACATTAAGCTGTAGGTGTGGCATCTTTGATATGGCATGATAGGTGAGCAACCCTTGTTGCACCCCAAATTTATTTTGTAAATTTGACTAGATCAGGAGATCCTGAGGTATTCGGCGCTTCAGTCGCCGTCTTTTTAATTCGTCCTCCATTAGTGTCTGGGCCAGAACATTTGGGTGATTATCCAGTCGTTTCTTGTAAGCTTTTATGTATTTTGCGATTTCCTCTCTCACTGTAGGCATTTTCAGGTCGTGATGAAGGAGCTCGTTTGGCACAAACCATGGATCATTTGTGATAGTGCGCAAGACTTTATTTTGAAACCGTTGTAGTATTTCAATGTTGGAATTAGCTGCTGTTCCCCAAAGCTGGATCCCATAAGTCCAAATGGGTTTCAAAATCGCCTTATAGATTAGGACCTTATTTTCCAGCGTTAGTTGAGACCCCCGGCCAATGAGCCAGTACAAACCTCTCAATTTTTGACCCAGTTGAAGCCTCTTTTTGGTTATGTGTCTTTGCCAGGTCAACTCCTTGGAAGTAAACACAAACTTTTTCAACCGACTTCAAAAAAAGGAGGAGGTTCTCAATTTGGTTGTATGTTTTTTTTTGTCTTAGGCTTATGATATACTAGCGACCCGCCCCGGCTTCGCACGGCTAAATCCGTCGCGTAGTTTTAAAGATTTAAGCATACATAGGGATATAGGGACAGAGAAAGCGACTTTGTTTTATACATATGAGAAGATATTATGAACTTTTGTGAAACCAATAACCGCCGCTCGTGCCGCCGCTAATTATAAATAAATAAAAAACTACATATTAAATAATTTATTACTTAATAAGTTAAATCACAATTCAACAAAGAATATTTAACTAAATTGTTCTACTGTCTTTTCTTGACTTGCTTCGCTTTCGAAGTGGAAGCTTTAGAGCCCATACCCCCGCTGAACAATGAAGTGATCATTTCTGACATTTCAGGCATCTCCGACATCTTGGCCAGGTTACTGATCTGTTTCAGGTCTTCCTTAGTCTCAGGGTCATTCATCATTTTAGGCAGAACCATGATAAGTAGTAATGGTAACACCATCATGATAACCATAGGATTGAACAGGAAATCTGTCAGCCTCCATTGTTCACGAACTTGGAAGTACCTTAGTTTAGACATGGCTTTCATTCTAAGAGGGTATGGGACTTGTATAATTTGTGATGTTTGTATGTAGTTGACTTTTCTAGCTCTGTATTTGCCTTTGGAATTGATTTCGACTCTGACTGGTTCGTACATATAGTCGGGATGGATAACTTCAACGACGTAGGACCCTGAGGGCATGTTGTGTACCACAAAAGTGCCATCTTCACGTATGAAGGCAATGTATTCGCCGCCGTTCACGTGAACACGAGTATCCACCTGAAATGAGAATAAATAATTATTGCAGGACATTGCACTCAGTACCAAACAAACAAACTTATCATGGTGGCCAGATAACATATAATTTTTAATAATAGGTAAGTATATTTTCTTTCTTATTACCAGACTAGGAAAGGGTTACTTATGTTTTTCACGCCTATCTTTATATTCTCGTTTCTTACTTATTATATGTACATACAGAAACACTGTCACATAAATCAACAATTAGATGCTGCCATCTTTGATAATAATATGAACAAATTCAGTCATATTTTATTTTAAGTTTATTCAATATTATGACTGCATGTTTTGGTTTATACTGCAAGAATAATGCCGTAAATAAACAGAGCAATAACTTAAAATAAATACATTTGTCGTAATTACAAGGCCTAGTTTATTGAGTGTATTGTTTGCAGAGCAGATTAACACCTCTGAACATCTGATGAAGTAGCTATAACCTCTATTGTGTAACTACTTGGACCAATATCGTATGAGATCTTAAATTAGATAGATTTGAATAGTTTAGTAGACTGCGTATATTGTTTACCTGCCACACTTCGTGCTCCAATTCCTCAGGAGGAATGACTCTGCCTTCTATAACATATCGACCGTTTCCGACATCCTCTTCAGCGTTTATGGCGCAGTTAACATTATAACTTAGAAAAACGTTAACAAAAAAGGCAATGCACAAGATTATTTTCATTTTATGAGTTAATTAGCGTGACTAATTACATATAACAAAAATCTAAAAATCACTTGATTTCAACTTCAACTTTTTTGTATGGCTGATTGCTGACATAAAGGCGCAATTCTGCCAATGTCAAGTGGTTCGAGGAAAAAAACTACAGCAATGAGAGTGGACGGTATAATGTTTTGGACGGTACCTAAGATTACCTTGTGCAGAATAATTTTAACTAAACAAAAAGGGACAACACAAAATAAATATGTACTTACTCATAAATATTTAAGTAAAAATAATATAGGTACCTACTAACCTAATGAATAAACAAAAAAAACTAAAAATCAAAAAATAGGGACCTACTCTGAGGGACCTACTACTTACATAGTACAATAAATTTACATAAAAAATACCATGACTAAATATACTTAGGTACATACTAATTTATAGTTTTATTTTATTAGTAATAATATACCTAGCTAGAAAATAGACGAACCGAGTAAAAACGAGAGAAAGAAGATTTTTAAGGGAGGAAGGACGAGGAATATCCTCAGGAAGGGAGTCATATAAAGAAAACTGCTGCTTCGGGCAAGAGAAAAATATATGATTAACTGTACCCTCATCCAAGCCACACTCACAGATAGAGTTATTCCTGATCCTAAGTTTGGCAAGGTGAACCGGTGAGCACGTGTGACCAATTCTCAACCTACAGATCACAGACGTTGTTGTCTTGTCAATGTTTTTAAAACGGGAAAACCAGGGTCTAATCGGGATTATTGGTTGAATATCACTATAATATTTGCCGACCCTGTTTCTAGTCAGTTCCCATCTTTTAGACCATGCCTCAAGCAAATTATCCCTTAGAGTAGGAGTAAGATCGTGAGAATAAACCTCAGAGTGTTTCGTTGACCCGACTTGGATAGCATTTTTGGCACAAGAGTCCGCATTCTCGTTTCCAGGTATTCCAGCATGACCCGGGATCCAGGCGAGTGCAATATCAATGCCTAGTTGATGACATTCAAATAACGCCTTTCTAATTTCAAAAATGATTGGATATTTGGCTTTAGAACGAAAAGGGTTTGACAAAATGGCTTGAAGACAACTTTTAGAGTCCGAAAGAATTAACGTTTTATTAAGTTTATGTGATTTAACAAATAAAATAGCTTCCAGAAGAGCAATAGCCTCCCCTGTAAAAACAGAACAGAGTGAAGGACACTTGAAACTTAAAATGATCCTAGATAAGGGAAACCAAACAGCTGCGCCGACTGGACTATATTGTGATAATTTGGAAGCATCAGTATATAAAGTAGTCCATCCGGGGAAATCAGTATTTAATTTAATTAAAAAAGCAGTAGGGGTATCTAAACAGTCTTTATCAATTTCAAAATCAACCAACACCATAGGTTTAAAGATTATGGCTTCAATCACTTGATTTGATTCCAATTTTCACAATTTGACAGTTGTTTGACAGCTAGGAAATTAAATTAAATCACAATGAAATAGTGTTGCCAACTAGGTTTACGTAAAATTGCCAAAATTGCCATTAAGCCTGGGCGCAAACGTGCGTTTGCCTCTGAGGTTTGCCTTCGACCATAGGTTCTAAAACTTGTTTCAAATCAATGCCTATTCGAGGTTTATTCCTTATTTTTATTACTAGTTGCTAACTGTCTGTGTCTCTCCCACTATTAATGTGAGATATTATTTTTAGTTACCTTTTATAAATTCTTTTGTTTTGTTATAACGTAGGTAGTAAGAATCTCCATATAGGATACGAATAATAATTTTTAATCTTACACTGCACAAAGTGTATAAAAAACCCATAAACCGCGTAAGCCACGTTATTTAATTGTTTTCAAAACATTACCAAATATGCCAAAGGAAGGCAAAAAGCACCAAAAGCGTTAAATTGCATTTTACTTCACTACTTGATAACTCTCCGTGGTTTGGCCCATATAGCACACGGCCCAATAGTGTCAGCAATCAGCCATACAAAAAAGTTGAAGTAGATTCTCAATAATCAAATGAACTCATAAATAACTATGCCTAAAATGTTAAATAAAATTACACACACAGTAAAAACGCCTTTTAAAATCCTTAAGAAAACTAATTCTAAGGTAAAATCATCATATTCTTGGACACGGAACTATTTTTTCTGTTCTGTGATTCTTGTAGGTGTTGCCACCTAGCGATAGGTATAAAACCTTTACTACTAGTCGACAGGGCGCGCAAGCGGCCGCGGCACTCTCGATTAAGGCCCCCTATTTCTACTTTAATCAAAGATTATGGCTAATCGACAGACAGGCTCATTCATAGGCTTAACATTTATTTAATACTCAACTTCTGATAGGGCAGGGCACAAATATTCAAATTAAAACACAAAAAATACACATACAAACTTTATATTCCATAATGCAAGTACTCCATACACTTAGCAGCATAATAAATAAACAAAAAATGTTCCTCCTCAACAGAAAACGCGCGAGAAATTCGCCTGAAAATACTGATTACAAAAATAGAGTATAAATCGTAAAAAGAAACAAAACAAAATTAACGATTAAGTACCTAAACCTAGAGCTACATATTGGTCAAATGGCTAAAGATATGCTCAAAAAAGTTATACAAAAAACAGCAAATAAACGGTTGAACCAATTTTGATTACACATACAAATAGCTTTAAAATCAATGGTGAGTTTTCCTAATCTCTTTTTTTTCTAACTACAGGATTTTCCGGCCCAGAGACAATCTTTGACTTAGATTAGAGCGCCATTTTTTTTTAAACTAAAAAAGAAATTGAAAAATTTTTCATTGCGCCGAGAAAAAAGAAAAAAGTTTATCCAAAATTGGTTCATCCATTTAGAACCGCGCCACGGTCTGGGGGAAAACTTAATACCATCCCTCTTGCCGCGTTATGAATTAAAAACCTGATTATCTTAATAAAAAACCATACAACATTGCTCTTTTTAATATTATTGAGCTAAAATTGTATAAAGTATAGCTAGAACATCGAGTACGCACCTAGTAGAGACGTAATGCGAGTCAAAAAACTCCGAAACTAATCACTGGTTTTCAACTGGCGTGGTGCCTGGTTTACATCATTGAAATAGAAACAATTATTATATTGATTTCCTAAGAGCTTAAAAGGTTTATATTTATTATTTAACCACAAGTGGTTGTGATTGACAGTGGGTTTATCATGTTTAAGAGCTTAAACAAAATTATTTTTTGTTGTACTAACGAACCCGAATATCTTATTTCCATAAAAAAACATGTTATAATTATTTACTAGTCCAACTGTAGTTTTTCGGCAAACAACAATCGCCGCATTGATTTGTCGGATTTTATCTTCACAAACAACATTTCTTCTCTATTGGGTATGTGCTCGATGACCTAGAACTACATTATGTTTGACACTTGCTAAATGACCTGCTGGCTGATTAAAAACCATAGGAAGGCTACCGAAACGAATAAAACTAAAAAAACAAAGATGGCAACACGTCAAAAGTCGCGGGAGTGAAAGAGCAGCAAATTTTTTCGTCGTTTCGGTTGCCTTTCGACGATTTGTGAATTAGCCTGCTGCTAGACCTCGACCATGAGTTGTGACGTCAACGTTACGCGGTGATATCGACTCACGCGGCGGGAAACGGACGCTGTGCTTAGCTTAAGAGGAAAGGGTACCGGGGGCTTTCTCCATACAAACTATTACAAACGTAGTCGACTGTTTTCTCCCTGGATAATGACACTAGAGCAAATATTTTTGGTGCATTAAACTTATAACTGCCATGACCATGCCCCTATTTTTTGATTTTTTTTATACTTTTAATTTTTTAATTTTAATTTCTATGATAATTAGAAAATGAAAAAACCAAAACATAGGGGCATAGTCATGGCTGTTATAGGTTTTATGGCATAAAAATATTTGTGCTAGTGTCATTATCCAGGGAGGAAACAGTCGACTACGTTTGTATGGAGAGAGCGCAGGTACCCTTTCACCTTAACAACTCGTGATAAGGGTCGGTACTGCTTAATAACATAGTCCTAGCTTTTTAAATATACTAACATAATGATAAAGGTCGAAAAAATCAACAAAAGCCTTGAAGCTTGTACAAAATTCAAATAACAGTTTAAATTCTATCACAACACATTTTAGCGCAAAAAAGCCGTATACACGCCGTCCGCGATATTAGGTAAGTACATTCATTTTACTTTATACAAATTTGTAGAAAGATATTTTCAAAACTACCTTCGAATGTTGAGTTATACCATCCTCACAGTTGAGTCGACCGAGCTAAGTAAGCCGCGGGATAGTATGGAGAAATGCGACAACCGATAGCACCACAATCTATCGCGTGCACTAGCTACAAAACGAAACTTACTTCACTTTAGCTTTCTACGGGTCTGAAGTTAGCTGCGCGCTATTTATGAGTTTTTAAACGGGTTTTGCTTTCTCTCTATTTAGCTCTATCTTCTCTTCTCTATCTATCTCGCTTTAGCTCTATTTCCTTCCTGAATAATGCCTTTATAGTTTTTTTTTTTTTCAATAAAACCTAGATTTGTTTTTCCTCGACTACGGCAAAGTCAAAAGGTTTTCGCCCTTTTTTCTAACAATGGAAAAAAGGAAATATGTCTTTTAGTAACTAATTGTTAGAAAAAAAAAAGCTTGTAAAAAACAGAGTGGCTTTTATACAATTTAAAAGCATTTAGAGGCATTATAGAGATTTATATACTATAACATTATAGTGCGTACCCTCTTTGTATTTTGCAGTTGCGTAGCGCTTTGTGCTAACTTCAGACCAGTATTTGTGTTAGACTATAGGTTCATATAAAGTAAAATGACTGTCCAAACGATACAATTTACTAAATTCTATGCAAAAACCTCACGGATCCTTACTTTACTACCTAATTATTATGTAAAAATCAGATCATTTGAACACGTAGGCTATTCAGAGTATAATTTGGTCTCTTTTGTGTAAAAATCACTTACATTTTACCAAATAGACAATATGCAATATACGATAGTTTAAGCTTTTTGCTCTGAAATTATTAAAAGCGATGCGCCGATATATTAAGCCAACGCAGCGGCCTCTTTATAACGAGAATAAGCTATTTTAGCTCTCATATCAAACAACGATATTATCAATGTCTAAAATGATCTTATTCCACAACTCGATAACCTATCATACTTGCTCTAGTTAGTCGCGGATATGTTTTACTCCCATTTTCACGGCAATATGGAGGCTTCGCTCCGAATTGGATGCATAGCACTTACAGTGCTAACTAGCGTGAGTTTCGGACCCTATCTGCGACTGACTAGAGCAAGTATGATAACGTTATCGATTTCGAAAAATGGCAATGGAAGCGAAAATAGCTCTGTCGTGATTGGTCTGTGCTTCCTTCGCATTATGCGGCTAAGTTCAGACGGAACATAACCGGTTTTTAGCTTAATTTTGATAAAACATCTGTCGAATTGGCTCATATACAACCTTCACCTGTTATAAACACCACCCCCAAACTTGTCATCTCCCCAGTGCTCTAAACCTCAACCCTTAATCCTACATATTTGGCAGTGTCTTTCATCATTCCACATAATATACAAACATTAACTTTCCATACAAAATGTATACTACCTACAACTTTAAACTAATCATTCGCTACAAATAATTTTACATCAGTCGAGATCTTTCCTTTAGTTATTCCCTTTTATATTAAGGGCCACCTGGATTATTATCATATGCCTGTCGCTTAAAACTAAAATTGTTAGTTATAGCATGAAAAATTGTAGTTTTTATCCAAATTATAATAAAATTGGATAAAAATATATACGACGATGAATTGAGAACTTTCTTTTCAGTAGTCACTGTGAACGCATTTTTTCAAGCAATAATTACCAATATTTTTGGGGAATGCCACCAAGATGCGCAGGAAATTCGATTTCGAGATCGAAATGTCACGTTAATTTACAAAACAATATTTATATCCACGAACAAACGTTTTTTTTTATAGATTTTACTGAGCTGCTCGTGATAAATATGGCCATTTTTAAATAGAAAAAATCAACTTAGGGCCAATTGTTTTATTTAGTGCCTTCTACCTAGAAAAGCCTGCGTTTTCGTTTCTTTTAATCACAAAAATACATATTTTAGACGAAAAAAATGGACGGTAAAAATTCTAAAAAGCACTTTAATTATGCTTAAATAGTTTTTAGGCCAAAATATTCAGTCGATAGGTAAAAAATACCTAACGTTGTCAGTCTAATGCTAATCGAGCTTTAAAAAAAGCTTCTAGTCTTTTAACTGAGCGAGATTTCTTTCTAAGCTTTTGCCAGATAAAAATAAACCTTATTTTAAAAATAATAACTTAACAGTTTGTATGTGATTAAGTAACAATACTTAGCTGCAATTTTCAGACTTTTGTGATATGTAAATTTGACATAGTTAGTATGTATAGTCCACAGTTTGTTTATTTACTAGAGACCATATAAATAATGACTCGCATCATTTCTCCATAATGGACTAGTATATAGTAGTCAGGAATCGTTTTTTTTTATAATAACGGTAAGAATATGATACTAAGTGTAGTACTTTTTGTTTTAATGAAAAATACTCTTTTTTGACGAAGTTATAGGCAATCTAAATTCAGATTTTCATCTAGAAATTGATTTGCTGTTTATTTTTTTTTCAAGTGATGTCATGAGCTGAGCGAGTATGAAGTGGACGATGACGTCATCCGAGAACCAAAATATTCGGTCTTGTTAGAAGGTTAAAATAAATCACATAGTTTTAAATATCTCACTCAAAATTGAATGTTGAAATGAAAAAATGAAATGAAAATGAAAAAGTGAATGTTTTCTCCGTTCGATTGCCGTTATACCGCCACGGGGACGATGTCCGCGACGACATTAGAGAAAGCTTCTTACACTCATTTTTTACGCGGCAGTAAATATATTAAATTCTATAAACACGGATCGCGTTATGACCACTAGTCATTATAATATTGACCCGACATTTTGATCGAGTTGCACCGATTATGGTCACGGGAAGACTAGTAGTTCTAAGGTGATCTCAACCCGTGTTTACATAATGAAAATATTACAGAAAGCTTAATCACCATTAGAAACTTAACCGAAAAGAGAAAAGAACGAATACTTCCTCATTATTATTTCGAGAATTTAAGTAGCTTATAATTAAATCGTATAGCGCAAAGCGTCAGTCTGAATTACTTATTGCGTGAAGCACATCAATGCATTTCACAATACTTTAAACTATTTGCTAGTTTTTCACCTTTTTTACCTGACTTATGAATTTTACATAAAATTACACAGCACAGCAGAGTAAGTAAATAGCCTGACTAACGAGCATCCTCGCGAAGCAAATCCTAGGTTGGTGAAGACGTGCCTCGCGAGGATGCTCACTAAGTCAGGACCGGGCTAATGAAAATCGATTCATTTAAACGAACTACTTAAAAGTAAACTATTAACTCTATTCATAAGTAGGTAAAGGTCAAAATCGCACTATACCATATATGTTCCAACGAAGGTATCACTACAAAAGGGAGTTGTAGGCATATAAGCAAACAACTTTTGTTCTACGACTTTCGAAAATTCTAACTTGTTTCGAAAATTTTGAGGTTATATTTACTGGTAAATCAGCTGTCTTTTGGAGTTAGAGGTCATTGACCTTGGGGTCTAATATGTTTATTGCGTTTTAAACATTAATCAATAGTCTTTACTTTCAAAAACCATCTGTTTCTCCAGTAAACGTAATCTCAAAATTTTCCAAATAGACATTTCAATAATGATTTACTTAAATTATAATTAATTAAAATAAATTTCGAATTTTCAAAAGTCAAACCTTTAGGTTTTACATAAAAAAGAACCTTTTTTGGAACACGTCATAGTATAAAATAACCTAGCGACTAGATTTCAAGCTATATTGGTCCTCGGTGACATTACAATATAATGGTGTTCCATCGGAGGCGGTGGCACGATCGGTGACATTGGCATATAGTCACCTTCATCTTGCTCTTTGTTCATAAGTATTTTCTTATTATTTTCTTGAATTATTAGTTGCACAATCTCCTGCGGTAAAGACAGTGCTTGGACGGAGTCATCATGGAATCTTATAGTGTCGAGGAACTCCTCAGACTCTAAACACTCGACCGATTTGGAGCAACGTTTAGTTGTCACATGTTCTGGTTCATCTAAAAACTCACAACTTTTTGTCTCACCTTTGGTTAAGTTACCCGATGTTATTTTAAGGTTTTTCATCTTACGATTGACTTTGAAACTTTTGAAGATTTCCGTTGGGGTGAAGTCGAATTTCTTCTTTTTCGTTTCGACGTCTTTGTCTTTGGACGTTTCGGATTTTGGTGAGACGGCTGCGCGGGAGTCGCTTTTTAGCCTTTTCCTTGAAAAAAAAAAATATTACGTTAGATATTACTGTTATTTAAAATGATATCTATAAATTAAAAGTTCAAACATTGGACTATATTAAATCTCTATATCTATACTAATCAATACATAGTATAAAACAAAGTCGCTTTCTCTGTCCCTATATCCCTATGTATGCTTAAATCTTTAAAACTACGAAACGGATTTTGATGCGGTTTTTTTAAATAGATAGAGTGATTCAAGAGGAAGGTTTATATGTATAATACATGCATAATATAGCCGTGCGAAGCCGGAGCGGGTCGCTAGTAACATTATAAAGCTTAAGGGTTTGTTTGTTTGTTTGAACGCGCTACTCTCAGGAACTACTGGTTCGAATTGAAAAAATAGTTTTGTGTTGGAAAGTCCATTTGTCGAGGAAGGCTATAGGTTATTTTATATTTCGATATTCCCACGGGATCAGAAAATACGCGGGTGAAACCGCTAAGCGCTGCTTGTAAATATATAAAACTAACGACCCGCCCCGGCTTCGCACGGCTATATTATGCATGTTTTATACATATAAACCTTCCTCTTGAATCACTCTATCTATTAAAAAAAACCGCATCAAAATCCGTTGCGTAGTTTTAAAGATCTAAGCATACAAAGGGACATAGGGACGAAAAGTGACTTTATTTTATACTATGTAGTGATAGTGATTCTCGTGTCGCGGTGTTAGTTACCAATCTCTACCTAAACGGCTGAACCGATTTGTATGACATTTATTGTGTTTATTCGTTAGGTCTGAGAATCAAACAACATCTACTTTTTTTCTCTTTTTTTTTGTAAATGGCAAAACAACGTTTGCCGGGACAGCTAGTCTCATATAAATATCAATGCACAGCTTAAACCAATGAATGGATCGGGCTAAAATTTGGCAACCAGTACATATATTTGTTTAGCTCTGAAACCACTGGACGAATTTTGATTCAACTTTATGAAAATCTTAGGGAGTATCGTAGGATCGCTTTTATACCGCTATTTATGAAGTTACCTGAACGCAGTGAAAGCCTGCCTGGAGCGGTCCCAGCGAGGCAATGTGCGGGTCTCCTGCGGCCGCGGGGCTCCTAACGTCCACAGCGACCCGTGACGGGATACTGACCATGGGGACCTGGTATATACATGTTCATTATATAGGTAGATAGACAAACGCGTTAAAAATCCTTCCTACTTATCCAACTTATTTATAAATGTAAAAGTTTGTTTGTTACTCCTTCACGTAAAAACTACTGAGTCAATTACAATGAAACTCGGTATGTAGATAGCTAGCTTTTTTTTATTTATTTATTTTTATTTTATTTATTTTATTTTATTTTATTTGGAAAACAAACAGTTATAAATATTCAGCTTAAAAAACTAAAAAAGCGGCTAAGAACCAATTAAATGTTTTCACATATAAATTAACTACATACTACACAACTAGTCTGGATGAAAAGAATAACAAAATAAATATACTATAAACAGTGTTTTGTTTTTATTATTATTTTTTATTTTATTTTAAACTTTTGTTTTAGTGCTTTTATGTTTGTTACTACTTTTCTGATTGTCTTATGTCGTGTGCTTGTCCAAATAAATGTTTTCTTTCTCTCTTTATTTCTAGAGATACGGAGAAAGGCTTTTTATCCCGATATTCCCACGCGATCGGGACTACCGCGGGTTAAACACAACACATGATTTTCAGTCGTATTGCAGAAAATAATCTTTTTATCACAGTTGCTCATAAAGTGGATCTTATTAAACCGCTTTTAGGCTCATAATGCAAGGTATTATACACGCGTGCAATAAAAAAAAATCCAACTAGTGCTAAAATAATACGTCATCCCGATATGTCAAACTGCTAATGACATATCGTCGTTGTCAAGTTAAGGTATCTTATGTGTAAAAATAACTTTCTCGAGAAAATCAATAAAAACTATCTACTGAAAAAAATATAAGGACATCAAGGAAATCGAAAAATGGTAAAAGTCGGTAAATAATATTCTACATTTTACCATGTCATTGTTGTATAAATAAATACTGGTAAATATGAATAAAATAGTTTTTTAAATATTTTTTACACATAGGAGATTTTGGCTGTCAATTTTGTGTTACATAGGAGAATTTTATATAAATTACTTACTTTACTCTACTTGGTTAATGTAATAGTTATTTAATAAAAAAACGTTTATAGTCCAGGAAATTATTTATTTTAAATTTATGTAGAACCTCCTCTACAATATTGCTATTAAAAAATTGTATTATTAATCAAAATTAAACGAATAAACAATAACACAAATAAATTGAAAGTACGTGAACGATAAGTAGTAAAAGGCGAAGTAATCAAGTGCCAGGATTAAATTGTATCGCATCATAAAACGGATGATAATCTTGATCTATCACCATTTTTAATTCTTGCAAATGTTTAAACTTGCTCTCGGTTATTTTTAAGGGACTTTGGTACAGTCTGTTTGGCGTCACCAAACCATTTCTTTGGTTGTTTCTTCGCTGTGGAAGAATAGACCACTCATCAAAATGTCTCAGTCTATAAAGGATGGAACCATCTTTTAAATATTTCAGACCTCTAATATCGACAACAACAGGATCTCCTTTCTTTTTGCCGGGACGTATCGACTTCAGGTTTGATTCCATATTCTCATAATTTAAAAAGAAATCATAATGAATGGACTTAACGTTGTAGGGTCTCTGTGGCCGGGCTTGTCTCATTCTAGCGATGTAATCACTAGGGGCGTATATTGGTGGTTTGATATACTACTCAATAGTAGAGTGGACACTGTCCACCTCCATCATCGTGTGTCCTTTTTCAAGATAAAGTTGTTCGATAGTTATATGCATTCTCTGTGCCAAATCGCTAAGAGCACTTGATAGAATCCGGTTTCGATTTTGATGTCCACAACCATCAGAAATAATAATAACATGTTCAGTTGACAAAGGTAAATTTTGGCAATAATCAAGCACACAAGAAGTGAACTCATTCGCAGTAACATTTCCATCTGCTTCATGCCAAAAATAAATTGTCACATCTTTTGTGATAGCATTATAAACTGTGAAGTTATGGCATTGTAACTTTAACTTGTAGTATAATGCACTGGCTAATAGTTTTGGTGCAAGCAAAACACTCTGTACGTCAACAGTTATAACTACTACGTTTTCATTGGCATTAGCTATCGCAATATTCTTCGCTCTACGAGCTTCATCTTTCTTAGCCATATTATGTATATTAAACTCTTCTTTCGAAATATTTCCTGTCTTGTAACTGCAACACGTATCACATTGGTCCTTACGGGGATGATGTATAGCAATGTTTTCTTTCTTTAAAATCTTTGAAAAGGTATTTTTCGAGGCGGCTTGATAATTGTTTTCAGTACACCATTCTTTGAAAACTGATGCATGTGAAGTTCAGATAGAAAAGTAGATTCGACATACAATTTTTTAGAAGTCGAACGACAATAATGACTTGGCACTTTCGGCAATAAATCAAAACACGTTTTTACAGTGGTGATCAAATCCGCTGAACTTCATTCCTTTCATGTTATTGGTTTTACAGTGACATATCATAACACAAGAAAATTCGCGGATTATTTAAAACTAACTCAACTCACATAAGATATTTTAATCAAACTATCTATAAAAAAACTTTAAGTACAGTGCTAATTAAAAACTCTTATGTGAATGTAAGCACATAGTATTTTTTGAATGACAATTTTTAATGAGCAAGCACATGGAATATTTTGAAATTAATAAATAAATAGGGTTTTAATCGTCTTATCAACATGAGAGTTTTTGTATTCGATAGATCTTAAAATTTTAAACAATATGGTGTAAAAAAGTCATTTTCGAGAAAAATGTCACATAGGAGATCTTAACTTGACAACGACGATATAGTAGATGAAACATTCCTAAGGACATTGTTCAAATCGTACCCAAAATTTAAGGTGCCGGCCAGAAAAAAAAATGTTTCTATCTTGTAGAGAATAACATTTTAAACAATGTTTACTAAGGCAACAAAGAGCTACGATCAACCATCGTTGAGTTATTTTACATTGAAAACCCAAAAAAATGGATTTTGTAGAGATCCGTTTGACCCTTTTTAAGATATTACTACAGAAAAAATATAAAAATAAGTAGTAAATGGATAAGCTTTGTCTGTTTTTATTATATTTATATAAATAGGTATATCCAATAACCCTTTCAGAAGTTTTAGTAGGATCTTAAAAGTGGTCAAACGGATCTCTATAAAATGCATTTTTTGGGTTTTCATTGTTTGCATTTAATAAGCTCCGAAACTACTGAACCGATTTCGATGAATTTTGGTATGAGGATACATTGATTCAACTCCCGATCCCGATACCTCGGGATCGGGAATTACGCGGGTGAAACCGTGGAGCGCTGCTATAGAAGACAACAATAAAACATAATTAATAATTAAAGACAGTTAAAATACAATGAGCAATGAACAATTTCAACTGACATGTTCTGTCGTGGCGGGAGCGCCGGGGGCGAAGGCTGCGCGACGGCGACGTGTCTCCTCGGGCGGCGCACGGTGCCGTACAGCGAGGCCACGCTCTCGCCTACTGCCTCGTACATCGGCTCCATATCCTGGACAATAGGGGCACATCTTACATTGCAACATCAAGCATTATTCACCCAGTAAATAAATAATGATATGAATATTAAGCTGGGGACACATTGCTCGGACGCGTCCGTCAGCCGCGACTTATAGGCATCTGTGTAATGTAAATGTATGTAACTGTGCACACTATCGGACGTAACCTTAGGCCGCCCTTGAGCGTTCGGACGTTCTAGAGCGATCTGGACCGCTGGATGCCAAACGTCTGTGCACACTTATCAGTCGCGGCTGTCGGACGCTGCTTACGGACGCGTCCGATAATATGTCCCCAGCTTTAGACTAGTTTGCATAGTACTTAAGTTTACAGTTTGTGGTAAAACAAAGTATATTATTAAAATATTTAGCCATTAACGCCAAAAAAATATTGGAAAAAACTAGTATAATCACCGCATTAAAATACAAAATACAAAAATATTTATTCAGAACGTAAATTGAAATACAAGTGTACATAATCGTTAAAGATCAGCCTTAGTTATAAACTGTGTAGCTGTCTTTAACGCTCTTCCCAAGAGGTAGGTAAATACTTAATTCAATTGAAACTTGATATTTGGAATTATAATGGTCTGCTTTTTATCCCAATATTCCCACAGGATTGGGTGAATTATAGTCCATATTTTACCTGTATGAGACCGCGCGTTCGATCTCTTGTCATGACACAGTAGTCTTCGCCGAGCGGTGCCAGTGGAGCATCCGGTACATCGCGGTCTAAGGTCAGACCGCAAGGTGTAGTGCGGTCCGAGGTCAGACCGCTAGACGTGGTGCGGTCCGAGGTCAGACCGCAAGGTGTACTGCGGTCCGTAGTCACACCGCTAGACGTGGTGCGGTCCGAGGTCAGAGTGCTAGACGTAGTGCGGTCTACAGGGACGTCTGGAATCTCCTCGTATATGCCCGATGCTATAGACGCCACTGATCTTCGGTCCGACATACTGGATAAAAAATTAAGGTAAATTTAGGTAATTACAAGTTTTCGCGAAAATGTAAATTTGCCCATATCTTTTTATCTTACTCAGATTTCATTTATCATTTTCATTTACTCAGGACCTTGATAGGGACTATAGACCCTTAGTATCTGGCATGAATTTCAACTTGCTAGGTCTACCCGTTCCTGTGAAAATCGGTGGGGTACACACAAACAGACAGACAAGAAAGTGATAATATCTTATAAGAGTTCCTTGAGGTACGGAATCCTAAAAACAAACAAAGTTTTTCCATGGAGTCCCAATGTTTTGTGTATTTTTTCCAACAAAGTAATATCCTGTGACTTACCTGTCGTCAAATGAAGCCGTTGACCCTTGAGCGGTGTGTGTGAGGAGCGCGAGCGCACCGCCGCATCGGGACAACTTGCTGCGCGGGAGCACCACGCATTCCTACAACATTTTATACAATTTCATATCTATCTTCTACTTTCCTTTCCAAAAATGCAATTTTTTTGGACAAGAGAGTGATAAGGGTTCCTTTCTTTACCTTTTGAGGTACGGGCCTAAAAATGCCGATGTTAATTATTTCAAAAATGAGGGAAATTTCATCAAAATAGGTCCAGTCCAATAGTTTCAGAGTCCATTCATTACAAACAAACGAAAAAATATTTCTTCTTTACAATAGTTGTGTAGCAGAATATTTATAACTGTTCGTTTTCCAAATAAAATAAAATAAATAAATAAACAGATAAAAAATTGTATGTTCGTATTTATCGTTGTATGCACGCTAAAACTACTGAACCAATTGCAATGAAATTCCGTATGTAGATAGAAAGAGGCCTTTTTTTTAAAAATTTATATAACTAAAAAAGTACACATTTTCTTACATACTAATTTCCCGCTAAACTGCAAAGTGCAGTTTGTTGGCCTGGATTAACACATAGGCTACTTTTTACCCCGATATTCCCACGGGATCGGGAGTTATGCGGGTGAAACCGCGGGGCGCTGCTAGTATTGTATAATACTTACTTTGGACATGACTAGATCAAGATCATCAAGTGATACTTCCGAAGGGCCGCTGTACCAACTGCGTCTCACCACATCTGATGACAATATTATAGGTTAATGAAGCAATCTCACTTGCTTATTCTTCGCGGGAATCGAACCTGCAGCCCAGGCGAGGTTTATCGCGTGCATTTTTATATTTGTGCTAACAGTTTACATAAGTAGGCAGGTAAAAAAAATTAAATTCTGTGCCCAAAGCTTCCCAAAAACGGAATTAAATTAAAACTATGATCCCTAAAGGTCTAAACTCTGTAACGCGGCCGCCCCGCGCGTTTCCATACAAGATCGCCCGTGCGGGCCCATAAGCCTTACCCGTAAGGTTATTAAAATGTAAGTAAATATGATATATACCTGTATCTTTATTAGTAGAGAGATCACCCTCGCTGCGGCTGAGCGGCCGGCGGCGTGTCCCAGCGCGTAGTGCCCGCACCAACTCGTGCGCAAGGGGCGAGCTCAGTCGCAGGGATCCACCGCCCAACGCGTGAGGGCACACACTGGACACATACAATAATATTAAAGGTGTACTGAAGGCCAATTCCCATAAATAAAATTGTTAAAATTACATCTCAATATCATTCCGATTGCATTTCGATTGCAGAAAATATACTAATTTCATCTGTTGGTATTCTCGTAAACTAAGATTGTCAACATGAAAATGTATGTAACTGAAATGCAATCGAAATTTAATTGAGTCGTAAAATGTACACAAAACGGTATTCTCCAAAGACAAATGATATCGAAATGTAATCAAACTTTTTTAAAACCGTATTCTCGTCGCAAAAGAAATGTCAAATTTGAGATTGAAAGTTGATTAAAATGCAACTCAAATGAAACAACGAATTTGGTGAAATTGCTAGGGTTATTAGTGATTTAAATTGTTAAAAAAATTAAAATGAGTGGTTTGTTGCGCTTGCGACTGTTATATTTGGGGCTACAGGCCGATGCTGAAGCATCTAATAATGAAAGTAGACGGCAAAGACGTCGCAATTTGCGTCGTCGTCGCTTACTGGCAGAAGACGCCTTCGCGGGAACTGACAGGCAGTTTGTAAAGACTTACAGACTAACGAAACAGTTGGTTATCGATCTCGTAGATGAGCTAAAACCTCATATGGCACAAGAGAAAAGAAGTGATGCGTTGGACTCTACCTCCAAGGTTTGTTAAATTTAAAATACTTACTTCGTTTCCTTACTCTACTTGGTTACTCTACCTAGTTGGTAGAAAGTCATTTAGTAGTAGGTACCTTCCAACTTATACACTGAAGTAGGTAGGTAGGTACTGTATGAGATATCACCTCCAGGGATAAATATAGGTAGGAACCTATGTAATTTCAGTGTTCCTATCTATCTAATAAGGTGTCTGGCAAGCCTACTCCACTTAATACATTACAATGCGTGCAGTAATAGTAGGTATAGATTACCTAATTAGATAAATAATAACCTAAACTATCCCTTTTTTCCAGGTTTTGATAGCATTGGCTTTCTATGCGAGTGGGTCATATCAAACCTTGGTAGGTCAGAATTCAAGCCATTTAGTGTCCCAGTCTTCTGTGTCACGTGCTGTGCATGAGGTAACCGAGGCACTCAACAAAATATTTTCTTCCCACGTTCGGTTCCCTTTGAATAGAGAGGCTAGGGAGAAAATTAGGAGAAGGTTATCAATTTTTATTATTGCATTTTAACAAAATTTTACATTTTATAAACTTTGCAATACTTATATTTTTTTATTTTATATTTTAGATTTTACACTAAGTTCTCCATACCCGGGGTTGTTGGGTGTGTAGATGGGACACACATTGCTATAATAAAACCAGCAGAACAAGAAGAACTATATTATTGCCGAAAGGGATATCATTCCCTAAATGTGATGATAGTTAGTTGAAATATACTTAATATGTAGGTTATAGTACCCAATTATCAGCACTTGAAGAATTAGTCTAATTTCAATAGTTTAGTGCTAGTGTTTGTTGGATAGTTGGATACACTACTCAAAATTATTATTCATAGCTATAATAAAGATTTAATAATTTTATCATAAAATGTTTCAGATCTGTGATGCTGACTTAAATATTTTGTGTGTCGACCCCAGCAACCCTGGGAGAACACATGATTCGGTGGTTTGGAGAGACCATCCATTAAATGATCACCTTAATGAGGTTTTTCAAACAGAATCAAATTTTCTTCTGGGTAATTAGTACTAATATTTATTTTTCTTGAAGACTGAGAGGCCGGGTCCCAGATAGTGCATAGGCTTTCAAGACTCATTCATAGTAGGTGGTACACTTTTGTATACCTATTCCTGGTGTCTGTGTTCGATGTAGTATGAATCAGCCTATATAAAAACTGAGTATGGTATGAGACTACTATAATTTAAATGAAAATGTATTTTCAGGTGATAGTGGGTATGCGCTGAGGAGAACACTCCTCACCCCAATACTTAATACAGTGGCTGGCTCGCCTGAAAACCATTATTATAATGTACATGTAAGGGCAAGGAATGTGGTGGAAAGAACTATAGGCGTACTTAAAGCAAGATTCAGGTAAGATAAACTTGATTAATTTAAATAGTTAATGGTTAGTAAGTATAAAAAATAACTAAGTAAATGCTTTAATTTCATCAATAATTTCAGGTGCTTGTTAGTAGCGCGCCAGCTGCACTACACCCCCGAAACGGCAGCCAAAATTGTCAACGCATGTTGTGTTTTGCACAACATCGCAAATGCTGCTCGAATTGGAGTGCCAGAGTTGTCGGAGCGCGAGAGCGAAGAGGAGCGGCGGATGCAGGTGCAACAGCAGCACGAGGAAATTTCACTCCGAGCCGCCAACACAGATGCCGGATCTGCCATCATCGACGCGCCTTCGCGGCGCACCCAAAACACACCGCTTTTACAGGGTAGAGAAATTCAAGCCAACTTAGTGCAATCCCTGTGGCAGCGGCGGCAGCACAGAAATTAAAACTGAGGCGCAGCTAGTCTTGAATATGACCTAAACTAATACCTGTCGTGTATTAAAATTTATCCTAACAACCAAAGAAATTAACACATTTTAATAAAAATATTGTTTAATGATTATATACATAAGTCTCTTTATTCCTCCTCCGAACTCGAAATTACCTGTAAAAATAAAAAATAAAAATTATAGTATACCTACCTATTATATTACATAGGTACAGTCGGCTGCATAATTGCAGACCCACCGTAGAGTCCAAAAATTACTATTATTGGAATATTTTCATTCTAATAATTTTTGTTTGATAAATTCATGAGTTAGAAGACTTTAAACGTCTACTAAAGCAGGTGCCTAGAGTCTTGCTTGTGTTGAAAACATTCTTATAACAGCCGTTTTGGAGCTCTACGGTAGGTCTGCAATTATGCAGTCGACCGTACCTATAATAATCTAAATTTAACTTTATTATAGCTACTAAACACAAAGCCGGCAGCACGAGCTGCTGGTGGGTATTCCCATGTTCAAATTTAAATTTCTGTTGCTGGACTGTGTGTCATGGCCTTCATTACAGCAGGAACTTTGCTTCTAGAACGAATTGGTTCGGTGAATAATTAGTGCTCAATATGCTGTGAATGTGTGCGAAATAAAAAAAATTAGCATGTAGGCATTGAGGAAAAAGGCGGGTAAAATAAATTCTGCTGGAGTCAACGTTGCTTCAGGAGGAAGATTTTTAAATGAATGACCGGAGAGGTTATATACAGGATGAATGTTTTATGTGGGCCTTCATGGCTAAATCCTAAACTATAAGAGATAGCGAAAAATGCTGAAAGGAGTTGCGTGCCCGATTTTGCCAAAAACTAAAACTACATCATTAGATTTTTGAAAAATTCATTACCCTCGTCAGGAATCGAACCTGTTGATTTTTCAAAAAATAATCAACCTGTATTTTTACACTAATCGATAGTGTTGCCGATAGAGATTAATTCCTGGAAATTGACAAGCAATAAACAAACATACAAAACAAAGAAACCTGGAAAACGCTTCCAAGGGGTAGTTTTCCTAAAAAAACTAAAACACGTTCCAGAATTTTGTAGCATCATGGGAGTAGCCCAGGGTTTTCAAGGATGCAAACTCAGGTATAGACTACTGTCGGAGGGTCTAATAACATTTAAAAAAAAAATTAAAATCCATGAAATATTTTAAAAAACCCTAAGTAAACAAATTTAATTTTATTTCGCGCACATTTACAGCAGATTGAACACTAATGATTCACCGAACCAATTCGTTCTAGAAGCAATAAGTTCCTGCTGGAATGACGGACACGCCGCCGGCACCTTTCCAGACATGGTATGGACACCTAGTTTTTAAATGTAGGTTGGTACAGATGTTTTTGGTCACTTAGCTTAATTAACTCACCCTAATGCGCCTTAAGAGGCGGCGACGGCGCGGGCGGCGGCGGCGTGACGCAGAGTCTGCCATGTGGGCGTAAATATCCACAAAGCGCCGAATTTGTATGGCAACATCCTCCATGGAGTCCGCATGGCGGCCCATTGCGGCTGCGTGTTGGGCCACCACGTCAGCAAGTCTGTTATCGACATGGAGTCTTTGTTGCTCCATGTCAGCCAGCGACTTTGCCGCTGCCTCAAAAGTATTTTGCCCAGTTTGATTTGCTGAAAAAATAAAAGGTCATTAAGTAATAATATGTTAATTCATAAAATACAATTTAGTACAGGTTAATTTAAACTTTATGAGTTGGATATACTCACCAGGGTTTAAAAATGACGGCGAAACACGACGGCGCGGGCGGCGCGAATCAGTTTGTCGCTTCCTTTTGGATGCCCTGCAAATAAATATACTTATGTTTTATTTAGCATAGTTGTATATTATTATTTAAATAAAGAGTAGTTCAGTCTTGTCACTACATAGTATAAAACAAAGTCGCTTTCTCTGTCCCTATATCCCTATGTATGCTTTAATCTTTTTTTTAATAGATAGAGTGATTCAAGAGGAATGTTTATATGTATAATAGATGCATAAGATAGCCGTGCGAAGCTGGGGTGGGTCGCTAGTTAAATATAAACCAAGGAACCTATATTTAAGTTTGAATAACTAGGAAATTACCTCTGCGACAATGTGGGCTGACTAGCTGTATCGTTTGAGGTGTTGATGTTTTCAATGCTGTAACAAGAAGACAAAAATCATTATACAAAGAACAATAGATATCCCCCTTTATAGGCAATCAAGTAAAATGTTAACAAAAACCTTGGCTTACTCAACTACAAATTATTGATATTATAAATAACTAGCTGCGCCCCGCGGTTTCACTCGCGTAAGTCCGATCTTTCTCACCGTTTAAACCTTCCCTGGACTACGACAAACATTTCAAAACCGAAATCATCTAAATCGGTTCGTGCGTTCTGGAGTTATAGCGTCAGGAAGGAAAACCCGACTTATTTTAATATAATAGATTATTTAAATTAAAAGTAAGTCTAGTTAAATATAAAACAACGGACCATTATTTAAGTTTGAATAACTAGGAAATTACCTTTGCAACAATGTGGGCTGAGGAGCAGCAGCTATTGAGCTGTTGTAGTTTTCAATGCTGTAACAAGACAAAAATCATTATACAAAGAACAGGATCCCCTTTTAAAGGCAATCAAGTAAAATGTTAACAAAAACCTTAACTTACTACTCAACTACAAAATATTGATATTTTAAATAATTATTTAAATTAAAAGTAGTTAAGTCTAGTTAAATATAAAACAACGGACCATTATTTAAGTTTGAATAACTAAGAAATTACCTCTGCGACAATGTGGGCTGAGGAGTTATTGAGCTGTTATAGTTTTCAATGCTGTAACAAGACAAAAATCATTATACAAAGAACAGGATCCCCTTTTAAAGGCAATCAAGTAAAATGTTAACAAAAACCTTAACTTACTACTCAACTACAAAATATTGATATTTTAAATAATTATTTAAATTAAAAGTAGTTAAGTCTAGTTAAATATAAAACAACGGACCATTATTTAAGTTTGAATAACTAAGAAATTACCTCTGTGACAATGTGGGCTGAGGAGTTATTGAGCTGTTATAGTTTTCAATGCTGTAACAAGACAAAAATCATTATACAAAGAACAGTAACCCCTTATGTAGGCAATCAAAATAAAATGTTAAGAAAAATTTAACTTACTCGACTACAAGATATTGGCCTATTAATCTGAAAAAAATATATATTTTAATAAATTATTACATGACTAGAAGTAGGATATAAGGGAATAGGTTTTAAATATGTAACTCACTCTGCATTGTCTGCATTCACTTGCATATCATCAAGCTCTGTAGCGCTAGCCGGTGCGGTGGTGGTTGTTAAGTCCTCTGTCTATGATTGGTAAGTGAAATCATTAAGTAGGTACTATTAACATAGATTTATAGTAATTTAAGTACACAATTTTTATTAGAACTTACTTGTTCCTCAATAGGATTATGCCTGAGTAATGAAGAATCATTTTCTGGCATTTTGTTTGACAAAATGCCACAAAGCCGCTCCTCCAAGGGCGTCAGATCGTCGCCTTGGGGTGGCCCACCGCCGGTGCCCCTTAGGTCCTGCTTCTTTTTCTTACTTTTTGTAGTAGTCCGACTTTTGTAGACGGTGTAGTACTGCAAGCAAGAAAAGTAGCACCCATCTTCGTAAAACAAGATTTATGATAAAGAATGTACAATTATGTACATGAATACTTGCAAAACTTACCTTCTTCCATCCCTTGGCATCTTTTACAGCCCCGGGGAATTCGGCATTCAGTATTTCAGCACAGTCCTGCCACAACCGTGATGAAACCTGGCTGCCTTCTTTCCCCCGGACTCTGCCACGCGCCAGCCAACTGTGGCGCTCCATAAAATCTAATAGAAGTTCTATTTGCTTCGGGGAAACCTTCATTATTATTATTTTCGATAGTTTTCGCGAAGTAGGTATGGCGCCGAATGAAACTTTTTCAAACTTTGTGTTGTGACCAACCTAACAAAGCGAATTGTTGACATTGACAGTGACAAATACTGGCTATTTTTATCTGTGGCATTGATAATATATTGCGATTGTATTGTGATGTAAGTGAAATGCAAGTGAAATGTAATTGAAATGTAACTGAAATGTAAGCTTATTTTAAGATTTGCAGAATACCTATTGAAAGTTAAATTACAATATCATTTCAGTTAAATCAATTTAAGGTTACATTTTGCTATGTTTACGAGAATTGACCTTCTGTACATGCATAAAGTCATCATAACAGACAAGATAATCGCCAGACATAAAATGCATGTTAGGCTTAGCGTTTCTTTTCTTTCTTTTTTAAATATGCCATGGGCTTCTCTAGCCATAATCAGATCTATTCCCTGACTGTGGATGGTAGTGAATATCATCCCATTAGTTAGATTATACCTGGATATTTCACTATCTTTGGTCCAATTATAGGATGTGACATATCTTTAGATGCCTCACGTTATTACAACTGTCCAATAAGTTCCTTGCAAGTTGATTAACATGTGTTGTTAACCTTTCCTTATACTTTATATTGTTTTTGCTTTACTTCCTCCTTTACAGTACGCATTTAAGGCCAAAACTGCGTTACGCGGACGCCTGCGCGGTTTCATACGAAATCGGCCCGCGACGGGGTAAAAGAGGTGTTTATGTATTTAGCTTATCACTTCTAACAATAATTGCATACAAAATTATTGTTTATATCCAAATTGTCTATACAATTTGTAGGTGATCTTTACGGAGTTCGGCAGCACTGAGTATGCGCCTTACCTGTCTATAGTAACAATACAGTCAGGGCTCCTATCCTTCGTCAGCGTGATGTTCCCGACATGTGCCCACTCGACACAGAGCGGCAGTCTCCGCGCAGTGGCGAGCCGGAGCCCGGCAGGCGTCACCGAGACGGTCCCATCGCACCCGTGGAGCCCGACGCGCCGGGACAGCTCTGTTTCTACTACTGTTACTGAATATGAGTCTTTTAGCAGAACTGGTTCTGAAATCATGTTAAAAAATTCTTATTTAGATGATGTATGTTATGACTTCACATCACTAGTCACTAGATAAGAAGTAGGTTTATGTGGATAAAACATGCATGATATAGCTGTGCGAAGCCGGGGCGGATCGCGAGTTGGTTATACATATAACAATGTGTAGATCAATGTTTGGACTCAATACTGGCAAAGTATGCACAATTCATTGTAATTGTTATGTTATGTTTTTCGCGCCTATTTTTGTATGTTTGTTTAAGTTATGTCGTTAGTCTTTATATTAAGTTTCTATAATGTGAACATTGCATACAACCATAGTCAAATATGTAAAATGCCGATGAGAATTGAGTCAGTTTTTTAACAAGTTCAAAGGTACGCTCTAAGCAAAGGGTCGGAAGGCAGCCGCATTGCATTCCATATAGTTGCGGTCTTATATGTACTGCGATCTGTTAGCTTTACTTTGGGAGTTGGGATGGTTCAAGTAGCGAAAATTTCCACGCGTGAAATAGGCAGTCAGACTTCAATTTGCTTAAACTAACCAAAACAACAAATACAAATAGTTACAGTCAATCATGACCTGCATAACTGCAAGGTCGATGACCAAATGTAATAACAATGAGAAATGTTAATAACCTATTGGACAATGAGGTGTTGAGACGTCATAGTCGTGAGGGTAACGTAATGCTTTATTAATATTACAATTAATTTAAGTAGGTACAATAATATTTGGAAAATCTCTGTGGTGCGGCGGGTGGGCGCATAGCGCAGAAGATTAATCTCTATCGGCAACACTATCGATTGGTATAAAAATATAGGACAATTATTTTTTTGCAAAATCAACAGGTACCTGGCTGGAGGAATGAATTTTTCAAAAATCTTATGATGCAGTTTTAGTTTTTGTCAAAATCGGGCACGCAACTCTTTTCAGCATTTTTCGCTATCTCTAATAGTTTAGGATTTAGCCCTGAATAATAAGACTAATAATGTTAATTAGGACCACAGTCCACAACACACCGATTCCGTGGAAATATTGGGATGAAAGTAGCGTTATTGTTAATAAATAAATGTATCCTTCTTACCAAGTTTCATCTAAAAGAGAAATTATTTGATTGTTTGTTTTTTGCATTGGCAAACAACAAATCTTTCCTCTTTATAATATTAATTGAAATAGGTATACAGGTCCTGCTACTAGAAGTGAGCACAGTTTTAGTGTATAGCAAATGTAGGTTTGCGATGAAAAAAATATAGCTCTTGCATTATTCAAGAAGGAAATACCTAGTTAGGGGAATACATAAAAATTTGTATGGAGAAATCAATACCATACCCATATAAAACAGGGTTCTTTCGTTAAATAAATAGAAGGTAGTTACCTAAAACATTGCTTGCTGTAATCAATGATTTGATTTTCTCCATCCATATGTGAACTTCATGTGGCGATGTGGCCGCGAGCAGCACCCTCGGCTTCCGAGGCTCATCCGGTGGGAACACTGCGAAGGCGTGCGGCCGCGACCGGGACTTCGCCCGTCGCACTACGAACCCGCGAGGGAGCTCCACGTTACCCGCCGCAGCGCCAGCCTCGCTGCAGTAAACCGCCAGAACACCCCCAGAAAACGTAACACTCGGCCTCAATATACACCATTGCCGCTTCCAACACTGCTAACAATACAAACAACACTTTCCACATGGCAATTCACAAAAAATATCAACAGCTGAAAACAGGACTCACCTTAAATGGATTTAAACCGAGATTCGACTTGATAGGATACTTCACCTCCAAGTATCCGGACATTGCGATTTGTTTCCCGTTTTCACAACACGATAATCATGATAAAAATCAATTAAAATGCAAAATTAAATGCACAAATGGTCAAATGCACATGCTTCTTCCACCAAACAATGCAATGATTTTTGTTTACAACACACACAGGCACACGCGAATCTAGAGTTGTTCGCGGTCCGTTGAAGTTCAAAAATCGATAAACCGGTTTTTATCTACAAACCGTCAGGCTTTTGACAGTTGACACTTTAGACCATAAGATTGTTAAGTTTTTAGATTGGCGGCAAATTCAAAATACTTACAAAAGTTTTTTGTAAACTTCATAATGGGAGGACCATTGCGTCTATTTAAACATTAAAAATCTTTTGCTTCACTTGAATTGAGGACTTCCTCCGTTTCGAAATTTATCGACTTTCAGTTGACCTACCTATATTTTTAAGGTTCCGTACCCAAAGGGTAAAACGGGACCCTTTTACTAAGACTCCACTGTTCATTTGTATATTGTTTGTCTGATTGTCTCATGAACCGTAAACTAACTGATTTTATCTCAAGATGGTAACGCAAATAATAAAAACCAATTATCTACATGAATAATTTAATATATATATTTACAAAACACACTTATTTACCATACATACTTAACATAACAATTTCACACAATAAAGACACATACCTACATTTTTACATAGAAGTGATTGCAAAGTAACGGCCTGCTAAATTCAACTTTTTTTTTTAATTTTTCGTAAAAATTACAAAATAAGAAATCAAAATGATTATTTTGTAAATAAAAAAAAATTGTTCTACAAACATGCGCGTCAAACATAATTTTATTCAACAACTAAATTCTTTAAATAGGCTTTGAAACTATCCCTTGAAATAAATGTTTTAGATATTTTCGAAGAATTTAGTCGTTAGAAAATTTTGTTTAGAAGCGCGTTAGCAAAATAATGTAACATGATTTCTACAAAAAAACATGCAAGCAGTACGAAATTCCCCTAAACAAAACATGATTCATTAAAGTGTATTTGCTCCAATACAGAAGCCAGGCCCGCTGGGTGGCTGCGCGGGGACACCTCGCCGGTTCATCCGACACGCGTGCTCCTCCATGCGGTGCCGCGCTGTCTTCAAGTCGCTTATCATCTTCCCCGTGTTCTTGTAGTTGAGACCTGTCCATAGACGCTCGGCTACTGCACTCGCTCGAGGCCACGTTCTGTTAAACAGATAGTAGCAACCTTATTCTTCTACTTAGAGGCACCTACTAGAATAGGTAGGTAAGTACCTCCATACTTATATCGATTTTTTTAGGATCACTTTGTTGTCTGTCTGTCCGTCTGTCTGTCTGTCAATAAGTACCTTTTTTATTAATCATAAGATTCCATTTTCGTAGCGATTAGTAACCAAAACGTTTCTAGTTTTGTAACTCGTTATAAAACACACATGTACAATTATTGTAGGTACATGGATTATAATATTCCTTTTTAAAAACTGGATAGAAATAAAAACAGCGCACTCCGGGAGTGCAGGCAGAAGTGAAAACAATAAACTTGTTATTTCTCATAGAATATTTCTTGAAACGATCTGCTACTGCCATCTATTAGCACTCACTTAAACAAATATAGTTTATTTTTTGTTCGCTAGATGGCAGTAAATATTTAAATCAGCGCCACCTACATTCGAATAGCGGTCTTTCTAGAAACTAAGTTTCTCAATTTGTGTAATAGATGGCAGTATAAGTTAAATAAAAACACTAACACAAATAAAATCTCATCTGTCGCGTCAAAATCTGTCGCGAGATCGGTTGAAAATGCTCACCCACAAAAGTGCCCAACGCGCCATAAGAAGTTTTCACTTCAAAAAAATAAGAAAAATGTAAGCTGTGAATGATTTTAAATCTGTTACAAATGCAAAAACTAAATTAAGTTTTTTTATGTAGGTTGGTTCACTATTACTCGAAGATGGCTCAACCGATTAAGATGATTATTTTTGTTATTCCTTACCTAGTCAAGACATTAACATTATCAGCCATTTCGCCCCACATACAAGCTTCTCCACCGACTATGTTCGCCAGACCATCTTCGCTATTTGTAAGTTCGTAGACCATCTGCCTCGGGTCAGCTTTGTAAAATGTCTCCCATCCATTTTCAATGTAATCCAAGTACCAACTCGATGAGAATATCACGTAATGGCCTGCTTTTAATACCTGGTTCAGTAAAAATATTAATATGTTTTACCTGCGTTAATGTCTCATTAAAAGTAATATTTCCAACAAATACTTTTTAGTTCCTATGAACTATTTTTAACAGCCCTTTTTTCAATTTCAGATGTCGAATTTCTAAAAATCCTTTCTTAGTGCTTGCTCGTCTAAAGTCTTACAAGGTTTCAGACTCGTAGCTTACATATTTCCAGAGATTCCTTGATGAGTCTTTTTCTCTTTTATAAAAATAGATTTTATATACTTACAATGCGTTCCGACGAAGGTTTTGTAATACAAGAGGGGGTTTTAGACGTCTAGGTGGACATTTTTTGTTTTAGGTACTTACGAGTTTTGGAAAATTGAACTTAGATTATGTTAGGTTTGTTTTTCATTATCTTACCGATTCAACTCAATAATTTGTCTTGTTGTTTTACCGATTAGACAACGATCTGCTTAACGTTTTGACGGCTATATTTTTTTGTGCATAAAACAGCAAAACAAAAGTCGGCAAAACATACCGCAATTTTTGGGAGTTTGAAATATTGTAAGATAAAATAAATAAATATTTCTTTAATAATTTTCTCCTCAGGCTTGGCTTAGATTCTTTGTTCCTAATATTTTTATTTCTAAGTTCTGACCTAGAGTTTTCCAATAAAATACTTACAGCCACCATTTCGTCAACAAAATCGTATTTCCATACTTGAACAAACGATTTTTCGTCAAGCGCATTTTCATCGAAAACTTCCTGAAAAAAGAGTTATTATAATATTAACAGGATCCTCCATGTTATGGCCCTCTCTTCCTTCTTTTAATTTTAAATTAAAAATAGGTACCTACTCAATTTATAGGCGCTTAAATTGACTTACTAAAACTTACTTGCCAAACAATTGGTTTAATTCTTTTTGGTAAAAGCGATATAGTTTTATGTATAAACTCTGCATGTAGTTCAGTTACATCCATATTGTGAAGCTTCATGTATTTTTTGATCTCATAGTTTAATTGCCTAAAACATAGGAGCAGGATGTTCATTTTAATATAGATAATATAAGTTTCTACCTGTGGATTTGGCACATCGACTTCTAAATAGGGATTGATGGAGCACTTTGAAAGTTGAAACCGCCTTTCACACAAAATACCTCAAAGTTTTGTGAACATGATAAGAAAAGAAACCCTCGTGAGTTTCTTGTGCCTTCTAATTGGTTAGCGCGTTCCGAAGTCACACAGCCTATCTTAGTTTTTAAGACGATTCAATGTGATCCTATGCCTACTGCATGATTCCAAATAAATAAAAAATATCCATGTCTTTATGCTCTTATGGTTTACTATTTGGAAATATAGTAACTGTAGGTAAATCGATATTAGAAATAATCTAGATTGAGAAATCCGATAAAGGAAACTTTCTATATTCTGTACTTCGAAGTTTTAAACATCGATACTTCAAAGGTCAGTTTAGTAATGTCTTACCAACAATTAAAATCAACTTCATCGCCGCCAATATGCAGGAACTGATCGGGGAACAATTTCTCGACTTCCTGATAAAACATTTTAAGGAATGTGAACACCTCTTCATTGATTGGATTCAAGGGACCGAAAGTATTTAAACATTCCGTTAGGAGGTGAGGATACGCATTGCCCCACGATCGGGTGTGACCTAGAAAATGTTTTATAAAGCATAAATTGAGCGGTAAGGCGTTCCATGATACGTCGTAAGAACCCATGAACATTACTTTAATTGCTCCGTTTCAAAATATACTTTGATTTATTTTATCTTTACGAATGAAAATAAATGACTGTTCTTATTTTATAATTTTAATTTTTCTCTTATTTTGGGTTTATATAATTTTTGTTTAAGTTGTTAGATTTCTAAAAGTGCTGTCCATAAAATAAAATAGTTCATTATTTATTTCTTTAAAAGTAACTAGCGACTCGTCCCGGCTTCGCGTGGTTATATTATGCATGATTTATACATATAAACCTTCCTCTTGAATCACTCTATCTATTAGAAAAACCGCATCAAAATCCGTTGCGTAGTTTTAAAGATAAAAGCATGCATAGAGACAGACAGCGGAAAGTGACTTTATTTTATACTATATAATGATAATGATATTCTTTTTCAGTATAATATTTACCTGGCACATCGAATTCAGGAATGATTCTAATACCACGCATTCTGGCGTACTCTATAATATTTAATATTTCTGTTTTGTGATACACCAGCGCTGGGTGGAATGCACCTTTACGACTGAAAATAAAAATTAAATCAATCGATCAGCTGAACCACTTTTCAACGAAAAGAACACGGATTGTGAAATACTGATAGAAACAATATAGGTACTTAATATCATTTCTAAATCACTTTTTGATATAAATAAATACGTATCCAACTTTTGAATTTCTTCTTCTTCTTTTACTTACAACTACAAGTAAATGTTTTAAATTGTTACATACTCACATTTGCCTTTTAAGTACTTAGTATTGACCGAGTAATCTAAGGTATCAGATTTTTGAGCGCTTAGGTATGTATAGGTAGGTACCAATTTTTATAAAATAATTATGTAACGTCAAATGCACCTAGATGCCAAGACAAACTCAAATAAGTTATATGAGTAAGTACCTAATTAATTGTAAAAATTGGTATACCTATGTGTTTTTTATTACATAAAAAAGCACTTACCTCAGAGATGGGTAGACTTCACTCTCATACGGAAAACTTTGATCATCTACAATGTGCCAGTGCAATACATTCATTTTATTAATTTCCATCGCGTCCAGCATTTTTAGTATCACAGATACCGACAAATAGTGTCGACCGGTGTCAATGAGAAGCCCTCTATGTTTGTACGCTGGGTAGTCCTCAATTTCTGTGCTATTTATCCGGATTTCCTGCAAATAACGGACAAGATTGGAAGATAAAAAAGGAATTGATAGTCTGTACATGTATGTGCCACGTGTTTTGCGCTATATTACTGATAATAAGTAATTCGTTGAACATTATATTATTAGAAATTTACTCCTATTCGATAGGTACATTTTTGCCTATTTAGACTAAACTTGATAAAAAAATCATTACTTGGCTTGGCCAAGCCATTGTTTGCAAAAAAATTGCTTGCATGGTCCCGCCAATCCGCCATGTTGCAAAGAGACCAAATTCGGTAGGATCGTTGGATTAGCGCCCACTCTCCCTTTATTTTAAGTAAGCGAATTTTGCGGAAATTACCGGTTTTTGTAATCAACTTACACTGAAATCGTCTGTAAAATAAAAGAGTTGTGAAAAGGTTTCCAATCCCCGAAGTATTCCCCAAATCGAATCGCTTTTTATATGACTTGTGCTACTGATAATCAGATCATCTGAAATATAAATAATAAATCGGTAAAGTAAGTATTCGAGAATATTATGTGCTCAACGTTAATTTCGATTATTGGCCCGCCAAATTGAATTAAAATCGGGCCGCATATCTATGGACGCAAAACAATTTTTCTTTTTAACCGACTTCAAAAAAAGGAGGATGTTATCAATTCGGTTGTATGGAGGTTTTTTTTTTTATTTTCTTTATGGATGTTCCCGCATAGGTATTCTTTATATAGGTACTTTAATGGCCGAAAGCTTGGAGCCCAAAATGTCACAAAATATGTCTTAATACAGCCCACAGCATCGTAATATTTATTAATATGAGAAATGTGCATGAAATCTGGGATACAGCCCATAAACAGCCCGAAGGAACCCATTAGGAACTTCTTTGTCAGAATAGTTAATAATTTTTTTCTAATATTGCGGGCTGGATGTTCGTAAAAAAACCGGCTTACATTGTTCATTCATATTGAAACTTGGATATTGTTCACATTCCGAATTTAATTCTACATCTAAAGTCCTTAAAAAGCCTTTGTAATTCGTATCGTTTTTCCTTTTCTTGACGGATGTTCCATAATAGCTAGTATCATATTCGTTGCTAATTCTAATAAAATCATCGACAACGGAATTGTATCGATCTACAGCGCTAACGAGAATATCACATGTAAACCTTGTTATCTGAAACAAAAAATAAATATTTACGAAGTTGTCCGCGAATTCGTACGCGCGGTAGTTTTGTTTATGTACCAATATCTTGAATCACTCGATCTAATAAAAAAACCCAAAAACCTCATTAAAATCCGTTGCGTAGCTTTAAAGATCTAAGCATACATAGAGACAGACAGCGGAAAACGATTTGTTTTAAACTATCTAGGTACTGAAGTGATAGTGAAAATACAGTGTGTAACAAAAAACCTGTAATGTCTCCGAATATAATTCAAAATTAAAAAAAAAAATTACGTACACTATGGATAAAAATAGTCAAACTAGTGGCTTTTAATTCTTAATTTAACTTTTTTGTGTGATTTTCATAAATATACTTACGCTATTTTTAATATCTTGCGGTTGACATTACAAGTTAAAACTTTATTTATTTAAATCACCTTTAAACATCTTAACAAGTAAGTTAGGATATGGGCGGAAAACACCCGCCAATAAGAAGAAAGCACAAGAAACTCATAAGGATTTCTAGCCCAGTTCTAAAAATCATATGTAGGTAAAAATGTAAATTATTATTCTTAAAAAATATTTGGAAAACTTACGTTAATTTTGAGCACCTTTGGTTTCAAGATGAAGTATTTGTTTGTTTTCAGTTCTGTTTGTGGCCATGGCCAGGCTTCACCTTTCGTCGGGGTGTAAAGTGGTCCCCATGGGATGCCTGCTGTAAGTTTATACATATTTTTAATTAATTTAAATATTACAAATATACAATGTGTTTCGATGAGTGTAGCGTAATACGAAAGGAGGTCCTATAACTTCTAAGCAAACAACTCTTGTTCTACTATTCCTTTAAAAATCTAATTATTTTTTTTACAAAACTTTTAATTTTAAGTTTTATGGAAATAAAAATCGTTATTCTTTAAAAAAGAAGCATGTAAATCGGCATAAACAACAAAGTTGTGCCCGAGTAGCAATAAAAACTAACAAATCTAATTTAAAAAAATCATCCATTTTTTAAGTCAGTTAAAATAGTCGTCCAAACCCAATAAACAAATAAAACCCCAAGGTTAATGACCTCTAACTTCAAGTAAGATCTGATTTACGAAATAACCTCAAAAAATGACGAAAAACTTTCGAACTTGGAAAAATATTAGAAAAAAGCTGTTAATGTCTAAAACAATCTTTCGTATTACGTTAAGAAGAAACACATTGAAAAACACAAACGAACTAAAACGCCTAGCACTGGCTTACGCTTGAAATAAATCACATCATTTGCATTTAAAATATACAGATTAATAACAAGTATAATAAAATGAGATAGCATTGCAGCTCTACGCTTTGTTATCTTAACCACAGCTAACTAAATGTTAGAAGTATTTATATAGTTTCATGATTCATTAATTTTATTGATTGTAGTTGCTGTTAAGGTGCTTACTTGGTGCCATCTTGGTGCTTAGAAGAATCAAACGCAAAATACATTTCGTCAATAATTAAATTTGTTAGCTATTGCCATTTGCATGGAACATTGTTGTACGGTTCATTTGTACACTAAAAATAATTAAGTTTAAGACCTCAAACATGATTAACCAAATGTCAAAGTGTCAAACACAACTATCTGTGATCAAAAATAACTTCAACCTTGTAATTTGTAGTCATAATTTAACTAGCTGCGCCCCACGGTTTAACCCGCGTTCCTATAGACATAGAATACATAATAGATTATTAAACTACAAACTTTATCATCCCTTTTTTCTTCTTTAAAGGTGAAATTTTCAAAAATCTTTCTTGTGCCCGCTTACGTCCTAAAAGGAACCCCCATGCGATGTTTCAGATTCGTAAATCTTGTAGTTTTAGAGATTTCTTAATGACTTTTTCTCTTTTATATATATATATATGTTTCTTTAAAACCCGTTTTTTAACTTGTGATCTACTAACAGAGAAAGTTAAAAGAGTTCAACCACGTAGGGTTGTCTACCATGGTTGGCGATTAAAAATCTAAACACGAATCCATAAAAATTGGAAAAAGTGTCGTAAAGAACCATCTTAATTCTAACAATGGCTAAATACTTCCTTATTATGAGACATTAATATAACAATATTAATATTATAATCTTGTAAAAGTGTTTACAAAATAATAACGGAAACATCAATGTTAGTAAAAATAAATATTGATTGTGAAGTTTGAAGTAATTTTATTAGAAGTTATTACGTTTTGACCGCGGCGGACGTCTATAGAATAGGCACATAATCTCTTGCAAAAAGGAAAGTGTCGTGGTACACATTTTTTGATTTGATAACGTCTAATAAATTGATGGAACACCTGCATGTCATGTGTCATGTTACCGAAAGATGATGCCTCCGTTTCTGTTAGGAAACAAGAGTATTTAATAATATAATATCGCTCATCTGGGCTTGTGTTATGGTGACGAGTGACGAATAGAAGAGTAATATAAAGAAAAAAAAATAAAAGAATAACAAAAAAAAACTTATTTTTTTTCATCTTTTCTTATGAGACGTTATCACGTAAAATTATCATCCTTAAACGACTTTACAGACAACCATATTTTTCATATACATATGTGGTAAGTACATGTGGTGGTCTGGTGGTATATAAGTGGGAAATTAGTTTCCCTTGCGGTTTTTCGTTTCACGTTTTCGTAACGCGTAACATTTTTTCTCGGCTAACGTAGGTAAGGTTTTACCTAGCTTACTTACTAAGTACCTACAATTAGTTATTTTTACTTACTAAATTCATGTTTTCCTTTACGAAGCAAGAAATACAGCAGAACTGCGATTAATAAACCTGAAACAAAAACCATAACTTTTGTTGTAATTTTTGGAAATTGTTTTTTTTTTGACAAAGTTGAGACTTCGTAAATAATTCTTGGTAATTCGTGTTAAAAATAGTTACGAGTCACTAACTCAACAAACAAAATAAAACTTAAAAGGCAAATTTTAATGACAATTAAAAATATTTGACAAAAGAAACTGAAAAGTCGTAAAACAAAAGTTATTTGCCTTGACATCGAGAACAACCCCCTCTCGTGTTATGTTACCCTCCCCGAAACAAACTGTATACAAATGGACAGCATTTCATAATAAATACCTACTAACTAAAATGGTGTACTTAATATTAATGTGGGTAAGTTATATTTAAAAATAAGTTGTTATTTTTTATCTGATTTCTATGGCATTACCTATTTATTTTCTTTTTAATATTTTATTAATAACTAGCTGCGCTCCGCGGTTTCACCCGCGTTACTCCCGATCCCGTGGGAATATCGGGATAAATTAAGATGTAAGCTATCCTATCTCTCAAGTTGGATCGAACTGCACATGGTGTGCGAATTTTATTATAATCGGTTAAGTGGTTTAGGAGTCCATTGAGGACAAACATTGTGACACGAGATTTATATATATTAAGAAAGAAAGAAATGATTTTTAAAATACAGTTGATATACTTACACATACCTACCTACTAAAGTTATAAAATGTCTGAAAATGATGCTTGTAAAAGCGTCGAAATATCGAGCTTCACAAAATAACATGGTATATGGTATATAACAATAACATTCTAATATTTATATGCATTTTTCAATTAATTTAGTAGTGCAAAATTACTGAAAATAACCGTGGTAGCTTAAAATTCACCTACCTTCATAAATAGATTAAATTTAAATAATAAATACCTGATAATATCGCAAAACTTATTCCTATTATTATCTTTGTACGTTTTCCAATAGACATTATTTTGTAAACCTAATAGGTAACAAGTAAAAAGTGCTTTAAAAATAGCTACATTTAAATAATTTAATTAAAATATTTGGTACATTCTACACTTAATTATTCGATATTTTGAATTAGCTATTACACTCTGTAATCAACATGAAACTATTTGTTTATTTGTTTAGGATTCTAATAACTTTGAATATGACGGACAACGATCGCTTCCAGGCGCGTTCCGAAAGTAACTGAGTAGGAAAGAAAACACGAAGAGAGCTACGTAGGGATTAAATGATATATGGAGTTTGGCAGAACTTTAATGGCGAGTAAAAGTATATTGGTCTTCCTTACCCAATGTGTCTTTCTCGTTCTTTGATATATTAATTAAATAATAAAAATTGTAAGACACTTTACACAGCGGCATGTAGCCCCAAGTTGAGCAACTGGCCTTGTTTTATGGCGGCTAGACATCAGACAGAATACTTGAATAAAATTCATCAAAATTCCCCAAAATTTGGGTAATTTTTTCCCTTTTGTTGTGTCGTAGGCTCGATCTTAGGTACTATGCAGAATACTGGAATACTATGCGGACAACAACACGATAATATCGTGTTATTATTATAATAAATATTTAAGAAAAGAAAGAAAGAAAACGTTTATTTGGACAATCACACGTCATACGACAATCAGAAAAGTAGTAACAAATATAAAAGCACTAACCTAAAACAAATGTTTTAAAAATAGTAATAATAATAATAAAAACGATAAAATAAATAGGTAAGAGAATACTTTTAGTTATTGTTCCGAGGAGAATACAAAAGAAGACATAAGATCCGAGCCTCCAAAAAGGTAAGTCTGTGTGGTTAAGGCTGTTTAGTTTAAGTGTACTTACCTAATAAGTCATATTTAATAATAATTGAATACTTACTTATAACTTTTCTTTGGTAAATATATACCTACTTAATATTATAGATACAGAAATACCCAGACCATAACAAATATAATCTGTACATAAATAACAGACAGACAGACAGTGGAGTTATTAAAAGGATCCCATTTTTACTCTTTAGGTAACCCTAAAAATGATTGTTTGACTCTACAATTAGGTCTCTAGCGTCGTCCATCAAGCGAATTGAGAATCTCCTCCTTTTTAAAGTCGGTTAAATAAGCCGATCTAGGTGCTAGTACCTACTACCTACCACATGAGTAACTAAGACCAGAGACTAAGGTGTCATACAAGGCTCTTTGATAAGTACACTACTACAAGCTTAACGCGCGTGTGTGCCTGAGCACTGGCGGCCCGTGACGTACGGAGAGAAACCGGTATATACTGGCTCGGATAGTGCCCAAACACTGCCCGACTATAGGGCTGTGACACACGCATGCATGTGGTAAACTTTAAGCGTCGCGTGTTTTATAGCTTTATCTTATAATTATTGTAAAGGTTTCAAACACGGGATGCCTGGCAGATGCGAAATATCGACATTATTTTGTAAAAGTAATATGCAGAAAAGAACAGATTGTGATAGAATCGCACAGTCGATTACGGTGTGCACACCGTACACACTACTGCATATAGACTGTATTTATATACCATCATATAGCGTGCGCGGCATGCGTCGCCACGCCAGAAATCAGTTTTACGTGCGGTTACGTGTAGATGTTTCACATCAAAATTGTAAATTTTATATGGTGTACTGCACTGTGTGTATGAATAATAATAGAAGACATAAAAACATATCGTTTTTTAACTATACTATGAACTCCACTAGGTAAGTAGTAACATTTATTATTTTTGGAACGATAGTTCCTTATCGCGCGTTGTGAAAGAGGGCTAGACTGAAAAAATTAAGACCAAAAGTTGTAACGACACTTTCGACACTTTTTGTTATAGTTGTAAGCCGTGCGGCGTGCGCGTGCGCGAAAGGATTTTTGGAACGATAGTTCCTTATCGCGCGTTGCGAAAGGGGGCTAGATGAAAAAAATTAAGACCAAAAGTTGTAACGACACCACTGACAGCTGTCAAACTTAAAACAGCTATATCTCTGCAGCTGTTGGTCCTGGGCTGGTGGTTCTATAGGGAAGTGATAAGTCTCGTCGAGGACTTCATTCCAACTGACAACTGTCAAACTTGAAACAGCTATGTCTCTGCAGCTAACCCTTAAAAACATTTTTGTTTTTTAATTTTTCTTACGTCGTGCGTTTGCACAAATGTAACCTTCATTTTTAGCTTCAGTGTCACTTCACCATCTATTATTTTCATGGAACAATATGCTTAAAAATCTTTAGATGGCGTTTATATTAAAAATCCTATAGTAACTGAGATATTTAATTATTCAGGTCACCTTAATTTCTGATTGTCTAAAATTAAATTTTCGAAACACTTTCTGTTTTTCATTGTCTTATATTTTCGCTTGTAGGTGAGTAAAAAAATCAATAAATTCAGTTACAAGAATGATAAATTCATAGCAATTTAAGTTAAAAATGATTTAACTGATTTATAAAGCCGCTACTTTCAACTTAATTTGATGCTCCTCATTACCTGCTAATTTATTACGTTTCGTACCCACTTACATTTTTTTTTATCAAAATTCAGATTACCTACACTGTCACCGCGCCAAAATAAACGCCCATAATAAAAGACTCTGATACACATTTGTTTTATTTAATATAATCCACCTGTGCCAACCCTACATGATTACGTCACAATTACGTATTAACTTTGACAGCCCAGAACAACCTTAGGTTCTGGTCTTAGTTACTCATGTGCTACCTACTCTCTGTTATGTTTATGTTGGTAGAACTGTCTACAAAGTCGTCAGGTTGGTTGTTAATGGTATCCAAACTTTGATAGGAGTTAAATTCATTTTGCTGAGGTAGTTCCGTTGCTTCATAGATAGTGTTTTACTTTATTATCTATGGTAACTGAAGTTTTCGTAAACACCGCGCGAAACAAAAAACACTATACCCATAGCTAAAGGAGGGGGGGGGGGGATACGGAATTCATTTACCATGAAATACATTGCTGGTTCTGGTTAAAATAGATGATAGTTTTTGTTTGAATAACTAAAATAATTATGAATAGGTAAGCTTCGAAACGACGATTTAAGGAATTTACGTCTTGAAAGTATACCAAGACATCGGTAAAAATCTCACCTACACACTGTTTAGAAAATATTGATAATAACAACAACTTTTAACACAATATTTTTGTTGTAAAAGTCATAGCCAGGAATCGAACCTGTTCATTTTCCAAAAAAAAAATCAACCTATATTTTTGTACCAATCGATAGTGTTTGCTATAATAATAGAGGTCAATTGCTAGAAACGAACGTAGTATGATTGACAAATTAAAGAAAGTAGATCATTTTTAGGGTTCCGTACCCAAAGGCCAAAAAGAACCCTATTACCTATTAAGACTCCGCTGTCCGTATGTCTGTCACCAGGCTGTATCTCATGAACCGTGATAGATATACAGTTGAAATTATCACAGACTATGTATTTCTGTTGCCACATGACAACAATTACTCTCGGGGACCTGCGGTAAAGCTATTGCATAGCATTTTTTATCACGCTCGGCCGAGCTACATGGTAGGCGGAGTGGGGGTTTTAGGTTTTATTTTCGTTACGGAATTTCTTGATTCGGTCGCCGCGCTCAAAGCCCGCGTTAAAAGCAAAACAGAAAAAAATGGAAGTGGGGGAATCCCATACTTACCACATGGGACGGTACCGTTCGTGTTCGAGTCCGACTCGCACTTGGCGGGTTTTGTAGTTTCAGTATAGCTGTGTATGTTTATCAAGAAAACAAGGTTCGTAATATGAAAGCAAGCAATGTACGATGTAATATCTATAGCTACCTATAGTATTACATATACATATAACTGGGTTATGGTGTTTAGTTTTTGATGGCGAATGGCAGCCGACCGGGGCGAAGCGTGACGTCATCGTTTCATGGCCTCCAGTCTAGCCGGCGCCTTTCCTTGTGGAAAATAAAGAAAGTATTATAAAGTATAACATACACAGGACTTCCTGACCAATTCTGCCATGCTATTCCGGGATATGGTATTAGATAGGAGTAGACTTAACTAGTCCAGCACCTAGTAGGTACATTACCACCCTCTCAGCTTAGTCAACCGTGTCCGGGGGGAAAGAACTCATCAATACATCTAGACTCTAGAGCCAATATAGACGATGGGTCTATACCTACTTTCGAAATAAATAAGCGATGCTCGTCATATTTCATTACAAAATGTAGGGTGTTTGCCTGTAATTATTTAGTGTAAAGGACGAAGCCATTTTCTCCTTATTAGATCTTTTATTTGATTTGCATACAGGCTGTTATCCGCAACTTGACCTCTGTAGTTAGAAAGAAAGAAAAAGCATTTATTGAGTACAAACACATGAATGAAAAAATGAACATTGCAATGAAAATTAATTAAGTAAGTACATAAAAAACAAAAAAAAGTGACAAAGAAAAAAAAAACCACATAAATGAGTCTTAGTTGAGTCTTTTTTGCGTGACGATGTATTTAGTAGGCTTGCCCAGAACCTTATACTGCCTTCTCAACTTAGTCGACCGTATCCAGAGAAAATAACTCGTCAACACGTCTGGAGCCAACCTAAGCCGCGGGTTTCATCACGATGGTTTTCCTTTACCATAAGAGCAATATTAAATAACATATCTACAAACGAAGAAAATCAATTGGTGCACGGCCGGCGGATTCGAACCTACGTCCTTCGGAAAGAAAATCGATGTATCAACCACCTATCACTACATAGTATAAAATAAAGTCACTTTTCGCCGTCCCTATTTCCCTATGTATAGATTTTTAAATCTACGCAACGGATTTCGATGCGGTTTTTTTTAATAGATAGAGTGATTAAAGAGGAAGGTTTTAGATATAATACATGCATAATACAGCCGTGCGAAGCCGGGGCGGGTCGATAGTACTTATCTATATATTATGAAGAGGTAAGAAGTTTTTGTTTGTAACGAATTGGCAGTGCCGGTATTATCCATAAGGCACTTTAGGCCAGTGCCTAGGGGCCCACTATGACCAGGGGCCCAGCACTCCCGATTAAAAAATGAAAAAAAAAGGCGATGAAGCAAAAGACATCACGACGACGGATCAGCAGAAGAAGTGGTTCATAGAGGTAGAGATAAATTGAAAATTGAAACTTATTTGCTCGTTAGAGACATGCTGTACAGAAACGACGAAGCATAATATAGTGAAATTGATTCTGTGTTTGGATTCCTAACGGATTTCTTGAAAAAGCCCGATGAGGATATTAGAAAGGCATGCTCTAAGTTTAAGGAGAATTATTGCAATGATATCGAACCCGAATTCATAGACAAGATGGTCCACTTCAAATACTTTGTGTCACAATTAGAGGATACCGGAAATAAAGAAAAAAATATACTTACCTGCCGTAAAATCTTACAAGCTGATTGATGGTAACATGGCACAATCGGCAATGTGATACTGAAGTCTGCTGTTGATGATGATGGTACCTACCTTCATTCTATTTCGTAATGTAGACTGTAAAAATTTCTAAATTGCGTTGTTGTGGTATGAAAAAGGAGCTGTGCCTAGGGGTCCCGAGATGGTTAATCCGGCCCTGCGAATTGGCTCTTTATCAACTGGACTGACTTTGATGAAACTTGGAGGATACTTACATGATTCATTAGAAATAACATAGGCTTACTATTTCTTGCGATATTTCCACGGGATCGGGACTTACGTGGGTGAAACCGCGGGATGCTGCAGTGCTAGTCTATGATAACATTAAGATATTTTTTGTTTGTAATGCTCTGAAACTCCCTGAACCGATTTTGATATAACTTTGTATAATAGTAGGCAGGTACAGTCAGCAAAGGTCCGAGGGTAGCAGGTGCATATTTTAAAGTTTTAATTTTTAAATACGGTTCATTAATAATTGTTAATTATTCTGCTTGATAACACTACTAAAGCTTTCGAAGTGTTAGTTATTTCACGCAGAATAACCAAAAATTATAAAACCGACATAAAAAAAGATTAAAACTTTCAACTATAAATATAAATAAATAAATATTGCAGGACATTCCACACATCGCCATCTAGCCCCATGCACTAGTAACTAGACTTGTGTTCTGGGTGCTAGACAATTTAACGGATATACCTATTACATATATACTTTTCTTTTGTAAATTTATACATATAATACATAGAAACAATCAGACCCCAGACAAATACCTAAGCATAAATACATGTCTGAGGCGGGAATCGAACCCGCAACCCTGTGTTTGGCAATCCGGCATGGTGACCATTGTGCCAACTGGGTCGTCTGGGTGGTCTGGGTCGACTATGGACCTGCTACCCTCAGACATTTGCTGACTGTACATTGGTTCAAATATATTTTTATTTTTTATATATAAATTATTAAATTTCCACGGGATCCGGCCTACGCAACCCCGGTGGAACCGCATAATATCAATCAATAACACAAACGAATAAGTAGGTATATATTGTGTACCTACACCACCCTACACTTTAGTAGCATAGTAGATACCCACCTACTTATTAATCTACAACCTACCTATTTATAACTTCCAAATTAGTACAATTATTAAAAAGTCAATAAAAGCAAGGTAGAGTGCGCGCCAGATAATCTAATCTAACATAATAATAATCAAACCAGATAAGAACTAATCGGTTATGTTTAGATTTTATCTCAAACATGCTTGATTTGCTGTTATATTATACTTAATACCATTCTTTTACTCTGAAACATGGCAACCAAGGAGGTAACTTATCAAAGGTTTTAAACAAATAATGTCCAAAATTCTGAAAGTGGTCCGGAGCATGAAACTTTTTTTCTTAGTCTATGGTCCGGAGTAGTCCGGACCTTTAGTATTGGCTTAGTGATTTTTTATTGTACGGTGCATTTCGAGACCCATGCCAATAAAGCGTCTCGAAAATGGGATATTTATCAGAACGTGTTGTCCTATTATTTTCCAAAAATACGCAGTCCATTTCGAGACCCTTACGTATCGATAAAGGGCATTACACCTAACCACTAAAGCGTCTCGGAAACACAGCATTTTAAGTTACTATGCCAAAGTGTTCAAAGGCTTTTCGTCTTCTTTCAAAAGGTAGCCCAGGTCTAAATCCTAAGCACTATAAGATAAAAGGGTTGTCAAACCTAAATTGTCCAGGTGCGCCAAACGTTAAAATATACTCCTGGTCATGCCAAAAGCAATATAATAAAACGGTTCACAACGAGAGCGTCACCAGTCGCGCACACAGTTATCTGGCACGCACTATAAAGTTGAGGGTAGGTACCTACATATTAAAATGGAGCATGAGTCATACTCGTGCCGTCCGGGCCGCACCCTTGTAGGTAGGTAGGTACCTTGACATCGGGAGGTTGGGGTTCGGTGACCTGAGTCCAATTGTCCGTCGCGGTTATATCAAATAACTAACGTTTTGTTGTATAATTGGACAATTATGTAGGGATGGAAAGGCTTTTTTAGAATTCCGTATCCAAAGGGTAAAAACGGTCTCTTTTACTATGACTCCACTGTTTGTTTGCCACCAGGCTGTATCTCATGAACTGTGATTGCTAGACCGTTGAAATTTTCACGCAAGATCTGTTGCCTTGCCGCTAAACAAATGCTAAAACAGAATATGTACGGAGCACTTCGTGCGCGAGTCCACCTCGCACTTGGCTGTTTGTCCTTTCATTGCGTGAGGGTCGATTAGTAGGAGTGGTAAGGAATAACCCCCTTAGGGTTCTGTAGTTAAGTTTTTTTTAAAATCAGAGGCGGTTCCTCATTTTATACAGACTTAATTTTTTAATCAGGACTTTCGATCCGACATTTGCATGCTAGACTAGCAAAAATACAAGAACTTTACAATGTTAATTAAGACCTGCTGTATGTTATAATTACTGCCTACTGTATTTTGCAAATAAATGATCTGAATCTGAATACGTACCACCGAAACCGACCAAGTTGTGCTAAATGTAAGCAATGAAAAATATTTTTTCCAAACGGACCAACTACTTGCGCCAAATGGAACTAATGAAGGGTTTTTTCCAAACGGACCAACTGGTTGATATATATTGTGGCCTTCCTAAAGGAACGCATACAAACTTTCCAACCGCGACGTTAGACGCGATAGTAGAAGCGCTAAAAATGCCAAAATAAAACCAATAAAATATTAATCACACTTTTTTGTATTGCCAAAATAATAAATACGTACCTAAACTTATATCACATTATTTTATTCTTGATTGCAAACAAAACACATTTTCAAAATTTTTGATAAAACGTGTCGCGATCGCAATTCGGGTCTATTCGCGACCACGGCTGATGTAACTCTGCCGAAACGTCAATGTAATTTTCATAATTATCCAAAACGCGATCGCTATTTGTTTTATTAAAAATAATTAATCGTGTAAGTTTAATGAGTGTAAATCACTTATTACCATTGAACTGTTATGTTTCACTGGAGATGACTAGATTAAGAACAAGTTTTTACTGAACCGGCAACAGCGCGCGGTATGACAGTTTTTCCAGTATTTTAAAAGTTGTAATGTTTATTACTTCTTACAATTATCTTTTTTTTCCGAAAAAGCGATAAATACTAAAAGAAACATTTTTTTTCTTTATTAATTTGATACGAAAACAGTTGATGACGTCACTCACTAGCTCATTATAAAAGGCTCATTCCATGAGTTTTGAATTTTTTTTTTCGGTAAAATGTACTGCGGTAGGTAGATGCTGTGACGTCACAGTACAAGTCGTCGTTTCGTCGCAAAGTTTTTTTTAGGTTTGATTTTAGTGTAGGTTTTTTGTTTGAATGTAAAAAATTTGCAACACAAATATGTTGCAATTTTTGTAGCGTTTTTTTTTCTGTCATTTTGGTATACCTAGTTATTGTACTTAAGTAACTTTTAGTTAACAGATTTCATCGTTACAATAATAATTGTCAGGTACAGAATTGCTTTTTTTTGTCTTGTCACCTCCAGTGAAACATAGTAACTCAATGTTTATTACTAAAACCTAAGTTTGTAAATGCTAAATATTCTCTAAGTGTCAACGCCCATCGTATCATTAACCGCACTGTTTAATTACATAGTATGAAATGGTAACAGAATCGACAAAATATTTTGTATGGGACATCCGAGGTACCTTTAATCAAAAACAAACCATAATAATTACTTTCCCGAGTCTTAATCGCGTCTCCTCGTGACCATGACTATTGTAACATAGTCGAAACGTCGAAGTAAGAGAAATAAAATGAAATATACGCAACAAATACCCGGGAAAATAATTACTATGATTATAAATCGTGTAAATAAAAAAAAACATCTTTTTTTGTTTCAGTCTGAAACTGTTAAAGTTAGAGTACAATGGGCGTTGTCATTAAGCTGTGTTCATAAGCTCAATAAATTGATAATACTATTTACTAAATACCTAATTATGTTTGCGTAAAGGTGGGTATACACTAGAGCAGTATTTCTCAAAGTGGGCGCTAATGCCCCCGAGTGGGCGCTGGAGGCCTAAAGGCGGTAAAGGGCCCAGGAAAAATTGGGTATTATAATAATAATTGATTGTTTTAATTTAAATAGTCTTGTTACAAAGTAACGTTTTAATTGCTCTGACTGGTAAAAAAGTTTTGGTAAGAATGTAATTTTAAACCTTATACTAGGTTAATATATAGCACATTATAATTAAATTAATTGAAGTGGTGATTTCGTTGTGGTTTTTAAGATACGGTAATGTAAAAAAATTGAGGGGCGCTGAATAATAACTGATTTTCAAAGTGGGCGGTAGACGAAATAAGTTAATAATTGCAAAAAATCTGCTTACCTGAACGGCCGTTTTTACCTTTTCGGCCTATCCTGTATGTTTTTAAATTTACTCGAACCACACTTCGAACATTTGCCTTTCGTAAGAAAGTTACATTACATGGCAAAAAATAAATATTTTAGGCCAATTCACACAGCGCCACCTAGCCCCCAAGCTAAGCAACTAGGCTTTAAGGGTGCTACATATAGGATACCAGATAACGAATAGAATAAAAGAAAATGCTCGAGGAAATGCTCCAGTGTATACTCACCTTTACTCCAGACAAAGATTGCCAAACTATGTGCTAAGGAGATTATAAAACTGCTTAAAGTGAAAGGGTACCGGCACTCTCTCCATACAAACGTAGTCGACTGTTTCCTCGATGGATAATGACACTAGCACAAATATTTTTGTTGCATAAAACCTATAACTGCCATGACCATGTCCCTAGGTCTTGGTTTTTTTCATTTTCTAATTATCATTGAAATTAAGATTTAAAAAATAAAAATAAAACATAGGGGCATGGTCATGGCAGTTATAAGTTTTATGCACCAAAAATATTTGCTCTAGTGTCATTATCCAGGGAGGAAACAGTCGACTACGTTTGTATGGAGAGAGCGTCGGTACCCTTTCCTCTTAAATTACGTTCTTATACTAAAGTTAGGATTTTTTTTGCTACCGAAACCGATATTTAGGGCGGCTGCATTGTGCTTAAACATATTTACCTAAATTCTAAATGCATTTAACGTGTAATCTGAAATTAAATTCTATTTTAAGGCTGCTTATGCTGCCAAACGCAACGCGCCAGAAATACTCGTCGCTTACAACTAATATTGTTGTAACGAATGTGTTTTGACTTTTGTTTTTCTCAAAAGTGCTGAGATGGAATTGTAGGTGAATTTTTTTACGATATTTTGGGGTAATTTCGAGGCGAAAATTCTTTGTCATTTCAAAGCTAGACTAGTTTTAATTCTTAATTTTAGGATAGCTTTAAAACTATAGGAAATATTTGGCTCAAAATCACCAAAATGTCGGTGAAAATCTTACCTACAATTCCATCTCAGCACTTTTGAGAAAAACAAAACACATTCGTAACAATCAACAATGTTCACCAACGAAGGCGACCGGTGCCAGTAGTAACTATTTAGTAGGCTGTGTACCAAGGTCGTTGGCGTATGGACCCCCCCCTTAATAACCAAAAGGATGATAAAGATGTTATTATTTAATCAGTTTGACAGTTTTACAGTTGGTTGATCATGTTTGAATGTAAATTTTCTCCGATAGATGGCACCACCAGCTTCAGTAGTAATTTAAAAAAATTGATAGCAAGCCATCCTCTTTTGTTTTTCGGAGTTTAAATACTAACATAAAAAATAAAGAAACTCCTCCTTTTTAACCGACTTCAAAAAAAGGAGGAGGTTCTCAATTCGGTTGTATGTATGTTTTTATGGTCGGTTAAAACTAAAGGAAAGCCTTTGAAGATAAATTTAAAAAAATCCGTACAAACATTATTCGATTAATTTCCGAAAAGTAGCATTTTTAGCTTATTTTTTTTATAAAATTACTTAATTGAGATCTTAGAATAATACATATTTTGTTCAAAAACATAAGATCAAATAATAAGCATAAAGTTTTAACAATTAAACAGTTTATTCAAAAGCATAAGATCGAATAATAAGCATAATGTTTTCACAAATACAGTGTGTTTTAAACCCATCTTAAATACATTTAGTGATCCCAAAGACATTACAATAAAATAACTATAAAAAGTAGATTTTTCATTAATATAGTAAACTGCCCAATTTAAAAGCCCGAGAATATTTTAATAATTTACAGGATAAATGTGGACGCAGTTTGATCAGAGCCGAAAGAATCGATTTTTTGCCGTCCACGAGAAAAGGTACCTTATAATAATAGAGATAAGGTACCTATATTTATATTTCCGATGACGTCATAATCAGAGACGGCCGACTCTGAAATATAAATGGACCTTATCTCTATTACTATAAGGTACCTTTTCCCGTGGATGGCAAAAGTTCGATTCTTTCGGCTCTGATAAATCTGCGTCCACTTTTATCAAGATGGTGTTGTCAAAAATATCTCTAAAATAAAACTGTAGTAATCTTTATGTGAGTACCTAAAAGAGATTATAGGATTTGCAAACACACTGTATATGTTAAAAAAAAAGAGATACAATAGCAAAATACTTAAAAGCACTAAATAAAACGTACGTTTTTATACTAATAGTTGTCCATTTAGATTATACTAATAGAGATTAAATACTTAATATAATAGAAAGTAAGTTAGATCATTTACTACAGCAAAGGCCTTTAGACACAACAGGCCGTAATATGCCAAGCTCCCATAGTAAATATCCGGAACCCTTTACAAAATTCGAGTTTTTTTTTCAAAGTTATGGCTGTGCGTGTCAAGTTATATTAAGCATCAAATAAAACTGCATCTTAATTTAAATTTAATATCAGATTCTCGCAATACTGACACATTTGACTTGATGAGCTTTTTAATAGATTCGTTTTGTTTTCTTAACTAGTTGCAAATCGCTCGACAGATGGCGTTGAGATCTAGCTACCTGATTATCTCTGGTCAAAATGCAGTGCCAAGAGATTTTGGCCATTAACATAATGTCAGAACTTCATTTTGCCATTGACACAATATCCAAACGTGATTTTGCCATTTCATTGACACAATGTCAGAACTTAATTTTGCAATAAACACAATGTTAATACTTGATTTTGCCATAGACACCATGTTAAAACTGGGGTTTGCCATTAACACAATATCAAAACTTAAGTTTGCCATTGACTCTGTGTAAATCGTATTTTATTGTTCATAGACATCTTTCAAATTTTTTATCCGCTGCCTAGATGTTGTTTTGTTTTGTGACTTGTTTTGACAATATTAGAACTAGACATCAAAAGCTAATTTGAAAACCTTTTTTTAAGGGCAGATGGACTAAAAATATAATAGAACATGATTTTAACTTACATGGTTATTTTCACTGCTAAAATTATTCAAATCGGGATATTTAACATTTTTTTGTTTTATTTTGTATAGCGATATTTTGATGCTTATAGAAGCATCATTTTCACGATATATAAAATCTAAGCTAGCGTTCTCTCACAGAGGGATCAAAAGCTTTTCGACGTTGAAGATCAAATGATTTCCCACTCACTATCTAAATGTTCATCGGGAGATAGGACCCTATTCTTATGATATTTAGGTTTCAAATCGAGTTTTATATTTTCCAAATTCCAAGTATTTGGTAGTTTAATAACTTTAGGTACCAAATCTATAGGTTTAGGATCTTTTATTTTAGGCGTCGGTTTCTTTTCAAGCCTTTCTATTGGTTTATGCTCCGGTGACTTCTCTGTGATTGGTTGGAATACTGGCGTGTCGCTCCGTTCCGGCTCTGTGATTGGTGAATATATGCTGAGAGATTCGAGGTTCAACATCTTGGCGAGAATCTTTTCCTTTTCTTCGATTTGTTGCTCTAGAAGTTCATCGTTCTCTTGTGATATGTCGCTGAAAGAAAGTGTAATTGAAAAAACACAATTCACGGGAAAATGAAAGGAATTTTCAGAATGTGGCAACATCATTATTGGCAGCGGACCTTAAGGGAAACAATGATGCTGTCATATTTCGAAAATTCCCCAAACTCTGATTAAATTAGGGAAAATTTTCTATACGAAAAAAAACCGTTGACAACACGAATTTTGAAAAACTTCGATAAACCCTTTCTTAGTGGATAGTACTTTCACTTCACATAGAACACACCCTCAAAATTTAATGTCTCTAGCTACGACCGGCGGTTTAAGCTGTGCTTTGATATAACAGTCAGTCAATTTGGGGGTTTTCAAGTCGCAATGGAATAGATATCTTCTAGACACCGCGTGCTACATCTCAGTACGCATCGTCACCTACCATCAGGCAGGTGTGATAGTGGTCAAACGCCGACCTATCATTTGCCAGTCAGACAGGACTTTGATTTCAAAATTTGTAGATTGTATACAACTTACCTATAAACACTAATATTCATAAGACACGGGGTGGTATATAGTCCGTCCACCTTGCGCACAGGCGTGGCGTGTCGCGGCGTGCTGCCCCCCGAGCTACCCTCTCTCTTCCTACTCCTTCTGGTGCTATGTATCAACTCCTCATCACATTTCCTCTCCATTATACTATTGTAAAGCTTCAGTTTCCGTTGTAACTCTTCGGATTTCACTCGTCTTATTTCTTCGGCGTCTGACGATACGTCCTTAAAATGTTAAATTATGGTGAATGTTGGTGTGAAGATAGTTCGATTATGATTTCAAGTTGTGGATACTTTAGAAAATACTAGATATTTTTTGCAAATATCATTTTTTTATTTTCTTTGATTTTTTGGTGTGAGAACGGTGTTGGCCATTCGTGGGTTCGAGTTCCGTCAGTGCACCAATGGATTCTTCTTACGACTTTATGTGCGCTAATTGACATTGCTCTTACGGTGACGGCAAACATCGTGATGACCCGTGGCTTATTTGGCTCAAGACGTATTGACAAATTCCATGCTCCGCTGGGCATGGTCAACTAAGCTGAGAACCCTCGCAGTATAGTAATAGGCGTGCTTGGCCAGCCTACTACCCAGTAGGCTGGCCAAGCACGCCTACTCCATCTTCACGCAAAAAGGACCCAATTAAAGAACCCATATACAAGTAGGTTAATGTTGAGCGATGTTAGGCCAGCAGTAGATAGAAGAGATGCCAAAAATTGTTATTTTGCCGAATACCGAATATTCGGTTAAAGTCTCAGCCGAACTGCCGAATATTAAGTGACACTTAGGTCCGTATTAATAAACCGAACTCAATATCGATTTCAATCTTGAGTTTGCTCTTGAGTTGTTGCGCTGATTAATAGGTAAACCTATCTTAAGACGCTATTAAAGAGCGACGTATCACTTGAGTCATACCGTATTAATAAATCAAACTCAGCTCTCAAAATATGTCTCAAGATGTAGTTTCGTGAACTCAAGTCTGATTGCGGGTCATACAAATCTTACATTTTTTTAAATATTTTCACATTAAAAACAAGTTGACAGCAAAATATGACGACACTACCTACCATAGGGTAAGAACATATCATTTAAGGTAAGAACAAAGCGTTACTGTCATTCAAGATCAGTCTCAAATCTCAAGAGCGATATCAGCCTGGTTAAAACTTGAGTTTTATCTATTAATTAACGCCTAACTTAAGATAGTGACCACATCTCAAGACTCACTCGATTGATACGCACTCAAGATCGATATTGAGAGCGATTTATTAATACGGGCCTTAGTACATTCATTGGGTGATTCTTGCAAATAGTGGTCACAGTATCCAAGCCTAGCAGAATTTGCCATTTATCTCCCCGTAGCAGAGACTGGCTATTTTCGGAAGCAGGAATAATTTATAACTTACCTTAAACTCGTTAATGATAGATTCGAGCACATTATCCGATATATCATTAGGTAGCCGCGTAATAGGCGGTAGTTCGAAGCACTCTTCCCCGCTGGGTATCGGACCATCGTTCTTGCTCGGGTTAACGAAGCTGATCGGTTCTAGTACGCTAGATATATAAGGTACTGTTTGGTCGATATGTGTGAGGTCTCGGACCGTGTTCACGGCGTTTTGTAAAGATGTCGTTAGAGATTTGGTCATTAAACCTAGTGGGTCATCTGTGGATATAAAATACAGTAATATTATTTAAAAAGTTTGGTAAACTTATTCGCGTAAATTAGTCTATAAGTACTAATATCATTAATCACTACATAGTATAAAATAAAGTCACTTTTCGCCGTCCCTATGCCTCTATGTATGCTTAGATCTTTGAAACTACGCAACGGATTTTGATGCGGTTTTTTTAATAGATAGAGTGATTAAAGAGGAAGGTTTTTAGATGTAATACATGCATCATACAGCCGTGCGAAGCCGGGGCGGATCGCTAGCAGGAATTTTTTTATTGTTTGTTTGAATAGGGTCCGAAATTACTGGATTGATTTTGATGAAACTTGGTATGGGGATACATTGATTAATTGGGAGTGTTATGGGCTACTTTTTATCCCGATATTCTCACTGAATCGATACCCGGGTGAAACCGCAGAACACTGTTAGTAACTAAATATTTTTATACTAAATATGTGATCAATGGAAGAAAGGTAGAAAGGCTTTTGTCCTGCAGTGGGACAGTGTAATAAATAAAAATAAAGTACATACCTTTGACAAAAAGCTTAAGATACGTAATATAATCAACTTATTCCTTAAAATTAAAAAGCATAAAAAATAGAAAGCAAAAAAGCGACGAGTCATTGTGCAAATACACAAATATACGAAGCGAAAAGCGAAAGGAATTTCAAAATAAAAATGCATTTTTTGTCAAAAACGTATATTTATATATTGGTGCAATGGCCGCTTTTACAACAAACAACAAATTAAAAAAACAACGATCTCAAACAATATGGAGAATTTTTAAATGCAAATAAAACAAAAAATTGCATATTGCAATTATTTAAACAGGTTATTTATCATGTTTTAATTTTGTGGAGCAAGATGTTTCGATGCTGTTTCAAGCACCATTTTCACGAGACTAGAGTTTCCACAAAATAAAAACGTGTACCCTACATTAAAAAAATAGCATTCACTAGCTAGATGGATTATTTTTTCAGAGAATTCTAGAAATTGCAAAACTTCTTAAAATTCTTCGTTATATTTAAAGCCACGCTTCCCCGTAGCTCAGTGGAAACAGAGCACCTCAATATTGAATCGGGGTTCGTAGCTTTCAATCGAACGGATAATTTTGTTAGAAAGTTTTCCAATTTCTAATTATTAGCATTTTCCTATTAAATAATGTACCTATTTTTTTTCAATACAGTAGGTAATAAAAATTTCGTGTTCATAAATTGAAAAAAAAAAAAATTAATGAGATCGCAGTTGTGAGATCTATTTACTTGCAAGTTAACTTTTATTTAAGTATTTAATAAAAATATTTCAAAAAAGGGCCTTAGCAAAAAAACCTTGGAGTAAAAACATGTTTTAAATATTTTAGGGAAAAAACATGTTTTTGATAATTACTTTAGTAAAAAACATGTTGAAGTACCTCAGTTGAAATAAATACTTACTATAGATATTTTAATGAAAAAAGATTGTCATTACAACTTAAAAAAACTTGCAATAAATATATGAACACAAAATTCGTTGTCAACACAAAAGAAAGTCAAAAATCTCTGTTTACCGGATTAATCGCGCTAATGCAACGACGAGAAACGTCTTGAAAAAAAAACCGGTTTTATAATGACATCATAATTATAAGGAAAGGTAACTAAAATGTACAGAACACACGGTAACTACATATTACAAGCCTTGTTTCTTAGGTTGCGGGTAGATGGCGCTGTCTGCAATTTATTACAATATACAATGCGTTTCAACAAGGGGGTTGTTCTCCGAGAAAGGGGCTTGTTTTACACAAAGGCATACATATCTAGCTAGAGGTATGATTGATTTTTGATTTTATTAATAAACTAGCGACCCGCTCCGGCTTCGCACGGCTATATTATGCATGTATTATACATATAAACCTTCCTCTTGAATCACTCTATCTATTAAAAAAACCGCATCAAAATCCGTTGCGTAGTTTTAAAGATCTAAGCATACAAAGGGACATAGGGACGGCGAAAAGTGACTTTATTTTATACTATGTAGTGATAGTGATTGTGTGTGCAAGTGTTTTATCTAACTACATATTATTTCTTGGACCTTTTTTATTTATACCCAACTTGGGGTTTAATTGAACATAAAAAAAGAATAGAATAATGTTAATTAGAAAAGCACCCGGACAAAATAGAAAAGAAAAACAAAACAACATACAAGAAATGTTAAAATCTCAACCTCAAGTTTCACAGGAAAAAAGGTTTAGATTGGCGAAATTTTTTGTTCTTCGACTTTTGAGAATTCGAACTTTTTGTACTCGAAAATCAGTTGTGTAGAACAACCCCCTTTTGGATTACATTACCCTCGTTGAAACACATTTATTTATTGCAAATTAATTTAAAATAATGTCAAACATGCTGAACCAAAATCAAAGAATCAACAAACTTAAGTCAAAATGATTATTAAAAAAACTAAAATATAAAAAAAATACTGTTTCATTAATAAGGCGACTAGTTCCATTATGTTTAGGTAGATGGCAGCACAATCTGGGTATCGGAGAAAAAAAAATTGTAAGATATTTATGCCCAATAACAATTGGGGTTGTAACATTTTGGCATAGTTACGTCAGCCATTTTGTTTTTTTTTAGTTCCGCGGCCAAATTTTAAACCTATAGCAATGTATAGAGAGTATATAGCAATGTATAGTTAAAGCAAACAACAACATACATGAACTTAACAAAATCTTGTAATGTGAGAAGTTTTGCTGTTATGTGGAAAATTAAAAAAAAAACCTTTTAGATACCATTTTTAACATCAAATAAAAGACAAACCTGACACTTTTTTTTGTAATTATGTACTACCTATTTTATTATTGCCTTACTTTTTTCTTGTCTGTATGCTCTTCTAATAAACGTCTTTTCTATTTTACACTTACGAGATTTGTTAAGTGTGACGTAACGTGGCATGTATGTTGTATATATTAATGTCTTTTTTTTATTTAATTTTTAAGACGTTTTAATGTGATCAATGTATATATACATAAGCATCGAAATGAATAAAGAAATTTGACTTTGACTTTGTCCTCTATACATTAGCATAGGTTTAAAAATTGGCCGCGGATCTAAAAAAAAACGAAAGTTTGTAAGATTTTGTTTTTTTTTGTACGTGACCCGTATAAAAAACAAAACAAAATCATGAGGTGACTACTATGCCAGTCTCACTCATATTTTTATTTCATTGTTTTCATATGGTAAGTACAATAGATGTTATAATATACATACAAGTTCACATATGAGCCATACCGGGCGTTGCAATTGCGTGCGATGACAGACGGAGGCTTTTATGTCACTACCCCCGACATTGTGTCAATCTTAAATCAAATAAAATCTCTTAGATCCCAGCGCCATCTATCAAGCTATTTGGAACTAGTTTAAAAGAAAGCGATTCTAGAAAAGCTAAATAACAACCAAAATACACAACTTTTAAGTACACTTTTATGTAACGATTTTATAAGTACATTAATTGCAATAATAACAAAGCTTAAAAAAAAAGCTAAATCTTAAGTTTAACTTACACTAATGTTAGCACATTGGTCCTTATTTGGTATTAGTTAATGGCGGGTTTACACTATGCGAGTGCACTCAGACCGAGTACACTTGGATGAGTTATCTCAAGTTTAGTGAATCTTCCATCTAATTGCAGCCAAATGCAAAGATTTGACTTTTCCATACATTTTTAACACAATTGGAAACTCGATTTTAGTTTTATTTTAAAAATATATGTAAAGTTACTTATACAAGAGGCCCTAAATCTAACTAAGTATGTTATAATTTTCGTTAAAAGTTTGTAATTATACTCCTTAACTACAGAACCGATTCTGATAAAACTTGATATGAGGTTATATGAAAAACTGGAGAGTAACATAAACCACTTTACAATTTTCAGGATCGGGAATATGTGGGTTGAACCGTTGATGGTACAATATTAAAAAAACAGTCACGGTGACAGGGTCATTCGACTTTCAAAATTCAAAATTTTATAAAATCCGCTCATATCAGATGAGTTCTAGTGCGCTCGATCCAGATGCACTTGTTTAGTGTAAAACCCACGGTAAGACACTAAAATTATGTCTAAATTAATTATTGTCTTATTTGTTTGATACGTCTAGAATACAACTAAATCGAGATCGTATCAACGATCTCAAATAACAAGTAGAATAATTGCGATGAACTAATCTAACGGTTCTTTAACCGAAAAATATGGATTATAATTACATACACCACCATTATTGTAATTTCTAGTCATTATATTAAAAAATGAGAATAAAATGTAATCTCATGATAACAATATTACTAATCTTAAACCTATGTAATACTTACATACATCTTAAAACTAAAATGGATAACAAGATGCGCGCGAAATTAAAAATATATATTTTCTGCCCCTAGACAGAAGGGAACGAAAAGTAGTAAGGGTAGCTTTAACTCTGCAGTGGTACAAATAAATAATACGGGCTAAAAAATAAATAAAAAATATTTTCATTGATAAATTGACCCAATTAAAAATCGGAACTTTATTTTATAATATGCGAGAAAAATGATTTTTTCTAAATGAGGATTTATAACTATCACATAAGGTAACAAAATTAAGTTATATTTCGATTTTTAAACCTATCTTTATCAACTATAACTAAATCGCAGTTAACCCGATCACAACTCGTATTTATATAGTGTAAAACGGGGTTAAATTGAACTTCGCGTGCACCTGGTATTCCTTATAACTAAAAGGCACATGAAGTTGTAATTAGCACCATCATTAACAGGAAAAAAAATGATTTGAATCAGTCCATAATATACTAATTTTTTTTGCCACCACAAACCATTAAGAAAAATGACAATAAAGAAGAATAATAAAACTTACTTAAAGGGATAGTAACATGTAGTATGGAGACTGACATAATAGTCGCCTCGAACTTTTTTTTACGGCCTATTTTCTAACATATGGCAATGTATAGAGAGAATAAATACACACAACAAATTCCAAGTAAAATCAGAGTTGCATGTTATTTGATGTTAAAAATATATTTTAGGATTTTTTGATGTCGCATAAGGGCGCGTTCCCACTAACACTATACACTTATCATAACAAATCGTACAAATTGTCGTCACCGCAATCGTAGACGAAAATGAATTGAGTCGTTCTATTGAGAACACCTCCATTATATTATAAGGCCACGACATTCAAAACTACACGATTATTTGTCGTCACGACAAAGTGGGAACGATCGATTCTCGATTTAATTTTGAACATGACATTACAATACAGCCTTCCTGACTGACAAGCATTCGCTTGTAACGTAACATTTAAGATATACAAGTTGTATCAAAATACATGTTGCTCAGTTCTCCCTCACTGATATAAAGCTGGAATCTGTAACGTTACATTACAGGCAAACGCTTCCGGTGAAGGAGCACTTTGACAGTAAAATCACTTTACGAGATTGTGTCAGATGGCATTTGTTGTTTGTATTAAGTTCTCTATACATTGCCCCAAAGATTGTATCAAGCAGAACTAAAAAAGAAACCATTAAAATGGCCGACCAGACCGACCGACTATGCCAGAATGTAACAATCCCTTTGTTAAATTATAAACTTAGTATTTATAAGTACTTGTTGGGGACGGATAATTTTATGGCAACACAACCGTTACAATTTCACGATAAACTACTTTCTACTTTTCCTGTGATTCTAAAATACAACGGTTTGGACCCGAATACGGATTACAAAAAAACTCACTTTCCTTGCAGTCGGTTAAAAAAGGACAAGTTCCTTGTGCCTTTATAACTGGCAGCACCTGTCCACTTAAGAGGATCACATACAAATTACATTTTTAAGGTTCCGTAGCTCAAAAGGTAATAAAAGAACCCTTTTTAATGGAATTGTCGTTTGGGGGCAAAGCTATTTATCCCTTAAATTGCGACAAAAACTTATGTTATTAATGTCAGTCGCTTGAATAGTTTGTATTCTAAGCTTTAAATGTTTCATTATTACAAAAAAAATATTAACTTTTTCAAAATTATTAGTATTAGCTTCAGGTGACCAAAGGGGACCAAAGCTGCTACTTTGGCCAACGGATCGCCATTGCCATCCAAAGAGGTAATGCAGCCTCTTGGCCGAGCCTTTTGGTCACCCTACCAAGAGAACCTTATTTAGATTTTTAAAATTTTTATTTTTTCCATTAAATTAAGTTGTCTTGTAACTTTTAAATAAAATAGTAGTTATGTTTACTGTAATTTTTTTTTAAAAGTATATAAAAAGTCTAGTTTTACAAAAAAAATTGATCCTCTTATAATTAGTAATAATATGTTCTACAACAAATTCAGGTTCACAAATAGATGGAACTTTTGGACTAAGGCCTCTTCTAATGCAGGAGAAACCGCGGAACACAGCTAGTACTGTTCTAAACAACTATACATACTAATACAAAATAATAATTGAAATATCACTAAGATACTTTAAAAAAATGCCATATAAAAATTTAAAGGAGAATGCCCAAAAGTAGGCTACATCATGGTGCCATGTTTAAATTTCATTATGTTAAAAAAAAAGAGATTTTTTATAAGGCGATGTAGAACATTCGGTCCGCGAAAATAAATTTCCGCAAAAATTACCCAGTGAGGCGCAGAATTTAGAAAAAATAAGCAAAGTATCCTCTTCATTTAATTTAGGGCAGTTTCAGCTTTTAGTTGTTCAGAAATTACAAATAGTTTTACGTTTCGAGTTCATGGGTTATTTTTACAAAAAAAACTAATTATTTTTTTATTTTTGCTGGCAACTGAGAGTAACATTCGCCTTACTTCAATTTGAAAACATGAAAAGTGTTGCAAAAGAAAATGAGCATTGTCCTTTAGTCAAAAGCTGTGCTTTTCTACGGCATCTACAAAACAAAACACTTTCGAATCACAAAAATCGAGGCAAAACAAAATAAACTGTGAATAGTCAAAATAAATAAAACTGATTCATAGTGAAACGATTTTAAAGGATTTTGTAGCAGTAAAATCGAGCGTTAACAAAAAGCGTTACGAACAATGATTTGAATTGCATTATAACTTTTAAAAAAAATCAGTTTTTTTTAACCAATAAAATCGTTTCACTATAAGTTTAGTAAGTAAAAGTGTAAAAAAACAACCGCATAAGTATATTAATTTTTAGTGAACAGACCTGGCGCGTGAGCGGCCGGCTCCGGCGCATGCGCGAGACGGACCAGAGACCGCGGTCCTTCCAGAATGAACATCTCCTCTTTATTCACTGATATCGACAGGATCCTGTTACAAAATGAATAAAATGATAAGTTTGCTCAATTTAATATTTTTACACAGTTTGTAGCATTTAATATTTATACATACTTTTACCTAAATCACCTGTATATCTATACTCATCATCACTAGATAGTATAAAACAAAGTCGCTTTCTCTGTCCCTATATTCATATTCATATTCATATTCATTTATTTCATAAAACATGGGTTAACAATGATGGTTCACAGTGGTAGAAAATACGTATGTACAGCCATGATTCGCCTTATCGGCATATGAAATTTTATTGGTACATTTAAATTATTACTTATTTTAAAATTTAGGTCAATACTCGGTTGCGAAATATCCTAAAAGCTATAAAGGTTATACATAATAAAAATAAAAAGTTTACCTAATTATGTGAAACTGGCTCACAAAATTAAATGTCAAAATATTAATAGTGTCAAGTACCTAATTACAAAAATAAGAATTACACAAATGTCAAAAAAATGGCTCATAGAATTTAAATGTCAAATTATTATTAATTGTGTCCAGTCATTTTTAAATATAAATTATCCACATGTCAAAGTGGCTAACGTATTATTACAATTTTCTATCATTTAAAAAGTCCCTTAAGTCATAGTACGCCTTTTTAGCAAGAAAGCCATTGAGTGCAGCTTTAAACCTTTTAGTATCATTGAAAGATCTAATTGATTCTGGTATTTTATTAAAGATGATAGGTGCCATGCAGTTTACACTCATTCTCTTAAGAAGACCTTTACACTTATTGGTTGTCTCCAAAGTACCTTGACGTCTGCTTCCAGTAGGTTTAATTTTAAAGTAGTGGGGGTTAGTTTTAACAAAATTAGCTATCTCACTTATGTACAACGATGGAAGTGTTAAAATTTTATATTTAAGGAAATAAGGTTCACATGAATCGTCTGGCATCAAGCCAAACATAGACCTTATGCATTTCTTTTGGGCTACGAAAACGCTTTGCTTGTCAGTAGTGTTGCCCCAAAACATTATGCCATATCTAAGAGCAGCTGCAACATATCCATGATATGCTGCTAATAGTGTAGGGACATTTGCAACTTGTCGTAATTTATAAAGTGCGTAAGAAAATTGATTTATTTTTTTTACTAAATTAGTAATATGAGGTTTCCACATTAATTTATTATCTATGGTTAAGCCTAGAAAATTTGTAGAATCTATTTCTTTGATGGAATTGCCTAAGTAATTAATGTTAAATTCTAAGGGGATATTATTTCTTTGTTTAAAATTAATCAAATATGTTTTCGTCAAGTTAATTGTTAAGTTATGCAATGTCAACCAATTAATTAAAGATATTAGAGTATTATTTATGTCAGATTCTACATTATTTAAATTGTCATAAGTAAATAATATAGTACTATCATCAGCAAAAATTGTCATAAAATGGTTAGTCACATTAGGAAGGTCATTTATATAAATAATAAAAAGGAGCGGACCCAACACGCTTCCTTGTGGAACACCTTTACTTACCAACCTTTCATTTGACGCGTAGCTAGTGTCGGTACCGGTGACAGGATCAACTCTGTTTATGTGTACTTTTTGTCTTCTATTAGATAAGTAAGATTCAATTAGTCTGTTAGCATTGCCTCTTACACCGTATTGCTCAAGTTTTTTTAACAGAGTTTGATGGTCTACATTGTCAAACGCTTTGGACATGTCCATAAATAAAGCCATCGTTGGTTTTCGTTTGGTCACATTACTGACAATGTTTTCCAAGAATTCATAAATAGCCATGTTTATAGACCTATTCTTACGAAAGCCAAACTGGCATTTTGTGAAAAGGTTATTGATCTCAAAAAACCTATTGATTTTTTCGTATATTACGTTTTCGATAATCTTTGAAAATATAGGTATTAGGGCTATAGGGCGATAGTTCTTTAACATTTTCTTGTCATCTTTTTTGTACAAGGGAATAACAATTGTCAATTTCAACTTATCTGGAAATGTTCCATGTTCGATACATAGGTTTACAATGTGACATAGGACCGGTGCTACTAATTTTGCTACTTGTTTAATGATTTTGGTGGAAATATCATCATAGCCTACGCTATTAGTATTTTTTAGTGCATTAATATTTTTTTCCAAATCCGATATTGATGTAGGTGAAAGAAAAATTGAATTAGATTGGACATGTTGTGTAGAAGTTAATTTAGATTCATTATTGTGACAACTTTCAACATTATCAATAAAATAGTCGTTTAAAGCATTCGCAATTTGTATCGGTTCAGTGATTTCTTTGTCATTACTTAAAACACTGGAGATATTTTCCTTTGGTAAGTTATTGTTATATTTGTTAATAACTTTCCATGTCGCTTGAGATTTATTATTAGAAGTTTTAATGAAGTGATCATTTTGTGCCTTTTGAGTCAAATTCATAATGCTTTTATACCTCTTAGAATAAGTTTCAAATGTAGACTTGTTTATTTTTGTTGGATTAAGTCGATATTTCCACAAAAGTTGACGCCTTCTCTTACTACACTGTTTAATACCCTTGGAAATCCACTTTGGTTTTCTCCTAGCAGGTATTTTTATTTTCGTTTTTGGGAAACACAGATTATAAAACAATGTGAAATTGTCATGGAAGGTATTAAATGCAAAATTGGGATTGTCTGATTCATAAACTTCGCTGAAACTTAGACTAGCAATACAATTCTTAAATTTCCTTACATTTTCAAGAGAAAAATCACGTCTATAAGTATACCAACACTTTAATCTACAAGCTTTTTTTACCGGTACCTGTAAGCTTTGTGCCGTGTGATCGGATACAGCTAACTCTATTATTTGACCCTTTACGCCGCGTATGTTATGCATTATATTGTCAAGGCAGGTCTTACTCTGTGGTCTAGTATGTTCATTAAATTGAAATTTTACATTATATTTCGATAGCATCGTCCGAAAGTCATAAGTTGTTTTATTATTCTTCAAAATGTCTATATTGAAATCACCACAAATAATTAATTTATAATTGTTCAAGTCAGTGAGAAATTTCAAAATCTGTTCAAGTTTATTTAAAAATAAATTTATTATTTCTCTTTTAGTTCGAGGAGGCCTGTAAATACATAATATATACAATTTATGTTGCGTTAGCTTTATTGCTGAACATTCTATGACATCATGAATCGATTGTTTGACAATTTCAGTAATATTTTCATATTCATAGTTGTTTTGAATAAGAATACAAGAGCCCCCATGACGGTTATGTCTACAGTAGTATGATCCTATTCTGTAGTTTGTAATGTTAATTTGATGTAAGTCACATTCACATTATATCCCTATGCATGCTTAAATCTTGAAAACTACGCAACGGATTTTGATGCGGTTTTTTTAATAGATAGAGTGATTCAAGAGGAAGGTTTATATGTATAATACATGCATAATATAGCCGTACGAAGCCGGGACGGGTCGCTAGTATTTTATAATTTAATGTAAGTATTTTTTCGCCTGAGATTACCTAGTTCAGGCATATGTGTTATTTTTGTTCTCTTTAAGAGGCGAGTCCCTAAAAACGTCATTTACTATTTTAAAAATATTGAAGAACTCCCTGCATTGTAAGACACTAAAAAGAATTCTCGATAGCTTATTAGATGAGTCTACAGTTTCACTATCAGATATTTTGAAAATAATCCATAGTTTTTGAAAAAACAATTATTAACTTTGATGAAAAACATCGAAATCGACCTTTTCTATTTTAAGTATCTGTGCTACTTCGTTGTTATATTTGAAAATATTTTTGGTTAAATTGTGAGACAAAAGTATAGAGAATGCATTCATCATTGCAGTTTTTTACTTATTGAAACCAAATAATAATAATCAATGCCGAAACATAGATATTTTTTTTGGAAAAAACCATTCCTCGCTGCCCATACATTTTAGTATGAAGCAGTAGCTCGCGACATTTCGCTTTATATTAGATGTCACGGCGCGCAAAACTGACAGTGTCATCTCAGTATTCAAGGTGAGAGCACGTCCATTTGTTTCCCGACATTTATTGTTTGACCTGGCATAAGGGTGGGGTGCGAGTGTTGCACACGACAACTAATTTGTAATTGTACCTATTCTTCGAGCAAGGAGTCGAAACTAGGTATAATCCGCGCACAATGAGAATAGGAACCTTGTCAAAGTAAATCGAAAATGACAGTTTATAAATAATTAAATAAATATTGCAGGACATTCCACACATCGCCATCTAGCCCTAAGCTAAGTAACTAGACTTGTGTTATGGGTGCTAGACAACTGATATACTACAATATACTACAAAAGACTTGGCGGGGGCACGGCAGTGCCCCCGCCAAGTCTTTTTTTGAAGTTATACTTATTTAGGCGCGTTATGAAAAATGAAGAGAGTGAAAATTCACATGTTGAAGCTGCGCAACCCAAAAGTAAAACAAGTTGAAGCTGCGAGAGTGAAATTTTAAGATGCGTGCACATCTGTTATACAAAAGTCACATGTTGAAGCTGCGCAACCCAAAAGTAAAACAGGTTGAAGCTGCGAGAGTGAAATTTTAAGATGCGTGCGCATCTGTTACACAAAAACCACATGTTGAAGCTGCGCAAATATTAGACAGCCGGCCGTATAACTTCTCACGCGCGTGCATAAGTACAGTCACATTACCAATTAGCTGAACCCCACGTGACCGAGAGCACATTCGCATATCTGTAAAAAATATAGTATATACCTTTTTTTTTGTTATTTTTTTATATTGCACATTGTATTGTATAGTAATATTGTAAAAAAAAAAACAGAATCAGGTAACATTACTTTACAACCTTACAGATTTGCGAGTGAGCTCTAGGTCACGTGGGGTTCAGCTAATTGGTAATGTGACTGTACACGCACACATTTTTTTGTAAATATATACTTATAATATATAGAAACAACCAGACCTCAGACAAATATTTAAGCATAAATACTTGTCTGAGGCGGGAATCGAACCCGCAACCCTCTGTTTGGCAGTCCGGCGGCATGCTGACCATTGTGCCAACTGGGTCGTCTTCAAGTAGCTTTAGCAAAAAAGTTTTAAATAATAGGTAATTAGTTTTGATATTTTTTATTTATTCATCTTTAGTGTAGGCATACAGGGTGAATTTTTTATGTGGGCCTTCAGGGCTATATCCTAAACCATAAGAGATAGTGAAAAATGCTGAAAGAAGTTGCGTGCCCGATTTTGACAAAATCTAAAACTGCATCATTCGATTTTTGAAAAAGTCATTTCCCTTGCCGGGAATCGAACCTGTTCATTTTGCAAAATAATAATCATCGTATATTTTTGTACCAATCGATAGTGTTGCTAATGGAGATAAATTCCTGGAAACAAACATAGTGGTCACAATGCTTTTATTTGAATATCCCGTTTCTGAGCTGCTTTAGAGGTTTGGTGTGAAGACATAATTTTTTTGTTGTAATGCCTTTTATCAATAGGTATGGGTGTCAAACTGCACAGCGGCATTTTAAATTACTATGCCGGTTGTGTCCAAAGATCTTTACATTTCGATCTCTAATTGGATATGTTTTACAAACAATTTGCGGGAAAGAAAAAATCAACTAGTATTTGACGTTCCTGCCTTTTGCAGGACTACAGTCTCATAGGAATTTATTGAGCTGTCAAAAATTAAATAAAAATATGGAAAGGTATGATTTAGGTAGGTAGGATGTATTAAAATTGTAGCTTATTTTTATATTTTAATCCTATATATTGTAACTTATTTTTATTCAAGGTTAATAATAATGGGAAAAGTAAAAGGAAATTACTATAAATCCCAAAAAAATAAAGGAAGATTTAAGACAAACCAGTAACTATAATGTAAGTACTCATCTTTTTACCCAACTATATCGAATATTATAAAGATTGGTAGGTGTTTTGCCTGAATATTTATATAATAATATATGATGCCGATACCGACACGTTTTAACCTGTTTCCTAGTAGGGCACATAGGTGAATTTTCAATATATAGAGACGGATGTAATAATTATTTCGCATAATTATTATTATAAAAATATATAAATATAAAAATTATTATAGTACAGAACATTTACTTATTGACAATTTCGTTATCAAACAAAATACCCAAAAAACGTACACTCTGACCCCACCCTTTCCCGCCAGCTACTTACTACCGGACTGCAGTTTTGCGATGTGACAAGTTAAATACTAAATACATTGCGTGTTTTCTATGATATTCATAAACATCCTACGAAGACGAACGCTTGATGAATATGTAACTTGTACAAAATGTACGATGCATCGAAAGTAGATTTATTTGTTTCCAGGGTGCGTAATTTTAATACTGCGTTGCACCTGTGTGGCTAGAAAATATCAATGTGTGTGTTCTATCAGAAGTTCCCACGGTCAAGGATTACAGGCTTAATATTTAGTGCTTAGTTTATTATGTAAAATGAGTTTTAAGGAATATATTTGTATTTGTACAAATAAATAAATGAAATTTAAACCGGCCAAGTGCGAGTCGGACTTTCGTTCGAAGGGTTCCGTACAATGTTGTATAGGAGTCCCACCTCAATATTTTTGAAGATCGAATTTCCAAAAATCCTTTGTTAGTGCTCCCCTACGTCCCAAAAAGAACCTCCAGCGAAGTGGCTCTTGTAGTTTCTTCTATTTTATTTATACTTTTCATTAAAATCGGTCCAGTAGTTTCGGAGTCCATTCAATGCAAACAATCAAATCATTTCTCTTTATAATACTACTAGCGACCCGCCCCGGCTTCGCACGGCTATATTATGCATATTTTATATATATAAACCTTCCTCTTGAATCACTCTATCTATTTAAAAAACCGCATCAAAATCCGTTGTGTGGTTTTAAAGATTTAAGCATACATAGGGATATAGGGACAGAGAAAGCTACTTTGTTTTTTACTATCTAGTGATGATGAGTATAGATATACAGGTGATTTTTTTACATGGGCTTTCTTCAGGGCTATATCCTTCAACATCCGATTGAAGTACACGCGAAAACAATCGAACTCTAGAAGTCTGCCCGACAGATCCGTCATATTTAAAATCGAACTTTAAAAGTCTGACCGACAGACAACAGGATAGCTAGAAAAATAAACTATTTTCTTAGATTTGTCATACTATGTTTGTTGCCAAGAATTTATCTCTAAAACAAATTGGTATAAAAATATAGGATGATAATTTTGCAAAATCTACAGGTTCGATTCCTGGCTAGGGTAATGACTTTTTCAAAAATAGAATGATGCAGTTTTAGTTTTTGTCAAAGCGGGCACGCAACTCCTTTCAGCATTGTTTGCTATCTCTTTTAGTTTAGGATATAGCCCTGAAGGCCCACGTAAAAATACACTCTAAATAGTAAACAATATAAAAGTTCTTCTTACTTCCTGAGATGATGTGTGACAGCGGCGGCTTGCAGCGAGCGTGGGTCGAGCACGTAGAGCGAGGCGTGTTCCACGTCGCAGCTCACCAGGAACTGTTCCCGGAACACGTGCAGCGCGCCCAGGGACGGCTCACCCTCGCCCGGGTGGGACTCCACGCCCCGCCCTGGGTTCAGGAGCTCTACTACGGTGAGCGGGTTCGATATCGCCTCCTGTTAACACACTCTACTTCATTAGCTTTTAAAAAAAAACATATTTTTTTAAATATTTTTTTCTGCTTTTTTTACAAGTTGGTTATTTACATACTTTGCTAGCATTTTCAGTATTTTTATTTGGGAAACTAACGTTTGCCCGCGACTTCGTACGCGTAGGGTTTGATTTTTTTAAATCTTTAGCGGATGCTTACGTTGTAATAGCTATCTGTGTGCCGAATTATAGCGTGATTCGTGTATAAATACATAGACAGGTAGTTACCTTGAAGAGTAGCGTCTGTAATACGGTCCCGTGCCTGTCAGCGCGCCACACCCGCAACCCGGGCCGTGCGCAGTAGACGCGCGGCTCGCCGCCTGCGCTGTACGAGTACTGCCACGTCGCGCCCAGGGGACATAGCCTGGTAATACATAGGGAAGTTAACCACATCATCATCATATTGCCACAGGACGTCTACTGCTGAACATAGGCCTCCCCCAAAGACTTCCAGAGCGATCGGTCGCATGCTCTCTGCATCCAACGACTTCCCGCGACCTTAATTAAGTCGTCCGTCCCGCGCTGCGCTTTCCGGTACGTGGTCTCCAATCTAAGACTTTTCGGCCCCAACGGCCATCAGTTCTACGAGCCACATGCCCCGCCCATTGCCACTTCAGCTTACTAATTCTTTGGGCTATGTCGGTAACTTTAGTTCGCCTACGAATCACCTCATTTCTGATTCGATCTCGTAGTGAAACGCCGAGCATAGCCCTCTCTATAGCACGCTGTGAACCTCACTCTGATCTGAAACCTGGAACCTTGCGCTATAACAATACAATGGTATTTACCCTTTCCTCTCCCTGGTGCCGAGCTGCGTGACGCGCCACCCCGCCGCCCCGCCCGCGTCTCGCCGCTCGCACACGATCGACCGGTACAGGCTGGAGACGAGCAACGCGTTGCCATAGTAACTCAGCTGGACTATCTCGTGACCCTCGTTCACTATCTCCATCGACTTGCATAGGTGCTGGAACAATACATACATTTATGGTTATTCCTATTTTAGGGCTATTTTCCGGACTTATGCAAGTTAAACCGGCACATATAGTATTAGAAATATTTAATTTATATAACAACCCTGAACAAGACAACATGTTCCATTTTTGTCTAAATATTGCAATTAGACAAAAATGGAACATGTTGTCTTCGGTCACTGAACTCGACCGATTTTAATGAAAAAATCGTATGGCACTCGGGGACTGCCGCGGTAAAGCTATTGCATAGCATTTTTTATAGTAGGCGGAGTGGGGGGGGTGTTAGGTTTTATTTTCGTTACGGAATTTCTTGATTCGGTCGCCGCGCTCAAAGCTATGCAATAGCTTAAAATCTTTGTATGTATTTGAATTGGTCTGATGTTGGGACAATTAGACCCGGTTTGTGACACTGCAGCCGCAATTCAGAACAAACGTCTGTCAGAAGAGCTATTATCATATAGGATTAGAAGTCGATAGATTTACTATATTCTGCGTGGCTTACAGGAAACAGGTGAGACAATTTGACATTCCATTTCATTTGGCATTTCGAAACAGAGAAAACACCCTCCAAATTTCATGTAGGACCAGAGCGGTTTAAACTGTGTGTTGATATGTCAATTAGTCAGTCAGGACTTTGAAAATTATATTTATATATATTTACCATGTAAAAATCAATTTCAGTCATAATGATAACTCCGTTCTTGTCACCGGAGAACAACCTCATGCCATTTTTGGACCATTCTATCGATGTTATCTCACTCTTGTGAAGATCTCCTATTGTATACCTGTAGACAAACAACAATCATTGCATAAGAATATCACATACCAATGACATTATAAGAACACCTGCATTCACAAAAAAGTGACGATGAAAGTGATGATGAAGTGAAGTATTGTATGACGTCAAGCGTCATGGTAACATTGTGAAACAGAGTATTTAATAATAATATCGCTCATCTGGGCTTGTGTTATGGTCACGAGTGACGAATAGATGACTTAAATAAAGGAAAAAAAAAAAAAAAATAGTCGGACGACAAATAGTCGTCCGACATTTGTCGTCCAACAAATTGTCGTCCGACATTTGTCGTCCAACAAATTGTCGTCCGACATTTGTCGTTCGTCAATAGTCGTCCGACAAATAGTCGTCCGACATTTGTCGTCCGTCAATAGTCATCCGACATTTGTCGTCCGTCAATAGTCGTCCGACAAATAGTCGTCCGACATTTGTCGTCCTACATTTGTCGTCCTACATTTGTCGTCCGACATTTGTCGTCCGACATTTGTCGTCCGACATTTGTCGTCCGACATTTGTCGTCCGTCAATAGTCGTCCGTTAAAAAATACCATATGTACGTCTTAATACACTCACAGCCAAATTAAAAACAGTAGGCCCAGGCATACATTTTCGCCGCGCCGTAGAGAGGGGATAGCTGTCTACTCTCCATCCGTCTTACGCTTTTTCGATCAGGTCACGTGTCCTGACGCGAGTTTAAGATTTTATACCCATTACAGAAAAAGTGCTCAACGCCGCTAAAGAAGTTTTCACTTCAAAAATACTTCTATAACATAAAAAATCTAATTTTTTCATCGTTTTCTTATGACGTTTTCACGTAAAATTGTCGTCCGTAGACCGACTTTACAGACAGCCATTTGTTTTTTTTTATAGAATTTTCGTTCTGGATCTGTTATCATGCTTTAAATTGCAACAAAATGCTATGTTATTGACGTCAATCGCTTGATTCGTTTATACTAATACATGTTTTATTATTACAAAAAAGTCAACAAGCCTAGTTTATAATGAAGTAGCTGCTGTTACCCGCGACTTCGTCTGCGTAAAATTACTACATTTTTTTTTTACATATGATAGGTCAACGTTTGAACACTATCACACCTGCCTGATGGTAGGTGACGATGCGGCCTAAGATGTAACACGCCATCGAGTAGAGTTTTTTTTCAATGCTTATCTCTTAAATTAAATAAAAAATACCTTTTACCCCCGAAAACCTTACTCTAAAATAAAAGTGACATCTGACAAATATAAACTATGATCTAAAAACGGATCCCGGAATTGGAATCTGCACCCTCGAAAACGTATTAAACGACACCTCACTCCAAAATCAGACTGACATTTGACAGATGTCAACTTTGATCAGAAAACGGATCTCGGATTTATAATGAATAGCATTACCTTGTGGTTTCACCCGCGTAACTCCCGATCCCGTGGGAATATCGGGATAAAAAGTAGCCTATGTCACTGTCAATGAATCAATTTATCCTCATACCAAGTTTCATCAAAATCGGTCCTGTAGTATCGGAGCCTCAAACAAACAATAAAATCTTTCCTCTTTATAATATTAGTATAGATTATTAATTAAGTACCTATCTCGGTTCAGTAGCTTTTAGTTAACTCATCACCTGTGTCAATAGATGGCGTTGCTTGGAAGTGTAGAACAAATAAACTATCGTATTATGAGTATAAGTTACCTTTCGACTTTAGGTTCGACTTTAGGCTTGAAATTGTCTGGTATGTTCTCGGGGTGCTCCTTGGGTATCTGGAATACGGTGACCTGGCCGGCTGTGTTACCGGCTCCTACCATGTAGTCCACCGTGCTTACTATCTTCACAAACGTTATCGGTGATGACGCCTACAAGATTCAAATAAAAAAAGAGTTTAGGAAAAAGTAGAAACATAAATATTTTTTCAATTCGAACCAGTAATTCCTGAGAGTAGCGCGTTCAAACAAACAAACTCTTCAGCTTTATAATATTAGTAAAGATAAAATAAATATTGCGGGACATTCCACACATCGCCATCAAGCCCCAAGCTAAGTAACTAGACTTGTGTTATGGGTGCTAGACAACGGATATACTTACTACTTACATACGTAAGTAGTAAGTATATCCGTTGTCTAGTAAAAAAAGTATATACATACTTTTTTTTGTAAATAAATGAAATACATTGAAACCATAGACTAACAGAATAATTGAAACAACCAGACCACAGACAAATATCTAAGCATATAAATAAGTTTTTATATTATGGTTTGATTCCCGGCTCAGACAAGTGTCTGTGGCGGGAACTGAACCTGCAACCCTGTGTTTGGCAGTCTGGCATGATGACCATTGTGCCAACTGGGTCGTCAAGATAGTTGAGGCTGGTGGTAACCACCAAAAAATCTACTTCTAGTGACCGCTAGAGGCGCTATACATTTCTTTCATTGAATTTTTTTACGCAGACGCTAGCGAGTCTGGTCACTACAATGGTAATGGTACAGATTTGACGACTTCTTTCCTCTGGTGAGCCTACTCCATCTAATACAAAGTCCCAGGGACTGTAGCGAGCGCCTTGAATAGCATAGGAGAATAGCCATAACGGACAAAGAAGATGTGGAGGGACTGCGTTAAGAAGGATATGAAGAAAAAGGAAGTAAGGAAGGAGACGCGGACTAGATGGGGAATAGAGTGGAGTGGAGAAGGATGACATGTCGTGCGCAGACCACACATAGTGGCAAAAGGAAAAAAAAACTAAAAAGAAAAAAAACGCTCAGTCGAGACCCATTGGGAAGATTTGATTGGCAAAATGAATTGGTCGCGAATGTGAGGACTACTGGGCTTGTTTTTTAGGGTTCCGTACCTCAAAAGGTAAAAAAGGAACCCATATAAGATCATTTTCTTGTCCGTCTGTCTGTCTGTTTTTTTAATTTTGTTTTTTGTTCATTTTTATTTGACGTATTTTGAAGTATTTTTTAATTTAATGTCTATAATGACCCGTGCAAGATATAGACGAATCGATTGACGTAAGAATCGTTAAAGCTGCCCACGCGTTTGATCTCTAGAACTCCACATAGAAACAAACATACATAGACCGATAAACACATTACCCTCTTTTGCGTCGCCAATCGGGTAAAAAGGAGAAGTTTGTCTACACTATAATATTATCAAGAGGACAGATTTTTTGTTTGTTTGTTTGTAACAAATAGGCTTCAAAACTACTGGACCGATTTAGATGAAACTTGGTAAGTATGTAGATAGCTGAAGACCTGGATTGACACATAGGCTATTTTTTATCCCGATATTCTCACGGGATCGGGAGTTACGCGGGTGAAACCGCGGAGCGCTGCTAGTCTACACTAATATTATAAAGTGAAAAGGACGATTTTTTTGTTTGTTTGTAATTAATAAAGTAGGATATTAAAACAACCTAAAGTATTAAGTAGGTACAAACATCGTACAGTTTGCTCCCTTTATCGTGTTTACACTTATCTTTAGTTTTTATCAGTTTGATGCAGTCCCTACTAATGAGAAAGTAATATAAATACAAAACGTTCCTCACAATCGTGGCTAAATATAGAAGTACAGTCAGACCCTTCCTCACATAGGTCACAACTTTTTATCATTTCTTTTTATTTGTACAAACAATGTTATTAAAATTCTACAGGCACATTTTTTAAAGATAATAAATATTCATATTATTTAAGTATAAATAAATTAATATTGCAGGACATTCCACACATCGCCATCTAGCCCCAAGCTAAGTTACTAGACTTGTGTTATGGGTATACTACTTACATAACTTTTTTTTTGTAAATATATACTTATAATACATAGAAACAACCAGACTACAGACAAATATCTAAGCATAAATACTTGTCTGTGGCGGGAATCGAACCCGCAACCCCGTGTTTGGCAGTCCGGCATGGTAACCATTGTGCCAACTGGGTCGTCAATAGTATCAGATAGAGTTGCACCGATCATGGTCACAGGAAGAGAATTAAAATAACGAGTATAGTTATAACGCGATTGTGGCCTATGTTTATAGAATTAATTTACCCTCTCAGCGTAGTTAACCATGTCCAGATGAAACAATTCGTGAAACGTCTGGAGCCAACTGAGCCGCGGGTTTCATCATGATGTTTTCTTTCACCGTAAGAGCAATATAAATTAGCGCACATTTTTAGTAAGAAAAGAAAAATCCATTAGTGTACAGCCGGCCGGGATTCGAACTCACGACCTTTTGAATGAAAATCGAGGTATCTACCACAAGGCCAACACCGCTCTTTACGCGGGTGACAACGCGGGGCGCAACTAATGTTCTATACTTACTATAATAACAGATACCAATTGCAAACATTTGGTTTCAAGGTAAAAGAAACTCATAAATTGTTACGTTGCTTGTTTAGTTATAGGTACTATTAGGTACCTACCTTTTTATTAAACTAGCAGCGCCCCGCGGTTATCCGCGTCGACCCCGGGAATATCGATACAAAAATTCATAATTAAAAGAATTAAAAAAACCCCTGACTTTTATCCCCCATTAACAGACGCCTAAACCGATTTTAATCAAACATAGCTAAGAACACTCCCGACTAATTCAATTTCCAAATAAAAGAAACAAAATCGGTTCATCTGTTCGGTAGCTATGATGCCACAGACAGAGACACACAGATACGTCAAACTTATAACACCCCGTCGATTTTGCGTCAGGGGTTAGAAATAATAATTAACATTTACATCCAATCTAGATGATTTATAAATACTATTATGCTATATGCTATTTGGGACACTATAGTGCCTAGGATATATATTAGATGGACTAGGCTAAAGTACTAAAAAGTACCATTAAGATATTCCTGATGAACTATTGCATCCTTATACCACTTCCATGTTATACCAAGTTTCATCATAATCGGTCAAGTAGTTTCTAAGACGAATTTTAATGATAAGAGCGGCGGCAGCGGCATCCTCTCCTTAAACCTTTAGGCTACTTTAATGCGAGTACAACTGTGGGGCGCAACTAGTAGTAATGTATGAATTAAACTAGCGACCCGCTCCGGCTTCGCACGGCTATATTATGCATGTATTATATATAAACCTTCCTCTTGAATCACTCTATCTATTTAAAAAAACCGCATCAAGATCCGTTGCGTAGTTTTAAAGATCTAAGCATACAAAAGGGACAGGGACGGCGAAAAGTGACTTTATTTTATACTATGTAGTGATATTATCAGAATGATACTAAACAAAAATAATTGAAGGAAATAACAACATTCAACAATTTTATTTAACCAAATAGAAATCTTATCTTGTTCAACATAGATAATTATTATTGCTCTTTAAAAATAGCGTACCAACAAATGTTCTTTTATCAACGTTGTTAAACGTAATAGTAAAATTATTAAAAAACAATTTTCTTTAAATAATATAAAGCAAAAAATATTAAAAAAATACAAATAAATTTACCCTAGGCTGGGTTCCCAAAAGCCAATCAAATTTATACTAATATTATAAAGCTGAAGAGTTTGTTTGTTTAAACGCGCTAATCTCAGGAACTACAGGTTCGAATTGAAAAATTATTTTTGTGTTGGATAGTCCATTTATCGAGGAAGGCTTTTTATTTTGATATTCTCACGGGATCGGGACTTACGCGGGTGAAACCGCTAGGCGCAACTAGTATATTATAAACCTAAACCTCCCTAATGAATCACTCTGTCCATTAGTACAAACCATATTAAAATCTGTTCAGTAGTTTGTTTTAATGTTATATGTACATGTACGTACCTATTAAAATCAGAACCTCTGTACTTAAAAAGTACCTTGAGATTGTTTTCCTTAAAAAATGAAAATGACTCATAGTAGGTAGCCTGGAAGGGGAAAACCCTATCAATTGTTATGATAAAACTTTTAGTAGAAGAAAACACATTAATGTCCTTTAATCTGTGTGTTATGTTCATAAATTGTATAAACAAATAAAATTGAAGATAAACAAATAAAATTGAAGATAAAAAAAACGTGTGACTGCCGCGGTAAAGCTATTGCATTGTGCGAGCTTTGTACAGTCGTACTATATACATTCACGTTAAGCGAACGCTTGGTAGGCGGAGTGGAGGGTGTTAGGTTTTATTTTCGTTACGGAATTTTTTGATTCGGTCGCCGCGCTCTAAGCCCGCGATAAAAGCTATGCAATAGCTTAAAAATTTGCATAAGTTGCTTCGACTAAGCTGACATTTTAGAGATTCTGGGCAAGCCATCTGATACATGTCCTGTAGCACCCTGGATAGAATCAATTAAAGTTACGGGTGTTGTATAAATCATCTAGTTTAGATGTAGAGGCTTTTATTTACTCCCCGTGTTTCAATATTATCCGCTCGAAATGGCATTTAGAGAGGCCACTGGTTACAGATCAACCACTATCACTGGTTTCTACTGGCCAATTCAGAGGCCAGGTTGTATTTTTCTATTTCAGATTTACTCTTTGTTGTTTTCCTCGACCGATATTGATTTTACGAATGATTGTTTCATATATAATTGACTAAGATACTGTTTACCACATCATTAAATTACAATCCGTAAAAAAAACATCTGATTGTCAAATTCTCGCGGAAAAATGGTACATTTGATATGTTTTTTTTTTCATTATTTTATACAGGGTGGCTCTAAAATACGTTGACAAACAGTTTTATGAATAACTTTATTGTTTATATTGATACAGTGCTGTGAGTTCCAAATAATAAAAATATAGTATTATTTTATCTTGAATATTTATTAGTTTTACAAATAACCTCCTTTTGCTTGGATACACAGGGTTAAACGTTTTCTGAAATTTACAACGATTCTCCGCACCTTCTCTTCAGATATTTTATCCCACGCATGAATAAGTGTTGCTTTCAGCGGGTTTATATTTCTAATCGCAAAAATGATAGAATTTACTCCTCTAGCCGCCCTGGAGCCGCAGCAGTTGTCTCTTATCGCCAAAAACCGGATTCAGTTATGGTTTGGGGCGGGATTTGCTCAACAGGCAAAACTCCCCTAGTTTTCGTCGAAAAAGGTGTGAAAATGAACCAAGAAATATACCGACGGGATATTTTAGAGGGTGTAGTTCTTCCTTGGAGCCAGCAGCATTTCGGCGACCAACCGTGAAGTTTTCAACAGGACTCTGCTCCATCTCACAGGACCTTAAGCGTGCAGCAGTGGTGTATGGTTAACTTTCCTGGGTTCATAAGTTCTAGGAAATGGCCTCCGTATTCACTGGACTTAAACCCGATGGATTACAGTGTGTGGTCTATCTTAGAGGCGAGTGTCTGTGCGACTCCACACACAAGTATAAACGCGCTGAAGGCAACACTTATTTATGAGTGGGATAAAGTATCTGAAGAGGAGGTGCGGAAAATCGTTGAAAATTTCAGAAAACGTTTTACCCTGTGTATCCAAGCAATAGGCGGTTATTTTGAAAACTAATAAATATTCAAGATAAAATAATACTATATTTTTATTATTTAGAACTCACAGCACTGTATCAATATAAACAATAAAATTATTCCTAAAACTGTTTGTCAACGTATTTTAGAGCCACCCTGTATAAAAACCCCGGTGCTCTCTTTTTCTTCTTTCCCTTATCCCAGCTCATCCAGGTTCGGGCCTAATCGTATTTTTGTGCCAGGTCGTACGATCCTGGGTTGTCAAGTGGTTTAGGTTTTGCGACTTCATCAGCTTGTCCATGCTTGTCCACCATGTATCGGGTGGTCTTCCTCTACCCCTAGGTTTCACTGAGATGTTCAGTGCCTTGTTCACGGCGTGGTCTACTTCGCGTCTAAATATGTGACCGTACCAGCGCAGTGATCGGGGCAACTTTAAACGATCCTCTTACATACTCATTCCGCACTTTATCCATGCGAATAACGCCGCCAGCCCATCTCAGCATCTTCATCTCGTTGACGTGAAGTTTCTGTTCGTGTACTTTTTTAACAGCCCAACATTCAAAGCCGGCTTCACAGCCGTCTTGTATATTTATTTTTTCCCCCCTTTTTAATAAAATCTTAAAATGTATAATTGAAAACTAAGTTTTAACGTAAAAGAGTTGCATAGTACCGTATTTAAATTACAGTTTATTTTTACACATGTTTGAAAACTCAATCCGATTTTTTTATTTACAAATGATATGTCAGCGTTTAACCACTATCACACATACCTGACCCCCAAATTGTACACGTCAGGAAAAACAGACGCAGGCAACCGATTCCATTCCCTTGCAGTACGAATAAGGAATGACGAAGCAAAACACTCGATTTCTTTCAAAAAACGTTGAACTTACATAAAAACTTGGTGCAATGCTAATAGGTACTTTTCAAAATTAGAATGTCTCGAAAGTCACCGTACTATATTAGTACCGCATTTGAAAGTTTCTAAGCTTTAGAGAGGTCAAGCACATTTAGGACACGGCCTCATAGGAACGTAGAATTCGAAATTTGAAATGGTAAGGACTAGATAGAACATTTAGGTTATTAAATATACAAATCATTCCATATTCCATCCATAAAAATAAATATTTAAACCTACCGATTTTGGTAATTATAAAGCCAGTTAAAATCCTATTGGAACCATTTTCGACTTCTACGCGGACAAAGTCGCAAAGCTAGTTGTATTTAAAGTAATTTGACAGTTGTCATGGTCTGACAATTACCATAAAATAAAAAAAAGATGTTTGGAAAGGTGCGTCTATCAGAACCATGAAGAAAAAACCGTTAAATCAGATTTACGGTGCAGTGCGCGCCGACGCAGAATTCAAGTAATTCCGCCTTTTCTTACAAATTTTAGCATTTTCATTGAGTTTTTATAGTTGTAGGTAGTTATTTTTGAGAGATAGGTTTAAATTTTAGAATCAAAAAATGCAAGATGTAAGCAGCCTTTCACATGCAATTAAAAAAAAAATTAAACAAAGGTCGAAAAAATTTAATTTTAAAAACCGGTTTTTTTATTCCGAAAACCGAAAAAAAAACCGGTTTTCAATTTCGGCTGGTTTTGCATTCCCTAGTTCAGATTATAGTATGTTAAAAAATGCAAGTATATTTTGCAGGGACTTAAAACGTTATCCATAACAGAATGTTTAACGTTATAAAAACGTTATAATAGTATCGGTATCTCAGCAAACATTTCGTTATCGATCTTTTGTATAACGTTTTAAGAGTAACAGAACGAAATTTTGAGTGCTTCGTCGGTCCGCCCGCGAGGCGACCGCCCGAATCGGGCGGACCGCAGTATTGCAAAAAAAATATTATTTTCGTTCCGCGTTCCGCCCGAATTTATTTAAAACCTATTTTTCTATAAAAGTACAGTCGGCAACAAAATAATTTGATGAAATAAAAGTAAAAAATGGTTTATAAATTGTATACTTAATACAATAATCTGAAGCTAAGTAAGTACATTAGTACACACGTTATTCAACTGTATGAATATATAAACTAAAATAAATTACTTAACGTCTAGATATTAATTACCTTCTACATTTCATTTTACATTTTAACCATATTAGTGGTTCTGTGTTGCTGGTTATAGCAATTCCAATTACTAATAAAAAAAACCGGTCAAGTGCGAGTCGTACTCACGCGCCGAGGCTTCCGTAATTTAGTTTTAACTCTCTTTCTCTACCCTTGCAGTTTTACGGTTGTTACCAATTTAACTTGACCCCTGTTTCGTTTGCGCGCCCTTATAATGTAAGGTTCAAGTTAAATTGGTTTAACTATGTAAACGTACGCTCTTTAATTTTCAACTTTTTTATATTTTGGATTTTTTCCTGTATGTGTGCTATAGGTCTTGGGTCTAAAACCTATATATTATAGTAGTTCCCACGAAATTTCACGAAATTTGGCTAAAAGCAAGGTGTTACAGCACACATAAAGGAAAATTCCAATAGGGTACTTCCAGTTGACCTGAAATTGTCAATTTTGGTTAAAAGCTAGGTCTTACAGCACAAGTATAGGGAAAAATCCAAAATATAAAAAGTTTGAAAATTAAGGTAAATTTTGGTACCTACTTACAAGTTTTTGCAAAAATAAAAATTTGCCCATACCTTTTTATCATGTAGACTCAGGACTTTTGATTTTTATACACCTAATAGAGACTATAAACCCCAGTATCTGGTATGAATTTCAATTTGCTAGGTCCACTCGTTCCTGAGAAAATGGGTGATGACTGTACATACGGACAGACAGACAGACAGACAAGAAAGTGATCTTATTAGGGTTCTCTTTTTACCTTTTGAGGTACGGAACCCTAAAAATGATGTTTCCTGTACCAATTAATCTACAAAATAGTAACTAAATTTAGTGACTTCCAGATTGATTGGACTTCGAGCTATTATAATCAACCACCCATCACTGACTGAGGTTTGTGGCAAATTAACCAAATCTGCACATTTTTAAGGTTCCGTACCTCAAAAGGTAAAAAAGGAACCCTTAAAAGATAACTTTCTTGCTCGTCTGTCTGTCTGAATGTGTTACCACCGATTTTCTCAGGAATTGGTGGACCTAGCAAGTTGAAATTCATACCAGATACTGAGGTCTATATAGTACCTATTAGGTGTATAAAAATCGAGGTCTTAAGTAAATATGATTAATAGATATGGGCAAATTTACATTTTCGCAAAAACTTGTAAGTAGGTATACCATAATTTACCTTAATTTTCAACTTTTTTATATTTCGGAATTTTCTCTTTACTTCTGCTGTAAAACCTTGGTTTAAACCAAAATTGACATTTCCAGGTTAACCGGAAGGTTTTGGGTCGCAAACCTATATTTTATGGTAGTTCCCGTTGACCTAGGATCACGAAGTTTGGCAAAAGCAAACTCGTACAGCACAAATAAAGGAAAAATTAAAAAAAATTAAAAAGTTGAAAATTAAAGGGTGTCCCCATACATATATAGTTGGATCAATTTAACTTGACCCTTACAGGCGCCCAAACGAAATATGGGTTAAGATCATTGGTAACTACCATACCACTGCAAGGGTAGAGAGAGAGAGTTGAAAGTAATGTATGGAACCCTCGGCGAGCGAGTACGAATCGCATTTGACTGGTTTTTTATGTGCTTTTTCACAAGTTTAGACTTTTTTCTCCACAAACATCTTAGAAAGTGAAACAGACAACCTTATTTTTTGGTGTAGGAAATACATCTTCCACAGCTTAATAGGTACTACATTATTATGGGTTTTTGTACTCCATAATCGCCATGCAGCGTAAATATCTGATAAAAAGGCTTAACGTAAAATTTAAAAGGGTCATCACAAAGGATTATCATGTCATTTTTAATTGAGTAAAGATCCAGCGGTTTTTGAATTCATAACTCCAGTCTGTAGTTTTTATTAAATGTAATAAACCGATTTTGTTGCTAACTGTACAAAATCTAAGGAAGTTATTAAAATAAGTAGGTATAAATTACAATCGGGCGGTCTGCCCCATGGATTTATTACTGTATGTGGTCCGCCCGATCGGGCGGTCGCCTCGCGGGCGGACCGACGAAGCACTCGAAATTTTAACTGCAAAAATAACGTTATTATAACGATAAATACGCGACGTTGCCAAACTTATTCATTTTGCAAATTCGCGCCACGCGCGGCGGAATTTGCGCATCAGTTGGTAAAAGCGAAATGGGTCGAAAAAAAATCAACAAAGTTTACAGATATTTCAATCTTGAGGATAATAATAAGACCTCAAAATGTTTAGTTTGCGAAAAAGTTTTAAAGGTAAGTTAAGAAAGAAGTAGATAGTAAGTAGGTAGTAATGTATAGTATTTTCTAAAAAAAAAAACTAATATTTTCTAAGAAAATCGGCTTATTAATATTTATTTTTTTACAATAATGCCGATTTCCTTAGAAAATATGAATGTTTTCAATTTTTTTATAGAATCTTTTATGTTTCTCCGAAGAGCTCTTGCGATAGGCAGCAATAAAAAAAAATATTAAAGATTGCTCATATTTTTTTTACTCTAAAAAATTAAATGCTCCGCATGTCGCAAATGGATCAAGCTGTTTGTGTGGTTTGTGGTGCCTTATTAAAGGTAAAGAGTTGAACTAACACGCCTCAGTGATGAAAGTTATCGACTTTGGTTTTGATGCTAAAGGCCAAAATTTCTAGTACTTTTTTAAATAATTCCGATTTTCTCGGAAAATATTAATGTTTTGAATGTTTTTATAAAATATTTTATGTTTTTATAAAGAAGCTCTAGCGATTAGTAAAAAAAACCACGATAGTTAAAGATTTGGTCATAAAAAATTCAATTGAAAATAGAGTATTTTCAATGGCTTCTATTTTCCAAAGTCATCGATATAGCAAGCTGTTTGTGGTGTCAAATGAGAGATACGAGTTGAACTAACATGCCTAAAAGTTAGAGTGCGTAAGCTGCTCTGGTTTGTAACCTAGAGACCAAAACATGTGACGTTTCATTCATATTTTGACGGCTTACGATCTGCATCAAAAACAGCCCTATGTCCATCATTTGCCGTTTCGAGCCACTGTGCGGCAGCGCGCGCGTGCAACGTTGCCGCCGTGTGCGCGCGAGCGGTGGTACCTGGTAGGTACTACCGCTCGCGCACGGTTTCGAACGCAGCGGCAACGTTGCTTGGCCGCAGAAGAGGTGGTTGGTAGGTATTAGGTATATACTAATTGCACTGTGAAAATTTATCGCTACATTATTGATTGGTTTATTTTACTTTTAATCGTAGATTCACTATGATAAAAAAATGTGTTTCGGAAATTTTACCTATTCCTACTAAACATATATCTAACACCAAAGTAATAGTAAATTTCAGGACGTTATGTAACCTTTAGCCTTCTTCGATATTTGAGATATCCAACACTAGAAGAATTATTCAGATCGGTCCAGTGGTTTTGAAGCAAATTCAATACAAACAAACAAACAAACAAAAATCTAATCTTTACCATTTATACTATTACATAGTACGTACATGTACCTATAGATTACACCCTTACGTAGCCAGAGAGAGCACTGCGTTCGATAGTTCACACGAAGAAAAAGTAAACATTACTTTGAGTAAAAGAGATAGCATAAAAACAATAATTATAACATTATTATATGAATAACAATATTTTTAATAACGTTAAATTGACAATATAACGTAACGTTATTATAACGTTATACATATTCAAAGCTTTGAATAATATAGTTTTGTTATATCGTTTCTCTCACAAATAACGTTATCTTGCAATTCCACAGATAACGTTACTGTATTTTACCGGTATTTAAGTCCCTGATATTTTGACAGAATATATTTATTGAGGTTATTATAACATACATATTTAAACAACAGAATACGTAACTTATTCATAAAGTCATCAATTTTAGTTTGGCGGGTTCTATTTTTGACAAAAAAAAAAGGCTTTATCCCTCAAATTACGCAGCATCATCTTTTCGGATAAGGACAAGTCATTTTCATCAGCCCAATCCAAACCAAGTCAGCAGTTTGGATAACAGCGGCGTTCGGATTAGCCTGAGTATGGATTTTCAAGGCTCTACTGTACTTGTATCAAATTTTATCATATTAGTAGTTTTAGATTATAGACCTATTCATTACGAAGAAAATCCTAATCCGAACTACTTAAAATTATAAATATTACAAAGTTTGTTTATAATTTTGTTTGTTTGGATGGATCGGCATAGTGGTAGTTTAGAAATTCCCATGGGATCTGAACTTACGAGGGTGAAACAACAGGGTGAGCTAGTAGTTAATAAATAAATATTTTCTCATCGTAATAATGATATATTAAGCTACCTCCCGATTTATAAAACAGATGAACCATATGGTAAACTTTGAGGAGTCAATTACTGCATCATAGGAAAACTGATATATTGAGTACCTATTACAAAGGTAGTATCATTAGATTCTTCAAAAGATATCGTGACTATTTTAGGAGAAAGTAGAAGACCTAAAAAGGCACCAATGGTAGGTATGTATGTAAATAACTCACCTCGCATTTCAACTTTTGTATATTTCCCTTTTTCCTGTCGTACCAGTAGACCAGACCAAGGTTGGTGCCCAGCGCAATGTACTCGGTCACAGCGTCCACGCAGGTCAGATATAGTTCATTAGAAAATATCCCATTTTGAACCCTCAGAGGAATCAAGTTCAAAATATGCGAGCAAGGTGTCCATTCTCTAACGAAACCTTCCTCGACACCGGGTGTAACCTCCATTGTTATAGCTTTAAATTGAAAGTGAAAACTTTATAATAGTTTGGTGTTGTAAAACCATGACTAGTTTTTGATGCAATTAAAATAATTTACGCGAAATTTCAGGCGAGAGGACATACGAATCCAAAAATATTGTGTGACGGAACTTGACAGAAAATCTGTCTGACACTGACAGAAACTAGTTTGAAGTTTTTACATAGCTACCAACTTTCAGACACCGATTTCAATATTTCCAATAGGGATGCAAAATTGGGCTTGCGTGAAACATTCATCCTGCATTAAATGCACGAAGTTTCCTTTCAATTCGTTTTACCTTAGATGCAGTTCAGATGCTATAAAATAACCTCCATGAAAATAACTGATGTTTGGATATGAATACCTAGCTAGGTAGTTTGATATGATCAAATGAAACAATCCTACTTTTGTTAAAGTTTTGTGCCACAGAAGACCGACAGAACACCGGACTTTACCGATTTTGGCAACAAGCGCAAAAATATGATTGCACTAGCTGTTCTATACCAACCTGAAGATACTAACTGTACACTTGTCATTTTCTTGTCAAAAGAGTGGTAGTGGATAGGTTTTGCGTACACATATTTGGTGAATTTTATTAATGAAATGGCTGATTCTGCTACAGAAATCCCGATAAATATAGAGGAAGGTGTGCGGGAAACTCTAAAAAATGTCACTGATAAACCACCCTCGTCAATTGAAGGCATCGCGATCGCCTACTTGAGTTTAGTGATTATGGCTATTTTACCTATATTCTTCGGGTCATTTAGGTCTGTAAAGTACCTAAAAGAGCAGAAGGTGAGTTGGAAAACCATTCCACATTTTCAGTTTTAGTATAATCGCTTTTATCTAATGTTCTGGTGATCGCCAATAGGAAATCTGCACGTCGTTCAATCGTGGCAAATTCGAGCATATCGTGTACTCGTGTACTGAATTAAAACATGCGTGGGTAACTAATATTTGACCCCAAACATCTGCAGTCTTCCCTATGAAACAATATTATAAGTAGGTATATAAATAGACAATTTCAATGATATGTACCAGTGTACCTACCTACCATAATTCTGGGAGTCACTTGAAATCCTTACAAACTAGCAATAAAGATCAAAATAGAATGCACAGCATCAAGTACTTTGTTGTTTTGCTTTCAAAAATAAATTTATTGACACATTTGGCTTCAAACAATATTTCCATCTTTATTCTGTTAGATCTCATGCTATATTGGTTTTGGAGCAAACAAGAAGGTGCTAATGGATTTTACTACACAGTTTATACATTAAAAATGGTCTTACATGGGTTAAAAACATTACAAAACAGACAAAGAGTATAAAACCCTTCATATTAAAACTAGCGCCACCCCACGCTTTCACCCATGTAAGTGGCAAAAGGTATAAAAACTTGTTACTCCAGAGGATTTGTTGTATCCTCATACTAAATAACATTAATATCAGTCTAGTACTTTGAGAGCTGCATTATAAATAGAGATGTGCAGAATATTAGTTTGGTATGTCATTTGGTATTCAGGTGAATTATTCAGTTTTCTTGCTGAATTTATTCAGTTAGATTGCTTTGGATTTAGATAGATAGATAGATATTCATTTATTGCACCACAAGAAGCATACAACATATTCATATAACAAACAAACAGATATAAATTGCGAGATGAGTTGTGTGCTAAAGTGGTGCAGATATGGGATACTGCTCAGTGATGTATTTGCATAATTAATGCAAAACACTGATTTTCAGCAGCACCTAAACCAAGTGCGAGGACGCCGCATTGTGCACACCAGCATAAAGTAAAATAACAAAATAAAATAAAACAATTAAATAAATGATGATGGATTTAAAGCTTATTTGCACTGCAAAACCTATGCAGTTCCTACCAACATTGCTTAGTAAATCATAAACGTTATTTGCTACATTATAAATGTAGTATATTTGTAATTATTACTATAAGTATGTACCTAAACCAAATGTATTACTATTTATTTTTGACTAATTTTATTATATCATGCATGACTTTGATAGTCATGCATCCATTAGTTATCTAGAAAGTAATATTTGTATGCAAATAAAAGAACCTTTTTTTTCGATAATTTTTATTTCAAATTAAACAGTTTTATGTAAGTAAGTTAAACTCCCCCTTATTCCAAAACGAGATTTAAGGATAGTCCGAGATGTGGATTTAAACCTTAGATTTAGATACAGATTTACTCGTGAACTATAGTCTAAACACTATCCCTATATAATCTATGGGGATAGTGTTTAGACTATAGTTCACGAGTAAATCTGTATCTAAATCTAAGGTTCAAAATAAATTTTTTGAGTTTCAGGTAAAAGTACCTATACTACCCCCTAAAACCCTAAAATTTATTGTTTTTTTTTCTATTTTGTGTGAACTAACAAAGTTAAAGATAAGTTACTTAACAAGTTTCAACAGTATAGTTCTTATAGTTTCGGAAAAAAGTGTGCTGTGACATACGGCAGACAGACATGACGAATCTATAAGAGTTCCGTTTTTTGCCATGTGGCTACGGAACCCTAAAAAGGGCTGATAAAGTTTGTAGTAACTATTATGTATTCTGTGTTCATAGAATTTTTTTAAAGATATTTATTCTATTGTAAAACATGAATTTTTCTATATGTTAGGAGTCAGGCGAGCGGCATGAGACGATGTCGAACCGCGACGCGTTAATGTTCCCCGTGATAGCATCGTGCGCGCTCTTCGGTCTCTACGTGTTCTTCCAGTTCTTCTCTAAGGAGTACATCAATCTACTGCTCACTGGATACTTCTTCTGTCTCGGGGTCTTTGCTCTGAGCCATCTGCTTAAGTAAGTATTTGGGGAAAAGCCGTGGTTACCGTGTAGAAGGTCGTGAGTTCATATCTCGTCGCGGTTGATTATTATTAATTAAGTAGGTATGATTATTACTTAGAAAAAAAATTCTAGGCATTAAATGCTGATTGTAAGCTTACGCACTTTACAAAATATTAGAGTCAATGACGCACCTACTACCAAAACATAAGGAACCCCAAAATATTTGCAGCGCCACACAAAACATTGAAGTTTTACTTAAAAAATTGCCTGATAAAAAATAGGCCGCATCTTATCAAAAACAGCGGCTTTTCCAATAAAATTTCTATAAAATTCGAATTTTCAAAAGTCATAGAAAAAAGTTGTTTGGCTAGACCCCCTTTCGTATTATGCTAGCTTCTTACGGGGCGTGAGAATCATATCAATCAATCGTAACACAAGTCGCGCCGCGCGTATCATAACTTTCTAACTAATATTAATAAATCCGAAAGTTTTTTTTTATATTTTGCGCGCCCCGAGCCGATTTGTACGAGCGAGTATGCGCCAATAGGCGAAAGAAGAGTCCATGTTTGACACTGATTTCTATCCGCGCTCGAGTCGTCAAGAGTGAGTTCCCGCCGCGCCTTTGATAGTACAGACTCCGAGCGTATCAGGGGAGCTTGCACGCGCCAGCTCGCGTCGTCTTCACACAGCGCGTAGGCGCGGCGCGACTAGTGATATCTCGCTCCGTGAGAAGCCAGCTTTACAAACCCTTTATTATAACACATAGTATAATATAATCTAACTATATTACCCCCGCAGTCCAGTAATATCGTTCATGGTGCCAGCGTCGATCCCGAACGTACCGTACCACATCCACTTCACCCGAGGCTCGGCCAACAACCGCGACGACATCATCAACTACAAGTTCAGCTCGTACGACGTCATCTGCGTCCTCATCTCGCTCGTTCTCGGTGCCTGGTATCTACTTAAGAAGGTGAGATTAGTTTAGTACTACGGAGCTGTTTCCTCACTCGTCTTAATTTGGACCATTGTGCGTGTGAGAAGATTCTCCTTATCACTCCAACCATTCCAGGTCTTTCCAGAAGGCTAGCAGCCTTTTCAGACTGCTGCAGACCTCCGGAAGGGATGCCGGCGATTGAGATTATATAAATCTTAGATACTTGTAGTTCAGCAAACAGTAAATAGTAGGCGAACTCCCGCCTACGACGCAGAAGGTTGTGGGTTCGATTCCCGATTCAGAAACAGATCTTTGTTTCTGATATATTTGTTGTGGTCTGGGTGTTTCTGTATGTATGATAAGTATTTATTAACAAAATAAAGTATTTAAGTATTCTATATTTACGTCCGTCTTTCCTGTCGTGTACAATTTGGAGGCTTCAAGACACAAGTGTCTCCTAGGAAAGCTTGCTACATCTTAGACCTAACAACGCCACATTTTAATAGTACTGTGCGATTGCCAAGTCACTCAAGACAAACAAATTTATAACACCCCGTCGTTTTTGCGTCGCGGCTCAAAAACACCCCGAAAAAGATTGAATTTCCAAAAGTCATAGAACAAAAGTTGATTGTTAACATGCACATAACGCTCTCAACCACTTCCACAATAAATAATTGATAATAACTCCCCCAGCACTGGATAGCCAACAACCTGTTCGGCATAGCGTTCGCGATCAACGGTGTGGAACTGTTACATTTGAACAACGTCGTCACCGGCTGCATACTGCTATGTGGACTCTTCCTCTACGATATATTCTGGGTGTTCGGGACCAACGTCATGGTTACTGTTGCTAAATCATTCGAAGCACCTATTAAATGTAAGTAAAAAATGTACCTTTTTCGATTTCGAAGTCAAAAGTAGAGATGTGACTCTCTAATGACGGCAAGGCAATCTTGAGGCATATGCACAAATAGAAAAACTATGATAAAGTTCTCGTTTTTCTAGATTACAAAGGAATTAATAGTATTTCGTGTATTAGATGTGGAAAAAATATATATTTAAGCTAAAAGTAAAAGAAAGTCACGTGTTCATTTTCTTCATCAGCATCTGACGCTATTACACATATTAGGAACTTCAAAAACCTAACCTCCTTGCAAAAAAGTAGTTTTAAGGCGAACGCAGATTGATCAGAGCCGAAAGAATCGAATTTTTGCCATCCACGGGAAAAGGTACCTTAAATTAATAGAGATAAGGTACATTTATATTTCAGAGTCGGCCGCCTCTGTCGATGCGAAATATAAATGTAGGTACCTTCTATTATTATAAGGAACCTTTTTCCGTGGACAGCAAAAATTCGATTCTTCGGCTCTGATCAATCTGCGTCCACCTTTAGTTCGAAGTTTTCCATTATTCTTTTCGCCAAACTGACACGTGCAGTCTTTTTGTAAATTCTACTCGTACGCGGCCGAAGCAGGTATAAAAGCTAGTATATATGGTATATTTAAGCTTACGATTATATTTTCCAGTGGTATTCCCCCAAGACCTACTCGTGAATGGCCTGAACGCAAGCAACTTCGCTATGTTAGGTCTCGGTGACATCGTCGTGCCCGGCATCTTCATTGCTCTCTTGTTACGCTTCGACAAGAGCCTCAAGAGGAACTCCGAATTCTATTTCAGGTCAGTTTAAAAATACATTTTGATTTTTATATTATTTCTAGAGATTGTACGGTCGGCTCCAAAACGGCTGTTATAAGATTTTTTCAACACAAGCAAGATTCTAGACACTTGCTTTGGTTGAAGTAAGTCTTCTAACTTATGAATTTGTCAAACAAAAATAATTAAAATGAAAACATTCCAATAATAGTTGTTTTTGAACTCTACGGTGGGTCTGCAATTATGCTGGCGACCGTACAAATTGTTAATGTAGTTCAAATTATTAAATTGTACCAATATAATAGACGAAGCATCTTACCTAACATTTGTTTGAACAGATGGTCGAAAAGATGTATTATTTTCACCACCTCCTTATCGTGCCTCTTTATACACGATGTAAATATGTAAATACATCGTATTTGATTGGTGAGCGGAAAAAAATGCGGTTCCAATAAGTCTGCATAAAACTGGGTGCAAATTGTTCGCTTGCATTGAGGGACAAAGCGTCGGTTTTCGAATGTATGGGATATTTTATTTACATAAATATCGCAGAATATTCCACACATCTCAAACTAGCCCCAAGCTAGGTAACTACACTTGTGTTATGGGTGCTAGACAACGGATATACTACTTATATACTTTTCTTTTGTAAATATATACCTATACTACATAGAAATGACCAGACCACAGACAAATATCTAAGCATAAATACTTGTCTGAGGCGGGAATCGAACCCGTAACCCTGTGTTTGGTAGTCCGGCATAGTGACCATTGTGCCAACTGGGTCAAATAAAGTACCTACTTACATTTAATAAAAAACAGTCCAAATGGAAGTGTGCACAAAAACTGGCTGCGTTATCTTTTTAGTGATGCTTATCCGTTGTCCGAGGTAGGAGCCCAGACCTTTGGTAACCCGAAGCTAAACCTAGTATTAATGTTGTTATAATATTTTAGGGCAACATTCCTGGCATACGTGGTGGGCCTGCTGGCGACGATCCTGGTGATGCACGTGTTCAAGCACGCTCAGCCCGCGCTACTGTACCTCGTGCCCGCCTGCCTCGCCACACCTCTCTCGCTCGCACTCCTGCGGGGTGACATCGCTGCACTCTTCAAGTATGTACTTACCACCATAGGCAAAATCAACATTTATTTTTTTACATATCATAGGTCAGGGTTTGACCACTATCACACCTGCCAGAAGGCAGATTCTTTCTGCAGTTGGAATCATTCATTTATTTGCATGAGATCACAATTAATTGTCTTATAATTGTCTTCCCTGTTACCGTTGGAGTTCACCAGGGTTCCGTCCTAAGCCCGTTCCTGTTCAGCGTAATATTGGATGCACTGTCCGTTGCCATCAGGGATGCACACGAGCAGCCTCCATGGCTGCTCATGTACGCTGATGATATTGCGCTGGCGGACTCGGATAAGGGGCGGCTGGTCCAACGTGTACACACGTGGAAGGAGTCGCTTGAGAACGGCGGTTTGCAACTGAATGTGGCGAAGACAAAGTACTTGGCTTGCAATACCACAGATCCCACACCTGTCTGCGTAGACGGTCATATGGTCGAGCGGACAGACCAGTTTAAGTACTTGGGATCTGTGCTTCGCGCGTCCGGCGACATCGATTGCGACGTCAAGTCACGCATTTCAGCGGCTTGGGCCAAGTGGCGTGAGGTGACTGGTGTCATTTGCGACCCCAAAATGCCGGTTGAACTAAAAGGACAGGTCTATAAAACCATCATTAGACCTGTCCTTTTGTATGGTAGTGAGGCGTGGCCGGTGCTTGAGCGACATAAGCAGGAGCTGCGTGTCACGGAGATGAAGATGTTGCGCTGGATGTGTGGAGTGACGCGAAAGGATCGCGTCAGGAACTCCCGCATCCGGGGCAGCCTTCATGTCCGAGACATTGCAGATAAATTGCAAGAGTGTCGCTTACGCTGGTACGGCCACGTCTTGCGAAAACCGGCTAGTTACGTGGGGAACAAATGTCTTGCCATGGCGCCTCCGCCGGGTCGTGGCAGACTGGGTAGACCCAAGAAGTGCTGGCTTGACGTCGTAAAGGGTGATATGCGTGCAAATGGACTTACAACCCAGGATGCCGAAGATCGTGCGAAGTGGAGGCGTAAAAGTAGGAAAGCGGATCCCGGGCTCCCGAGAGAGATGCAACCGGGAACATCGCTCGGATGATGATGACAATTAATTGTCTTATAAACTACGAGCGACCCGCCCCGGCTTCGCACGGCTATATTATGCATGTATTATACATATAAACCTGCCCCTTGAATCACTATCTATTAAAAAAAAACCGCATCAAAATCCGACGACAATCCTATCCTACTTCCTACTAATATTATAAATGTTTAAATCATACCAATTGTTCCTGAGATTAGCGCGTACAAACAAACAAACTCTTCAGCTTTATAAAATTATAATATAAATGTTAAAGTTTGTGTGTTTGTTACTCCTTCACGCGAAAATGTAAATTTGCCCATATCTTTTTGTCGTGTTGACTCAGGACCTTGATTTTTATACACCTTATAGGGACTGTAGACCTCTGTATCTGGTATGAACTTTTAACTTTATAGGTCCATCCGTTCCTGGGAAAATCGGTGGGGACACACACAGACAGACAGACGGACAAGAAAGTGATCTTATAAGGGTTCCTTTTTTTACCTTTTGAGGTATGGAACTCTAAAAAGACAGTTATTCAATTGGTATGTCCTTCCTCCCCAGATACGAAGACCAGCCCGCTGAAGTGGTCCCACCTGCCGACGACAAGTCAAAGAAGACTGAGTGACGCACAAAGCAACGCACATGTTGAGTCCACGGCTCACTACAAGTACCTATTGTACTACGTGAGTCCAAACAAACAGACGAACACACACGCAAACAGAGAATCTGCCCAATAAGCTTTTCTACACTGGTTCCATAACGCCTCCATTGATGGCAACACTTAAACGAACCAGAAAAAAAACTGTGACAATTTTAATCAATTTAAACTTTATTTATTTAAACGAATTACGAGTTACATTCCTAAATGACATCAGAAAATTGTATTTTTTTTTAGTTTTTTAAGACGGGGAAATTGGTTTTACGTAAATATGACTTTTGTAATAAAAGAATGCCACGGTCTAGACGGCTTTATACGGGAAATAAAAACAGGATTCGTAAGAAATTTAACTTTTCGTTTAGTTTTTCTAATAATAACTCAAGTTAACTAGCTAGTTGCTAGAAGATCATTTTCTAACTACTTAAAATTTTATAAACGTAAATTAAATTTATTAAATTTTATTAACGTAAAGGTCCTATAGCTCTCTGAATGGCATGGATTAAAAGCGTTGTTTAAACCATTTAGATGTAAAAGCCAATTTTATTATAGTCAAGCAAATGAATTTGATTACTTTGTACCAGAATTAGAAGTTTAGAATTGGTCTTCAACAAAATTATTGTCTTCGAAAAATGGAGCCGCAATTGTCGATAAAATGCGTTAATTATATTGTGGAGTGCGCGCCGGATAAGTTTACGCGCAGCCAAAATTAGGAGTAATCGGTGATAATCAGCTTTTTGTGTGTGTGGTGTTTTCATACGTTTCTCGAGTTTGCGACGCAGAAGGTTGTTGATTTCCATCGGCGAACCAATATTTATTGTCTGTACTTATGTATAATTAAAGTATTTATTTACAAAAAAAGTACATAAATATTATCCATTGTCTGATTACCATAACACTGAAATGATCAACTGAGATTCGCTATCTTAGTATAGGAATTGAGCCATTAAAAAGTTCACCCTGTATATGTGTACCCTTCGTATATTTACCATCGTTATGCCAAAAATAATTAAAATGTAAGAAACGAGACTAAACGCGACGAAAACTCCAACAATCGCGCACGGACTTATCTGGCACGCACTCTAGTATGCTTCCTTATTTAACTTCCAAAAGAATTCGTGTAACTATGTGTTAAAATAAATGTTGCCACAACCTTAGAGGTTGACTTAGTTTTTGCGGCAACACTATAATTAATATTTAAAAAAAAATAGATGTTTTTTATTATATTTTTTTATAAATCGGTATTTGTCCTTTTTGTGGTATAAATAAATTGTATTTATTATTAATACAGGCAAGGAATTTATGTTACAATTTTTATTTTTATGTTTTCGAAAAAAAAAAAAATAGTTCCCTTGTAATAGTTAGGGAGCTCTTCATAAGATTAAACAATGGCAACACAGCCACTTTAACCATATGGAAAGCTCCCTAACTATAAATAATGGCATTTGTTTTTACTTTAAAAAATCGTTGTACATATATTTTTCAATCGATTAGTATAAGTTTTATTTTTGTTACGTCTGGTTTTCTACATCTCTCTAGTTACCAACTTGAATAAAAGGTTTCAACTGATACATATTTGCGTTTAAGTACATTATTCATATATTCAACTTATTTAAAACGGGATGTTTATAATACCCATATCTTGTTAAACTCACACGATTTGAGACCATGTCTATTGTAACATAGCCGAAACGTCGAGGTAAGAAATACGCGATAAAGACCTAGTAAAATAATTACTAAATAATACCAAAATAATTACCATTCCCTTAAGTCTTGTCTATCCTTATGGTTGCCTGGAAGAGATCGCCCTTAGGCTATAATGCCGTCCTTCGTGCCACTCTTGAATCTTTTTCTATGTTTAAGTTTTGTGTTTTAGTATTTGGTAAGTAATCATTTTTTCGTAATGAAATTAATTTAACGGATATGATCGCGTTTATTTTGTTTAAGCCTGACGTTTCGAAACCGTCCGTTCTCTTATGAGTTAAAGTCGCGAAATCCTTAGAAAATACTAATTATTTTTTGTTTGTATTTTGTTATATGGTGCAAATTAGTGTATCTATACTACTATTTTTTTTGTGGAGCTAGCATATTTCGAAGATATCCATAAATATCCCGTATTAAATAACTTTAATACTATAATATAATAATAACCATGGTAGTTTAAAATCATATTTAAATACTTGATCATTGAATATGGGAGAGGCTAGTGGTAATTAGATACCTCTTTCATTCTTAAAGTTTAGTCGTAGGTTCGGATATCTACACAAATAGATTTGTCTTATGATTTTTTGTGCGCTATTAACATTGCTCGAAAACATAGTGATGAAACCTGCGGCTTAGTTGTCTCCAGGGGCCTAAAGTCTGCTAACACAATTGTGTTTCAATAGTGTGTCGATGTATTCGTAATAGAAATTTAATGCCAAAAATATGACATTACATGTCAAATTGGTATTCTCCTAACGTTGACTATTCTATCGAGACACCACTGACACACCACTGACTCAATTTTGTATTCTGCTCTACAATCGTGGCTTAATGGAATCTCTATAGTTGTCAAAACGGTATATTGCCTCATGTGATATTGCTTAGCAACATATACCATGTTGCTTGGCAACACCTGCAAGGTAAATATTACCATACCATTGAGACTCCATATATAGTGATTATATTGCAATGTTATTAAAACTTTAGTAGAATACCAAATAAAGTCACAATCTCGATATAATATCAATAGAGTCTCGATATAATGACAATGGTTGGCCAAATAGCAGAATAAGGCCCCAGAAGTATTGACGGGTTCTTTGCTCTGGACATGGTCGACTAAGCTAAGTTCCGGGCAAGTCTCCGTCTAATACATGTCTTAGAAACTACAGCGCCTAGAAAGTCAGTCGTAGTTTTGCGTCAGAGAAAAAAAATGGTGGTAAGTTCCATCTTATGCTAATTTATACAATGGTTTACATCAATTTCATACAATGAAATCTATCGATTGGCGATATCGCTAATAGAAAGCAATCTTGTCTATAGCACGGAATAAGTTTGCTGTCGCTGTAAAACTCTAGATTAGCTTCAGACATCACAATGTGGTCCTGCTAATAATCCCTTTACAAATAGCCCAAGTATGTTTCTCTTGTACTTTATCAATAGTTCTATCCAAACCGGAGGTTGTCCTTGGCTGCATTTATTGTTCAGACAAGTATAATAGTTTGATATTATTGTAAAGGGCCTCTACATGTTGGCTTCGGCTCGTCCGACGCCTCGTGATATGGGTTGTTACATATAACAAACAAATAATAATAATTCTAATAAAGTATACAAATAAATTAATAATGCAACTATATATTTTCTACTTTTTCTTCTATATTTGCTTTAATCTTTTCTTAGATTTGAACTCATAATAAAACTATTTTGATGCGTCTTTATAATCGATTACACGTAAAACCAAATTACTGATGTGACGTCAGAATTTGTAACGGTTGTCGCTTTTTTGTAACGACTGTTATTTACTAAAATAATTGCGTTTATTTTGTCTGCATGTGACTATGGAAGCTGTAAAGCTTCCCGAAGTTAAAAAAACGCTTAAACCGATCAAAATAGTTTTATTATGATTTTAATTTACTTACCAATAAAGTACCATAGTAAATCTACTTAATGAAGGTTGTCAGTTTGTTTTTGAATAATTCTTTAGTTTTAAAGTGCACAAAAATGTAAAATAAGCTAAAGCGAGAATAGGACCCAATAGCAAAATGCCTTTCGCCTATGACTGAAATTGTTAATTATTATGGTATGGAAAATTTTTGTGTATACAGTTTGTAGGGGAATTCTTTTCCTACATTTTGGTATAATTTAAATACTATTAAAGTTTTATAAAACCTCGTTAGTTAAAGATGGTTTTTAACTTTCGCACAACTGTCATTAATTGTAAAGTGATAAAATATTTTAACTATCAAAGCCAATTTTTTTATAAAAAAAAGTGGAAAATCCCTTGTTATTTCTAAACTAATCCTAAAAAAATGTTGGAAAACAACTCACCTACAAACGGTACACACAACAACACTTAACAATTTTCTATGCAATAATTAACAATTTGAGTTACTGGCGACAGGCATTTTGCGTTTGGCACCTAAATGCACCGTATAATAAGACTTTTTTAAAATTGTCGAGCTTTTCCGATAAGACATGGGTCCCTTTTCAAGAGATGTAATAAATTCTATGTACTTATGACGTCTTGTTGTCTTTTTTATTACCGACTAGCTGCACCCCGCGGTTTTATCCGCCTAAGTCCCGATCCCGCAGGAATTTCGGGATCAAAAGTATCCTATGTCCTTCTTTATCCCCTCAACTCTTTATCCCCATGCCGATTTTCATCCAAATCGGGCCAGTTGTTTGTCCGTGAAGAGGGAACAAATAAACTTTGCACTGTAAGCGCTGTTCATCCAATTTGGATAGAAAAACATATCCGTGACTAACTGAAGCAAGTATGATAGGGTCTCGCTAGAAGAAATAATAAGATAGCAGATACAACAGTGGTTATAAAGCCTGCCATCTATCGAGTAAGTCCCGAAGTTTTTCTAAGTTAGTTCCGATGTTTTTCTTATATAAGTCCGATGTTTTTCTTATTAGATCCGAAGTTTTTAAGTTAGTTCCGATCTGTCGTGAACATCGCCTTGAACCTTAGAAAAAGAGAGGTAGAGGCCGCCCACTACTGACCAGGTGGTCAAACATAAAGAGAGACCTTGACAGAGCCCAATTGCCAGAGCAGACACGCCAGGACAGACACCCTAATTCTAAAACTATGTATCGTTTGCCTTATTTGATCACGTATATTTAGTAAATACTTCTTTTATTTGTACATCGATCACTCAGCTCGTTAGGATTGTACTGAAAATCAGCGTTGTGGTGTTTTTGGCGTCACAACATTATGCTGAGTATAATCCTTTTTTGGTTACACTACAGGTTAAAAGTTTGTTTTAGTTTTCTGTTATTTCTTAATATATATAAATCTCGTGTCACAATGTTTGTCCTCAATGGACTCCTAAACCACTTAACCGATTATAATAAAATTCGCACACCATGTGCAGTTCGATCCAACTTGAGAGATAGGATAGCTTACATCCCGATATTCCCACGGGATCGGGAGTTACGCGGGTGAAACCGCGTAGGGCAGCTAGTTTATTATATTATGTCTTATTGACTTTTGAGCGTGTAGTGTAATTACAAAATAAAGTTTATTTTCTTTCTTCTAATTCACAATCAACCCTATGAGATTGCATAGTGCGCGCGAACGCAGAGCCGAAAATAAGACCCTGATTCGCTAAAGTGAAGCGAGCAGCACAGAATTGACCAATCATAGGGCCGCATTTAGCGCAATGCGTTCACTTATCCAAGAGCAACTTACTGTTTGTGAACACGGGCGAGATTGTCCTGGTGCCCATATTAAGGGATAAGGGATGGACAAAGAAGAAGACGAGTTCCGAAGAACTACCTTAGAAGAAACTCTTAAAAAAACAATATATATAACTACGGTAAACAATAACTTTATTTTTAAATGGAATACATAGTTACTACGTTAGTTTGAATAATTGTTACATAATAATAGTTATACTTAAGGTGAAAGGGTACCTGCGCGCTCTCCATACAAACGTAGTCGACTGTTTCCTCCCTGGAAAATGACACTAGCACAAATATTTTTGTGCCACAAGACCTATAACTGCCATGACTATGCCCCTATGTTTTGGGTTTTTTTCATTTTCTAATTATCATAGAAAATAAAATTAAAAAAAATTAAAATATTAAAAAAATCAAAAAATAGGGGCATGGTCATGGCAGTTATAAGTTTTATGCACCAAAAGTATTTGCTCTAGTCTTATTATCCAGGGAGAAAACAGTCGACTACGTTTGTAAAAGTTTGTATGGAAAGAGCCCCCGGTACTCTTTCCTCTTAAACAAGTTTATCAATATTACACACTTATGACTAGCATAGAATCTTAATACATTAGTATTAGCTGCGCCCCGCGGTTTTGCTCGCGTAGGTCCCGAACCCGTGGGAATATCGGGATAAAAGTAGCCTACGTCACTGTCAATGAATGAATGTATCCTCATGCCAAGTTTTATCGACATCGGTCCAGTAGTTGTAGAGCCTATTCCATAAAAACAAATAAATAAAAATATTACTCTTTTATAATATTAGTGGAGTTAGCACTAGTTGTGTCCCACAGTTTTACCTGCGATAATTCTATACATATAAAATCCTTTGTCCTGACTGACGAATCAACGCACAGCCTAAACCGCTGATCGTAGAGATCTGAAACTTCGAGGGTGTGTTCTTTGTATGACGTAGGCATCCAATAAGAAAGGATTTTTCGAAATTCTACCCCTTAGAGGTTGAAAAAGGGGGGCAAAGTTTGTATGGGACAACGTGATTCCTTGGTCTAATCTACTAATTCTAATTCTACGCGGACAAAGTTGCGGGCAAAAGCTAGTCTATAATAAAAATGAATCTCTATTTTCCTTGGTCACGGCATCACGCGTGAACGGCTGACCAATTTCGCTTATACTTTTTTTTGTTGTGTTTGTTATTGTTGCGCATAAAATTATCACTCGGGTGAAACCGCGAGGCGCAGCTAGTAAGAAATAAAACTAGGTATACGACACGAATAGAGAAACTTCTACTTTTTCTAAGTATGTTATAATAATGTGCATCCTTACTGAGAAGAGGCCTACCAGTTTGCTCCATCGTTTTTGAATGCTATACCCTCACATTCGATGATATTTGTCGATCCCTCTGTTGTTATGTTGAATTTTGTCTGTAAACAATAATATTAATAAATACAGTAAAATAATAAATAAATAAATAAATTAATAAATAATAAATAAATTAAAAATTATTAATAATATTAATAATTTTTAAGACGTTTTTAAGTGGTCTATTATTAAGGTATTATGCATTCAAAGAAATAAAGATTTTTGATTTTGACAGGGTTATTTATTATTAACTAAGAAAGCAGTTGAGGGCTATAACTGTGCGATATTTGTTCTACGACTTTGGTTAATTCGATATACTTACTTATTTTTATATACACTCATTCATTTAAATTTCTTAAATTTCGATTTTTATAAAAACAAACTGAATACAAAGTAGGTAAGTATATACTTACATCAATATAGAATCTTATCCTTTTATTTTATTATTATTTTTATTCACTATGAAATAAGTTGTTTTTGTTATAAAGATAATTCAGACTTAGAACAGTCGTTAAAACTTAAATAATAAGAAAAATCTGATATTTTACTAATCTTTTATATTATGTACATTAAGTAAAAAGCAAGAATTAAAACAAAATTATTAATCTGATTTTGGTTATTAATTTAATAAGATAGAAGTTTAGAAAAATCTTAAATTAATGACCTCAAGTAACAGCAGACTTTAGGGAAAGACTACGAAAATGAGCTAGTTCCTTTCATTTGCCATGTTTCTTTCCAAAAATTGATCTCTATCAGCAACACTATCAAATAATACAAAAAAAATATTTTTCGCACAATAACAGGTTCGATTCCCGTAGTTTTAGTTTTTGTCAAAATCAGGCACGCAACTTTCTCTATTTTCTCTATCTCATAGTTTTGGATATAGCCCTGAAGGCCCACGTAAAAAAATCATCTTGTATATTACCTTTGTAATAAGTTCAGCGACGTGTATAGCAGTCTTCGTATGTAATGTGACTTCTCCAACCCTGATCGCGGACTTGCCGGACGCCAACGTCATGTAGATTATTATCTGATCCTACAATTCGAAGGAAACGAAACATATTTATTAAACAAACACGAAAATCGTAGGAATAGTAAAGATAATAGTAGAAAAAAATAAATATAGCCTTATAGGTTTCCTTTGAATATTAAAATTACTTATAAAACATGCATCATCACTACATAGTATAAAATAAAGTCACTTTTCGCTGTCCCTATGTCCCTTTGTATGCTTAGATCTTTAAAACTACGCAACGGATTTTGATGCGGTTTTTTTTAATAGATAGAGTGATTCAAGAGGAAGGTTGTATATTACATGCATAATATAGCCGTGCGAAGCCGGAGCGGGTCGCTAGTACTAAACTAACTATTACTATGAGAATATTGAAAAAAAAAAACGAAATCTACTGTGAAAATTAATTGTCCGTTAATCAAGGATCTTTTTTCGAGTAAAGGCCTCCTCCGTGGCTTTCCAATTGTCAAAGTAGAAATTATCATAAACTACGAAGTTATGCCTAAAAAGCACAGTGTGACAGAAGTCTTTGAGAATAGATCGATAGATAACTTTATTTGTACAATCCACGGTAAAAAGTCTCTGCCCACCGTAACGTTTCGTGCTTAACCCACGTCGGTTGGTGTAGCGGGTGGCGGCTTATACCACTCACACAACTAAACACATAGCTAACATGTTGAAAATAATAATCACACTGAGTACTTTTAATTCAAGTATTTAAGTTTGTGTGTAACGTCTATTAGAAGAAGGTCGTAACTCCAATACTTGTTGATAGTATTATTGTAGCAAACTGATTATTAACTTATGACCCATACTGTACAAGATTAAAAGGAACATAGAACACAATATACACAAAGTAATAGCTAGAAGGTATAAGTTCCACAAATGGGCGGCCTTATCGCTGAAAGCGATCTCTTTCAGGCAACCTTTGGATGTTGAAGAATATATCTCAAATAGGATGTTAAAGTGATTAAACATAAGTACTTGTACTTGTATTGGGGCTGTTTTTCGCAATTAGGCCCTTTTTAACCGACTTCAAAAAAGGAGGAGGTTCTCAATTCGTCTGTATGTTGTTGTTGATGTTGTTGTTGTTTTTTTTGTGTGTATGTTACGCGATCATTCGAAGACGGCTCAACCGATTGAGATGATTCTTTTTGTGTTCGAAAGGTGATACCTCAGGGGTGGAGACAGAATTGCACCCGATAGTGCAGCAAATTGCTCAGTTTTCGATTTCCACCAGTACAATTGGCCCCTAAACGAATAGTTACCGATAAATGGAATATCTGAAACCACCTTCTCATCAGAAAACTCTTCAATTAGTTACGATTACAGGTTACAATTTGAAGAATTTAGTCGAATTTAGTCACCGGACTGGGTTTGAATGAATGTTGATAGAGAACCCTATCTTAAATGAAGTTCTGATGAGGATCTTCGAAGTGATGAACAGAATTGCACCTCGAGAGTGCAGCAAATTGCTAATTTTTCGATTTCCACCAGGAGAATTGGCCCATAAACTAATATTTACCGATAAATGGAATATCTGAAACCACCTTCTCATCAGAAAACTCTTCAATCGGATACGATTACAGGTTACAATTTGAATAAAATATTCGCTTTTGCCTCGCCGGCCTGGGTTTGAATGAATTTTGATAGAGAACCCTATCCTAAATGAAGATCTGATGAGGATCTTCGGAGTGATGAACAGATCTGCACAGCGAGATACAACAAATTCCTCAGTTTTCCATTTCCACTCATAGAAGTGGCCCATACACAAATAGGTACCGATGAATGGAGCATCTGAAAACACCTTCTTATCAAAAAACTCTTCAATGGGTTACGATTAGGTACAGGTTGCAATTTGAAGAAACAGTCGCTTACGCCTCATGGAGTAGAATTTTCAGTGACAGTGGCACTAAAAAAGGTTAAATAAAAAAATAAATTAAAATTTAAAAAACCGACTTCAAAAAAACCTGAAAACAAAAATTTAAAAAACCTGAAAAGAAAAACCAAAAAGTGAAAAATAATCCATTTCGGGTCAATAAGACAGCAGATCACTTAAACATAAGTACTTACTTGGAAGTCGGACTGGGTGACACCATGTTTTCTTTATACCTCTCAACATTCAATCTAACCCAGTCCGACTTCCAAGTAAGTACTTATGTTTAAGTGATCTGCTGTCTTATTAACCTGAAATGGATTATTTTTCACTTTTTGGTTTTTCTTTTCAGGTTTTTTAAATTTTTGTTTTCAGGTTTTTTTGAAGTCTGTTTTTAAAATTTTAATTTATTTTTTTTAATTGGGTCCTTTTTGCGTGAGGATGGAGTAGGCTTGCCCAGCACTTACTACCCTCTCAGCTTAGTCAACTATGTCCAACTTGTCAATACTTCTGGAGCCAACTAAGCCGCGGGTTTCATCGCGATGTTACACATAACTAACAAATTGGTGATAATATAAATATATGTATCACATAATCTTGTCAATACATATAAAATGCTTTGTCCTGAATGACTGACTGACGAATCAAAGCACAGCCTAAACCGCTGATCGTAGAGACCTGAAACTTGGAGGGTGTGTTCTTTGTATGACGTAGGCATCCGATAAGAAAGGATTTTCCAAAATTCTACTCCTAAGGGGGTGAAAAAGGGGGGCAAAGTTTGTATGGGACAGTGAGATTAATTGGTTAATTTTCGACTTCGCGGGCTAGTTAACAACATAATAGTGATGTAGTACCTGTGTGTGGATATCGACGCACGCGCCGGTCTCCAGTTCCTTCTGCAGTAGTTCCCCCGCGAGACGTCCAACCGCCTCCGGCTCCATGCCGCGACGTCCGAGGCCGTCCGACCCGATGATGTAGCCCGACGAAAACGTGCACGATATACTTAACAAACAAACAACATTGATTTGACGACCGACCTCTCTGACGCAGGAGGTTGTGGATTCGATTCTCGCCTCAAACAAGTACTGAAATACAGATGTATAGATTTGTTACTAGTTTTGAAGTTCATATTTTACAAAAAAAAAGTATAAAAGTATTGTATACGTTGTCTGGCCACAATTTTTTAATAGCAGCGCTCCACGGTTCCACCCTCGTAACTCCGGAGCCCGTGGGAATATTGGGATAAAAAGTTACATGTGTTACTCTCAATGAATCAATGTATCCTCATACCAAGTTTCACCAACATTGGTCTAGTAGTTAAGAAGCCTATTCTAAGATGTTTTAATGTGGTTTCATGCATGCATGTTCCTAATGAATAAAGAAATTTTGACTTCTATCTATACTTCACTACATAGTATAAAACAAAGTCGCTTTCTCTGTCCCTATATCCCTATGTATGCTTAAATCTTTAAAACTACGCAACGGATTTTGATGCGGTTTTTTTTTAATAGATAGAGTGATTCAAGAGGAAGGTTTATATGTATAATACATGCATAATATAGCCGTGCGAAGCCGGGGCGGGTCGCTAGTAATATTATAAAAAGGAAATGATTGATTGTTTGCTTGAATTTAATAGGCTCAAAAACTACTGGACACATTTTTATGAAACTTCGGATGAGGATACATTGATTCGTTGGGAGAAACATAGGCTATTTTTTATCCCGTTATTCCTACGGGATCGGGAGTTACGCGGTTAAACCCGTAGAGTGCTGCTATCAAAAAATTAAAATATTTTTCCTTTTTAACCAACTTAAAAACAAAGGAGGAGATTCAGTTGTATCTGTTTTTTTATAGATAGAACTCACATAATTCCACTGCAGTTATCCGGAGCGACGTCGCTATCTTCCTTATAACATTCGAGGCTGAGTTGTTGATCGGCAAGCGCCTGTTTAGCGCCCTCAGCCATTTCGTACGCCATCTTGATTGGCAACGAGCCCGCAACGAAAACCCACCCATTAATAGTCTCGACGGATCCTCTATCTATCAAATTGACTGTCTTGAAATGAGTTACGGGTTTTATATTCACTGTCACACGTCCACCGCCCTTTGGGAAGTATCTGCGAAATATAGGATAGAATTATTATTCATTTAATTATAGAAAAAAGAATAAACAAAAAAGGTAAAAAAATTATAAAATAAACCCAAAAATGATAGAAAAAAGCAAGATAAAAAGTTTCTTGATTCGGTCACCGCGCTCAAAGCCCGCGTTAAATACTATGCAATAGCTTAAAAATAAAAAACGTGTGGCACTCGGGGACTGCCGCGGTAAAGCTATTGCATCGTGCGAGCCATACAGGTACAGTCGTACCATATACATACACGTTAAGCGAACGCTCGGCCGAGCTACATGGTAGGCGGCGCGGGGGATGTTAGGTTTTATTTTCGTTACGAACTTTCTTGATTCGGTCGCCGCGCTCAAAGATCGCGATAAAAGCTATGCAATAGCTTAAAAAGCAAAGAAAGATTCTAAAGATCAAATTATAACAGAAATTCTTCTGAAATTTTATTTAAGAACTTTTAATAAGAACTTATTGCATGGCCGTAATGGGTAACTTAATTTTACAACTACCTACCGTCCATTGTACACAATTTATGCAATAAACATTTGTACGGTTCACACCGCACACTCAGCATTCCAATCCATGCTGATTCAATGCACGTGGTTTTACCTACCTTATTACTTACGCAACCTCGCTCAATTTGTTTATATTGACTTGTTTTAGCATAATTCCTTAAGTGTCGAACCAACTGTACTACTAGTAACTACTTAAAATATATCTAATCAATATCAAGTTATCGGGCCTTTCCTTTGACACTTCGCAACTACCCTTGGAACTAACTAGCTAACATAATTGTGTGTAAGTGGGCGTGGTCAACTAAGCGCTACACTTTACATAATTTGGTCCTTCGAGCCGGATATGAACCAGCGACCTATGGATTGTGTATTTCATGGCTAAAATTTGGTCCTTCGAGAATAACACTGAGTGTATCTGGTGTGTTTAAGCTGTGATAGCAAATCGGTTGGCTTGGCTTCCCACAAGCGGGATCCCCCAGGTCGATTGAGAAGGTGCCTATTTCGCAGTAGCGACCACAGGTATACTTTGTGTAAGGACAACTTCGAGTGTTCATAGTCACCGCTTACAACGGAATACGACGAAGACACATTGAAGTAGAAGATTGGAAGTTTCACTCTTCGCGTCCGCTGAACCAACACTGTGGAAACCACGGAACCTAACTTAAAAACAGAAACTTAACTCGGCCCAACTGAAGAACTATCAAGACCAATAAACATGGAAGAACTCACCCATCAGGCTGCAATCTTCGAAGCCATTAAGAAGCTATGCAACAACTATAAAAAGGACAGCAAAACTAGAAAAACTTCAGACTACCTAACGAAAAAACTACTCTCATTGGAAGACCAATGGAGAGAATTCGAAGAAAATCACATCAAGGTATCAGAACTAGAAGACAAGAGCCACCACTACTTTACTGAGAAAGTATACGAAAAAACAAAAGAAATGTACAACTACATGAAAACAGACATCTTACAGCTGATGCTGAATACAACGGCACAGGAAGCGATTTCAACATTTGAACTCAGCGAAGACGAATCTAACATCAAAAACAAAGAATTATTAGAAGAGCAAGAGTGCAATTTTAACGCGATCAAACACGCGATGTCGAAAATAGATTTTGACACCGTAACAGAAAACTGGGAACTACAAGAACATTTGACTTCATTAAAAAGAAAATGGGAAAAAATTGATAACCTTCACTGGAAACTAGAGAAGCAGTTAAAAGGATCAAATCAAGAATATACTAAATACTACACCTCGATCGAACTGAAATATGATACTTTGATAAAAAACGTGAACAACCGCCTGAATACGAACATACATTATGAAAGGTCAGCTCCAGCCATAAACGTGCCGGAATTTTCCGGAGATTACAACCACTGGGTTTCATTCAAAGATCTTTTCCTGGATGTCATCGACAAGAATCCAGCACTTACCAAAGCCCAAAAGTTACAACATTTAAAGGGAAAACTACGTGGCGAAGCTGAGCGAATCGTTCAACATCTCAAGATTACAAATGAAAACTACGACAGATGCTGGGCCATACTTACGCATCGATACGATAACGATCGTCTCATATTCTCGTCGTACGTCGAAGCCATGATTCAACTGCCCGTAATCCAGCATCCAAACAAACACAACATGAAAACCATGCATGACGTCATGGTAGAATGTTTAAATGGCCTGTCAGGTGTAGGCATTGACACCACAGCCAGCGGACCTATAATTGTGTATTTCATGGCTAAAAAATTGGACATAAACACATACAACAGATTCATAAAGGAGATGCAGAACCCTCGAGCAGTACCGGAGATTGGAGAATTCATTCAATTTCTAGAAAACTCGTTTATTACACAGGAAGGCACTATAACTCTAAATGACAGAAAAAATGACAACTTTAAGTTCTACAAGAATCCAAGGCCGATGATGAAACAATTTCCAAGATTTTCGAAACCTACTACTGAGTTCAAGAATGATCAAACGAAAACATACTTTACAACGTATAGTAACTGCCCACTATGTAATGGAAATCACGTATTGATGCAGTGTCAAAAGTTCGACGACATGAATATAAAAACTAGAAACAATACTGTGGCAAATCTGCGACTTTGCAAAAATTGCCTTTACAGTCACGGCAATAAAAGTTGCAATTCCAGTAAAACTTGTAAAGAATGCAATCAACCGCACCACACAAAATTGCATTATGCTACAAAAGCAAATTACGAATCAAAGTGGAATGCAGGTCAACGTCCGCACGGTTCAGATAACCGACCATCAACTTCATCACATGGTTACATTCAAAGTTCGAATCATCTGTCAAACAACGACAATGAGGTGTTACTGACCACCGTCGAACTTCAAGTTAAGAACGCATCTGGTAGCCTTGTTACATTGCGAGCATTACTCGACCAAGGCTCACAAGTGAACTTAATAACAGAAAATGCTGCTCAACAACTAAAGCTAACAAGAAAGAAACTTAACGCCACTATTTCTGGAGTAGGATCAGCCTCTGGAAATTGCAAAGGACTCCTCGAACTAGAATGCAAATCTCACTGCACAGATTTTACGTTCAGAACTGACGTCATGATTATAAAACAAATTACCAACAAACTACCCAATACTACTTTCGAGAAAAACAACTGGATTCATATGAAAGGACTGACTCTTGCTGACCCACACTATAACGTATCAAGAAGCGTCGACTTACTACTAGGAGCCGATGTCTACTCCCAAGTAATATTGGATGGAGTTTTAAGAGGCGAAATTAAAGCACCTGTCGCGCAGCAAACCCAGTTAGGATGGATTTTATGTGGAAAACTACGAACATTCAACTGTCACGTGTCATTAATAAACATACAAGAACTATCAAAGTTCTGGGAAACTGAAGACATTATCCATCAAAACAACGACATCTCCAAAGACAACTGTTGCGAAAATCACTATCAAGAAAACACGGAAAGAGATTCCGAGGGAAAGTACATAGTCAAAATGCCACTACTTCCTGATTATGCAGAAAAACTAGGAAACTCTAGATCAATCGCTGTGTCGCAGTTTTTACAGTTAGAACGCAAGTTTGAACGAAACCCGAAACTAGCAACAATGTACAAAGAATTCATACAAGAGTACATTAATATGGGACATATGAAGCCATCAAACATGGATAATCTTCACAAACAAAACTATGTTCCACATCATGGTGTTCTAAGAGAGCATTCTACGACAACTAAGTTGAGAACTGTATTTAATGCATCCCAGAAAACACTCGGCGGCTGTAGCCTAAATGACGTCATGGAAAAGGGACCTAACCTTCAAAAGGACATACAGTCACTGGTGTTGCAATGGCGGTCGTATAAATATGTCTACACAGCAGATGTAGAGAAGATGTACCGTTGCATAAAATTAAACGAAAAACAGCAGCCACTGCTAAAAATAATATGGAGATTTAACCCAACTGAAAAATTACAAGAATTTCAACTCTGCACAGTCACGTACGGAACTAAGAGCGCGCCCTGGCTTGCAATGCGAACAATCCAACAATTAGCAATCGACGAAAGTCGTACGTATCCTAAGGCTGCTGACGTACTGAAAAAACAATGCTACGTCGATGACGTCATAACGGGGGAAAACTCCCTGGAATCGGCAAAAGAACTACAAAGAACACTTATCAACTTACTGAGAAAAGGAGGCATGAACCTTCGCAAATGGTGTAGCAACAACTCGGAATTATTGTGCAACCTAACTAAAGATCAAATATCACAAAACAACATATTTGATTTCAAGAGCGAAGAAACTATGAAAACTTTAGGATTGAGATGGAATCCAAGAGATGACGTCTTCACATTTAACTGGGAGTTAGAAACAATCAAGGAAAAAATTACTAAACGAAGTCTATTATCTCAAATTTCAAAATTAGACGACCCACTGGGATGGCTCTCCCCAATAACTGTACTAGCTAAACTCCTTTTTCAAACAGTGTGGTTAAGCAAAACTGGCTGGGATGAAGATCTACCACATGAGATAAAACTTAAATGGACAACATTAAATAATGAACTACAACTAATACGAAACATAAAAATAAATCGATGGCTCGGAAGTACAAACAAAACGATACAACTACTTGGATTCTGCGACGCAAGCGAAAAAGCATACGCGTGCGTCATATACAGCCGCGTCACTGATGAACATGACGTAACAAGAGTAACGCTACTAGCCGCTAGAACTAAGGTCGTACCTTTATCGCAAAAAACATCGCTACCCAGACTGGAATTATGCGGGGCCCTGCTTTTATCTCAACTAATGGATAAAGTTAAGAAGTCCCTTCCAGAACATGAAGTCACAACTTTTGCATGGTGTGACTCTAAGGTCGTACTAGCTTGGCTACAAGGAGGCACTAAAAAATGGGAACGCTACGTCGCCAACAGAGTGGAAAAAATACTAACAGTCATAAAACCCAACCTTTGGTTTTACGTAAAATCGGAATCTAATCCTGCCGACTGTGCCTCAAGAGGCTTACTACCAAGCAAGACGATTGATTACAGTTTATGGTGGGATGGACCGGCATTTCTTAAGGACTTCAAGGAACAAGACGTCCAGAAAAACTCAAACTGTTTGTTTACTACAAATGAAGCTTACTTGAAATATAAGGAGAATACCGATAATAACCAATTGAAACATAAAAACGATCACTTTATAACAAAATTATTAAATAACAAGAGTTCATTGACTCAAATACACAGAATCGTAGCTTGGGTCATACGATTTACTTCGTGTTTACAAAATAAAACACAACGCTGCAAAATGCACTTAACAACGACAGAACTCAATAATTCTGCTAATTATGTATTAAAATACGTTCAGCAAAATGAGTTTACGCAAGATTACAAGCAGCTACAACAAAATAAAATGGTTGCACCGAAAAGCAACATTTACAAACTCAACCCGTACATAGATAACAAGGGTATCGTTCGTGTCGGTGGACGACTGGAAAATTCTACATTGCCAGCTAACATGAAGAACCCAGCAATACTACCCAGTAGTGGTCGCTACACCGAACTACTAATACACCACGCTCACCTTACTACACTTCATGGTGGAGCCCGGTTAACATTATCTTACATACGACAACGCTATTGGATAATTGCTGGGAATCGCACAGTAAAGGCCAAACTACGTAGCTGCGTCACGTGTCACCGATTCAACGCTAACAACAACACGCAACTAATGGCCGACCTCCCTGCAGCAAGGGTAACTCCGAGTCGCCCATTCACGCATACCGGGGTAGACTTCACCGGGAGCGTTGACATCAAACTAAACAAAGGAAGAGGAGTGAAGACAACCAAAGCTTACATCGCCATTTTCGTCTGTATGGCAACTAAAGCGGTTCATATTGAACTAGTATCTGAACTAAGCACCGAAGCTTTCATTGCGGCGTTCCAGAGAATGTGTGCCAGACGGGGAACACCCGAACACGTCTATTCTGACAACGGTACCAACTTTGTAGGCGCTGCGAAAGTATTGAAGTCAGAATTCAAAATATTTGAACAACTTTTATCGCCTGACTTTTTTACTGAAATTGAGAAATTGGAAGTACAATGGCACTTCAATGCACCGTCATGGCCAAGCGCTGGTGGACTGTTCGAAGCAGCTGTGAAATCAATGAAGCACCACCTGCGTCGTGTCCTGGGAGAACAAAAACTGACGTGGGAAGAATTCACAACTCTCCTGGCAAAAATAGAGGCATGTCTAAACTCACGACCACTATGCCCGCTCACAGAAGACCCAGAAGAATTCTACAACTATCTTACGCCTGGACACTTCTTAACTGGAGGGCCTACACTGCAATTGCCTCAACCGCAACCCGATGATCGCCACATGGATCTCAGAAAACGGTGGCAACTAACAGAAAATATGCTGGAACATTTCTGGAAGTCGTGGGCCAACGATTACCTAACAACACTCCAATCTCGCTGCAAATGGCAAAGGGAAGAACAAAACTTAAAACCGGACGACATCGTACTGATAAAAGAGAATAACATGCCGCCTGGAAAGTGGGCCATGGGACGAGTAACACAGGTTCATCCAGGCAGCGACGGACTAGTCAGAGTCGTAACCCTGAAAACGAAAACGGGAACACTCAAACGCCCGGTCATCAAACTTTCACCACTCCCACTTGAAGAAAACTACAAAAAAACGACATCAAAAAGTACACACTCTGAACATAAAACCGAATCACCTACGAAAACAAACTCGAAAAGGTCATTGGCCTCAATTATAACGATTCTAACATTGATGTTTACATGTATGATAAATGGAATTAATTGCACTATACCTACTCGTACTCAAATAACGAAATTAGAATCCGATCGCCCGGTGTACTACAATGAAGTCGGTAGATTACACTTGATGCATGATGAATGGAAAATAATCATGTACTACAATCTGACATCATATTGGCAATCGACTCAACAAATAGAGATGTATCTCCGTAACATGGAAGAAGTATGCGACAAACTCGATCCTCGATACTGCCGAAGTACTCTCAACCAATTGACCCATGAGAGGGATGTACTTAACCACTACAATCAGCTACTATTAACACCTAGCAAGCATTTGTCTCTACGAAAGAAACGAGGATGGATAAACGGAGTAGGCTACTTAGCCAATACCCTGTTTGGTGTCCTAGATCAACGCTTCGCGGATAAATATCAAAAAGATATCATGAACATACAAAACAACGAAAACTACCTACAAGAACTTATAAAAAATCAAACGTCAATCATAGAAGTAGAGAATGAGTCACTCAAGAAAAACGAAGACAATCTAAAGAAACAATTCGTCCTACTCAGCAACTACATAAATCAAACTAACTTCAGCATGGCAACAATAGAAAATGAAATGCAAGCGTTAATGGCAGTCAACTATTTCAGCTCTTCCTCTTTAACAGTCTACTTACTGATGAATAACCTGAAGAGTGTCCAGGAAATAATCTTCAACTCTATGACTCAAATTTACCAAGGACACATTGACGTCCATCTCCTGACACCAAGTATCCTGAAACAGCAGCTAATCAAGATTGCCGGGAAGCTTCCTAAAGGATTATCTCTACCAATGGATAATTTAACGGACTTAAAACAAATCTATAAACTGCTCACAGCAAAGGCGCTAACCACTGAAAGCTACGTGCTATATGAACTGCGTGTGCCTCTCTTATCTGACGAAGAATTTACGCTTTACAAGATTATTCCATTACCAATAACACACAACAGCACGACTAAATGGTTGCGACTAACATCTTCGCATATCGCCGTCAACCTTAAGAAAAATACATATATAATTCTGAACAATGAAAACTTAAAGCTATGTTTACAAGATATCAATAGCTTGTTATGCAATGCTGCCCTACCGGTGTTTAATTTACTCGACACGAATGCGCTGTGCGAAGCAAATTTAATAAGCCAACGACCCATAACAAACTGTCACACATACAGCGCACCTTGCAAGGACGCCTGGATCAAACTACATACTATAAACAGCTGGTTGATGACGTGCTGTTCCGCTGAATGTACAACTCGTATCATATGCGATAATGAAGTTAATGGACACATTGTAACTGGATCCAACCTTATTACACTGGGTCAAGGCTGTATTATGCAATCTAAGGAGCTGACGATATATGCACACAACATTTACAAAAGTAACTTGGAAATAGAACCAGATATTATACGAGTCCCAGAACTGGAATCATCTGTCAACAAATTTGTCAACTTGACCCTGAAAAAGTCAGACAACATATTTCTGACAGAAGACTCAGATACTGCAGAAGTCGACCGAAGACTAAAAATAATGATGGAAAATGAAAAGCAATCTCTCAAATCCATGACTCAAGATGATCTACACCAGTACATCGTGTGCTACGTTCTGGTGGCGGGGGTAGCAGCAGCTATTTCATTTTGGGTGTGGAGGACACGATGCCGATCTCGGTGCGACTCACACAAACCTACTGTAGATATCACTGATCCGCATTACGAAGACATAGAACTTCAAGAGATCACAACAATCTACGGAAAACCTACAAAGGCGAACAAGAGGACTAGATCTACAGAGACAGCGCGAGCGACACCATCAACTTCGTCACGCAAGGACGAAAGGAAGGAAACAACATCGCACAACCCAACGTTCAAGTTTTAAATCAAATGATATTCTTATTTTATAATTATGTTCTCTAACTAGTTTAACATACATTTTAGATAGTTGTACTTATTTTATATAACTTCCTTGTACTTAATTACTTTAGTCCTTTAGCGGGTTGGGAATATGTACGGTTCACACCGCACACTCAGCATTCCAATCCATGCTGATTCAATGCACGTGGTTTTACCTACCTTATTACTTACGCAACCTCGCTCAATTTGTTTATATTGACTTGTTTTAGCATAATTCCTTAAGTGTCGAACCAACTGTACTACTAGTAACTACTTAAAATATATCTAATCAATATCAAGTTATCGGGCCTTTCCTTTGACACTTCGCAACTACCCTTGGAACTAACTAGCTAACATAATTGTGTGTAAGTGGGCGTGGTCAACTAAGCGCTACACTTTACACATTCTTATTAATATTCCTAACAAATATCTATACATTTGAATATAATCAAAAATAAATATTGTAGGACACTTTACACAGCGCCATCTAGCCCCGAGCTAAGCAACTGGCCAGACAACAGATAGTATACTTATATACTTTTCTTTTGTAAATATATACTTAATATACATAACGATACACCCAAACCAGAAATAAATATCTGTACATAAATATTTGAAGCGGGAATCGCACCCGCAACCCTCTACGACGTAGGTGGGTGTTCGCCCGACGCGACACTGACATTATCGCAAGGAGATAATTCATGTTTCTAACAAAAAATACCCACAACAAAAAAATGCCGGCCAGTAAAAAAAATGTTCCTATCTTGTAGAGAATAACATTTTAAACAATATTTACTAAAGAAAAAAAGAGCTGCGATCAACCATTGTTGAGTTATTTCACATTGAAAAATAATACTACAGAAAAAATATACTTATGTATATCTTATATATAAAAATGAATCACAAAATGTGTTGGTAAGCGCATAACTCAACAACGCCTGGACCAATTTGGCCAATTCTTTTTTTGTTGTGTTTGTTATTGTCAGGAGAAGGTTCTTATGAAAGAAAAAATTAAGGAAATTTCGTAGAAAATTATTACGCGGGTGAAACCGCGGGGCTCAGCTAGTAATATAATAAAAACAGACAAAGCTTATCCATTTACTACTTATTTTTATATTTTTTCTCTAGTATTATCTTAAAAGTGGTCAAGTGTGTGTCCTTTAGTAAACATTGTTTAAAATGTTATTCTCTACAAGATAGAAACATTTTTTTTACTGGCACCTTAATTTTTGGGTACAATTTGAATGATGTCCTTTGCCCTAATTAGCATGAATTAAAGTTGCAAGCACTGTATAAATCAACCTACCCTCTCTTATGTATATTGAGTTGGAAGTCAGCGTTGAACTTCTTCAGAGCCTGCCTGAATATCTCGGTCATATAGTCCACCTGTGGTGCCATGTCTGCATTGGTACCTCCTCGCAGGTCCAGCGTGACGGGACCATCCGCCAACAGAGCGCACGGCAGGGCTACTTGGATTAACAAGCTTATTGAACTGAAAATAAGGGGATACAGAATATTATGCATGACTTTTGGTTCATTTTTATTTTCTAGAAACACTGAACTCAATCTTGATATGCCTTTTAAACAAAAAGTCAATAGATATTGCAAGAGTTACGAAATTTTAAGAACCTACAAACAATATAAATACTGATACTTTAAAAATCTGGCAAGCCGGATATTCAACATTATTTTAAGGTCTAAGGTTCTACATAACTTTAGTAATTCTTAGTATTGCATTATTTAAGCATATTTAGCATTATGTTGTTTAATATTTTTTTAATAATAGCCTTTTTATTCCCAATACATTCATTTACAATGTTTTAAATAAAAATTTTTTTTTTTTTTTTTTTACATTATTCTCTACAGGGGACCCACTTCTGGGCGAAGGCCTCCTCCATCCTTGACCATTTACTTCTGTCTTGAGCCAGTCAGTTGAGCCATTATGTTGTTATGAATATTTAAAATGATTGTGTTCTTACCCAGCAGTGTGTACATCGACAGAATAATGACCTCCTCTTATTTTACCAGGAATAAATTCAATTTCTGTAGACCCAATCCTGTCTCCTTTGAGTCTAGCTCGGCACATTGATGCTACTAACTGAATACCTAGAAAAAATATACCTAGGTACTTTTAGTTAAGTCATAAATACTTATTCGTGCACAGATCTGAAGGCCAATTGTTTAAATTACATTTCAATATCATCCCGATTGCATTTCGATTGCAAAAGATACCTTCAAAGTCAGTTTTTTTTTACAAAAAGCTAACTTTGAGGGTTTTTTAGCTACTTTGAGGGTATTATTTGTGATCGAAATGATATTGAAATGTAATTAAAGAATGTTATTTACGAGAATTAATATTGGCCTTCTGTTCTTTCTTTCTAAAAGTTAGTCTTCACAAACTTATTGTGATAAAACTTCGCTGAAAGCTTGATATTGCACGTAGGTTAATTTCCCGATATTCCCACGGGATTGGGACCCGCGGGTCGCAGCCATGTCGCAGAACTTACCTTTGAGATGTTGAGCGGCTAAACCGGGCTTGCTGCGGCCGGCGCGTATTTTTGTTACTCTTATTGGTATCCCCATGATAGCACTTAGTGAGATAGAGTTTCTAAGTATTTGCCCACCCTGAAATATAAGTGAAATAGCATAAAAATAGCCTTCCTCAACAAGACTATCCAACACAAACATAATTTTTCAATTAGAACCAGTAGTTCCTGAGATTAGCGCGTTCAAACAAACATACAAAATCTTCAGCTTTGTAGTTTCTATTTAATGGGTGGAGGATATGAAACATGAAAACTCAGTAATTACCCCTTCAAGAACGCTTCCATCGATTTCCACTAGTTCAGACATTATTTTCGGGAACAAACGTTTTCCGAATGACTTCGAATTAGTAGCCCTTTTCAAAAAATGAATAAAAATTAGGAGATAGACCGACGAAAACTACGAATCCCAAATCAATTTCCGTATTCAGGGAAATCAATGTTTTTTCTATGACAGTGACAGAAGTTGAACAAGACTGTTAAATATTTTTTTCTCAAAAGAGTAGGCAAAGGACCTTTAGGCCCAGTGATATGTCAACCATCTCACTGTTTAGGCCTAGAAATAATAATTGAAAAGTTCTAGCCTACCTACTGAAATCCTACTATTTTCGAGCATTTATTTCAGCCAGATCGCTCGTGTTTGCGTGCGTTGAAGCAAAGTGGCTTGACTTTAAACTCGAACACTATTTGGCAACTTTTTGGAGAAGGATTGATGACACAAAATGCCGAATAGGTACAACCTTTGCATTAAAAGACAGAAGATTAAAAGACTTATCTTGTTACTCCTACTGCAGAATACAAATTAAAAAAAAAAAGTCGTAATCTCAAATGTCAAATACTATTTGATCGCAAAACCAAGGCAACTCCAAAGAGTAATATAATAGTTAGGGAAAGGCAACTCTTTCTTGACTATGGAGCTTTTCTGCTAGAACCTTGTAATCAGACTGCTCTGCGGAAAATCGACATCATTCAATCTAAAGCTCTAAGAATAGTAACGGGGGCTATGAAATCTAGTCCTATTAATGCCCTGCAAGTAGAGTGTGCTGATCCGCCTCTTCACCTCAGACGTCAATATTTATGTGATAGATATTTTTGTAGAATCCTCCAGTTTTCAAATCACCCGTTGATTCCAAAAGTTTTCTTACTATCCGAAGAGTTAAGTACACCTTATTGGCAACATAAGAAAACTCCATGCTTAGTTATTAGTTGGCAAAGATTTTTATCTATTCAAGCACCTACGTTTAGGTCACCTCGTTTACCAATGTTTAATAATAACTTTAAAGCTTTAACATCTCCTTTAGAGGTTCATGACTATATAGGAATTGATAAAGAATCCCCTAATGCTCAACAAGAACTCAATTATGCTGTTGATTCCAAATGGCAGCATTGGCACCAAATATATTGTGATGCCTCAAAATTTTCAACAGACAGTTGTGTTGGTGTTGGAGTCTATCATAGGCAAAGTAACATTGTACAAAAAATCAAACTACCCCCAGAGTCATCAGTTTTCACCGGGGAATGCCTTGGCATACTGAAGTCCATCGAACTGGTATTGCTCATGAAGCTTAAAAAAACTGTCATTTTCACAGATTCCAAAAGTGCACTTCTGGCTTTGAAACGTTACTCGTTAAAATCTTGTAAATATTTTCCATTAATTTTTGACATTAAGAATAAAGTACATGAATGTTCACTCAAAGGACTTTCTGTTACGTTTGTATGGATTCCTGGACATTCAGGTATTCATGGAAACGATAAAGCAGATAGTCTGGCAAAGGATGCGGTGCAATGTGGTGATTTAGTACCGTATATGAACTACCCGTCTGATTTAGCGTCGATCCCTTCTACTTATATGTACCACGCTTGGAATGAATTGTGGATAGAGAGTGTCCGGAAAAAAGGTAGACATTATTTCCAAATTCAACCTACAATTCCTAAAAAACCGTGGTTTTACAAACTCAAGCTTTGCAAAACTTCAACATCTATATTAATAAGAATGCGACTTGGACATGTTTGCACACCTTCTCATCTTGCTAAGCTTGGTATTGTACAGAGTGCTGCGTGTGACTGTGGAGTGGAAGATTGTGATATCAATCACATTTTCTTTGGTTGCTCTTTGTTCGATAATAGTCATTTATACGAGGCGTTGTTATCATTAAAAGTGTGTCTACCTACAGAAATCAAATCTTTATTATCCATGAATCCTACCCGACCTGACCCGTATATGTATATTGCCTTATCAAATTATCTTACTTATAATTGTATTAAAATTTAATTATTTTTATTTATTTTATTTATATCCCTTCCCTTCCCTATCTTTGTAAATATTGTTAAAGTAAGTTTTTTAAATTTTCTTAATATTTTTAAGATTTATATCCCTACCTTCCTGATTCTATCCTATCCTATTCGTAATTTCCGGTTCCTTTTGTAAATATTCGTTTCCCTAATTTTCCAAAAAATACAACCAAAATAACTACGCAAACACCATAAAACATCGAACTAAATTCAAGCCATATTAAAATCACCATGATGATTAGAAAACTGCTCAAGACCTCAAGACAGCCTAAAATATTCGGTCACAGAGCTGACCGGATAAACACGGATTTAAGATAATACATGACTCTGGCAAGTCGCTGATCGCGCCTAAGTCCAAAAGAAGAAGAAAAAAAAAAAAAACCAAGGCAAAACCACAAAAACTGCGAAATAGAGGTTTTATTAATTAAAACAACGCTGTGCACTCGACAGAAATACACATTAACATTAGAGGATCGTCTAGAAGAAGTTTACAAGATTCTACATTACCCATAATGTTGCGGAAGCCAGGATTTCCCGTGAAGAACTGCAACATCAAGATGGTAAATAAATAATCAAATTCTGTCGTAATAATTGTTATTTTTACGTAGCGTGCCGTATTGCTAATAAATAATTCTTTGCTATTAATTCAATCGATGGAATGGTGTATAATTGTGACGAAAATTTGTGGTTATTCATTAGCCGGACAACTTATCGGTGTCTGAAGGCGCGCTATGCGAGGAAGACAGCGACCAGCTACAGAGACGGCTCCAACTCATCAACTTTGGCCATTCACAATGGGGCTTCAATAACTGGAACTGGGCTGTTACTAAACAAGAACTTGGTAAGCCGTCTTTTTCTTTTCTGCCCATATTAAATTGTAATACCGCTAAATCCATTGAACTCATTGCAATGAATCTTGGTATGTAGATAGCTAGAGGCTTAGATTAACACAGATAGGCTACCATCCCTGAACTAAGGCTTGTACAAGCCTTATTAGCAGTTACATACTTATGAAACTGCCAAATAAAACAAACATAATAATTTTGTGAAGAAATCATTGACCAACGAGTCTGGACTTGTTCAGATTTGTCATCATCACTTTTGATGCTTGAAGAAATTTTATCCTAATTTCACAAGCAGTAATGGCCATCAACGGCAGTGTATACAGATGAATGACATCCAAATAGATCCAAGACAAAATTGGCTGATAATTTGGGTTTGGTGCAAGTAAATTACTTAAATTGCAGACTTTGTGGACCTGACAAATGGCAAGTACTGCGCCGGAGTGGTTTCATATGTCTCAGTCTCGGTGAAGAACTTGGACATACACAGAGAAAACATTGGATATGCCACAACTATTGCTAACACTAAAGGATTCGCTATTTACAAATCTAGAAAGGTATAATAGCTGGCAACTACCCACTTATCCAATTTCTTCTTATTTTAATGTACCAATGAAAATCTATGATATCATTTCAGTGTGCAGTTACAAATGCCCTGCGTGAAACACTACTAAGCTTCGGCGGAAGTGTGGCTGCTGAACTTCAAGCAGAGCTCCAGATGCAACGAGGCGAGCCCCTCGATGAGAATAACCAGAATATCTCAAACAAGCTACCTGAGCCCAAGAACCAGCCCATCAACCAGCTCCCACAGATAAAGAAGGAAGAAGTTGCTAGTAACATGCGGGCAGTGCCGCCGGCGGTGAAGAATGCGCCGGTTGTGCCGCCTCCGGTGGTCCCGCCAGCGCCGGTAGCGGCCAACGCCCGAGCGGCGCCGCGTCCGCCCCCGCCGGCCCCGCACCTACGTCCCAACTCCAACGTAAGTTACGTGCTGCAGCCAGTGATGCCGCCAATGTACGGGCCGCGGCTCCCGCCCCCAGCCCCGCACGTGTTCCCTAACGCGTACTACGAGTACGCCGGACCGTGGCACTTCGCTTACGAGCCGTTTGAACGACCGCACGCCAATCTGAACCTTAACTTCAACGTGCCACCCAAGAACCTCGTGGTGAACTCGCGCGAGTGTAAGAACTCGTGCCGCGAGGGCGAGCCGGTGCAGTACCACGCGCACGCCCACGCGCCGCCTTCGCAGGGATGCTGGATAAAGCCTAGTATCTTCTACGATGGGTTCTGGACAGAACAGAAGGTCAAGAAGTGGGTAGCGGAGCAGGTGGAGAAGGACGAGGCGTCCTCGCCGTCGCAACCTGTATCCGATCCATCCAAGCCGTGAGCGCGCGCCCCAAGCCCGTATTGTTTTACATGCGTTTTTAGATGTTCCGTCGTTTCAGAATGGCCTGTGTGATCTGATGAGGAGTATTCTCGAATTTTCTCTATTATGTAGGAGTTATTAGGTAACTAGTGTATGAAACACTCGGTTTTATAATACAAGTTGTAAATCATGAGACTAACCACCGGCGTCGTTGAACGCAAAATATTACCGTTATTAATTATAATGGTCACCCTATATATGGAAATATTTTCTAATAAAAAGCTTAACTCAAAACTGCACCGCGGCGAGACCTGCACTCGCGACCTCCTGCTTACGTGTAGACGGCTGAAAGTTGGAAAAAATCATCTTATTCCGAATATGCTCCTGAAATGCGTTCGTTCTCACGTTTTACACCCCGTAAAGTAGTAATTGTCGTCACCGACATTGTAATTTTAAGACAAATATTCGAATTGCAGGTTTTATGCATTTAAAAATTTGGAATTTTCTGCATTGATATGAATTTATTGATAGTTTATTTTTTTGCGTGAATATAACACCGAGTTACTGTGTTCCATTGGAGATGACAATACGGAGAAAAAGTTTGCCGGGTGCAAGCTCTATGTGTCAAACGAATATGATCAGTTTTGAACAAATATCAAGAAACTCCTGAAAAGATCGGTTATATCTACAGAAACCGCATGCAAACTTTAAAATAATAGGGTTAACAAAATGGCGGCTTTTGTTTGACGGCCGCGTCTATATTTTTAACGTTGGAATGCCATTGATAGCACAAAAAGTGATGTCATTAAAAATTCTATGGACCTCTCTTAAGGCCATTTCCAACAAAAAAGAGTCAGCATAAACATGAGAATAGGGAACCTCCATGTTGATCGCAATCTTTGGTTATGCTATACATTGACAGCAAACTTTATCTTCGTTTAGTCATCTCCATTCGAAAACAGTAACTCAGTGAAATAAAATTAGGAATTGGTAATTTCGTGTTGTTATTTTAGGGTTAAGGTAAGGATTTGGAATCGCGTTAAGTAGGTATACAATAATATACTAGAAATTAATCTACGTAGATTATTATCTAAGGTGCATACAAGGGCCAAACGCAAAATGCCTGTCGCCGATACCTGGAATTAGTAATAATTATATGGAAAATTATTGTGCGTACCGTTTTCTAGAGTTCTCTTCCTACATTTTGGTATATTTTAACGACAAAAATATCCTGTCGTTTCTAAGCCAATGTTTAAATAAAAAAACACCAATGCCTCTTTTGGATAAGCTTAAAAAAGACAAGTAATTTTCGTCTATTTGCCCAGAACTATTTTTGTCTGCCAGTTGTGTGATTTTTAGATGTGTCTAAGAAGAAGTAAAAGAAAAAAAAAAGGAGTACTTTGGGACAAAAATTAAGGAAAAGAAACAACGACACTTAACAATAATTTCTATACAATTAACAATTTAAGTTATATGTGAAAGGCATTTTGCTTTTGTCTCCTTTATGTGAAAGATACGATGTGACCCGTACCTACATGTTTTTATTACAATAAATTGTTTGAAATAATCAACTGAATGTTTAATTGTTTGATTTTAGTTTTGATACCCCTTTTTAGTTTTTTTTTAAGAACATGTAGGTGGAAAACTATTCATGCTCCGCCATTAAAAACACTAGGTCACACTAGGTCACACTAGGTATAATTTTAGGGTAAAAGGCATTCGTTGGGCGTGCATTTCAACCGACTTCAAAAATAGGAGGAGGTTCTCAATTCGACGCGTCTTTTTAGTCTATACTGGTCGCTGATACTATAAACCCACCCTTTATTTTTTATTTGATATCTTTAGTATCCGATGACATAGCTTTCAACTGTGACTTCTTTCTCGTAGGAGGTGAATTTTCCAGAATACTTTTTTAACGGATGCCTAATTGCCTACGTTGTAACAGCTTTATGTATGCTAAATAGCCAGATTCGTCCAATGGTTTGATTGAGCTGACTGTTGAAAATATTATACTAGTCAGTCAGGCAGGACTTTTAATTTAATATCACTACATAGTTTATAAAATAAAGTCCCTTTTCGCCGTCCCTATGTCCCTTTGTATGCTTAGATCTTTAAAACTACGCAACGGATTTTAATGCAGTTTTTTTTAATACATAGAGTGATTCAAGAGGAAGGTTTATATGTATAATACATGCGTAATATAGCCGTGCGAAGCCGGAGCGGGTCGCTAGTTTATAAATAAGTAGCGACCCGCTCCGGCTTTGATAAAGCGACTTTGTTTTATACTATGTACCTAGTGAAGTGATAAACAACAATAAGTGTAGGACCTTAAGGTGAAAGGGTACCTGCGCTCTCTCCATACAAACGTAGTCGACTGTTTCCTCTCTGGATAATGACACTAGCACAAATATTTTTGTTGCATAAAACCTTTATCTGCCATGACTATGCCTATGTCTTGGTTTTTTCATTTTCTAATTAACATAGAAATTAAGATTTAAAAAATAGAAAAACAAGACATAGGGGCATGGTCAATATGGTCATTGGTCATGGCAGTTATAAGTTTTATGCAACAAAAATATTTGCTCTAGTGTCATTATCCAGGGGGAAACAGTCGACTACGTTTATATAGAGAGAGCGTCGGTACCCTTTCACTTTAACGTTGTCTTGGAGAGTATCGCCGGATACCTTTACAACGGAATCGTGGGTTGTTCGATTTAGCGGTCCGTATCATCACTTCATCACTATCACTACATAGTATAAAACAAAGTCGCTTTCTCTGTCCCTATATCCCTATGTATGCTTAAATCTTTAAAACTACGCAACGGATTTTGATGCGGTTTTTTTTAATAGATAGAGTGATTCAAGAGGAAGGTTTATATGTATAATACATGCATAATTTAGCCGTGAAGCCGGGGCGGGTCGCTAGTAAAGTATACTCTGAGAAAGAAACGTAACTGACGACTTAGCAACTAGATGGCGCTAGTAGTATCAAATATTTGTATTGACCTTTTACATCTAAACTAGATAATTTATTTATACAGAGCGCAAGCAACTTTTAATCCATGCTATTCAAGGTGCTGTAGTTCCTGGAACATTTATTAGAGTAGGCTCGAGTAGTACCAAAACGAACTTATGGATAGCATAGACTTAGAAAAACATGAAGCCCCGGCTTCGCACGGCTATATTATGCATGTATTATACATATAAACCGTCTTCTTGAATCACTCTATCTATTAAAAAAAACCGCATCAAAATCCGTTGCGTAGTTTTAAAGATTTAAGCATACATAGGGATATAGGTACATAGGGACAGAGAAAGCGACTTTGTTTTATACTATGTAGTGATAGTGATTGAAACTTCCGAGTCTTCAAGTGACGAATGAACAGGGTATCTTCTAGGAAGGCGTGCTACATCTTAGATCACATCGTCACTTACCATTGTGATGGTGGTTAAACGATGACCTATCATTTGTAAAAAAAATAAACTTTGGTTCTTTACAATGATCGTTTTGATATTATAAACTAGCTGCGCTTTGCGGTTTTAACCGTGTTATTTACTTGGTAGATGTTGACGTCATTTAAAAAATTCTTGCATTTAATACTAGTTCCATTACAACACCTCAATAGATGGCAGCACCAGTTTGCTACAGGATTAAAGCTAATCGGGGAACTGTAAATAATAAATATTGCGGGACATTTCACACAGCGCCATCTAGCCCCAAGCTAAGGTCTGTGTTATGGCGACCAGACAACGGATAGAATACTTTTCTTTTGTAAATAAATCTTAACTAGTATGGTAACTAACATTGTGACACGAGAATTTTATATATTAGATTAGATAGGGATATACATACAGAAACACCCAGACCAGTAACACATACTTTACATAAATATTTGTTTGAGGCTAGAATCGAACCCGCAACCGTCTGCGTCGAAAGCGGGAGTTCGCCCGCCACAGAGGTCGTCAAAACCAGCAAACTTTTGCGTCGCAGACGGCTAAGAAAAAGACACAATATTTCTGATTTTTTAAACTATTTTCAGCTACAAGATATGAAACTGGAAGGCATGACGGAAGAGGAAGCGAGGGCCGAGAGGAAACGGAGGCAGCGACTAGCGCAGGAGGAGTTCAGGCAGAAGCAGCTTATCAAGCAGAATGGATTAGGTTAGCTGCTTATAATATTTGTATCATCTACACTAACACTAGTTGTTTACGCACTCGAACAAACTTACCGTAATTTATATTTACCGTCAAACTTTTTAAGACTACGATCTGTAATACGCTAGCTGTTAAATAGATAGTTTGAAGACAGAGGGCAAATGAATGAATGAATGATCTTTCAATTCATTTGATAAGGTTGACTTGCACACTATTCAATAAATTAATTTAAGACATTAAACATGATTAACCAAATGTCAAACTGAAATACCTTTATCAATCTTGTGGTTATTAGAATAGAATTTAATTTTGGTTACCCGTTAAAATGAATTTAGGTAGAATTCAGCTAAATCTATTTAAGCACAATGTCCCTAATATTTCCTAAATATAGTTATATAAATAATTTCTCTTGAATCACTCTATCTATTTAAAAAAACCGCATCAAAATCCGTTGCGTAGTTTTAAAGATCTAAGCATACAAAGGGAAATAGGGACAGAAAAAGCGACTTTGTTTTATACTATGTAGTGATTAAAAACATGTCACTAAGTTAGGAAATCTCAATTACTATAACTTAACTTATTAACTTTAACATGATTTAATTATGAATTTTGTGAATGAAATGTTTGTAATTTTATTTTAATAAATCATTTTGATCTAACTTTCTAATTATTTTATAGATTTTGCTACTTGAAATCTATCATAAATTCCCAAAAAAGTCTAGTCTGATAATTAAGAAACGGCACCTATACGTTGTATACGGGCTGTTTTTCCCGCAACTAGACCTCTTTTTGCGTGAGGCTTGCCCTGTATTTATACTACCCTCTCAGCCAATCGACCGTGTCCAGAGGAAATAACTTGTCAATACGTCTAGCTAGAGCCAACAAAGCCGCGGGTTCCATCACTATGTTCTCCTTCACCGTGGGTGCAATGTAAATTAGCTTAGATACCTACATTAATTAGTCGTAAGACCGAAAAATCCGTTGGTGCACGGCCGGCCGGGATTTGAACCCACGACTTTCGGAATGAAAGTCGAGTTACCTTCTACCACTAAGCCAACACCACTCTCTATCGACTTAAATAAAATAAAAATCGACTTCACACTTCTAGTTTGGTGCCATTTTAATTTTCTTTTGGAAAATTTGTACCTTGTTAAAGTAGTTTTTAGGGTTCCGTACCCGAAGGGTCAAAACGGGAACCTATTAATAAGACTTTCACTGTCAAGTGTCTGTCTGTCACCAAGCTGTATCTCATGAACCGTCATAGCTAGACAGTTAAAATTTTCACAGATGATGTATTTCTGTTGCACTATAACAACAAATACTAAAAAAACAGAAAAAAATATATCTAAGTGGGTCATACAACATGGTACGGAACCCTTCGTGTGCGGGTCCGACTCGCACTTGGCCGGTTTTTAAATACATAATATTTAATCCACAGATGGGGAGGGAGATCTATCTACACATAACAACACAGACAGGATGCTTCTCGAGATCCCGACGCAGGATATCGTAGAAGAGACGGGATCTACGGGAGATAAGAGGAAGTCGGCGGGATCTGACGGGAGCGAGACCGGGACCAAACGGAGGGCTAGTGGTTCTAAACTAAACGTTGATATCGATGATTAAAGTTGGTAGTTTTAAGAATATCAATACATTATTGTAAACAAATAATAGTTTATAATTTCATCCCACTATCTTAAGATAAATTAAAAGGAAAGGGTACCGGCGCTCTCTCCATACAAATGTAGTCGACTGTTTCCTCATAACTGCCATGACCATGCCTCTATTCTTAATTTCTATGATAATTAGAAAATGAAAAAAACCAAACCATAGGGGCATAGTCATGACAGTTATAGGTTTTATGCAACAAAAATATTTGTGCTAGTGTCATTATCCAGGGAGGAAACAGTTGACTACGTTTAGGTATATGTAACTAGCGACCCGCTCCGGCTTCGCACGGCTATATTATGCATGTATTATACATATTATAAACCTCTTCCTCTTGAATCTTCTAACCTCTTGAATCACTCTATCTATTAAAAAAAAACCGCATCAAAATCCGTTGCGTAGTTTTAAAGATTTAAGCATATACATAGGGATATAGGGACAGAGAAAGCGACTTTGTTTTATACTATGTTGTAGTGATGAAGAGTGCAGGTACCCTTTCATCTTAAATACTTATCAAGAAGGCTCTGTAACTACAAAAGCTACGAGTTCCAAACTTTGCATGGGGGTTCCTTTTTAGACGTAGGGGAGCAACTAAGAAAGGACTTTTAAAAATTTGACCTCGAAAGGTATTTTTGTGTTTGTAGACAATGCATATCATTTCGATTTGACGACCCAGTTGGCACAATGGTCACCATGCCGGACTGCCAAACACAGGATCACGGGTTCGATTCCCGCCTCAGACAAGTATTTATGCTTAGATATTTGTCTGTGCTCTGGTTGTTTCTATGTATTATAAGTATATATTTACAAAAGAAAAGTATATAAGTAGTACCTATATCCGTTATCTAGCACCCATAACACAAGTGTAGTTACTTAGCTTGGGGCTAGATGGCGATGTGCGGAATGTCCTGTAATATTTATTTATTTATGTATCGAGACACTAACGCGGGTAAAACTGCGGGGCGCTGCTAGTAATCTATAGGTAGGTACTAATATTATAAAGCTGAAGAGTTTGTTTGTTTGAACGCGCTAATCTCAGGAACTACTGGTTCAAATTGATTTTTTTTTTGTGTTGGATATAGTCCATTTATCGAGGAAGGCTATAGGCTACTTTTTATCCCGATATTCCCACGGGATCGGGAGATACGCGGGAAACCTCGGAGCGCTGCTAGTTTGTTATAATTACATGCATTATTTATTTTTACATGTTAATTAGTAACGAGTAATCGGCGAACATACATAAATAAAAAATATATATACGCGACGAATTGAGAACTTCCTCCTTTTTTGAAGTCGGTTAAAAATACACAATAGGTAGGTACATGAAAAATGCTCATTCAATAGGTACCTACCTACTTAAAATGATGAGTTCGCTTCACACAAATACAAAACGATTGTATTTCTGTAATTCAAAACAAGTATTATTTCAGCGGAAATGTAAAACGTGAATCAATTTGCTGATGTTTTTACAACGTTTTTTACCTATCTAATTGTTTTGCAATAGGTACCTACTGTTCTTGTATTTTGTAAATAGGTGTATTATGTATAGTATACCTACTTACTTCTAGGCACTGCTAGTCCTAAAATACCAAAGGTTCCTAACTTATTTTTGCCGTGTGTGTACCTTGAGACCCATGCCATCAATGAAGAGCTTTACGACGAATAAATAATGCCTTTATATTTCCGAGACGCTTTAGTTAGAAGTTTGATGTGAAGGCATTATTTGTGATTTATTAGCATTTTCTATAGGTACTTTCGCAAAATTTATACTACTGTAACATTCCATACATTTTGTAGTTAGCACATAACATAAAAAATTGAACACCTCGCATTTAGTAGCAAATCATACACTTATCCCCAAAGAGCGGTGTTGGCTTAGTGGTAGATACCTCGACTTTCATTCTGAAGTTCGTGGGTTCGAATCCAGGCCGGCCGTGCACCAATGTATTTTTCTTAAGAAAAAATTATGTGCGCTAATTGACATTGCTCTTACGGTGAAGGAAAACATCGTGATGAAACCCGCGGCTTAGTTGGCTCCAGAAGCATGACAAGTTCTCTCCTCTGTACATGGTCGACTAAGCTGAGAGGGTAGTAGGTGCTGGAGAAGCCCGACTCCATCTTCACGCAAAAAGGACCCAATTAAAAAGGAAAACAGTCTGTATACAAGTACACTTATCCCCAAGCTCGAGATGATTTAGAATTTCGCCGTAATACCCTCTAGCGATAGGCACAGATCTCAAGGTGCAACAAAGCACGGAAAAAATCAGTCTGAACCCATTAGGTATTTTAGGTCTCAAAGTGCACCGGGGTGTTTTATTTTAAGTTACTGTCTGATATGTCTTTATGCATTAAGCCTACCTACAGTAAGTATTTCCTAAGTACCTACTTAAAAAAATACAACTAATAAAGTAAGTAAAAGTTTTTGAAAAAAAAATCAGAACCGATTTCCCCTACCATTATTAAAGTATAAAAAAATGTTACACAATTAAAACAAACATTTAGACAAAACTATCCTTTTTTATTTGTATCACTAAGTTTTAGTTCTTAAATGGAACATAATATTTACAAAAAGAAAACCACTAGGTACCTTAATGTACTTAGGAAAAGAAATAATAAAAGATACATACATACGCGACGAATTAAAACCCTCTTTTTATCAAGTCGGTTAAAAATATAGAGAACACGTCTTATTACAATGAACAACTAAAACTAGACCTTATTTCAAAGAACTTAGGAGCTAAAATAAATTGACTTTCGATAGTGTGCGATTTTTGATATAAAAATGGAAAATATTTGAATATTTTAAAACAAAAAGAAAATAAGTATTGATTATTCTTACAAAATTAATTTGCTTTAGGATCAAAATAATAATGATTCTTTACAAAAAAACAGCATTTTTCTGTGATGTTCTTTAAAAAGCTTTTGGTTTAGTTCTGTGCCGTTAGTTTTTAGGGTTTCATACCTCAAAAGGTAAAAAAGCAACCCTTATATGGGTTCCTTTATTTATCACTCTTTTGTTTCACGTTGGCAACATTCTGACACAACTCAAATCTCCTTTTAACGAGACAGAATTAAACCTTTTACACATCAACATAAATACAGAACTTTACCACAATAACAATAATAGAAAAAAAATCCAAGGGCATAGAAAAGTGGCCTAATCGGATTCCGCTATTTTACCGTGAAACTTCTAACATTTCTGTCAGCAGTAACCATATGTAACGAAATATTGCTCATAAAGCCCTGGATTGCACAACAAGAAATTTAAAAAAAAATGACCGAAGTCATGCAGTCAATAGATTTTTTTTTTATTTGTTACAGCAATAAAGTTCTATCAGATTCGGATTATTTTCTCTTAATCAAACGCTTAAAACCAAACTAACTTAAAGCAACTTTCCGCTAATCAAAAGTGAATTCTTTCCCATTACATTTAAGGTCCGAAATCGACTAAACTATGCACAGTCTGTATAACACAACGTGAAATTAATCGAGGACTTGATTCACAGCTGTAGATAAAATAAACTCTACCCTAACACAAATAGGGTATATATTCAATTAGCAAGAGTCGTGAAACAAGCCCTATTATCATCCTATGTTAAAACTACGATATATCGATTATATACAAGAATATAACATAATCATGGTTCCTATATTGATAGTTTAATCGTAGTACAGTTGGGGTTACAAGAATTGGCCTTTTCAGAAGACTTCGGGTATTAAATGCAAGAGTGTCTAAATGTGTTGATGTTGAATTGTTAAAACGATCTATTGTAGGAGGAAGGCATTGATGACAAACGCAGTAAAATTAGTTTCAGTATTTATTACTAGTTAAAAAAACAGACAAGGTGTTACAAGATTTTAGGGCAATATCAAGCCAGATCATTCTTTTAAACGTACACGCTATAATTTTGGAGTGTACTCGCAACCACAGCAGATGTAACTCAGCCGAAACGTCGAGGTTATCTTCAAAATAATTATCCAAAACGCTATCACTAGCAGTTTTATTAAAAATGATGATAACCAAGCCAGAATGGCAATTTTCCAACAGAAAAACTAGCCGACTTGCTTAAAAATGCTCAAAAATTAAGTCTTAAACGTAGTTTACTGGTCTTGTGTTGTCTGATTCATCCAGGCATTAGTGTCAAATGCCATTTAAGGAAGTTCCATATAAAAAGGCCAATTCTTGACGATCTACTAATTAGTATAAAACCCAGTCAAGAGGTTAGTATCAGAAATAATTCAAGATAAAACGAATATAAATACTTAAATTAGATTTTCTCAGTTTATCTACGGATATATTTCTCAGAGAGAATACACAAATAACCAGTAAAATGAAGAATATGTTAGTTTAAAAAAATACAAATAATTGATTAGTTTAGTACTTAGATAAACTAAAATTCTAAGAAGCAATGTAATTAATTACTAATAATTAAAACTTATTTTAAGGTACATACAGGGGCCAAACGCAAAATGCCTTACGGCGATAATTAAAACAATTATTGCATTAAAAAAATGTAGGTGAATTTTCCTTCATTTGTTTCTAACTATATCCAAATAAGTCAGTCTTTTTTCGACCTAATTTTGGATTAACTTTAAAATAAGTATATACCGAAAAGGAAAAGATTTCACCTATAAACAAAATTAAATCTACTTTATTTTTGTAATTTAGACGACGTAGTTTGATTTAAGGCAACTCAAATTTTATTTATATTTTTTTTCCCAATTAATAATTTCAATTTTAATCATAGGCTAAGGCATTTTCCTTTGGCAATACACGCCTCAAAAAGGAACATATTTTACTATGAATAGAAAAAACTAAGTAAGTCATATAAAGTACATCTAAAAATTATTTCTGACACCTAAGTGTAGGTACAGTCGGAAACAAAATTGGAAACCAACCGTATAGTTTTAAAATCACTATTATTGGAATATTTTCATTCTTACAATGTTGACATATTGCAGGACATTCCACACATCGCCATCTAGCCCCAAGCTAAGTAACTACACTTGTGTTATGGGTGCTAGACAACTAGCAGGACCTTACGTTCGAATTCACAAACAGTACTTAAGGTGCTCTTTGATAAGTGAACGCACTGCGATAAATGCGGCCCTATGATTGGCCAATTCTGTGCTGCTCTCTTCACTCTAGGAAATCAGCGTCTTATTTGCGGCTCTATGCGTTCGCGCGCACTATGCAATCTCATAGGGTTGATTGTGAATATGAGTGTTAGAATCTTGAAGTAAAATCGCTCTAATAATAGAAGTTTTGGAGCTCTACAGTGGGTCTGCACTTTTTGCCCGATTGTACTTATTAGCATAAGGTGTAATATAGGTATATTATGGTTATATATTTAAAATAAACATATAGTATATATTTCAGTATACATAAACTATGTTATTGCATGAGTGACTAGCCCTAAAATATGGACTATTTAATAGGCACAGTTATATACTGTGTATTTATTGACCGAGCGAGCGAAGCGTCTCTGCTTCAAGTCCGGCATTTGCTTTCCTCTTGTCAGTATTTATGTTGGTCAAAACGACAAATCTGTTTTTACTATTTTATAGAACGTCGTCGGGGATTTGTGATTGGTTTTCCCCCAAAAAAAGCAACTGAATATCTTCTAAAGAGACCGATTTCGATGATTCTTTTATTTTTTAAGGTAGGTACTTCAAATTGGTCTCATAAAAATTTGGTGAAGATCTGATAACGATCACTGAAGTAATAAACGAATAGTTTTTGGTGCAGTAAATGGTTCACTCTAACAGTGGAATCAGCCCTTTAATTACTAGCTAGGGATTAATGGAGCATTTGGAACCACCTTCTCAGATAAAACTCCTCAAAGTTTGTTCCCGCAGAACCTACTAGTAGTTAATAAGCTGCAAGGGCGCCACGGTTTGACTCGCGTGATTCCGAGATCGAGATAAACTAGGTCCACCCGATCCTGAGGATCGGTGGTGACACACGGACAGACGGACAAGATATTATAAGGGTTCCTTTTTTACCTTTTGAGGTAGGTACGGAACCCTAAAAGTAGCCAAGTTTCTATCTATAAAAAATCTATCTATAAGTATTTCGTATTTGAAACAGTATTATTTTGTTAAAGGGCTTTTAACATTCTGGCATATGGCAGCCGGCTGTATAGAGGACAATGATACAAACAAATACCATGTACCAAAAACACATGAAGTATCAGGTTTTTTGTAATTGACAAATAAAAGAATAATAGGAAGATATTTTAATTTAACATGAAACAGAAAACCTGACATTTTACGAGATTTCATTACATGGTATTTGTTGTTAGTTTAATGTCTTTTATACATTGTCACAGGTTATGAAAGTGGACGCGCAAATAACTACAAAAGATTGAGGCGACTACTATGACATTTTTCATACTACGTGTGAAACAAAAATTCTTTAAATACCTCTTTGGTACCTACACATAAGTACGCCAAGACATTACAATAAAATTGATACAAAAAAAATATTATGTTTGGGGAAATTACCCTACTTTTCCTAGAGTTTGGGAAATTGTCAAAAAATCAATAATGGACATTTTTCTATAAATTTGGTTATTTACGTTTTATTTTTTGCAAAAATACTTTTTAATAATGTCCAGCTAGCCTAGCATGAAGGCCAAAACACGATACGATAAAGCGAAATAACTACATCAACTCTCAAAATATGATAGATAAAGCCGCCATGTTGAATTTTTATCATAATTTTTATCGCAATTTATAATAAAAATTCAATATGGCGGCTTTATCTATCATATTTTGAGAGTTGATGTAGTTATATCGCGTGATATAGCTTTATCGTATCGTGTTTTGGTCTTCATGCTAGGCAGGCAGGACATTACTAAAAAGTATTTTTGCATTTAGTACCTACAAGTCGCCTCTATAAGAGCGATTATACACTTATGTTGCTACTCCTTTTTCCATGTTATTCGAATATAAAATACCTAGAAACGATGTAAACATGCCGACTAACACGTGCGCTCTTATTTCAATATAATGTGAAAGCGAAACAATAAATATTATTTGTTTATTTTACAATTTATAATATAACCACAGCTATATTAGAGGTGTATATCCGTTATTAATTCTGCTAACGTAAACTAGGAAAATATTACTGACGAATTATGGATAATTTTATAATTATGATGATTTTGTATGAATACGATATTATTTTGAACTTAGATTTATTAAGTTGAGTAAGCGTAAGTTTCCAATATTTATGTTATCTATTTGGATAAAATTTAAATGACAAATATTGACATGTTTTTTGATTTTGGGCGGCTGTACCTATACCAAACTTTATAAATTAGTTGCAGAATACTAAAACAAACAAAAAATGTGAATGTTCTAACTAAACTCAGTCATGGTAGAGTATTATCGATTTTATAAATTACTAGCTGAGCCCCGCGGTTTCACCCGCGTAATAATTTTCTACGCAATTTTCTTAATATTTTCTTTCATAAGAACCTTCTCCTGACAATAACAAACACAACAAAAAAAGAATTGGCCAAATTGGTCCAGGCGTTGTTGAGTTATGCGCTTACCAACACATTTTGCGATTCATTTTTATATATAAGAAGAAGACTAGCTGCGCCCCGCGGTTTCACCCGCGTAATAATTTTCTACGCAATTTTCTTAATATTTTCTTTCATAAGATCCTTCTCCTGACAATAACAAACACAACAAAAAAAGAATTGGCCAAATTGGTCCAGGCGTTGTTGAGTTATGCGCTTACCAACACATTTTGCGATTCATTTTTATATATAAGAAGAAGACTAGCTGCGCCCCGCGGTTTCACCCGCGTAATAATTTTCTACGCAATTTTCTTAATATTTTCTTTCATAAGATCCTTCTCCTGACAATAACAAACACAACAAAAAAAGAATTGGCCAAATTGGTCCAGGCGTTGTTGAGTTATGCGCTTACCAACACATTTTGCGATTCATTTTTATATATAAGAAGAAGACTAGCTGCGCCCCGCGGTTTCACCCGCGTAATAATTTTCTACGCAATTTTCTTAATATTTTCTTTCATAAGATCCTTCTCCTGACAATAACAAACACAACAAAAAAAGAATTGGCCAAATTGGTCCAGGCGTTGTTGAGTTATGCGCTTACCAACACATTTTGCGATTCATTTTTTTATATAGATTTCACTTCCGATATCATGGGAATTTCGGGATAAAAAGTAGCCAATGACACTCCCAAGAATCAATATATCCTCATACCAAGTCTCATCAAAATCTGTAGTTACAGAGCCTATTTGTCACAAACAAAAAATCTTCACTCTTTTTATAATATTAGTAATAGCTTAGAGGTATACAAGTAACATATTAAATTTTTTAAAGTGATCAGACTGAGTGTAGATATGACACCTTCAAACATTTTACCTTAGTATTCTGTTTGTTTTACTAAGTTTGGATGATGGCCGCGCAAAGACAAAAAAAACAGCCACTATCCTTAAAAAAGGTCCCAATGGCTTTTGTACCAAAGACCTTAGAATATACCTACAGAAACCCCCAGCAAGCTTTGGGTCAACAAAATAGCGGCTTTTGATAGTTGCGCATGCGCATGTGTTGCTCCTTTATTTTCAACGTTTGACAGCAACACTTAAGGTGAAAGGGTACCGGCGCTCTCTCCATACAAACGTAATCGACTGTTTCATCTCTGTATAATGACACTAGAGCAAATATTTTTGTTGCCTAAAACCTATAACAATGTCCCTATGTTTTTTTTAATTTTCTAATTATCATAGAAATTAAGATTTAAACAAAAATATAAAAAAGGCTTACAGGGCAAGGTCATGGCAGTTATAGGTTTTATGTAACAAAAATATTTGCTCTAGTGTTATTATCCAGGGAGGAAACAGTCGACTACGTTTGTATGGAGAGAGCGCCCGGTACCCTTTCCTCTTAACAACAATTTTCCACGCAATTATTATACAATTTTAGTAAAAAATTGTTACGTTTCCAAGGAAGTTCGTAGATTAATATATAAAAAATGCATACATTCTAATAGTTGCAAACAAAATACATGATACTTAATGTATAGAACGTTTTGGGTACATTTATTATAATATATTCTGATAATTAAAAAATGTTATTGCTTGACAAAATTTGATAACTTTTTCCAAGTTAACATGTCATTTAGTTAAAAAGAGTGTAGAAATTGAAATGGTTTCAAAAAATCTTTGTCCGCAGTTGGATTCGAACCCACGATACCAGCTTTGAACTTTTTTAACCCAACTAAGTTAGGACCACACTCCGAAATCACGAATAGTTTAATTTTACTAAGGCATTTTTGGAAAATATTGCAATTTCTAAATTCCTTTAACACTTTAAAATTACATCTTGTAATAAAGAAGTTAAAGTGATGTCGAACATGGGGTCCACCAAATTAAACAAAGAAATAAGTTTCTCGTAAAAATTACTCAGTTACAGTTATTGAAAATAGAAATGTACCTAACATTATTTTGTAATCTGCGAATTTTAAATTAAATAAATATTGCAAAAAAATGCACATAGCGCCATCGAGCCCCTAAGCAACTAGGCTTGTGTTATGGTGACCACACAACAAAATAACGTTACAATTAGGTTACCTCCTGGATAATGTTTACAAAAAAATTTAAATAAATGTAAATTTCGCGGTCCCCCGGTCAACAATCACGCAAATTGTACAAGATTATGTTATAAATGTATAAAATATCTGAATGTCAAAGATATTACATACATAGTTTGAATGGAAGTCGTATTGTTACGCGATGTGTATGGGACGCGTTCCGTTTGTATGGATCATCTGGAAAATAAGTTTATTGTTACTATTAAAACAATGAAATATCATCTCAATTTTAACAAAAAATCCTATTTATACATATAAAATGCTTTGTCCTGAATGACTGACAGACGGATCAACGCACAGCCTAAACCGCTGATCGTAGAGACCTGAAACTTGGAGGGTGTGTTCTTTGTATGATGTAGGTATCAGAAAAGAAAGGATTTTCCAAACTTCTACCCCTTAGAAAGTGAAAAGGGGGGGGAGAGTTTGTATGGGACAACGTGATCCTATAAGAACCATTTTCGACTTTTACGCGGACGAAGTCGCAGGCATAAGCTAGTTTTTTTATAAACATAGAGCTAAGAAAACTCGCTTTTCAGATTGTCTGTCCGTTCATTTGTCAAACTGTCAGTTTGTCTACGACTAGCTGTTGTCCGCGACTTCGTACGCGTGGTAGGTTTGTTTTATATATTAAAACCTTCCTCGAAAACCACTCTATCTTTAAAAAAACCCGCATCAAGATCCGTTGCTTAGTTTCAAATATCTAAGCATACATAGAGACAGACAGCGGGAAGAGACTCGATGGTAAAACACATCATCATTCTTCCAGGCTGATTTCGGCCGCGGCGACCAATTTTTGGCTTGTTGGCTGATATACAGTATTTTATGCGTAAACGTACACCCACAGTGAGCGCACGTTAAGGTACCATTTACATAATTATTATGAAACTAGCGACCCGCCCTGGCTTCACACGGCTATATTATGCATGTATTATACATATAAACCTTCCTCTTGAATCATTCTATATACTTTAAAAAACCGCATCAAAATCCGTAGTTGCGTAGTTGTAAAGATTTAAGCATACATCCCTATGTATGCTATAATCTTTAAATCTTTATATAAAGGGACATAAGGACAGAGAAAGCGACTTTGTTTTATACTATGTAGTGATGTTGGAAGGCAGCCTATTCTTTAGGTTATCACGTTTGAGATCCATCGCGCGCCTCCTTCACGCCTCCTGGGTCTGCAGGTCTGGCCGTTGTTTTATCCTACGTAGTGATACGTAGACTTACATTAATGTCCCCCACTAGACGGGCACCTCCTCGTTTTCCTTCTCCCTCTGACGTACAGCCACAGCGGTCTCGACGAGCAGGTACAGACACTTGAACTTATCGCGCTCTCCCTCACCGGCCCCGGTACGCTCCACCACCTTAACACACTGACACACGTTATAATGATACTCTTGGACAATTAACGTTTAAAAGTCTCTGCCCACTGTAACGTTTACAATCCTGTGCAGCAATATTTGAACACTATAACAACGTAACCTGTGGATCGAACCCACGTCGTCGGTTGGTGTAGCGGGTGGTGGGTTATACCACTCACACACCTAAAGACAACAACATGTTGAAAATAATAATCACACTGAGTAGTTTTAATTCAAGGATTTATGTTGTGTGTAACGTCCTATTACAAGAAGGTCGTAAGTCCAATACTTGTTGATAGTATTAATGTAGCAAACTGATAGTGGACTTATGAAGTACGCATACTGTACTTGTATACGGAAAATGCTGAAAGGAGTTGCGTGCCCGAATTTGACAAAACCTAAAACTGCATCATTAGATTTCTGAAAAAGTCATTACCCTAGACAGGATTCGAACCTGTCGATTTTGTAAAAAATAATCATCCTATATTTTTATACATATTGAAAGTGTTGCTGATAGACATCAATTATTGGAAACAAACATAGTATGGCAAATTAAAGGAAATAGCTCAATTTTGTAGTTTTCTCCAATTTTCACCTATCTGTCTCTGGCAAAACAATAGTGTATGAATGAGGCATAGAGGGCAAGTGATATTATTATAAATATTTAAAAAAAATTCTAAATAAAGTACTTTACATAAAATATGTAAAAAACAATTCATATTTCTTTTAGTGCAGCTGTTGGTTACGTCATTGGCTATACCTCCTCACTGTATTTTTTTCAAGGATGGTTGTATGAAAATTACGGATATTAATAAAATGAGCTATTTCCTTTAATTTGCTAGACTATGTTTATTTTCAGGAATTGATTTCTATTAGCAACACCATCGATTGGTACAAAAATATAGGGTGATTATTTAGTGCCTTGCCTACTGGGTCCAGTGCCTACGACGCGAGTCCAACTCGTCTCACTATCTCCTTCTGGACTGCCACAAGGTCGCCTGCTTTTCGGGACCCAGCCGTGGTAGTTTTTGTCCAGATTTAACGTTGCAATATGTAAAAGTAGTTTCTAGACTTTGCTAGCTCGAACAGCTACAAATACATGGAAATAGGCTTAGAAAAGTTACCTTGATAGCTCGGGGCCGCGATTTCGGCGTGACAACCTCATCCTCTGGAGTACGTACCGCCACTACAGCCGCGCCGCCCGTTCTATACAAACAATAACACTGTATTTAATACATCAAATTATAAGCCACAGTCATTATGGGACTGGAGGACCAATAGATTTTTTCTTAGGAAAACATTTATATGCACTTATTAATCTTACGGTATAGGAAGACATTGTAATGGCCCGCGGTTTAGTTGGCTCCAGATGTATTGACAAGTTCTTTTCACTGGACACGGTCGACTAAGTTGAGTGGGTAACATCCTTACACAAACACGGACACGGACAGACAAATAGATAAATAAACTTTATTGCAAGAATAGGTAAATTAAAAATTAGATAAAAAACATCCCTTATACAAGGTACAAGTAGGTACATACCTTATAACAGAGTGCCACATGGAAGGATCATATTTGAGTTCCTCCTCGCTGACAGCACTGCTGGAGTACCCCTCCGACTCCCCGAGCTCGTCTCCACTCGGGTACACGAGTAGATTCTCTCCGTACTCCGCCGTCACGTTGGCACTTGCTGCCGACATTCCAGCTCCCTCCTGGTAATTACACTTGATTAGATAAACTTATATTGCACATAGAGGCGCCATCTAGCCTCAAGCTAAGCAACTAGGCTTGTTCTATGGTAAACAGGCATATACCTACATACATAAACACTCCCACTACCATAGGATTTTTTAAACAGTTAAGGCTAAGTCCTACTCAATATATAAGATAAGCAAAAGATGTTGAAAAGCGCCCGATTTTGACAAAATATTGTACATTACTATTTTGAAAAAAATTATTAGGTAAGTAAGTACCAAGTACAAGGAAGTGAACCGGTTAATTTTCTAAAGTTATATCGGCTTAGTTGATAAATGCCTAGCTAATACTTAAAATGCCCAACAGTTTGAATAAGGAGTAAAGACTAATTCGTAAAATACCAACCACAAAAGAATTAGACCTTTTGAAGAATGAACCATTTTAACAACTAGTCCTTTTAAGAATACTAGGCAATTTAAAAATTAGGCATTTATAGACTTCACCGATATATCCTACATCCTGTAGATTCTTACATCAGGATCCTGTCCGTCCCACTCAGCGACGACGACACCGGACGCGCCTGCAGTGGAGCCCGGCTGCTTGCGTCCGCGTCGTGAGATCGTGTAGTGCAGTGGGTCGTGGCCCTCGCTGCGGATCATCTCCGGCAGGATACGCCGGCGGGCGTTTATGAACCAATTACATACCTAAACGAGGGATAATAATAGTTTACATTATCCATGATCATACATAAACAGACAGACAGACAAGAAAGTGATCGTATATGGGTTTCCTTTTTAACGTCCTAACTTAGTTTATTTCTCCGGGACTGTTTCCGCACTTAGCATCTTAATTTGGGCCATTGTGCGTGTGAGAAGATCCTCCTTGTCACTCCAACCATCCCAGGTCCTTCCAGAAGGCTAGCAGCTAGTGATGCCGGCAATTGAAGAGACCAATAGACCAAGCCCGTTGATCTGCCACGCTACTACAATCCATGAGCACGTACTGTGGGTTTTCGTTACGAGGCGGTGGAGCGTGGAGGCCCCAATGCAAGCGCGACAGGATCTGAGAAGATGCTAGAGTATAATATGTACCAACTTACTTGCAAGACAGTAAGATTGGCCTCCTGACTGAGCGTGATCTTCTCCGCATCGCTAGGATACGCGTTGTACCTATGATCGTACAACCACCGCTTCAATATCTTGACCGAGTGTTTGGGTAGATTGCCGCGTCTCTTGCGTATAGCGACGAGGCCAGGCGGAGGACCCTGGAGGCCCATGCTGGCGCGCCGGGACCTGTCCGCTTCGCCATCTGTACCGCTTTCGTTCTCATCCGTCGATGATGTAGAGTTGAATCGCTCGCGGACTGTCACTGTTGGACAAAACCATTTATACTGTTGAGTGGATATTTTTGAAGGATCACTTCAGCCGTTTAAGTAGGATGTGCCGTGCTGTATTAAGCTTATTTTCGATAGTATTCACGGGCATACGGCCGGCAACATGTGCTCGGGTGAAACGCTGTCGGCGCAGCAAGGTCGCGTCGAGAGCGACGCCTGGTTTCATGCTACGCTTGCAAGTAATGCGCGGATAAATAGTAAGTGAGTGTCAATGAATGACACACTCGTCACTCACATTTCACGTTCATCGCCGGTTATCACTACCTATTTGCACAATAACGAAGATGGGAAACCAGAGTCCAAAAGCTCAGATGACTTTCAACAACGAGAATGTGGTGACGCCGCAGCATGTGGGCCAGGCAAGGGACGACGTGTTGGAAGAGATGAGGCAACCGAAGATCTTCATTATCAGGTCCCTAAAGACGGCGCCTGTGATGCTGAAGGTATTTTTGGGGGCCCGGAAGCTGTTTGGAAAGGTACGGGATATTCATCGAGGGCAGCAAGTCAACGTGTAACCCCCGGGGTCCTGTGCCGACTGTTATCGCGTTCTGTGATGGCGTCGCGCCGTGATAGTGCGTGTCACAGGCGCAACCGCGATTGTATGTTAGATTAAGAGAAAGTATATAAGGTTATCTATAAGTTATACATATATACAATTTCGGTGTTTCCTTCAATAGTCTCCCACAAGGGTCTTGGAAAAAACCCTATCACAAGACCAAGTCAACAAAAGGAATTATATTTCAAGGTTAAAGGTTTCTATGCATGTATCTATTTACATGCATTAGATTTTCTTACTCTAAGGTAGGTATTTAATAATATAGACTGCGTGTAGCTAGATGGGCCCAGAATTATTTACAAAACATAACGAGAGAATGAGACCAAATCAGTGAGCAACAGCTAGTGCAATATATATATTTTTGAAATGTCCTTTCATTTGATACCCCACGCGATACATTTTAATTATTTTTATTTTTTAATTCACGACTACGTCCTCTAATAAAAAAGACAAAAGAAAAAATAAAAGAATTATATCAATCAGTTACGCCGCCCTGTCTTCGAGTAAATGTGTTACCTTCATACATAAACTACTGAACCGATTGCGATCAAACCCTGTATGTAAGTGAATACATAGTTGTAGTCTTGGAATAATACATAGGATACTTTTTATCCCGATATTCCCACAGAATCGAAAATTCCTAACGGTAACCGTACCTCGAAAAGTAAAACGGAACCTAAAAACTGTGTAGAATTTTTATTTCCCAACGTTTTACTTAGTAATTGCTTTCATTCACAAGCATATAGGTACATACACATTATTTTACAAAAACCGGCCAAGTGCGAGTCACACTCGCGCACGAAGGGTTCTGGTGCCATGTTGTAATGGAGCCCCAATTAGATATTTTTCACACCTGCAGCACTTTGCTCACGGATTACAGCCCTATTAACCTCAACTTAAAGCAAGACTTTATTCCCAAGGGAGATAATGTTGTATGAAACTCCCAAGGGAATAAAGTGATTTGAATTTGGAACGTTGAAATTCGTGTGAAAATACTTGGTTTTAATTTTGAAGGTCTCAGCAACAGCACGATTTATGTTTTTTATTTTGACTGTTATGTTAGGTCAAAGCAAATAGGTTTTGCCTATAATACCTACCAAATATTTACCATCATGCTACCATATCATTGCTATTGCCCCATTTTTTTAAAGTGGATTTTTTTAAACTGGCCAGGGAACTGGCCACCACCAGAATTTAAAAAAATTTGGACTGACGGTATGAAAAGTAGAGTAGGTATGCACCTCGGGATTTATTTAAAAATAAAAAATAAATCATGCATAAATAATCATGGATGTCTTCGTCTTGGGCGGCTTGAACCCCTCGCTTCACTCAGGGCTCTACTTAACTCCCTCTTTTCGCTCAGGAGTTAACTTTAAACTCCCTTGCTGCGCTCGGGAGTTAACACGAGAGTCCCTCGTTACACTCGGGGTTCAATATGCCACCCACAACATAAGACATTGCTTTGTGCCCTTGATGCATAATCTACTATTATTTCCTGTTTTTAGTACTTATTTGTTGTTATAGCGGCAACAGAAATAGGGTCCCGTGTTTACCTTTTGAGTACCCTAAAAACAATAGCGTTCTCGTTTCCTACATTTCTGGTAAACATATTCTGAAAGTGTTTACGTTTCATTTCGTAATGTAATTGTATCAGTTAGTCTTACCTGAGGCTGATGCGTTCGCATTTTTAGGTACCTACCTAGCAAACCTAGTTTATTTTGATGTTGGCTTTTTGTAATTCAACGATTTGAAAATTCAACAGATATTTTTATGTAAAATTAACATTAGGTATGGGAATTCGGTATTTGAGAATTTTAACAATAAAAGGTATTTCACTATACAAAACTGCTCATGGTCCTATGAACTGAGGATGTAGGCCATAAACTATGCCCGATGGATGGAGTATAATTAGTTAGTTTCATAGAGGTATCATAGGCTAGTTTTCATAAGCTCGTTAATTCTGAGGATGTGCTCAGCAACTTCGCTTCGGTACAAATAGGTATTTAAAACGCAAAGCATATTGTGTTAGATCGTTTACGATTTGTAAATATTACCTACGGCTCCAAGATGTCGATTTCAGAACGTAAGTAGGTCAAAAGTGTCAAAGACAAAAGTGTGTTCTGTGATTCATCTTATCTGAACGAACATACTTTTTACAGCAGCGTTTGGTTGGTAGAGTCGTTAGTTTTTATCTTGAATGCTGTGTTCTGAAATTTTAAGAATTTACTTTTTCCTTTCGCCCGATCGAGTGGTATTTTTAGTCAGATTTACTGAAATGACTACAAATAAAAATGTTTATTTAATCTGACTGAAATAGGGCAGCCAACTTTCTAGAGTTCTGGATGGTAGGCATGTAAAACTATCAGATTAAGTATGTATGTGCAGTTATTTTTCCATTTTTTTTAGGGTTCCGTACTTAAAGAATAACGAAACCCTATTACTAAGACTCCACTGTCTGTCTGTCACTAGGTTGTCTCTCATGACAGCTAGACAGTTGAAATTTTTAAGTCGTTTTTCTGGATAACTCTATGCATACAATGTTCTGTAAATACAGTTGTAGCTTTACACAGCGCGAGTATTCTCAAGTTACATAAAACCGAAGGGTTGCTTTGCGATGGGATGCAATGCAACATGGCCTTGATTACGTCACAGCCTCCTCGGTCGTCGACCCCGATCAATAAGCAACCCTTGTTTACTTACGTAACACGGAAGTACCTACCTACCTCTAGCGACTGAACGTCAACATTATTATTGTTTTCTTTCGTGATTTCATATAATCTTGCATTTATTTCACCGGATATTTATTAATAAGTAGCGCCCCACAGTTTCACCCGCAATCTCCCGATCCCGTTGAAATATCAGAATAATAAACAAAGAAGATATGCGTGAACATCCATAAAATAAAAAACATACCTACAATTGAATTGAGAATCTCCTCCTTTTTTTGAAGTCGGTTAAAAGTAGCCTATATTACTCCCAATTAATCAATGTATCTTCGTACCAAGTTAAATCAAAAGCGATACAGTAGTTCTAATAGCGTTTCGTTACAACAAAAACTGCTCTTTAAACTATTTGTTTAGATAAAACCTGTCAAGTGCGAGTTGGACTCGCGCAGGTCGCGCACGATGGGTTCCGTACAATTATATCCTGTATCACTACATAGTATAAAACAAAGTCGCTTTTTAACCGACTTCAAAAAAGGAGGAGGTTCTCAATTCGTCGCGTATATATTTTTTTTTTTTTTTTTTTTTATGTATGTTCGCCGATTATTCTGTCCCTATTTCCCTTTGTATGCTTAGATCTTTAAAACTACGCAACGGATTTTGATGCGGTTTTTTTTAATAGATAGAGTGATTCAAGAGGAAGGTTTATATGTATAATACATGCATAATATAGCCGTGCGAAGCCGGAGCGGGTCGCTAGTTTAGTATATACTAGCTGCGCCCCGCAGTTTCACCGGATTATATCGGGATAAAAAGTAGCCTATATTTTTCAATTCGAACCAGTAGTTCCTGAGATATGCGCTTTCAAACAAACAACGGAAGCCCTCGAAGATGAATAATTTTCCCCGTTTTTTCCACATTTCCAACTGATTCTTCACTCCTATTAGGTCGCAGCGTGATGTTACTATAGCCTAAAGCCTTCCTCGATAAATGGACTATCCAACACAAAATAATTTTTCAATTCGAACCAGTAGTTCCAGAGATTAGCGCGTTCAAACAAACAAACTCTTCAGCTTTATAATATTAACTAGCGACCCGCCCCGGCTTCGCACGGCTATATTATGCATGTATTATACATATAAACCTTCCTCTTGAATCACTCTATCTATTAAAAAAAACCGCATCAAAATCCGTTGCGTAGTTTTAAAGATTTAAGCGTACAAAGGGATATAGGGACAGAGAAAGCGACTTTGTTTTATACTATGTAGTGATATAGATTTGTTGTCATAGTGACAACGGAAATACATCATCTATGTAAATTTCAACTATCTAGCTAGCTGCAAGCTGTTTAGCTGAATAGGTGGTTCATGAGATACAACCTGGTGAAAGACAGACAGATAGACGATGGACAGTGGAATTGTTGAAGGGTTCTGTTTTTAACCTTTGTGTACGGAACCCTAATAACAAGTACAATCCACGGTCAAAAGTCTCTGCCCACCGTAACGTTTACAATCTTGTGCAGCACTATTTGAACATTATAACAACGTAACCTGTGGATTGAACCCGCGTCGGTTGGTGTAGCGGGTGGCCCCTTATACCACTCGGCCAACTAAAGACATAGCTAACGTGTTAAAAATAATAATCACACTAAGTAGGTACTTTTAATTCAAGTATTTAAGTTTGTGTGTAACGTTTATTAGAAGAAGGTCGTAAGTCCAATACTTGTTGATAGTATTATTGTAGCAAACTGATCATTAACTCATGACCCATACTGTACCTAGCACCACAGGCATATTTTACTAGATACTAGATACATGAGCTTGATATGGCAGCTCAATATATTGTTTTGTATTTAGTTTATATAGCTTTTGCCCGCGACTTCGTCCGCGCAGGAGTCGAAAATAGTTAAAATAGGATTATTTTTTGTTGATTTCAAATTAGATTGAGTTTGAAACATGTGTGTCAAAATAAAATGTACTTACTTAATTTAATCAAAAGCACTAAGGAGTGAGTCGAAGTAAATCGCCTAAAATAACTTTCTACTCTTTTTTAAACGGGTTTACCCTACCGGGGTAGGTAATTAATTTCGTAAAATCCTTTCTTATCGGATGCCTACGTCATACGAAGAACACACCCTACAAGTTTCAGGTTTCTACGATTTAGGCTGTGCGTTGATCCGTCAGTCAGTCAGGACAAAGAATTTTATATGTATAGAGAAGATAGATTTTGAATCAGATGTATTTTAACTTGGAACACGAAAACCTCGGGTGCACCCAATTCTCTTGGGATGGGATCCAAAATGGGCTATACGTCTAAGTACCTAAAATTCTAAACCAAAAAAATGAATTCTTCTATTTCTGTCTTTCTAACACAGAGCCAATAATGCACAAAACTCTACGATTACCACATGAGTAAATCTTTAATCATATCGTGCTAATTAGTAATTACCTATCTATCATAGTCATCTTTTGTGTTTTTAGGGTTCCGTACCTTAAAAGGTAAAAAAGGAACCCTTATAAGATCACTTTCCTGTCCATTTTAAAAATGAATAAGGTGTAAAAGTCCTATTCATTTGTTTAGGTATTTTCGTATTCATAACAAAAGATATTTCTTTTAAATTACTTAATAATTAGTATCTACTAACTTTGGGAACTGTGACTTTTGGCAAATTGTTCAAAATTTTATTATTAGGTAGGGCTGAACAGTTGCGCAGAGAGTAATTTTGGCGTATCCTAATAAAAATATAGAGTTTTAAGTGATTCAGTGGCTATCCTATAACAGTTCTATGTTTTAACAAATATCCCGTCTCCGAGATGGTTTAGAAGTTTGGTTAGAAAGCATTATTTGTGCACAGCGCACTTTTGATAAAATCTTAGTCATAACGTTTGGTCAAATACCGTATTCATTTGCCGTAATGTCCTCTATCGACAGGTATTAGCAAACGTATCGCGCAAAAAAAAAATACTATGTCAAGTTCCCAGTACTAAATGGCAAGACACCTTTTTTCAGTTCAATGTTCGAAGTTTTCAACCTCTTAGGTTTTACGTTAACGCTGTCAGCTTGAAGTGACGTCTTACCAATCATAGATTAATGAGTATGTTACCAATCTAATCAAAAGCACTAAACAGTATTGATATCAACTTCGAAGCAAATCACTCCTAAAATAACTTTCTTCCCCTTTTTAACCCCGTTAGGGGATGAATTTCAATAAAATACGAAACACGTGTTCCATTAATTCTGTTAAAGAATGTTTATGCAAAATTTGAAATAGATTGGACTAAGGAATCACGTTGTCCAATACAAACTTTGCCCCCCTTTTTCACCCCTTTAGGGGTAGAATTTCGGAAAATTCTTTCTTATCGGATGCCTACGTCATAGAAAGAACACACCCTCCAAGTTTCAAGTCTCTACGATCAGCGGTTTAGGCAGTGCGATGATCCGTCAGTCAGTCAGGACAAAGGATTTTATATGTATAGATATAGATAAGAAGATGCATGCATAATATAGCCGTGCAAAGCCGGGGCGGGTCGCTAGTACTTTGATAAAAGAGTATTTAAGTTTTTAATAACCCCAGCACGCCGCTTCATACACATGTTCATACAAAATTGCTGGAGCGTTGTAATGTTCCAAATTCAAAAAACGCTCCTGCATTGGATTTAATTTTCTTTGACCGCGACACTGGCTATATGCACGATAGTAATAATGCGAAGCCATAATAAAATTATAAATAAAAAAGAGATGGCGCTAGATGCTTCTTTCCGTATGTCAAACTGACAATTTTGACATCATCCCTACGTTCTGTACGTTTTCATGCAAAAATATTATGGTTTATTTTTTACGCCAAGAAATATCAAATTTTAATTAGTAACTTAAATCTACTTGAAATACCTAAACCTCTTCTGTTATTTTCTGAACACATTCGTGAAGATTATGTTAAAATCTGTTTCCTAGTTCCCGAAATTAGACTGCACAAACAAAGGTAAACAAATAAAATCAACATTTTCTGAGATGAATGGTAGTTTCGCGAAAACGAAGAGATGGCGCTAGTTACTTGAAATTAAAAAAAATATCTTATTAAATTAATTACTTTATTTTCTAGTTAAAAAATGTGTATATTGCTATGTATTCTTAAAATACATAAGTGTACAAAATTTTTAAGCAGAACAAAAAGAATAATCAACTAATTTGTGATTTTCTAAATTTAAGAAAACCTGAATCGCGCATGCAAGATTTTTTTCTACCGGAGCCATATAAGATTAGCGAATTCTATAGTGCTAAGATCATTATGGACGTAGAACGCTTACTTCCAAAACTTCGAATTTATTATATGTAGAGATTAAGTTACTTATGTAACTCATTATTGTATGTCCGGGATGGACAAACTGTTGATACCTACCTACTATAATTTGACATCATAAGTACACAGTTTTTCAATAAATATTCTTGATTCTTGTATCAATCAGTAGGTATGGGAATAGCAATATATGCACAAGACAACAGTAATCGAACCCTCCTGACCCTGACCATTGTTCTAAGGTTACCTGCTGCCACATTGTTTATGCAAACTGAATCAATTACTCAAGACAATATTGTATCAATTTTATTCTTTAAACTAAATAAAAACACTTAAATATATTATGAACTAGTAGCCATCTTTTTGACAGTTTTTAGGGTTTCTGTTTCTGTACCCAAAGTGTAAAAAAACCGGTCAAGTGCGAGTCGGACTCGCGCACGAACGGTTCCGTACCACTGTATTCTGTTTTTAACCCCGACGCAAAAACAAATGCAAAAAAATAGATGGCGCTAGTGGTAAAAATACATGAATGAAGGGTAAATGGCTCTTTGCGGTTTATGACGCATTAAAAAAAAACTCTTTAACAGATCTCGTTCAAACCAATTTTGGGTGGAAGTTTGCATGGTAATGTGTATCATATATTTTTTTTAGTTTTATCATTCTCTTATTTTAGAAGTTACAGGGGGGGAGGCACTTTTTACCACTTTGGAAGTGTCTCTCGCGTAAACTATTCAGTTTAGAAAAAAATGATATTGGAAACCTCAATATCATTTTTGAAGACCTATCTATAGATACCCCACACGTATGGGTTTGATGAAATAATTTTTTTTGAGTTACAGTTCTATGTATGGGGAACCCTAAAATTTATTGATTTTTTTTCTATTTCTGTTTAACAATCTTAATGCGGTTTACAGAATACATCTATTTACCAAGTTTCAACAGTATAGTTCTTATAGTTTCGGAAAAAAGTGACTGTGACATATGGCAGACAGACAGACATGACGAATCTATAAGGGTCCCATTTATTGCCATTTGGCTATGGAACCCTAAAAACGAGACCTATTTACTAAGACTCAACTGTCCTCAGTCAGTCTGTCTGTCACCAGGCTGTATCTCATGAACCATGATAGCTAGACAATTGAAATCACAGACTATGTGTTTCTGTTTGCGACCCAGTTGGCATAATGGTCACCATGCCGGACTGCCAAACACAGGATTGCGGGTTCGATTCCCGCCTCAGACAAGTATTTATGCTCTTAGATATTTTTCTGTGGTCTGGTTGTTTCTTTCTAACCTAATATAAAATTACGTGTCACGTTGTTTGTGTGTGATGGACTCCTAAACTACTTAACCGATTTTAATCAAAGCACACAGTAATTACATCTTAATTTATCCCGATATTCCCACGGGATCGGGAGTTACGTGGGTGAAACCACGGAGCGCAGCTAGTGTATTATAAGTACCTATATATTTATAGTAGTATATCCGTTGTCTTAGCACCCATACCATAAGTCTACTTACTTAAATTGGGGCTAGACGGCAATGTGTGGAATGTCCTGCAATATTTATATTATTCATTTATTTACTTCGAAAAAGATCAATGAAACTTGACCTTTACAATCATGCCAGATACATAAGTTCACAGCATTATTTGTTCAGATAGATTTTAAATCAACGCCATGTACAGACTTTTGTCATTTCTTCATATATTCTGTGATACATACAGAAGCACCCAGACCAGAAAAATATCAGTAGAATATCAATATTGGGGGGCCTAGGTTTAGCAGTGGATGTGTTATGGCTGATATGATGATGATAATAAATATTTATTCCACGGTAAGAATCAAACTCGCAATCACCTGCGAGTGTTTGTACAGCAGGTGTTGTCAAATAAATTCCTGCATACCTACTTTGTTTGTAGCCTGAACATAAACGGTTCTATTCTATTTTAAATTTTTTGTTTTGTTTCTGGTCTGGGTGTAGTATTATTTCCAGTAATCTTATATTATAAAGAGGAAGTGTTTTGTATGTAACACATAATGCAAAACGAATGGGGCTGATTTTGATGAAACTTGGTACCTATGAGGATACATCGATTCATTGGGTGCAGTTGCTTACCACCCACATCTGCGGGTGTTGCTTCTCTCGTCAGGCAATAAATGTCTATTTCTATTGTTACTTTTCTATTAATTCAATAGAAAACCTTAATCCTGTTGTACTATTGCAGAAAAATAATCTTTGTAGTAAAATAAGCATAAAAAAGATTTCTGAAGAAGTAGAATAGAACTTGATATTCAATGAAGATTGTGTGACTACTGTGTAGTATGCATGAATGATTTATTAATTTGACACACACAGACACAGCCACGCGCGGCGTGTCACAAAGCGCGAGGTGACGCAAGTAGCGCCGCCTGGCGTAGCGCGTGATCAAACCACGATAAAATATGATTTTGACAGCGGCCATTTTGTGAGGCCTACTTGATCGCTGTCAATTTTCTACTGTCATCTCGACATTTTACGCAAGTCAACTAGATACCAATATCAACAATAAACAATGGAAATGAAACTTAGCAAATTGATAATTTTACTATCAAATTGTTAGGAGATTTCAAGTTATTACGAGATACGATGCATAATATTGATCCGTGGCTAGGCGGGGCGCTGCACGACCCAATTTAACGATCTAAAAATAACCATAGCACGTGCCAATACCATTAAAACTTTATTCTAGAATTTCAATTATATAAGTCCTAGACTAATGTAACGCCTAGAAACATGCTCAAAGGTTTCACAAGTTACTAAACTCCCGTTAAATAAACAGAGAGATAGCAAAGTGTTCTATGTGGCGCATTGGCGCCATTTTTCTTTCATGAGATCGTGCTAACGGTGACGTAACAGGCCTAATTTCATCGCCAAATACATGAAACACCCATTTGTAAAGATTTATTCGGGTTTTTTTCCAGAATAAAACACAAAAATAGAAGTTGTTTTCATTTACATGTCACCTTGACATGTTATGTCAATTTTGACAAGAATGGCGGAAACGTGGCGTCGTTTTGTTGTTTGTGATTATAACCGGCTTACCTCCAGGCGATGTGGATTGTCTGTTTGCACGAGCGTCCCTGATGATTTCCCTAGCTAGTTCCCTAACGTCTCTTCGCTGCTGCTGGAACGCCATCTCGGGTTCGGGCCGGTCGACTTGATCTTGTGATAGACCGGCCGTAGGAGGTAACATCGTCAAACACTCAAACCATGCGAACACTTCTTGCTTCACCGAGTCACATGCACTTTTAAGGATTTCACGAGAAAGAAAATAGTTTATTAGTCCAACAGAAAACAGTGAAACAAAAATAAATCGCTTCGACAACGCACGGCAAACCGAACACAACGCGACTGACAGCTAGCGTACGGCGGGAAGCCAAAGCGCCGCCGCGTATCTGTCTCTCTCTAACTTAGCAAATTTCGTATGTTCCATCTCTGTCGCAAAGTAACGCCTCAATGACAGATGCAGTTGAAAAATGTCATAACAAAGCGTGGGCATTGCTGTCAAACATTCATACGAAATTGGTAAGCACGCCATCTCTTATTATTTTTAGTAAAAAGTAAAATTGCGCAGGAAGGGTTCTGTACCATAATATTCTGTGTTTAGTATTTGTTGTTATAGCGGCATAATACATAATTTGTGAAAATTTCAACTGTTTAGCTATCACGGTTCCTGAGGTACAGCCTGGTGACATGCAGACAGACTGACCTGTCTATGTCAGTTGAATTGGGAAATTGAAGTCTTACTAATAGGGTCCCGTTTTTACCCTTTGGGTACGGAACCCTAAAAAGGACCTAAAATATGTTTTTCCTTGTTTGGAAAGAAAACGCCCAAAAACTTAGATAACTTTGTGACTTAGAATAATTCCTCTATGCTTTGTGATATCGAATGTACGTGAAATTCATTTTATTTTTTGTAAAAATAATTTACCTATTTTAAAAAAATAATCTTTTTCGAAATAAAACCTATCTAAATAAAGCCTAATTAAGCTTTGAAACTATTAATTAAAATTATTTAGGTACTAGGTATAAAAAAATAAATTACTTACTTACTTACTTGTATTTTTAGTAAGTAGGTACCTAGTAAGAAAAGTAAAGTAACGTACAATTTTTAAAGCTAATTATGCTGAATGGGTACCGGTGCTCTCTTCATACAAACGTAGAGTCGACTGTTTTCTCCCTGGATAATGACACTAGCATAAATATTTTTAGCACAAAAACCTATAACTGCCCTGACTATGCCCCTATGTTTCGGTTTTTTCATTTTCTAATTATAATAGAAATTAAGATTTAAAAAACTAAAAAAAAAAAACAAAAATATCAAAACATAGGGGCATGGTCAAGGTCATGGCAGTTATAAGTTTTATGCAACAAAAATATGGGAGAAAACAGTTGACTACGTTTGTATGGAGAGAGCGCCAGGTACCCTTTCCTCTTATGGTTCAAACTGTGTAATTTTTACCAAAACCAAGTATGTAATTTTTACCAAAACCAAGTATTTTTACCAAGTATAGTATCTAGGTACAGGGTAAATTTTTTAAACGTATCCTGAACTACTCGATTTTGCCTAAAACAAAAATTGCATCATTATATTTTTGGAAAAATGTTATTTAAAAAAAAATATGATTCCATATTTTCTAGTGTTGCTGATAGAGATCAATTCCTAGAAACACACATAGTATGGCGAATAAAAGGTTAAAGCTCAGTTTGAATTTTTCTGTAAGTAATTTTCATACATCTATCCCGAATAAAATGCAGTGACGGGGTATGAACCATTTTACAAAATGTAATGTATTTTTTTTCTTTGACTTGTCTTAGGTACTGTTTTTGTTTGGAAGAATTGATCTCAAGCAACACTATCGATTGATACAAAAATGTTGGGTAATTATTTTCGTTCAAGTTCGATTCCTGGTCCTGGTCCTAAAAAAATCGGATGATGCATTTTTATTAGTAGAATGTAAGCACGTACTAACCCTTTACTAACATCATACATAATTATGTAAACTGCATTCTAGACAAATAAAATATTCTGATTTTGCTATGGATTTTGATTAGTTTTTGTCAAAATACAGCACGCAATTCCTTTCTTGCTTTCAGTATTTTTCGTCTGAAAGGAATTGCGTGTGTCTAGTTTAGTTTATGATACCTAATATACTGAAGGCTAGTATAAATAATTTACCTGTACCTACATAAATTAGCCACATTTGGCATTAGACAAAAGTATAACACAGGGTTGCGGGTTCGATTCCCGCCTCAGACAAGTATTTATGCTTAGATATTTGTCTGTGATCTGGTTGTTTCTATGTATTATAAGTACTTATATATTTACAAAAGAAAAGTATAAAAGTAGTATTTATGAGTTGTCTAGCACCCATAACACAAGTCTAGTTACTTAGCTTGGGGCTAGATGGCGATGTGTGGAATGTCCTGCAATATTTATTTATTTTATAAAGCTATTGTATTTATGGAAAAAGAAACTTAATAGCCATAGCCATAATAATAAAATTATATTATGGCTATGGCTATTAAGTATTTTTTTTCAATTTCGCATGCCTAAGCTTGAGGAATAGTAACCCTAGTTGGTTAGAATCATACCTAGGTACCTACCTATTTTCATATAGGTACATAAGGATTTTACCTAAGACCTGCCTACTTTAGATACCTACAGGTTATATTTTAATTAAAAGATAGCACATTATTGGACGGATTTTTTATTCGTCAATGAATTAAAAACACACTTATGACAATGTATGATATAGCTAAGTACAACAATTATAAATTATTTACACAAATAGGTATTATTAAATAAATCTAATAGGAAACGTTGTTCATGGAGTCAATGATTCTCTTGTAGACGAGTTCAGGGGCCTTGGTGGAGAACTGGAAGTCCACGTGTGCGAAGTTGGTGTCGGCGGGGATCTTGTAGGCAGAGACGAGCTGCGGGAGCTCGGCCTGCAGGCGGGCCACGTCAGCGGGCTGAGCCAGCCAGTCCGCGTCGCTGTAGTAGAGGCTGACGGGAGCCTCGACGGCCTCCATGCGGTACCTCGGCGCCTCCGTGGTGCCGTACACCTGCTGGTTCATCACCGGCCCGTAGTCGTAACGTCTGAACGCGTCAGACACGACCGCCTGACCGTACTGCCTCATCATCCTGGTGGAGGCGCCGGCGGGCAAGTGCGACATGATCACCGGCATCAAAGCGGGCTCCACGTTAGCGATGTTCACTCCGGACATGGTGTAGTAGACGTTCGAACCGACGTTCTTAGAGCCGATTTCCGTTTCTAACATGTCTCCTCCGACCGCTGAAATCACCTCAGGGCTTGGTTTGAAAGCGCCGTGCCCGATCTGGTGGTGCAGACGTTCTTCGAATTCGCTGTTCGGAGCGAGCATGCGGATCAGCGGGCTGCGGACGTTGTTCATATAGACCATGGGGGAGAGCGCGTGGATCATGGCGATCTTCTTGTTGTAGGTGGGTCTAGCGGCGGCCAGGGCGAAGACGGCGGTGGTACCTTGACCGTGGCCGATGTATTGCAGTTTCTCTTGCTTGGTGGTCTCAAGCACGTAGTCGATCATGGCGGGCAAGTCGTGGAGCGCGACCTCGTCGTTGCTGAACTGCCAGAAGTCGTTGAGGGCGGGGTGCTTGGTGACGTGGCGACTGGAGTACTTATTGCCGCGAGCGTTGCCGAGCCATACGTCGTACCCGGCGTCGGAGAGGAGGTACGCGAGTGACTTGCCGGGGCCCATCAGCAGCCAGTCGTCGGAGCTGCCCAGCAGATCGTGCATCATGAACACGACTGGTTTCTTGGTCACATCGCGGGTCTGTTGCTGCTTGGCTGGGATGTGGAACACGGTTAACAGGTAGCCGTCGTCTGTCTTGATCATGTGCTCCTCGACCGGGTACTTGTACTTCTTCAGCAACTCGGTGGTGTTCAGGATTACGTCTTCGGTTTGGGTCTGCTCAGCGGCCGCGAGAGCTTGGTTGAACTTGACCTTTTCCTCGGCGGTGGGATGCATCAAGACGTTCTGTGCTTCGGTTAAAATCTTTTCGATTTTTTTCTGTTCGGTGTAGGTGTTGTCGTTGTAGCCGCGGACGGGCATCGATGGAATTTTCCAGATGGAGTCCTCGAAGGCGGGCTGGTCGCCTTGAACCTTCAGGATGCTGGTGTAAACGGGTCGGTTCCATTTCTGTCCGCGCAGGGTTTTGAAGTCGGAGTTGACAGTGACGAACTTATTGCGCAGATTGCGGATGACCTCTTGACTCTCCTGGGAGCTTTCTTGAGAGGTGACCGGCAGTTGCGGCTGCTGCTTGTATCGCTTCTGGCTGAGGATGTACTGTTTGTAGGTCTGCTCCTGGGGCTGGTACAGAGGGCGCTGGTACTGGTTTATGTAGTCGAGCGGTTGCACGACGAGGCCATCATCGAGCTGGCGGTTCTTCTTGAAGATGTTGGCCGAGATGCCGTTGGCGAGAGCGGCGAGGCAGACGAGAGCGCAGGCTGCCTTCATGTTGTCGATCTGTGCCGATATCGAGCCAGTACACTGTTTTATAATAAATCAAACTGCATGATCAGCAATACGGCCGGCAGTTGCGAGCGGAGGGGCTGTTAATTGCTGCGTATGCGCATCGCATAATGTTTGTTACTTAAAGTGATGTCGAACTGATGGCCCGCCAGAATTAAAATAAAAAAAACTGTTTTTCCTAAACATGATAAAGGAATATATCGAAATGTATGTAACTAAGTTAAATAATTATGTAATCCGCGTCTCTAAAACTTACAATTTTTTCCGATTTAAATATACTTATATTGAACTTGAAACTATTCCTTGAAAATGTAGGTATTTATGAATAAACTAACAGTCAGTTATTATTATTGTAATTGTCATTTAAATTGAGGCAAGTTAAGCTTGAGAACTTATAAATGTTCTAGAGTGTAGGACTACAAAAAGCGTTATCTTTTACTGAAACTATTACAGGCTAGAGTGCTACATTATAAAGGTACAAACAAACATATACACATAGACTGATAAATAGTACCTACATTACCACTCCTTTGCATCGCGTAGTTGGGTAGAAAGTGATTTTCGCGGGCACCTGGGTAACAATCACTTTGCATTTATTCGAATAATTGCGCCAAATTCAATATAAGTAATATAGTGTTCGTAAATACCTTTCTTTGCTGTTTTTAACTTTTGGGAAAATAAATATAATATACAATTAGGTAGGTACTACAGTAGGCAACCCAAAAAAAACCGGCCAAGTGCGAGTCGGACGCCCGCACGAAGGGTTCCGTACTGTTGTACCTATTCTATTTTGTTATTATAGCGGCAACAGAAATATACTTATCATCTGTATAAATTTCCATATTTCTAGCTATCAAGGTTCATGAGATACAGCCTGGTGACAGACAGACAGACCGGACAGTGGGGTCTCTAGAATAGAATCTATAACAGTACTAACAACTTCGATCACAAGACATTATTCTCTAGAGTTTCCTGAAAAAAATTGGCAAGCAATCTTAATTTAAAAATATTGCTTTTAAATTAAGAATTCTGTTTTTCATTTTGACTGTGATATACTAAGAAAATATTCTCTAGCGGCTATAGAGAGAGGATAGTATTTCTTTCTTCAAATTAACCTTTTTATAGTTTCGTACCTCATCACTATCATCATCACTACATAGTATAAAACAAAGTCGCTTTTTCTGTCCCTATTTCTTTTTGTATGCTTAAATCTTTAAAACTACGCAACGGATTTTGATGCGGTTTTTTTTAATAGATAGAGTGATTCAAGAGGAAGGTTTATATGTATAATACATGCATAATATAGCCGTGCGAAGCCGGAGCGGGTCGCTAGTAAGTTATGAAAAGGGACCTCTCTTGTCCGTCTGTCCGCGTGTCACCACCTTTACCACTGATTTTTTAGAAACGGGTACTTACGACTTTTGGAAATTCGAACATTTCTTTGAAATTTTTTAAGTTCTATCTCTCTATATAAAAACTTTCTTCTTTATGATATTAGTTAGTGTACCTATGGATAAATGGATATTTACTTAGTCATAGACATCTTTCAGTTTCTTTAGTCTTAAATGAAAGTTTATGAAAGGTGGTGGTGCCATTTAACAAGGCATAAGGTCTTTTTAGGGTCCGTCCGTACCCAAAGGGTAAAAATGAGACCATTACTAAGACTCAACAGTCCGTCTGTCTGTCTGACACCAAGCTGTATGTATGTCATGAGCCGTGATAGCCAAAACATTGATTTTGACCTGTAATATTATTGACCTATTTTGTTCTCGTTTCATATAAATTACAAACCAATTAGTAAAATTTTCTCGAAACTAATGACTCCCAGTGTACCTAAATGAGATCTCTTCATAATTTATGATCGCCTAGTAGGTCAGCATCCAACTTTATTTTTTCCCCTTTTCTAGTCGTTAGGGGTAGGAACGTTTCTCGATAGAAACGAAGGGGAAAAAATATGTGAGATAATAAATAGTAGTTAGGTAATTTCTCGAAACGGTCACCTTAGAAAAATTAATCATCGACCATTGTAACTACCTGAGGCTTAGGTCAGTTAGCGCGACCGCATAATTATTAGGTGCTAGCTTTTGTTCGCGGCTTCGTCCGCGTAGGATTTGAATGGTCCAAAAAAGCCTTTCATAACGGAACTATCTGTAGTTACTATGTTACATTTTATTGATTTAACAGAATACTTAATAATAAACATTTTAGAAATATATTAACGGTCTACTCAAAATATACTTACGAAAATCTGCCTTACGTTCACAAAAGTCCTAATATTTTTTTAGCGATTTTAATAATTTATACCTACTTATGAAATAAAGATGATCAGCGTCATCATGAACGCGGGCCTGGGGCCCGACTTCAAGCCGACGCACTTACCGCGGTAGGGCCCCTGGTAGTAGGCTCCGGAAAAGAAACGGGTCGTTTAATGGCACATGACGTGTGCTCTATTTTAGTTGTTGAGATGTCGAATAACAGGTTCAATTTTTTTTAAAGCTTAAATTGTACGGTAAGACCTGTATAATTTGATACTTCATCGTACCTTAATGATAAGAACCCATGGACATGACTTTAAATGCTCCATTTCAAATTTACTTATCTTCAAAAATATTTGTTATCTTGACCTTTGTAAGCATGATCACTAGAATAAAAAAAAACCCCATGAGTTTCTTGTGCCTTCTTTTCATTGGTGCTTCATTGCATTGGTGGGCGCGTTCCGAAGGCACACATCCTAACTTAACTGTTAAGATGCTTCAAAGTGATGTAATGCATTGCATGATTCCTATTGAATAAACTGGAAATTGGACAAATAAAGACTTACCTACTTACAATTTTGACTTAGATTTTAAGCCCGATCCGCCCGTTCTGTGCGTTCAAGGACTTATTTTATATTTATAGATAGGTAGATACCTAAGTACGTACCTATACCTACTATAAAGGTATTGCTGATTCGGTGATCACTCTGATGACAGAGTATTTTCAACATTTTATACAAATATTTTACCTGTTTTTATACAAAAAAGAATCATCAATTATTTATGCCAGTCAACTATTATTATTAAAATAAGTTTAGGTAGATAGGTACGTTACCTACGTATATTGTGTCTACGTCATTTCAACAACGACCTATGTTATGAGAAGTAAAATAAATAATATCTTGTTATGTACCTTCTTACGATTATGTATAGGTACCTACCTATCAATACAGATTCGATATTTATGCAAATGATCAAGATTCTCAATTTTAGCTATTAACAGGTATTTTTTAAGTTTTCATCCGCCATTGTAAACATGCGGAAAATTAAAAGGCACAAAAAGCATGAGAGTGGATTGACCAAGGTCGCAGATGCTATACGGCCAGTCCACCTTCCGAGCTATCTAAGTCAAGTCGTGTGATATGAGGTGGTGTTTTATTGTGATCACTGTGGTGTTACAGTTCCTGTCCTGTCATGGACAACTCGCCGATATATTCTTCCCCACTCTGACTAAGACGTCTAGGTCGTGGTTGGACTCCCTTACGAAAACGCCCTTCGTCTCGATGCCGTCGCACGTGTCAGCCGACGTCCTGACCACGATAGTCGACACACTGACCAAGCTACCCGCAGCGGCGGCCCGACAACTCGGCGTCGGTCTTCAGCTGCCGATCCTCAGCAGCGACCGCAACTGGGTAGATTCGTTGGATAACTTCATCGTCGACTTCACCGGCGGGCTGCGCAACAACGATGCTCATCTCGATATTAGACAGCTGATACACAAATACGGACATAAGTTAGAGGAACATCGTGTGGAAACAGCTGATGGATATTTATTAACAGTGTTCAGGATCCCGGGTAAAGGGACCCCGGTGCTCCTTCAGCACGGATTGATGGGGTGTTCCGATGACTACGTCATTGCCGGTCCGGAGTCTGGGCTCGCCTACATGCTGGCTAACGAGGGTTACGACGTTTGGATGGGAAACGCACGCGGTAACAAACACTCCCGCAAGCACGTTCGACTCGAGCCTTCACAAGCTGCTTTCTGGGACTTCTCCTGGCACGAAATCGGATACTACGATCTCCCAGCGATGATCGATCACATCCTAATGACTACAAATAGATCGTCCGTCAAATACGTCGGCCACTCGCAAGGTACCACAGCCTTCTTCGTAATGGCATCTGAAAGGCCGGACTACAACGAGAAAATAACGGTTATGGTTGCACTTTCTCCAGTAGCTTTTATGTCTAACGTGCGTTCACCTATAGTGAGACTGATGGCTCCAGGAACACCGTTCATTCATGCTTTTTTTAATACAATAGGTCTGTACGAGTTTTTACCGGACGATAATATGATACGATCGCTGAAGTTCGTCGTGTGCGGTCTCGGAGCGATCTCAGATATAATATGCGGTAATATACTGTTCATGATGGCGGGTGTTGGTTACGCGCAGCTCAACTTTACGAATCTGCCGGTCGTGATGGGGCACACGCCCGCCGGGGCATCTACGAAGCAGATAGCGCACTACGGGCAAGGGATCTTGACGGGAGAGTTCAAGCAATTCGACTACGGGACGGTGGGGAACTTAGAGAAGTACGGCTCGGAGGAACCCCCGCGTTATGCCCTCGAGAACATAGCGGCCCCAATCTCATTGTTCTACAGCGAATCTGATTGGCTAGCGCATCCGGCGGATGTCGACAAACTATACAACAAATTAAACAGCGCAATTGACATTCACAAAATACCGGAACAACAGTTCAATCATTTAGATTTTTTGTGGGCAAAAGATTTCAAGAAGCTAATCTATGCAAGGTTACACAAACTCTTCACCTACTTTTAGTAAACACGCGCTCCTCAATAATAGCTTAGACAACAATAACATAATAATTTTGCTTGTCCTACCTAAAAAAAATTATGAATCATAAAAGTCATCAACTGAGTTACCTACTTAAAATTATATTATGTGTTTACCTTCTTGGATTTATTCACTTAAGTACCTACTTACTTACTTAATATTGCAGGACAATTTACAAAACGCCATCTAGCCCGAAGCCTAAGCAACTAGGCTTGTATTGTGGTAGCTAGACAACAAATAGAATACTTACATAAGTACTTTTGTTTTAAAATATATTGGTACTAGCTGCGCCCCGCGGTTTCACCCGCGTTAGTTCCCCCCCGATCCCTTGAGAATATCGAGATTTTAAATAGCCTATGTGTTAATCCAGGTCTCCAGCTATCTACATACCGAGCTTTATCACAATCGGTCCAGTAGTTTTTACGTGAAGAAGTAACAAATATACTAACACACAAACTTTCTCATTTATAATATTAGTGGGATTTACATGTGTCCTTTATAATTTACTTGCCCTAAGTATTGAAAACATAATTTTTATGCATTAGAATCTCTAATTGGCTCTTTGTTTCTATTATTTTATGTTTTTTAGATATAGCTGTTGGTTCTCATAATAATAAATAAATAAATATTGTGTTAAATAAAATACTTAATTTATTAACATCTTGACAATTACATTATTCTATTGGAATTATATGGTGTTGTACCTGTAACAAAGAATATATTTTAATATATTTTACTAGTTTAGCCTGCGTCAAAGCCAAAATATTAATTTAGATTTATTTGCATGACATTATACTTTTGATCTTATGTCTTTGTGATATAAAGGACATTTTCCTTTTAGGTCTTTCTGATATGTAAAGATTGAAATGTCTTAATAACTAAGTTAGGATGTGTGCCTTCACAATGTGGCTACCAATTAAAAGGCAGCTCATGTTCCTATAGGCATTGAAAGTAGTTCAACACTATTCAAGGATTCAACATTCATTCATTCATTCCAAATTTTATCAAAATCGGTCTAGTAGTTCTTTGCGGAGTGAATCTTTTCTCTTTATATTATTAGAGTGGAAAAGTGTCAGTTCTAATCAACCATAGAAATTGGAGTTTTTTTTAGCTTATTGCTGTACTTCTACCCTTTGATGACAACAGCGTTACATCAGCCTCATTACAATATGTAAAAAAAAACCTTTGATTACCTCTATGGTGCAGCAGTGTTTGAAAACCTGCCTGCTATGCTTGAGTTAGCTGATTTGATTCCAGACATTTAACAAATACTTGTCTAAGTAATATGGATATTTATTTCTGGTCTCTGTATTTCTGTATGTATAGTAATTACTCATATCATATCATATCATTTATTCATAAACAATTTATACATTGTATTTGAATGTGCTTAATATTAAAATATAAGATAAATAGTATTGTCTAAAAATAAATTGGTGATTGAATTTAGGATTAAAATAAATAAATAGGATAAAAACAACAAAATCAATTAAAATAAAAGTCAAAACAACCCGTTAGCAGTAAAATGATAAAACAAAATAAACTTACACAAAACAAATTACTTAGACCTATTTATGAACTCATCCACCGAGTAAAAGCATCCCTGCATCAAAAATCTCTTGAGGTTTCTTTTAAAAATATTGGGATCTGTGATGGACTTTGATAAAACTAGCTAATTCCTGTGGTTTTACCTGTGTAAGTTTAGATTCCATGGGGATATTGGGATAATTAGTAGCATATGTCATTCAGGTGTCCAGTTAACTTTATACTAAATTCTATTGCAATTAGTTCAATAGTTTTAGCGTGAGGGAGTAACAAACATACATACATCCTAACACACACAACTTTTACATCACTACATAGTATAAAACAAAGTGGCTTTCTCTGTCCCTATGTATGCTTTAATCTTTAAAACTACGCAATGGATTTTGATGTTTTTTTAACAGGTAGTGTTTCAAGTGGAAGGTTTATATGTACCTATAATACATGCACAATATAGCCATGCAAAGCCGGGGCGGGTCACTAGTCTATAATATTAGTACGAAGTAGGATTGGATACCTACAGTATTTTCTAAAGTTTTAGTGATTTTAATATACCTAATTAAACAGTTCTAACGGATATGATTGTGTTTAAGTATATCCCCTTTTCATGCTAAGCACATGCTTCCAACACAGTCAATCAAAATCATATAAGGCTGTTTACATAACTAGAATTTCGTATAGTTACTTACCAGTTTCATTTCGAGCTATTAGCGCTTATATAGTGGTACAGAATAACGAGTAGAAATATCGATACTCCGAGGATGTTCGAGAACACCGCCAGCTGAATGTCTGTGATCATGTTGATGTATTCTAGAACAATATCGTATTAAATATAAGTTATTGTATAACGAGCCAACTATTAGTTATTGTATATCGAGGCTAATTTAATGTTGAATGGTGTAAAAGTGTGGTGTAAATAGTTGGACGAATTTACTTCAAGACTATGTAAGCTAGGTTACTTTACATGAAAATGCTGGAAAACATTAAGAATTGCTTAACATAACATTGAAATAATAAAGGATTATAGTTAAGAAATAAACTTACAGTTTAAATCAAAAGATTTAGCAATGATTTTCAATAAAACTCGCCGGTTTTTCGAATTGTAGCCACAAAACATACAACAAGCACCACGTCAATCAGTATAGAAAACTATGACAGTGACATTGACAGAGCCTGCTTGACAGCGATTTTCTCCTTTTCTCACCTCCCAAAACGCCAGTCCCTACCCTAATTTTGACTTGACACTGACGTTGGCTGACGTTAATTCACAACTATTTGTTTTGTTGTTTTTGTCCCGCTGTCAAACAAAATTCCTGCGTCTGGGCTAGGCTGTCCGGTAACTTTTTCAATTAATTTTATTAATTTATGGCCTGCGAAATAAACATCGAGTAGCGTATGGAGCGCAGAATACTCGTGCGCTAGTTAATCATATCTACGAAAATGTATATCTCTTCCATAAGTTCACGTTTGTTGTTATACGACACCAACAGTTGGGATTTGAAGAAAACTTACGACTGTTACGATGGAATACTCAGAGATATATCGTGGAGCGATGATAGCAAATATATTTTGCAGGTACGTACTTACCTATAACACCTATTACAACTTTTGTCGTTAAAATTGTATCTTCTAACCATTTATGCATTGTAAGTTATATTTAAGTAGGTACTAGCCCAACCTCTGATTATAAAAACTTACCCATTATCTAAATCACTGAAACATATCGAATTCGTTTTGAAATCTAATGACCCATATCGGATTAAATTATTTATCTCATTGTTACACCTCTTCCCAGGTCAATTCAAAAGGAATAGTGGAAATTTTGAGTGCATCCGACCATGATGTGAAGACATTGCAACACATTCCGATTAAGGACTCGTGGTCGGCGTCGTTCCACCGCGAGGGGCACCGGAACGTTGCAATCGGAACCAAGAACGGCAACGTCATGATATGGGACACAAAGAATAAAAGCATCACTAAGACATTCCCTTCGCCATCTCAACAATGTAATGTCAATTTTGTCAGTTACAACGCTAAGAATACAAGTCTAGCTGCATCAATGAGTAATGGTGATACAGTTATATACGGACTTGTCTCCAACATTCCAGTTCTGACAATAAAGTTGTCTTATTCTCGGAGTGTCTCAGCTATGAAGTTCCACCATGAGACCCGATCATTACTAGGCCTAGCTACAGACGAAGGACACGTCATCCTCCGAGACATATCAACAAACAGAGACAAAGCTTTCTTTGAAAATGTTCATGCATCCCCTGTCAGTGATATCACTTATTCACTAATCAATCGTGAGGTAATGCTCTCTAGCAGCTACGACAAAATGGTACATGTTTATGATGTCAGACTTCAAAATGTTGTGTCCACTATAAAAACTTCTTTTACATTAACCTCTTTGGCAATAAACCCCGAAAATCAAGTAGCACTAGGAACCAAAAATGGACTGGTTTTGATTTATGATTTAAGAGATTTGAGTAGTCCATTCAAGGTATTAACAGGGCATGAAGAGGAGGTTCATAAAGTTGCATTCCAACCTTCACGCAAGAAGATAATATCTGCTGACATTAGTCTTAGAGAAGAGCATGAATCGTTCTTATCTAATATGAAAGGTAATTCACTGGTTCGTAATAGAAATTCTGACATATTCTTTGCATCGGATACTCCTCCTAAACCTAGTGTTGAGTTGTCTCCTCAAGCCGACCCCAAGGCTGACTCATTCCTTGTCATGATGGGCTTAGATGAATCAAACTGTGAAACCGAAGATGATGGCAATAAGATCTCTGAAGGAGACAGAAGGAGTGACGGTTACGAAGCAAGGTACCGCCATCTTGATGCAGAGAAAAACATTAGTAAAATATCTACACCATTGAACAGCAGAATGGCTGAGAACTTTGCGTTCTCAACATCACCTTTAGTGCCAAATGGAATGCCCGATGATGGTAGGGTACCTACTATTAACTTTCCAAATTCCAATGAACCCACTCCAGCTTTGCCAAACATTGATAAAAATACTATAGATGAACTAAAAGATTTTGTTAAACTAACACTTTCAGATGTCGAGGATGATAACAGAAATTACTTCCTACACATCATGATGGCTCTCACCAAACAAAAATTGTATTTAGAAAAACAAATGAGCAATATGAATGAAAAAATTGATGCTTTACTAATGAACCAGAGTGCTTTGGTCGAGACAAACAGAATACTCACTTTAGAAATAGACCAATTGAAGGCAAAACAGAATTTCTTTTGAGTTCTATTTGGGTATAGGTACCTAAATCTTTGAAAATATTTATTTAAATGAATCTCTAGCTCTCTGAATTAATATTAAATCATGTTGCTCTTGTAAGTAGTTTAAAAAAATATTATGGCCTTAAAAAATGTTAACCAAGGTGCCAAATTTAAAATAGTGTATAACTGTGCTCTCTGTATATGATTATTACAATGTAAAATGATATGAATTATTCTGTTAATTTTAAATAACGCCATAAAATGCATTTTGTTATTTACCCACTTGTTTCTGAAGCAATTAAAATTAAATATTTTTGAAAGATGTTTTAGTTTGATTTGATGAAACTACCCTCGGCCCTCGTCTAGTGAAGTTGAGATTAATTTATCTGAGGCTGCACGGGCTGCGCAGAGCATAATGTGGCTGTAATAAAATAGGTAATAAAAATCTACCCCGACAAAAGACGATCGTCTTTTGTTTCCATTTCTATCGTCCTTTGTCATAGCTTTTTTGGTTGTCCTTTGCTGTTTGCTGGTAGAACTAAGCTACAAAAAAACTTAAACATACATATTGCAAATTGCAAATATTGCAAGACATTTCACACATCGCCATCTAGCCCCAAGCTAAGTAACTAGACTTGTGTTATGGGTGCTAGACAACGGATATACTACTTATATACTTTTCTTTTGTAAATATATACTTATAATACATAGAAACAACCAGACCACAGACAAATATCTAAGCATAAATACTTTAAAGATTAAAGGTAAACCCAGATTAAAGGTAAACCTAGGCAAAACTAAATACACACAATTCCGTAGCTATAGATCTCCACCGCTCAACTTAAAAATAACTAGTGATAATATTCATATAGAAGAACAATGTGATTCCAAATTTCTTGGTGTAATTATAGACACACACTTAACCTGGAAAGCCCACATTAGAGAAGTAAATGGCAAATTATCAAAATATTGTTACGCTCTGTCTATACTTACAAATGTTGCCTCAAAAAAAATTGCTCTAAATGCCTACTACGGTTATGTATATTCCCAGCTATGTTATGGCATCATTTTTTGGGGCAACTCAGTCGACGTTCAATCTACTTTCGTCTTGCAAAAGAAATGTATTCGCTCTATTTTTCATCTAAAAAATACTGAATCCTTACGCTTAATTTTCAAAAACCATAATTTACTTACTGTCACTAGTATATATATTCTTGAACTATGTGTATTCGTCAAAAATAACCTTAGCTACTTCTTCACAAACAAACCTAACCGTAGTCTTAGACCCAAATATAAATATAACATTAGTATGCCTCAGGCAAATAACACAATGTTTCATAAGAGTGCCTATTTTACAGCAATAAAAGTGTATAATGCCTTACCGATAGAATTTAAAATTCTAGAAAATATAAACTTGTTTAAGTGTCGCCTTAAAAAATGGCTTGTAGATAACACTTTCTATACTCTTAAAGAGTTTTATGAAAAAACAAATGTAATATACTAAGTTACAATATTATCTTAGCTAATATTGTCTTAGCTTTTTATTTGTATAGATGCTCAAACTTTAAATATTGTATGCCTGTAATGGGTAAGTGATTGTTACCTAACTATTATTTTTAATTATTTTAAGATCTCAATGTACATCACTTGGACAATAAACATTCTTGATTCTTGATTCTTGATTCTTGTCTGAGGCGGGAATCGAACCCGCGACCCTGTGTTTAACAGTCCGGCATGGTGACCATTGTGCCAACTGGGTCGTCGAAATGTCGAATATGTTTTTTACATAGTGGGGGGTAGGGGTATTAGGTTTTATTTTCGTTACGGAATTTCTTGATTCGGTCGCCGCGCTCAAAGGCCGCGATAAAAGCCAAAGAGGATATAATAATATTATAAGCTATGCAAAAAAAAGTGGTCTGAAGGTTGTCCTTTTTGTGTGATTTCTATCTATAGTCTGTGGCTGGCTATTTATTGTTCTCTGTGGTCTGTGGTGGCGGGCGGTCTTGAGTGTTGACAAAGTGTGTTTTTGTGTATTTTCTTATAAAAAAATGAGTGAAACAACAGCGACTAATTTATTTGAGTCGCAAACAATTAATGCTGATCACAAGGATCTTATTCACGATGTCGCGTACGACTTCTACGGCGAAAGAATGGCCACTTGCTCCAGTGATCAATACGTTAAAGTAAGATAACAAGTTTATTTGTATGTTTAACGATAAGTTATGTCCATAAACTGCCAAATAAACAAACACGTATTCGGGTTAACCTATTCTTCATTAATTTTGCAAATTAAATGATAATTAAGCTGTTTTTTTCACAAGTTTGTTGTGCTTGATTTTATAGGTTATGTACCTAGTTGACTTATATTTGACGACCTCTGTGGCGCGTCGGGCGAATACCCGACTGCGACGCAGAAGGTTGCGGGTTCGATTCCCGCCGGGAACAAGTATTTATGCTGACCATAAATTCTTGTTTATGGTTCTGGGTGTTTCCTATATGTATAATATGTATATATTTACAAAAAAAAAAAGTATATAAGTAGTTTATCCGTTATCTGGCACCCATAACACAAGCATTAAGTTGCTTAGCTTGGGGCTGGATGGCGATGTGTAATATGTCCTGAAAATATTTATTTATTTATTTATTTATTATCCAGGACCTGCGATTTCAGTCTTGCAAATCCCCTTGTGTATTCTATCGCCTCATATGTACACTCGAAGCGGGCTCAAAAGCTCGCGTCAAGCAGCTTTTGAGCCCGCCTTTTCACATATTTCATACATCAAAATGCTTCAATCAAGCAAGGGATGATTCTCATTACACTGTGCCGTATGGACCCGTAGCAGACCCGGAGCGGAGCCCGTCCGTGCTACACATTTATATTACGCCGGGTTATCAGCCGCCGAGGGGACGGGGCGGACGGATCCGTGAATCATGCACTGTGTAATATAAACTGCTTCATACAAAATGTACCTATGTAAAAGATAAAGATATTTATTTGCATAAAGTATGGTAAGTACAGATCTTAGGATTAAAAGACTAAGGTCTTTAGGTCTTTGGATTAACGTTTTAAATTCGTGCCCCACCGGGGCTACTTATACAGTCTAATGAGAATCATCCCTAATAACCATAGAGGCATAGGGCATCATATCTATTATCTATACTACTTGTACTTGTATACAGGCTGTTTTCCGCGATTAGACCCTTTTTAATTGGGTCCTTTTTGCGTGAAGATGGAGTAGGCTTGCCCAGCACCTACTACCCTCTCAGCTTAGTCGACCATGTCCAGAGGAGAGAACTTGTCAATACTTCTGGAGCCAACTAAGCCGCGGGTTTCATCACGATGTTTTCCTTCACCGTAAGAGCAATGTCAATTAGCGCACATAAATTTTAAAAAATACATTGGTGCACGGCCGGCCTGGATTCGAACCCACGACTTTCAGAATGAAACTCGAGGTATCTACCACGAAGCCAACACCGCTTTTTTATCTATACTAATCTATGGTAATATTATAAAGTGGAAACATTTTTGTTTTTATATTTGTAATGAATAGGCTCCGAAACTACTGGACTGATTATGATGAAACTTGGTATGTGGATACATTGATTCATTGGGGAGTATCGCCTAACTACAGTTGCAAACGACGTCACGCGGGTGAAACCGCGGGGTACAATAAAAAAACATGTCTTCAGTATGAACTTGTAACTCACAGATTTGGGATTCAGATGAGCGTGGTCAATGGAAAATGTCGGCAAGTTGGAAGGCACACCACGGTTCCGTCTGGAAGGTGACGTGGGCACATCCCGAGTTTGGGCAGGTTATAGCTACTTGCTCATTTGATCGCACCGCTGCCATATGGGAGGAAGTTGGTTAGTACTTCAATAATTTGCCCATATCTGTTTATCGTGTTGACTCAGGACCTTGATTTTTATACACCTAATAGGGACTATAGACCTCAGTATCTGGTATGAATTTCAACTTGCTAGGTCCACCCTTTCCTGAGAAAATCGGTGGTGACACACGGACAGACAGACAGGTGGACAAGAAAGTGATCTCATAAGGGTTCCTTTTTTACCTTTTGAAGTACGGAACCTTAAAAACAATAAATGTGAAAGGCATTATAGATTTGACCCCTTCATACACATTAATACTTAAAAATCTGGTAAATTCCAGGTGACACAACAGGTACAGGGACAGAGAAGGGCCTCCGGACTTGGCTAAAGAGGTCCAACCTCGTAGACTCTAGGACCTCGGTGACTGATGTCAAGTTTGGTCCTAAACATCTAGGTTTATTGTTAGTTACATGCTCTGCTGATGGAATTATCCGGTAAGATATTATTTTACAAGTGATAGGTCAGCGTTTGACTACTGTCCACACAGTATGTCTTCTTTCATACACCTCTAAAAGCCATTCTCTCATCATTAACATCCATCTCTCTCATGTCTTGTCTCACGCAGTCTTTTCTAAGATCGTTCTCTTCCTCTGCATCCCTCTTTGTGTCTCCTCTCTCCTATTCAAATGTTCATACAGAATTCCTTTTTATTTTTCAAGTAACTGGTGCTACTTTCAGGCTAATATACTCCTTATTTTATCTCTCCTCATGACTCAACATTCTCATCTCCACTGCATACAATTTTCTTTCACCCTCCTTCATGATCCAGCATTCAGATTCATACATACAATATGATGACCTGCCTGCTCACTGCCTGCTTTCGACTCATGTACAGTATGCGTCATATGTGCACTATCAGTGCGCTACAATTATCCTATCCTACTCCTACTAATATTATAAATGTGAAAGTTTGTGTGTATGTATGTTTGTTACTCCTTCATGCAAAAACTACTGGACCGATTGCGATGAAACTCGGTATCTAGATAGCTGGAGACCTGGATAAACATATAGACTACTTTTTATTACGATATTCCCACGGGATCGGGACTTACGCGGGTGAAACTGCGGGGCGCAGCTAATACTACATATAAACTAGTATTGGATTTACGAACTTTTTCAAATTGACGTTACACACAAACATAAATACTTGAATTATTAGTACTCAGTGAGATTGTTATTTTCAACATGTTAGCGACGTCTTTAGTTGACCGAGTGGTATAAGCCGCTACCCGCTACACCAACCAATGTGGGTTCGATCCACATCTTACGTAGTTACATGTATGGAGTATTGAAAATAGTGCTGCACAGGATTGTAAACGTTATGCTACTAGTGGACTTTTGAGCGCCGATTGTACACTACACAGTTTGACAATAAATTAATTCTATTCTACCTGAAATATTTTCTTCAGCCACAGTTATAAAATAATTTTGTTATTCTAACATTAAAATTGTAAAATATTTCAGAATATATGAAGCTCCAGATGTAATGAACTTAGCCCAATGGACTTTGCAACATGAAATACCCACGAAGGTGTCAATTAGTTGTTTATCATGGAACCCATCACTGTCCAGGTAATCATTCCACTCACCACCATAACACAAGCCTAGTTATTAAGGCGCCGTGCGCAATGTCCTGCAATATTTATTGATGGATAAAGAACCTGCCAGATTACTTGTAGGTACTTGTGTGTTGTATACCGCAACTAGAACTCTTTAGTTATCCATTTTGCGTGAGGATGGAGTAGGCTTGCCCGGCATCTATACTTCCCTCTCAGCTTAGTCAACCGTGGCCAGTTTAAATACGTCAATACGTCTGGAACCAACTAAGCCGCGGGTTTCATCTCGATGTTTTCCTTCACCGTATATGCAAGATCAATTAGCACACATCAAGTTTTCGTAAGAAAAATTAATTAGTGCACTGTTAGAATTTGAACGCACGACCTTCGGGATGAATGTCGAGCTATCTACCACTAAGCCAACATCGCTCCTTTTTAGTTTTAGTTGGGTTCTCTTTGCGTGACGATGGAGTAGGCTTACCTATAATGCCTCTGAAGCCAACTAAGCCGCGGGTTTCATCACGATATTTTCCTGTTTTAAATTAATCGTAAGAAAAGTATATTGGATCACGGCCGGTTGGCCGGGACTCGAGACCACTACCTTCGGAATGAAAGTCGAGGTATCATCTACCACTAGGCCGTATACCGTTCTCTACCTTTCAGAGTATCAAACCCTCCAATGCTGGCTGTAGGCAGCGATGAACCAAACACAACTAATGCAGCTTTAACCACACACACAGACAAAACTACGGCTTGTAACGGAAAAGTATTTATATACGAGTAAGTATTATATTTCTACTAGCTACGCCACGCGGTTTCACTCACGTAAGTCTACATTAATATAATAAAGCGGAAAGATTTTATTGATTTTTTTTGTTAACAAATAGGCTCCGAAACTACTTGACCGATTTTGTTGAAACTTGCTATGAGCATACATACATTTATTGACAGCATAGGCTACTTTTTATACCGATATTCCCACGGGATCGGGAGTTACGCGGGTGAAACCGCGGAGCGCTGCTATTCTGGGATAAAGGTAAATAGTAACCTTTATCCTTCTCTAAGTCCTAAAATTGGCTTTCTGTTTCTTGTTTCGTTTCTTATATTTTTTGTAAAGCTGTTGGTTTTCCAAATAAATAAATAAGTCCCCAAATATTTTTTAAAGGTTCTATTTGTTAAATGAACGAACCTAAATATAATTCTATAGGTACTTACTAATATTATAAAAAGGTAAAGTTTGTGAGGTTGTAGGAGGTAATCTTCAAAACCAGTGGAGCAATTTGGTTAAAATGCAGAAATAGTTTAGGTGCAGCCGAGTGGCAATTTTTTTTACCCGGAATTCCCTCAGAAGCAGGACTTACGGACTTAGACAGCGGGGCGCAGCTAGTTTATTATAAAAAAAGTGAATTAATAAATCTTTATACTTATGTATTACCAATATAAATTCTTAATTATATAATTATTTATAATAATTATAATAAAAATATTAATTCATAAAAATTATAATTAATTAATTCTTAATTATAAAAATGAATAGCTGAATGTGTTGCTAAGCGCAAATCTTGAGAACAGCTGAACCGATTTCGCTAATTATTTTATGTTGTGTTTGTTATTGTCCAGAAAAGGTTCTTATGAAAGAAAATATTAAGCTATATAGCTGCGCCCCGCGGTTTCACCCGCGTGACAATTGTCACGCGGGTGAAACCGCGGGGCGCAGCTACTTACAATACAATATATATATTTTTAAAGATAATTTAAAAACTAATTAAACATAAAATAAAATTAAAAAACACAAAAATAATAAATCTCGATTCTTTACGTTCCAGATACAGTGAACCATCACGTCGTTGGACGCGAACCGAATGTCTCTCATCAGTGTTGGAACCAGTGAACGACCTAGCGTTCGCACCCAACCTCGGTCGCTCCTTCCATCTCCTTGCAGTCGCTACCAAGGACGTACGGATCATTAAAATAGAACCATTACCGTTAGTTATTTATTGTTTAGTTTAGTTAATAATGATTAGCTTTCTATTGGTGAAACTATTTTTTTAATCGGTTCAGTAGTTTTAGAGGATAAGTGTACGATCTTAGAATGAAAGTTAAAGTGAAAGTTAAGTCAAGAAATGAAAGTTAAGTTAGCAATATTTCTTGCGGAGTCACTTACTAGAATAAGTGACTAATACACCGAAAATACTTCATGCGCCTCAATCGAGGCTAGTACAGGACTTTGTATTATGTAATAACACACACTACACATACACACACTCTACACACAAACACACACTCTACACACAAACACACACGCACTCTACACTCTACTGACAAACACACACACTACGCACAAACCAAACTCTACTCTCTACACACACACTCTACACACACACATACACATACACACACACACACACATTACATAGTCAAAACTGCATACAAAACTTATACACACACATAGCCCTACAATACCTACAGAACCCTACATTGCGCAAGGCCGGACACGCACTTGGCCGGTTTTAACTAGTTGTCGGATCTGCTCTGGTACAAAGAAAATTCAATGAATTTTATAATCTAATAAAATTCTCGTGTCACAATGTTAGTTACCATACTCCTCCGAAACGGCTTGACCGATTTTTATGATATTTTATATGCATATTAAGTAGGTCTGAGAATCGGCTATCTATTTTATTTTTGTTCCTTTTTTTTAACTCGCTGATCGTTTACGATCGTGCGGGTTAAGCGACGCCTGGCGCGGTCATTACTTCGATGGGTGGCCAATTAGTAGTGTGGCAAAAGGGTGTTTCCGTGAGCCCCTACGTGCTTAAGCCGTTGGTCCCGGTTGCTACCTCTAGTAGCAGTCGTTAGGTCAAGTTAGAGGCCTTAGGGCGATCTGAAAACTCTAACAATAGGTGAGCCACACCACTATACGAGAAGAAGAAGGTCAGCAAGTGATTATGTATAATTGTTTATAGAGAATCGTCATCGGGCAGCAGTGGCAGCGTGCGATACAAGTGTGAAACGGTGGCCGCGTTCGAGGAGCATTGTGCTTGCGTGTGGCGCGTCGCTTGGAACATTACCGGGACTTTACTAGCGTCATCTGGTGACGATTGTACCGTCCGCTTGTGGAACAGTCAGTATACCTTTGAATTATTGCAAGATATTGCAGGACACTCCACACATCGCCATCTAGCCCCAAGCTAAGTAACTACTTGTGTTATGGATGCTAGACAACGGATATACTACTCATATACTTTTCTTTTGTAAATATCACTACATAGTATAAAACAAAGTCGCTTTCTCTGTCCTTATGTCCCTATATCCCTTTGTATGCTTTAATCTTTAAAACTACGCAACGGATTTTGATGCGGTTTTTTTAATAGATAGAGTGATTCAAGAGGAAGGTTTATACATGCATAGCCGTGCGAAGCCGGAGCGGGTCGCTAGTATATTTATAATACATAGAAACAACCAGACCACAAACAAATATCTAAGCATAAATACATGTCTGAGGCGGGAATCGAACCCGCAACCCTGTGTTTGGCAGTCCGGCATGGTGACCATTGTGCCAACTAGGTCGTCAAAATATAGACCAAGATCCCGCTGATCATCATACCTTCGTGATTTTATAAAAGCTGAGCATGAAGAATGTTACTAGGTATGCCAAATCGTTTGAAAGTTTGTTACAGTAAAGCTTATTTATACAAATACACTAGTTTTTGTTCTAGTCAAAAATACCTATTAGTTTTAATTTTACAGGCGATTAAACTTACGATAAATTTCGAGTCTCGCTTATAGTCAGGTGACCGCGTGTGACGTCATTTTACATCGATCCGCATAGTTTATTTCTATAAATCGGAAACTAATTAACTTATCGAAGTAATTCTTTCACTTGTATTTTTATCTTTGACAAAGAATATGCAGAGCTAATATTTAAGATTAGTTTACATTCTTCATTACTCAGCGCATGCCTCCTACACAGTTATGGAAGATGTGCAATTATGAAGTTCAGACCGTAGTGGCTTGGAGAGAGGAAGGGTTGGTGGTCAGGGTAGTAATATTTGAGTATTAAAACTGGGATGTAGTAGTCGCTTAAATCTTTTTCTTTTCTGTGCCAAATAAAAAAATCCTAATGAACCGACTTAATAGCTCAGTCGACGTTAGACTCAAACAACGCCTAAATCATAAATATGAAATTACAGGAAAACCTGACAGATTTTGTTACATGGCATTTGTTGTTTGGTATTGGTATCTTGAGAGGTAGCCGCGCAACTTAAAAAAAACTACGCGTACTAAGGTATACAATACATACATGCATTTTCGAATGCGAAAAATGTATGAAAATCCAACTGTCGTAGATCTTTCCTGACGTGTACAATGTTGTGTGTCTTCAAATGACGAGTAGGGTCGTAGCATAATAACCAACTCGGAAACGGATAGTCACCGTATTGGCGCGTCGTCAACCTAACGTAAGCACGATGCCAACCGATCGGCAGCTCCGAATCAACTCGGCTACGGCAAGGCGGGGTGCCGCCGCGCGGTTGGTCAGTATCCGAACGTGAAGTATAGACGAAGAAACGCAAGCTTGGGTACGGAGAGTCGTAAGATAGCTTACGGTGAGACGTAAGCGCGGAGACGGCAAGTCGAGCACGCACCGTACCGCGGTTCGTGAGCTTGTCCCGAGGCGAGGCAATTACGTTACGATTTCGATTAGTGTTCGTTGCATTGCAGTAGGGAGTTTCATACAAAGAATACTGAACGACGAATCTATATGTTTACATTCCGTTAACGAGTTGATATGTCTGCTACGACCTTGAACAGGTATCTTCTAGGAGCGGCATCTTCTTAGACTACTTCGACACCTACCATCAGGCAGGTGTAATAGTGATCAAAGGATGACCTATCCGATATGTTTAACCGATATTTAATGTATATTCCAGTGCAATATATGAACCAGTGGAAGATGGTGGGAGTGTTCAAGAACGAGCCGACCGGAGGCGGCGCGGCGCCCGTTGTCCGCGCCGCCGCGCACTACGTCCGGCTTGCGGCTATGGCCAACCCGGCACACATGCCCTTCCATTGATATATGTACTACACACAACTATAATGGTAAGAACCTATACATTTTGTTCTCTCTGGTAAAAGAAGGAAACTTTTTAGGATCACTTTCTTGTCTGTCTGTCAGTGTATCTCCGATTTACGACGAAGTGCGTAAACACCTATATGAACTAATGACAGTCGCCAGCCATTACGCACAGTCGACACAGTGCGTAACGCACAAATATTTTTGTTGCATAAAGCCTTTATATGCCCCTATGTCTTGTTTTTTTTTCATTTTCTAATTATCAATATACTTATAGAAATTAAGATTAAATTTTTTTTTAAAAACAATACATAGGGGCATGATCATGGCAGTTATAAGTTTTATGCAACAAAAATATTTGCTAAAGTGTCATTATCCATGGAGGAAACAGTCGACTACGTTTGTATGGAGAGCGTCGGTACCCTTTTCTAAAGTAGCTCAAAATACCGTCAAAGTCAGCTTCTTTTAAAAAAAAAAATATTAACTAGAAGTGGCCTTCTGTGTAACTCATTTTCAAAAGTCTGTAGGTTTCATTAGAGCAGTGTTGGCCCACCTCGGCTTCCATTCAGAGGGTTGTCAGATTGAATCCCGGCCAGTCGTGCACCGATGAACTTGTTACCTACAGGGTTTTTTGTTATAAACTGTATTTGTAAGGAGAAATATTAAACAATTATTATAACAATAAAAGTTTTATTAACAATCAGATTTGAAACTTATTCAAAACTCTCTTCAGTCAGAAAATATACAAATGTAGGTACAGTTACCGGCACAGATCTTGAAATCCTTTGTTCCCATTATACCAGATTCCCAAAATACCAGATCACCGAAACACCAGATTCCTATTATACCAGAAAATGTACTGTTACGATCATAAATACATGGCAATCTGGTATTTTAGGAATCTGGTAAGTAAGTATAATGAAACCCTTTTTACGTCGTTTGCTGAATAACAATCGTCGACTCGAGTGGATGATTAGATTATTATCTGCTTTCAATATAAGGAAAAAAAGGATGTTAGGTATTAATTTCCTAGTTGCACATCACAAAACAGGTAAACTTACTCTTTGTTTTAACAAAAATACCTGCAAAAGCCACGCTTGGTTGGTTGCAATTTTGGTTTTGTTTATTACTGTACTTTTGGTATTAAGACAATCTGGTATAATAGGAATCAGCTATTTCGATGATCTGGTTTTTTGGGAATCTGGTATAATGTGAACAAAGGCTTGAAATATTATAGACCAAGATCCCACCTACCATCGAACTTTCGTGATTTTATAAAAGCTGTGGAATTATGAAAACTGTCTGGCTATTAGCAACATTATCGATTGGTACAAACATATAGGCGATTTCTTCAGAATCAACAGGTTCGATTATTGGCTTTGCTACTTGAAAACTCTGCAAGTCACTATGGTCTGAACTTCATAATTACACATCGTTTCATAACTGTGTTGGGGGCATGCGCTGAGTGATTTCTTAGCTTTTATAAAATCACGAAGGTTCGGTGGTAGCGAGATCTTGGTCTATTACAGAGAGATTGAAATTACAATTATTTATCTCCTGAAAACACTGATTTCTAATTGGTCAATGAACAACCAGCAAAGTCAAGTCGACACTATAAGGGTGAGCGCACACCTAGCCGCACCGCACGCGCCGCAGTCGCCGCAGCGAAGGAAATCCCCAAGGCGGATGCTGATGACGTCACCAGCCGGAGTCGCGCGCATACAAACGGAGACCGCGGTGCGTGCGGTGCGGCTAGGTGTGCGCTCACCATAACAGATGTAGCTAATATAACCTCTATGTTAGATGGTTAATTAGATTAGCTACACGACGTTACATTCGTTACATTTTATTTAAAATGACCGAATTATATAAAAGAATCATCAAAATCGGTTCAAAGACAAAGTCACAGCCGATAGCCGTAAAGATCTCTTTTTTTAAATTAAAAAGAGATTTTTTTTCAAAATCTATGCCGATCTGTACGTCACTATAAATTTGTCCCTAAAATCAACAAATAATAACTACTAATAAAAATAAAAATAGATTATTTTTAAAGTTTGTAAGTAAGTATAGTAAATCTAACAACATGTATAATATAAATATCAAAAACTTATTTAATTGGCGCAGTCCTTCGTAACCGTTGGAGGGGCGTTAGTTCCTTAGTGTTGCTTCGAGTTGAGTACCATTTCACCTATAAATATAATAAAAAAATATATAAATAGCGTAGCATCTTGGTGTAAAACGGATAGACCGCGTACGCCGCGCCGCTCTCAAACATATCCAATGTTGGTACCGAGACCGCGAATTTAAAATGAGACTGGGCGGGGCACGTGATCCAAATGTATTCTGAAGGCCAATTCTCGTAAATAGCATTGTACAAATTACATTTACATATTCTCCTTCTTGTATTAGTGGTGTGGCTCACCTATTGTTAGAGTTTTCAGATCGCCCTAAGGCAGCTCTAACTTGATCTAACGACTGCTACTAGAGGTAGCAACCGGGACCAACGGCTTAACGTACCTTCCGAAGCACGGAGGGGCTCACGAAAACACATTTTGGCCACACTACTAATTGGCCACCCATCGAAGTAATGACCGAGCCAGGCGTCGCTTAACTTGGACGACCGTAAACGATTAGCGAGCGTCGCTTAGCTGTGAGCCTCCTCAAACATTTACATATTATTCCGATTGCATTTCGTTTACAAATAATACCCTCAAAGTAGCTCAAAATACCATTAAGAGGAAAGGGTACCGGGTGCTCTCTCCATACAAATTTAGTCGACTGTTTCCTCCCTGGATAATAATAATAATAATAATCATTTATTTCAGGCAGATCACCCATATCAGAAATACAATACAATACAAATATAAAATACTTAAAATAAAAAATAAAAATTAAATAATTAAAATTAAAATACAGATACATATCTAATTTAATAAAGTTGTCAAATAAAAATACATATACCTACACTATAAATTGACATACAATAATATTTTAATATTGTGTCTGCCTATTTTCGGTTGGCGTCCCGCTGCACAGCGAGCCAGTGAGCAAAAATAGGGCTGGTCATGTCGTTATAAATGGCTTTCAGGATAGCGTTCTTGGTATCACGTAGTCTAGACCAGAAAGAGGTGACCCGGAGTCTGATGACTGCGAAGAAGTCAGGGAGTCTTGCTTCCGCGAACATGCCTGACGCGCTGCAGAATCTAGGCTTTTTCATGAGAATACGGTATGCGTCATTATACTGTATTCTCATGGTGCTGTAAGCTTTCCGCGTGTATTTGAACCACAGGTGGCAAGTATACAGGTTTTGACAATAAGCACTATAAAGTGTCTTTTTAACCTCCTCGTCACACCTGTAGAATCTTCGCGCAAGCATGTTCGCTCGCGCTCGATGTCGTCATCGTCACTTAGGTTCTGTGTAAAAATGTGGCCAAGGTACCTGAAGCTCTCGACGAGCCGAATATAATGACACTAAAGCAAATATTTTTGTTGCTTAAAGCTTATGCCATGACCATGCCCCTATGTTTTCTTTCTTTTTGTTTATTAAATCTTAATTTCTATGAAAATTAGAAAATGAAAAAAACCAAGACATAAGGGCATAGTCATGGCAGTTATAGGTTTTATGCAACAAAAATATTTGCTCTAGTGTCATTATCTAAGGAGAAAACAGTCGACTACGTTTGTATGGAGAGAGCGCCGGTACCCTTTCACCTAAAAGTCAGCTTTTGGTATTCTCAAGAATATTTTTTGTAATCGGAATGATATTGCAATGTAATTTAAACAATGTTATTTACGAGAATTGGCCTTCTTCTTGACTAAGACATGGCTAAGACCGATGATCTGGATGCATTCGATGAAGACTGGCCAAACTGGCTAAGCTGAGAGGGTGGTATAGGTTCAGGGGCCTAAGTCTGCTAACACAATTGTGTTTCAATAGAGCGTCGATATAATCGTAATATCAATTTACTGTCAAAAATATGACATCACATGTCAAATTGGTATTCTCATAATGTTAACTATATCGAAACACCACTGACGCACCACTGACTCACTTTGGTATTCTGCTCTAGAATCGTGGCTCAATGGAATCTCGATAGTTGTCAAAACGGTATATCGCTTAGCAACATATACCATGTTGCTAGGTAACGCAAGGTATCTTTTACCATTCCATTCATCCTCCATAGTGATTCTATTGCGATGTTATTAAAACTTTAGCAGAATACCAAATAAAGTCACAATCTCGATATAATATCAATAGAGTCTCGATATAATGACAATGGAAGGCCCCTGGACAAACCTACTCCATCGAATACATGGATTAAAGTCGCTAGTATTTAATCATCTAGATAACATGTAAATTGACAATATTATTAGTAAAAATAATGAGTAACAAAGTTTAATACCGGCATAGCTGCTCTCTCACTCTTGCACTGACTGTTTGTTGAGGAATGTGGGCTTACAATGTTTCTGAAAAAAAAAACACGATAAAATTAACTTTCCATTAAGAGCTTACGGTGAAGGAAAAGAACCCGCAGTAGTTGTCTCCAGACGTATTGCCTAGTTCTTTCCTCTGGACATGGTCGACTAAGCTGAGAGTATAGGTACTGGGAAAGTCTACTCCATCCTCACACAAAAAGGACTGTTTCTAGTTAGTTGCGGATAACCTCCCGTTTACAAGTACAAGTGCGCCATCTATACTAATATTATAAAGAGAAAATATTTGTTTGTTTGTAACGGATAGGCTCCGAAATTACTGAACCGATTTCGATTAAACTTGGTATGAGGATACATTGATTAATTAGAAGTAGCATAGGCTACTTTTCATCTCGATATTCCCAACGGAATCGGGAGTTATGCGGGTGAAACGGCAGAGCGCTGCGAGTCGCCGAAAAGAACATATCTGTAAAACGGATGTGTTAATGAGCCCTAAGCAGTTCTTCTATGGCCAACCGGTTGGTCAGTCGGAAGTACTGCACTAAGGCAAGGAAACGTGTGTCATACCCAAGCGATGCTCGTTTCATAGATGTTGCGTGAGACTGGAGTAAGATACGCGGCGGTGGAGTTACTGGGACACCACTCGAACGCCAACTGTCAAACAAACAGAGCGATAACTAATCTAAGTAACATTATCGATTGGCGTCAGATAACTCTCCAACCCACTATGGTCTGAACTTCATAATTGCTCATCGTTCATAACTGTGTTATGGGCATTGCGCTGAGTAATTCTCAGCTTTTATAAAAACACAGGTCTGGCGTCCATTAATCACGTGATTTTTTTGGCATTTTTAACCCCCCCTTCCCTTTGGTTGATACATGGTGAGGTTTAAAACTACCCCCACCCCCCTATATCACGTGTATTTTTTTTAATACTTAGGTATAAAATACAGGTCATCTAATTTTATTATATAAAATTATGATACTTCGTGATTTTTTTATGGACCCCTCCCCCCCTTTCGAGCCTCACGTGATTAATGGACAGCCCCTTAGTTACTGACCTAGGTAGGCCATCACCAGCTCGCCTATAGAAGTCGGGCCGTCGTTCCTCAGTGGCCGGCCTCGAGACGGGACGCGGCCGCGACGGGGGATCGCGGGCGTGCTCCGCAATGCTCGGCAACCGCGCGCAGTCGCCCGCAGCCACGCCCGCACCCGCACCCGCGCCCGCGTGCAGCACGGTCCGCACGGGGCTCGGCGCGGGCGGGGACGGTACGGGCGGGGGGCCGGCGGATACTGTTGTACTCGATCTACTAGAATAAAACATTACCGTTGTTCGTTTAGTAATATTATTATCTCTTAAGAACCGAGCTACGTGGAACACACTCCTACTCGAAATTACTTAAAGATAAACACTTTTAAACATTACTTAATATGATTGTGTACTTTCATCCGTAATTATAAGTAATTACTAGCTTTTACCCGCGATATCGTCTGCGTAGATGTTGAATTTTCTAAAATCTATCTAAATTAATATACTTACTTAATTATATCAGTCAGTCAAGCAGGACTTTCTATTTATGTAGTGGGATGCCCAAATTTTTTTATGAGTTAATCGTTACGGATATACATCCTGGGGATGACGATGGGGGTTACATATCAAAATAACTAAGTTCAATATAACTATGTTCGAAATAACTACGGTCATAATGCCTACTGTTCAAAATACCTAATGGTTGTTTCACATATTTTTGAAATAACTAATGAACGAAATACCTAATGGACGAAATACCTACGGTTAATTTACCTACGTTCATTATAACTATGTTCGAAATAACTACGGTCATAATACCTACTGTTTAAAATACCTAATGGTTGTTTGGCATATTTTCGAAATACCTAATGGACGAAACACCTACGGTTAATTTAACCACAATTAATTCAACTACGGGTTTTCACCTGCGGTTAAAAAAAATCAATTTTATAAAATACACCTACGGTTAATTTAACTACAATTAATTCAACTACGGTTTTTCACCTGCGGTTTAAAAAAATCAATTTTATAAAATCCCTAACCAAGTAAAATGGGTAGAATTCGCTTCTAGCACTCGCCGGCCGCTGCCGCGGCACCGCTCGCTTCGCTCGCTCGGCTCGTGCGTTGTGGTCGCAGTTCTAACATAAACCTAACCTATCCATGTCGGTTCTGGGTAGGGGGTGTTCCGGATGGGTCTTTATATGCTTCCCTAATCAAGTCAAATAGGTAAAATTCGTCTCTAGTTGCGTGATAAACGCAGCATATAAAGACCCACCCGGAAAACTCCCTACCCAGAACCGACATGGATAGGTTAGGTTTATGTTAGAACTGCGACCACAACGCACGAGCCGAGCGAGCGAAGCGAGCGGTGCCGCGGTAGCGGCCGGCGAGTGCTAGAAGCGAATTCTACCCATTTTACTTGGTTAGGGATTTTATAAAATTGATTTTTTTAAACCGCAGGTGAAAAACCGTAGTTGAATTAATTGTAGTTAAATTAACCGTAGGTGTTTCGTCCATTAGGTATTTCGACCATTAGGTATTTTAAACTGTAGGTATTATGACCGTTAGTTATTTCGAACATAGTTATATTGAACTTAGTTATTATAATGTGTAGCCCAATCGACCGTTAGGTATTATGAACTTATGTGAATCGACCGTAGTTATTTCGAACATAGTTATATTGAACTTAGTTATTATGATACGTAACCACGATGGGCTATGTCGAAGTCAAACCGAATAAAACTCTCCGGTAGTCGTCCTCGGTGCCGATTGGAAACCCGGGGATCTTATTTAAACTCTTTGGCATCGCGTTCCTCCCAGGGAGATCTTCCTCCAGTTTCCTCAAAGAATCAGTTCCAGCTCCGCTTCCTCGAACGACCTGGGCCTCCAGGACCCCTTTTTCGCGGGGTAGGCGCTACCGTAGTCATATTCTACTAGAATATTCTACCCGTGTTACAATAGGATACCTGATATTTAAAGAAATAGTTCTCCTCATCGATTTCGACGATGACGACCCAGCTATTCATTTGATAAGTATGCGTTTCTATTATGAGCTCTAGAATGTGGCTCGCAAGACCGAACTTGCTTTTCAATACTCTACCACAGATGACACAATAGGGTTGGCCATGGGAATTGAAGGAGGTTTCTCTTTTCGTACTTGACGTTTCACGTCAAGCGTTTCCGGCTTTCCTCATACCTGGTATAGGTGGGTGGCGACGTCGGCCTCTGCCCGTTGATCACCGAGCTGCCAGCCCACAGCGCGTCACCCGGCATGGCGTGCAGCTGCGCCTGGTGTGCCTTCACGTTGAACATACCGCCCGTAGCGCCGTACGGGTCCGCCTTTATCTGTGACACCACTTCCATCACACTCTGACCTGACAGCTCCGATATTTGTCTGTAGATCTGGAATACAAAGTTTTATATAACTTCTAGCCCAGAAAAATATACAGAAGCCCAATTATCGTAAATAACATTCAAATTATATATTGCAATATCGATTGCGTTTTATAACCTTCACTGGAAGGCACACTCGCAACGTCACTAATCCTCACAACTTTTAATGATTGAAACCAGGAGAAAAAAATGTTACACAATTTTAACTAATCTGTATTTGGGATTTTTTTGCAATGATTCTTGCAAGGGAATGGTATCAGTTGTCTGCATCTGTCTTTCCTAACGTGTACAATTTGGGTGTCTTCGAGTCGCGAGTGAATAGGTATCTTCTAGGGGCGCGAGCTACATCTTATATAGACCGCATCGTCACCTACCATCAGGCAGGTGTGATAGTGATCAGGCGATGTATTTTTAAAATTACCTCGATTTTCACTTTTTTTGTGTATTTATTAGAGTACTAGCGACCCGCCCCGGCTTCGCACGGCTATATTATGCATGTTTTATACATATAAACCTTCCTCTTGAATCACTCTATCCATTAAAAAAAACCGCATCAAAATCCGTTGCGTAGTTTTAAAGATCTAAGCATACAAAGGGAAATAGGGAGACGGCGAAAAGTGACTTTATTTTATACAATGTAGTGATTCAAACCTCTCTAGTCATCTTAGGATCAAGATTGTCCAGAGGATGTGTCTTCATGCGCATGCCTGGTTTCCTAATCCATCGATGACGAGCGGCCTCCTCAATTTTCAACCGGTTCTCAACATTCGGCTCTAATAGTTGTTGAATAAACGCTCTGCATTCTGGAAGAAAAATCATGAAAAATTGCAAATTAAATAAATATACAGGGTTATTGGAAATTATACTAGCAAGCCGTTGAGTGCTACTTCTGTGCACTTATACAAACAACATTCTACCACTTTTGGAAATTCGAACATTTTTTAGAAAATTTTGAGGTTTTGTTTACCTGAAAATCAGCTGTTCCTTACACGGAGAGGTCATTCACCTTTAAATTTTACTTTGTTTTTAAGTTTTATCTACTGTTCTTAGTCTGGATGACCTTTGTTTTAAAAAATCAGCTGTTTTTCGAATTTACATAACCTCAAAATTTTCATTTTTTTTTCCAATTTTCAAAAGTTGTAGAACAATAGTTGTTCGTTATGGTGCACAGAAGTAGCCCTCAACGGCTTGCTAGTATAATTTCCAATAACCCTGTATAAAATATTTGCGTCCCACGTTTTTTACCCGTGTAATAATTTTCTGCGCAACTTTCTTAATTATTTCTTTCTGACAATAACAAACACAACATAAAAAGAATTACCGAAATCGATCCAGCCGTTTACCGATAAAGGAATATAGGGATTCATTTTTATAAAATAGATAGAAATATATAAATTTACATGCTTTAAATTATTAAAAACCACGTTAAACTTCGGATGTTTTAATTTTTTTTTTTTTAAATATAATGTTTTTTGTTGCAGGTACAAAAACTAAAGTATGGAAATGGAGGAGCTGTCAAGAGTGAAGATCAAAGAGATGATTTCAATTATTTAGGTTTGTTGTAATAATTATCCAATAATTAAGGTGTTTTTTTTTACGATAATTAAAATTATTTTTCTAATATCAAGGAATTCGTCATTTAAAAATGTCAGTCTTTACACAAAAAAATACAGTCCCGAATATAATGCCAAATAAATATTGCAGGACATTTCACACATCGCCATCTAGCCCCAAGCTAAGTAACTACACTTGTGTTATGGGTGCTAGACAATGGGTATACTACTTATATACATTTGTTTTGTAAATACATAGATACAACATGACCACAGAAAAATATCTAAGCATAAATACTTGTCTGAGGCGGGAATCGAACCCACCCTGCGAATAGAACAAGTGATTTATCGAGTTGCGGCACGAGTTTAACACGATTTTGAAGTAAAGCTTTAAAGTTTGTTGCTCGCATATGTTGTTATAGGTTAAAATATTAAGACACAATAGTCACATAAAATGAAAAACAAACAAAAAAGTAAATAATAAAGTATTCTAAATGCGGATTCTGTTATGGGGCCTCTCCACGATCGGCCATGGTGGACAAGCACAGGCCATCACAAACGTGTAGAGGGCCTATTCGCCCATGGTCGGCGAGAGATCGAGTATGATCGCCGTTGTGTCGGTTTTTCGGACAAACGTTCGGCCATGATTGTAGATGTGTCCACATGTACGCCGATCACTCAGTTCGCATTTGTTTACGGTACGCCACTGTAACTGTTTTCACGTCCATGTCTGACAGACGATAATTAACAAATGTGGAATGCCCGATCGTGTGGACAGGCTGCGCATTGCTGCGCAATGTATGGTGGCAATCATACCACCTTCTGTAGTTGTCCATCATGGCCGATCATGGAGAGGCGGCATTTATGGTGAGCGCACACCTATACCCGCACCGCACGCGCCGCAGTCTCCGTTTGTATGCGCGCGGCTCCGGCTGGTCACGTCATCAGCATCCGCCCCCATCCTTCGCTGCGGTGCGGCTAGGTGTGCGCTCTCCCTAGGTTGTAGTGATATCTATGGGGCGGTCGCTTGTGTGGGGGGGTTACCTGGCGAGACAGCTTGTAAAGCGAGCCGATGTTTCCGTCCGAAGCCGCGTGCAATAGCCGCACGCAGCTGCGGACGAGAGCGCGGCTCGCCCGTGCCCGCTGCCGCTGCCGTGCCCGCTCCCGCTGTCGCTGCCGCTCCGCTACCCGTACCGCCGAACGGTAGCGAACCGGTCACCATACCGTATACTATCACACCTCTGGAAAATTGAGGTTTACTTTAAGAAATTATTACTAAACAAAAAATAATGAGTAAATTAGCAAAAAATTCAGTTAATAACATGAAACATCAATAAAATAAACCATCCCTGATCGTACCTACATCACTACGTAGGATAAAACAAAGTCGCATTTCGCTGTCTGTCTGTCCCTATGTATGCTTAGATCTTGAAGTCGCGGGCAACAGCAATTTTTGGTATAACTTAAAGAGCAAAATTCCTTGCGGTTTCTAAGCTTATCCAAACTTAAGTCGAAAAAAAAACGACAAACAGCTGGTATTATTTTCTATGGAATTTTTCTTAAGAAACATTTATGAGCGCCCGATTGATCATTGCTCGGTGGAGGAAATCATCGTGCCCGTGAAACCCGTGGCAGTGTCTCCAGAACTATTGACAAGTTTTTTCCTCTGGATATGGTCGATTAAACTGAGAGTGTAGTATAAGGTGCTGGGAAAATCTACTCCATCATCAAGCAGAAAGGACCGAACTAAAGAGCCCTAGCCCGTATACGTCGGAGTCAAAATTGCAGACTCATCGTAGAGGTCTAAAATTACTATTATTGGAATGTTTTTATTCTAATAATATTTATCTATTAAATTAATTAGTTGAAAGACTTTAAACTTGAACTCGAGAAAGACCATCTAATCTTGCTTGAGTTAAAAACATTCTAATAAAAGCAGTTTTAAACATCCACGGTGGGTCTGCAATTCTGACTCCGACCGTACGTAAAAGCCCTAAGACACTTACATGCTCCACAAGTCGACCTCCGGCCCATATCTCCGTCCATCAATGAATAGTTCCGGAGCTGCGTACTCCAGTGAGCCGCATGGAGTCCGCAGTCCGCCGCCCACTACCCATAAGTTTGATAGACCGAAATCTTGAAACAAACAAAGTGAGCGATGAGTAAGTGAATGCGTAAGTAATGGAGTGAGTAAGGCCTACATGTTCACGAACGCGTAGCTACATAAACACGTATTCGTCACTATACGCTGTTCACAGCTTACTATAAAACTCTGTTGACGAAGTGGCAACGTCACGCTCGCGTCGCTGCATGCAGCTTTCATGACACCTGCCATGTAAACCATGTCATACGCTAGGGCATCGAGTGAAAGCACGTCTATTTTTGTTAAAATGGCGGGACCGGCCGACGGCATTGTCGCAAATGATTTAAAAACTACGCTTGAAATACGCCTCGTGGAGAGTTCAGTACGCTGGGCTACTCAAGCTGTTTGGTTTTTGTATTTTGATGCGTCTGAAGCTACGCGTCTGTGGACAGTAGCACTTAGTGAATGAATGAGTGAGTGTGTGAAGGAGTGAATGTGTGAAGGAGTGAATGTGTGAAGGAGTGAGTGTGTGAAGGAGTGCGTGTGTGAAGGAGTGAGTGTGTGAGGGAGTAAATGTTTTGTACAACATGTTTACATGTCTAAATAAAAACTTACCGACTATTTTGATAAACTGCTTGGTAACATCTAACATTATGTTTTCCATTTTCAAATCACTGAAATGTAATAAAAAAGAATTACTTAATATACATACATACACCTAGAACAGAAACATTACTTGTACATAAATACCTTGTTTGCGGCGATATAGTGAGTATGTGTTACATACCGATGCACAACACCCCTGGCATGCATATGCCTGGTGGCGGAGACGAGCTGAGCGGCGAGCGAGCGCGCGCGTGCCTCGCCCAGCCCGCGCACGGCTCCACGTGCTCCGCCCAGCACGAGCGCGCATAGGTCGCCGCCGCCGGCAGCCTCCATCACTACGTATAGCCGGGGACCGTGCTAAACGACACACAAATACATAGATTAGAGCCTAGACACTCCATATTATGGGTATTTTGACCTACTTGCTCGCTTAATTCGAAAAAAAATTCAACTTTTCATAAAAATACTGAGTTAGAAATGGAAATGATACATACATTTCCAACTACTAAATTTTTTATTAGGTTTTGAAGCTATTGCTTTGATCTGTGCGTTAATTCATCAGTCAGTCAGGACTTTGATTTTAGATTGATAAGTTAGCGTTTGACCAAGTCATTGTCTCATCTGATGGCAATTGATGATGGTCTAAGATATACCACGTGCGTTTAGAAGATATTTCTATACGGTGTCGGCGTTTTATTTCTTATTATAAACTATACACTCGTGACTAAGACCCCCCAATTTATTATACACATCAGGAAAAACAGACTCAGGCAACCGTTTCCACTCCATCGCACTAGGGACCATGAAACATGGAACATCACATTTTTTTTGGAAAATAACACAAATATCCCGTTTCCGAGACGATAAAGAGGTTTAGTGTAAAGACATTATTTATTCACCAGACTGCCCTCTATCGATTTAAGCATGGATCTCAAAATGCACCGCGCAAATTAAACAATATGCCAAGCTCCCATAATACACGCCAGGACCCCTTTGTACGTTTGACGAATCAGATAAGTAGTTATTTTAGTAGTTGTCTCAGATAAAGTAAAATAAGTAAATAAATAAGCTTGCGACATACCATCATAGTTTCGAAGAGTGCTGCGATGCAAGGGTGCCGCAGCCTCGCCATCACCTTCGGCTCTCGGTGGAGGTTGCGTCTGGCATACTCCTCCTTTATGTACGTCAAGTCGATTACCTTGATTGCCACCTTCAGAAAAAAACTTTACTACTTAGCATCGCAGATTATGGATATTATCTACCCCTAGAGAGCTCGCAACGATATTATGAAACAAAGCATCACCTTAATAATACAATATTGCAGGATAATCCACATAGCGCCATCTAGCCCCAAGTTAAGCAACTAGAATTGTGATATGGATAGAATACATATTATATTACTTACCGACACCTTATAACAGGTACATCTAATCTAGCTACTATAATCCATGCTATTCAGGATGGATTAGATGTGACGACCACAGAGCAATATCAATGTTTGCAGTATGAATTCTGCTTTTCAGGCTTACATTTCAGGCTTACGTTTTGATAGTATCTTCGAAAAAATAATTTATTTATTTTCGAAAATATTGAAATATGCAGCCCCAACTTGCAAATACGCTTATCAGAACCATAATTAAAAATAATAATGTTACATTTCATCGGTAAGTGTTTTGTTTTTTGAGAAAATTGATGTTGTAGAAACTGCTTACGATCGACCTGATGGACGATGAGTAACATGTGCCTCTATGACTAACCAGTAGGAATATATACTCTAAGTTAGCACCTAATTAGGGAAACTTTCGGCTGTAATAGCGTCAATCATTTATAATAATATCATGGTTTTTGACGTGCTCTTTTCATTTCAAGAAACTTTTTGAATAAGAACACAAAGTTGTTGAATTAGTTACAGGGGACAGCTTTTGAAATAAAATTTTCACAATTTTGAGTTTTTATAAATGACATTAAATAAGGAGTTTTACAAAGCTATACAATGTGTAAAGAAAGCCCCTGTAATCCCTCTTAAGTACATTTATTTTAAGTCTTTTAAGTTTGGGAAAATTAATTTACACGAGAGTTTTGGGAATTTTTAAAATATGACAAAACCAAAATTTACGAATCTTTTTCGAAACAAAATTTACGAAACTTTAAGAATCCTCTGCCAATAAAGATGTTACAAATTTTTGAAATTTCCTTATTTTTAGTAAAAAATAATTCGTTAATGTAATTTATGTGCACTAATTAACATTGCTCTTATGGTGAAGGAAAACATCGTGATGAAACCCGCGGCTTAGTTATCATCTGACGTTTTGACGAGTTCTTTGCTCTGACGACAACCCGGACGGTCGGTATATGTGCTTGTCCCAGACACTACAGCCCTGAATAGCATGGATGAAAGATGCTGGCGCTGTATAAATTTAAATTAAATGTAAAGTACATTAGTAGGTATGTTATAATGTTCCATATCACGGGGCTATGGAGCACCGGACCTTTGGAAGGTGTGCGTGAAGCCGAAGACAACACGTAGAGGCGCTTTAAAATAACAAGAGCAAAGTACCTATGATGTGGATACCCATCTACAATATAAAATGCAGCCAAGGACAACCTTTAGTTTAGATAGAACTATTGATAAACTACAGGAGAAAACTACTTAGGCTATAACTGTAATGCTATGGTAATGGGATGGATACTGGGTAACTATGCTGGGTACTATGGCGGCTGCCGTAACAAATAATTAATTAATCTGACTGTACATTACGAGCATGCGTAGCTATTTACCGACCTATTTGAGCGTTAGTTTACCTTTTTCCCAATGATTCTATGTGTAGCCTCCTCGACTCTCGCAAAGTGTCCCTTCCCAAGAACTTTCCCTGTCATCAAATAGTTCCCTACGCTGTAAACTTGCCCCTTACTTCTCGCCATTATAGACGACTTCATGTTATCTTCGCAAACTTCTCAAATAATAATTAGCAAACATAATTTTTTATTAATAAATCGCGTTTTGTCACCCGTCTATTTTAAAAAGTCATATTTTAAACAAAGACCTTGGAGACTGATTAAAACCGCTTTTCATTTAAAACGTTACGTTTATGATTATTATTGTCTTTGGTAATTTGTAGATAGATTTCGTGTTTGAAAATGGAACGTGTCACGTCGCGATGTGTCGTTAATACGATCACGAGCGAGATGTAGACCGATCGACGGCGACATTTCGATTGTACTCTATTTTTGTAGTAGTTCGATTTGTCAGCAATTCACAAGTTAGTACAAGAGGTAACCGTCCTAAAACTTGAAGATTTATTTAAAACGATTACATTCCAACATTAAAATATAAATTCCATTGGCTCGACATGTTTGTTGATATTATGGGACCTGCGAGTCCGTCAATCAGTCAGAAGTTTAAATTTTTTATTTATAGAAGTAAGGAGCGGTGTCAGGTCCCAATAAAAAATTAAAATACTTACTTAACCACAATATTATTTATTTTCACACCTGCAGCACTTTGCTCACGGATTAAAGCCCTATTAACCTCAACTTAAAGCAAGACTATTTCTAAGGGAGATAATGTTGTATGAAACTCCCAAGGGAATAAAGTGATTACTCTCTTGGTTTTAATTTTGAAGGTCTCAGCAAATAGATTTTATTTATAATAAGTAATTTGATTGGTCTACAAAAATCTAGCAGGCCACGATTTATGTTTTTTATTATGATTGTTACGTTAGGTCTAACTAAGCAAATAGGTTTGCCTATAATACCTACCAAATATTTACCATCATGCTACCATCTCATTGCAATTGCCCCATTTTTTTTAAAGTGGATTTTATTTTAAATAAGAAATTAAACACCACAAGAATTAAAAGAAAATTGAACTGACGGCATGAAAAGTAGAGTATGCACCTCGGGATAAAGCATGTCTTCGTCTTCGGCGGCTTGAACCCCTCGCTTCGCTCAGGAGTCTACAGTATAATCTACTCAGTATAATCTGCTCAGTATAATCTACTATTATTTACAGCCCACGCCAAAACGCCTGAGGAGCCATACAATCTATATAAAAAAATGGGTGCGTGTACTTATGTACGCGCGTGAGAAGTTATACTGCTTTGGCATTATTAAAAAAAAAAAAAAAAAACTCGTCCGGCAAAAAACTCGTCCGACAAAAAACTCGTCCGACGAAAAGTTCGTCCGACAAAATACTCGTCCGACAAAAAACTCGTCCGGCAAAAAACTCGTCCGACAAAAAACTCGTCCGACAAAAAACTCGTCCGACAAAAAACTCGTCCGACAAAAAACTCGTCCGACAAATATAAATAATTAATTACATTAAAATAATTATGTAGTAGTAGTACCTCTTTGTACTTACTTAAACTATTTGGTTTTATGACAGCTGTCATCTTGCGGTTTGCGGACAACTTCAACATGGTTCGGTTTGCGGACAACTTCTCCCGTGAGAATTTTGTGTGACGCTTTTGTAAAATTTCACTCATCATTTTTTCATAACGCGCCTAAAGAAGTATAACTTCAAAAAAAAAGATTAATATTCCATTTCTTACTGTTTATTTTTGAATTTGAAAATTTTAATTGATTTTAAACTACCATGGTTATTTTTATTAGTACTAAAATTATTTAAACCGGGATATTTACGATGTTTTTTGTTTATATTTTATTGAGCTGAATATTTTGATGCTGTTTCAAGCATAATTTTCACGGGCCAAAAACATGTTAAATATTTCGTTTAAATTTTTTTAATAAGGTTTTCAGTAGCTGCGCTCTACGGTTTCACCCGGATAAGTCCCGATCTCGTGGGGATTTCGGGGTCTTCAATATCCTATGTCCTTCTCCATTCCTTAATAAGAACGACATAGTTGTAAGTAGTTATTTAAGCCGATTTTCATCCAAATCGGTTCAGTCGTTTTTGCGTTAAAGAATACTAACACACAAACTTTCACATTTATAATATTAGTATGATTAGGATTGCATTCAAGACCCGTATTAGCAGTTACCGCTTGAACTATTTAGTCTTATGTAGGCAGGTAGGTAAGTAGGTACCTATAGATAATACCTACTAGTAATTTCACTATTGATAGCTAGTCGATCTATATTAAGAAATCTCAATTGCAATTCACAGCTAATAATAAATAACATTTACCCGCGTAAGTCTCGATCCCTTGGGAATCTATATATCTATAAACAGGCTTTTTTAAATGGGCATTCAGGACCGTTTCACTATAAAAGCCTTTGCACGCCACGTTTTTTTATGTGCTGTTATGATATAAAAAATGCTGAAATCAGTCCGTTTGCATGCCCGATTTTACAAAAAGCAAAACGGCATTTTTTTTTTGATTAGACGGCCTTTTACCGAACTTGGACCTAAACCAGGAATCAAATCTGTTAATTTTACCGTCTATTTTTGTCTATTTGATAGGGCTGATAGAGTTAAATTCCTGAAAAATAAGTTGTAGTTTTTTTAATGCCCTTAAGCTGGTATGCGCCTTCATTACATAGTATAAAACAAAGTAGCTTCCCGCTGTCTGTCCCTATGTATGCTTAGATCTTTAAAATCACGCAACGGATTTTGATGCGGTTTTTTTAATAGATAGAGTGATTCAAGAGGAAGGTTTATATTTCTAATACTTGCATAATATAGCCGTGCGAAGGGACAGGTAGCTAGTTAGTAATAACTACAATAAAGCTATCTGAAAATGTGTGCATCGTAGAGCAGCATCCCTATACTCGTAGCAACTGTAAGTCGGCAGAGCGCGGCGCGGCGAGAGCTACAGACAACGCCTCCTTAGTCTTAATATTGGTATCTACTCCACCTGCCTTTGTGGCCGTCTAAGTATTCTAAAGGCGCAATACGTAAGCGTTTAGAGGGCACGCAGGTTTTGCTCTTTGGGTTTTTTGCTCTCTCTTCATACAAATTTTCCTTCCTAAATAATAATAATTGTGTTTAGCGAATATGTACAGTCGGAATACCAATTAGCTGAACCCCACGCGACCCAGAGCTCACTCGAACATCTGTAAAAATGTTACATATTTTGTTATTTTTTAATATTGAATAGTAGGTACAACCTTACAGATGTGCGAGTGAGCTCTGGGTCACGCTGGGGTTCAGCTAATTGGTATCCATTGCCAACATAAAAATGTATAAGTACGGGCTAATTTTTCGCAACTAGATCTCTTTATTTAGATTCTTTTTGCGTGAGGTTCGTTGTTACATTTTCCCACAGAATGTGGTTTCATGGGATTTATGGAAAACCTTTCACATCACTTATAGTCGTAAGTCTGTCTACACGGTCCAGGAGAAATACTAAGTGCTGTGATTGTTTTTATGGTCATCTATTACCTGCAGTATTGCCTAGCAGAAAACTAAAAGATTAGGCCTAAGTCGTATCGTCAAGCGAACTTCTCCGTGTTCCGATTCGTAGGCTAGTGCAGCCACAGAAAGAGGACGGGTCGGAAAAGTTTTTTGTCTATTGCCGTCTTTCTACCTTTACTCGCGTCTCTCGAAGGTCCCCGTTTATTTGGGATCTTTGGTCACGAGCGTATCTTCTAGGGGTGCGTCCTACAACTTAGACCGCATCGTCTCTTACCATAGTGTGAGATAGTGGTCAAACGTTGACCTATTTATTACAAAAAAGATTACTTTTTGCAATGCCTAAATAAATGGCAACAGTATGAAATCGCTTCAGTACATGCAGTTGGCCGCACTAAAGTGTAACCCCATAGCGTCGGATATGAGCCCACGTCGGATATTGCGCAGACAGAGCTCGTGGTGCTCCCACTCCAGGTAAACTCACTACACACCAAACGGTGTAAACTATCCGAATTTGCTTATAAATGTTGTTTGCAGCCGACTCAAACCGGATATTAAGTTTGGTGAAGGTTTTTTTACGTATTCACAATGAGCTGAACTATTCGCGGGGTAGGGTTGAGCGTTTGGGATGAAGAATTGTTTGTTCTCATCACTGTGGATGATTTATAATCAGGCAAACGGTAGGAGCAAGGCATCTCACCGTAGAGTTTGAAATTACTATTATTATAGGTGTTCGAGGTAGACCCAAAAAACCATGATCTGGATGCATTCGAGCCAGAGTGGCCCAAGATAGCTGGAGATCGGGACAAATGTGCACATATTATCATGCTTTGCTAAATAAACTTTATTGGTTTCGGCTCCACGCACGCCTTCTCATACGTCGTGACAAGGAACTTATTTTTTTTACCTATAGCTTGTTGTGTCCCACTGCTGAACAAAGGCCTTCCCTAAACACTTCCAGAGCGATCGGTCGCATGCTCTCTGATGCGTCCAACGGCTTCCTGCGAATTTAATTAAGTAGTCTGTCCATCTAAAGCTTTTTACAATATACTAGTGCTCCGCGGTTTCACCCGCGTAACTCCTGGTCCCGTAGGAATATCGGGATAAAAAGTAGCCTATGTTATTTGCCATGAATCAATGTATCCTCATACCAAGTTTCATCAAAATCGGTCGTGTAGTTTCGGAGTCTATTCGCTACAAACAAAAGAAAAACAAAAAACCATTAAGTAATAAGTAGGTACAGATGGTATAGAAAAAACAAACAAATCATTAAAAACAGTTGAACATCAGGAAAACCAGCTAAAACCGTATAATAAAGACTGGCAAGCACCTATTGTCACATTTTCCCTTACCTAAACATTTAGTCACCCTCCGTTAAAAATAAAAACCCAACTTTCAGAAATGGCCGCCTTACACGCCACCAAACGAATTAAAAAGAGTTTTAATTGATTACGTGCACCACTGGACCGGATGGCACAAATAAAAAAAAATCTTCAAACTTGTAAGGGGAACTAATTAACGCTCGATTGAAAGTTTTAAAGAAATCTCTGCGAAGAATCCACGGTTCACTGCTAGCATTAGAGTATAACTTGGGGTTTTACTAAGAAAGGAAATTAATATCTTACTTTGAAGAGGGTGGCTTTTACGGGATTTCCTTAGTTGTTTAAAAACAAAAAACGTTTATGTAGAACCAGCAGGTCATTTTTTTAAATGGTCATACAAAACGCGATGGTTGCGACGCGATTCAATACGACGGAAAAATGTCAAATGAAAAAATTGGAAGACTCTTCTTTGGATAATAGCGTCGTTTAATTCTGTCAGCATTTTATTAATTTAAATTGTCCCACGTAAGTAAACGATCTGTAAGGCATCTTTCATGCTTTAAAGGTTTACTGCTTGAAGGTTATAATATTTTCCAGTAAAATACAAAGTGCGGTAAAGTTTTCGGGGGCCAATACGCGAGCCGAGAGAGATATACCTTTTTATACTTAGTATATATCTGTCTCTGTCATTAGGTAGATAAAAAAAAAGAAAAAAAATAGGTTTAGGTTATGACGTCAAAGTCATGGCCATCGCATTTCGCGTCTTGTAAGGAACAGATAAATAATAGCTTTATTTGTATATGTAAATAAAATATTTACAATTTATTTTAGTGCAAAAATATTGTTAGTATGTATATTGTATAACCTATTAGCTATCATTTCCAAAAGAATTAATTATCGTTACTGCTGGTGAAGAACGCCGGTTAATTGGCTCCAGAATATTGACGCGTTCTTTCCTCTGGACATGGTCGACTAAGCTGTGAGGATGATATAGCTGGGCAAACCTTCTCCATCTAATATGTATGTCTAAAATACAGCTAATATTAATCCTCTAGTTATGATGACAACTATAAACATCGAATTGGTTGAGTTAGCACAAAGTTCAAGCTTAACCAAAGCACCTTCAGCTAAAACTCCTCATAATACCTGTTGTGCTTGTTAAGTAAGTAGTCTATAGTCTATGATATAAATCATAGAGAAGCGAGGACCATCAATATTGAAGGCAGGCTCCTGTCAACGTGCACTTTTGATTTATATTTCCGCAAAACTCGAGGATAAGTCTCCGTAAACTACGTAAGTATAGTGTGGATGAGACCGTTAATATTATCTAACTAGATTACTAATTTAATACATTTATTTATATCTTAGGAAAACAAACGGCTCAAGATAAATAATACTTTCATTTTGTCTTTTGGAGGCAAGAGACAGAAATTAAATATCAAATAAATAATATAATTATTTTTCTTTAGAGGCATGAGACCATATTTTTGAAGGCATGAGATCAGTTCGAACCAGATGAGGCTTTAGTGACTTACAAATTCAATTAAATTTACAATAATCACAAACATCCATTCATTATCGACCGAAACAGACCGAAAAATCACCAATTTACTATTTAAAAAGAAACGAACTTACTTATCAGAGCTCCACCGGGACTGATCACCTATTTCTTTTATGTTCTTTCTTTGGTCGCAGACCGAAGTAAGGTATGCCTGTACGCTAGACTCCAGTCTGAAAAGCACGAGTTTTTGGTTATTTTCAGTATCATGTTCTGTCTTGAGTTTTCGACATAAATTCGTCATAGGATCAGAAAAGTGACATATCACGTTATCCTCTGACAACCTACGATCAAAAAGAGGGGCCATGATAGCTTGCTCTTATAGCCAGTACCTGAATCAAAAATAAGTTTAAAAAATCATAATTTCGCAAATAATATGTTATATCCATGTTAAGGCCGTCGTACACCGAGTCAGGTTTGCGATTTCAACAAATGATAATTGACAAGTGTGCGCTATGATTTATAGTTGGATGCAATTTTGCAGCGAGCGCCGCGTTGCCGATATTAGCGGGGGAATATTACAGTTTTTTTATTAAAATTACATGAAAGGAAAGTAGACCCCGCATAATTATCTAGTCTGGGTGTTTCTACATGTATATTCTGTGTTAATTTACAAAATAAAAGTTTTTATTGAGTATTCTATGTGTTGTCTATCCACCATAACACAAGCAAATAGCTTAGCTTGGGGCTAGATGGCGCTGTGTAAAGTGTACTACAATATTTATTTTATTTTTATACAAACAACAGAAACACAAAGAGAAATAGCTCTTTTTTATAATGTCCAACTTGCAACCAAACAGTGTTTCTTTTTTTACAGTTCCGTACCCAAAGGGTCAAAACTGGACCCTATTACTAAGACTTGAATGTCCGTCCGTCTGTCTTTTACCTGTCTCATGCACCGTAATAGCTAGACAGTTGAAATTTTCACAGATTATATATTTCTTTTGCCACTATAATTAATTCATTATAAACCAGATTTGATTCCATAATTAAAAAAAGAAATTAATCACTTAAAAGTTAATTATACTTTTTTTCAATGCACTGTAAAAGCTTAAATACCTATCCATAAAAACTTAGTAGAACATTTTATAAAAGTTTTTTAATTGTCTCCTGCAAGTAAAATACCGATTTCCAAAAAAGCCCTAATCACGATCAAAGCGTAGGTAAATGGTCGTAGAATATAAACATAGCTTGCTAAATATCGTAAACCGCAACATTATCTGAGGGAAGGATTTCACTCCATCAACGAACAAAGTTTCTCACTTAGCGGCACAATATGGCGGCGCGCGCTTGTTTTTGTACGTACTACGCGGGACGACAACGTGTGTTAACGCATCAGGGTTCTGTATGTAATTAATTAAGAGGCTGTGTAAACGGGTTTTAGGGTTCCGTATGATTTTGTTGACAAAAAAATGGTTGTCTGTAAAGTCTGTTTCCGGACGATAATTTTACGTGATAACGTCATAAGAAAACATTGATGGTAACCATGGCAACGATAAAACGTTGCTATAGTTACCTTGTCAATAACATGAGGCGTTCCAGTAACGACGCGTGACGTCACACTTTTTTTGAGATTGCAGGTGTACACCAATTTATAAAACGTTATCACGTCAAAAACAAGTGTAGGTATGTAAAATATAAAATTACTAGCGACCCGCTCCGGCTTCGCACGGCTATATTATGCATGTATTATACATATAAACCATCCTCTTGAATCACTCTATCATTTAAAAAAAAACCGCATCAAAATCCGTTGCGTAGTTTTAAAGATTTAAGCATACAAAAGGAAATAGGGACAGAAAAAGCGACTTCGTTTTATACTATGTAGTGATTCGCTGTATTTTTTCTTGGCTAGGTCTTCTCGCCAACCCGCGATATTATGGAACTTTCCAAAAAGCGTTCCCAATGCCTTTCTATTATTTTTTGATTGCCTACGAGACGTAGCACTTCTACGACGCGACACTACGAAAGTTGCGCTACGTACTACGAGCGACGTAGCTTGGAGGAGCTTGAGCGGAGGACATTGTGTCAATAGGCGGTAAAAACATGTTACATTTTAAAATAAATTCGATGTTTAAGGTGAAAGGGTACCGCCGCTCTCTCCATACAAACGTTGTCGACTGTTTCCTCCGTGGATAATGACACTAGCACAAATATTTTTGTGCTATAAATCCTATAACTGCCATGACTGTGCCCCTATGTTTTGGTTTTTTTCATTTTCTAATTAACATAGAAATTAAGATTTAAAAAACCAAAAATATTTGCTTTAGTGTCATTATCCAGGGAGGAAACAGTCGACTACGTTTATATGGAGAGAGCCCCCGGTACCCTTTCCTCTTTATCAAAATACATAACCCTCCCGTTTGGCTTCGCCGTAGTCGGGTAAATAATAAATTTCGGAAATTTGGCTGGACCTGCTTCAAGCACAACTGCCGTAGCCTATTCGATTTAAAAAACGACTACGCGAAAATGGCGAAAAATGCTACTTACTGAGCAAAGACAGATCAAACACAGGGTTGTGGGTTCGATTCCCGCCTCAGGTAAGTATTTATGCTTAGATATTTGTCTGTGGTCTGGTTGTTTCTATGTATTATAAGTATATATTTACAAAAGAAAAGTATATTATTAATATATCCGTTGTCTACCACCCATAACACAAGTCTAGTTACGTAGCTTGGGGCTAGATGGCGATGTGTGCAATGTCCTGCAATATTTATTTATTTGTTTTGTTTTATTTATTAAAGATGAGAAGATTATTTGTTACTACACTTTTTTTGAATCGATCACCAAACGAAATAAATTACTTACTCATAAAAATAACCAATTAATCGTCCGCTCCTAAACGAAAAAGGCATCAATGTACGACCCTCTGCCATTATTCAAACGTCTCACGAACGTAACCAAGTTTAAATTTACCGCCGAAAAGTTAACAATAAGGTTACAGAATTTAATATAAAAGAAACGGGATCCCAGCGAATCTGTCTTTGCATACATTGACAAATAGAATAGCGGTTGGAGGCAATACGTTACCGGGTTCTATTCACGACTTTTTACTCGACGAATTTCTTTGCAGACTGTACCGTGCAGAGTGTTTTTGCCAACGCTACCTGAATTGAGTTTGCAAAGATTGATTTGTGCAGGATTTTTGTCTCGGGTTTTCTCATAGTTTTTTTCCATTTATTTTCTGATCATTTTAAAAATGGAAATAGTGACAACAAAATTTAACATTAGTTTTATTTTCCGATTCCTTTATAATGAAACCAGTGATAAAAAAATCAATATTTCCATCATAGAACTGTTAATGGTAATAGTGGCAACAAAGCGTTTTTTCATTGTGATTATTTTTAACCGACTTTATAAAAAGAAGGAGGTTCTCAATTCGGTTGTATGTATTTTTAATTTAGCTTTGTTCTTCGAAGGGTCAGGCTAAAGGCTTTTATCCCATAGAGCATCGTCTCTCGCTACGTAGGTAATACTGTAGATTTTAATACAAAGTAAAAATGGTTTATTTAATTCCTATCAATTTACTATTAAGTTAGCCTATTTTAATTTTATATTATCCTAACATATTTCATACTTTATCGGGATAAAAAGTGGCTTTTGGAGTCTATTAGTTACAAACAAAATATCATTCCTTTTTAAAGTTATACTTCTCTATATTAGGCGCGTTATGAAAAAATGATGAGAGTGATTTTTTATGATGCGCGCGCAGCACCGTCACACTGAAAATTCACATGTTGAAGTTGTCCGCAAACCGCAAGATGACAGCTGTCATAAAACCAAATAGTTTGCATAATATATCTACTACCTATACGTGAAACTGAAAATGAGGTTAGTACAAAGAGGTACTACTACATAATTATTTAAGAAGTATAACTTCTCACGCGCGTACATAAGTACACGCACCCATTTTTTATAGTTTAATTTACTTACATTTTATCGTTGCAACTGTAAATCACCGAAATCGACGTTAACACATCTAATTTTTTTTTTCAAAAAATCGTTATTCGTCCATATGAAACCACGATCGGATTACACGTTACGTCTAATATCGCAATTGGCGTCCTTATATACCTAAACCTACCCGAACAACTTTACATACATCACACTATTAAGTAAACAAGCCAAATTAAACTCTAACACTATACACAGACAGGCTAGCGCGAAGGTAGATGGTATATTTGTGATAGTATTCCGTACTCTTGGGAAATTATTGAAATGGATATCGGGGGCGGTAGTTGGCAGCTATTTTGTCAGATAAACGATGTTTGTTTAGTTCGATTAGAGTATCGTATTGTAGTATTTGAGTACCGTGCTACCATTAGCTAGTTAGGTTAGTCTAGTTACTAAAAACTCTCTTAAATTATGCTGAAACTAAATCGAAATAAACTAAATCTTAACTTATAACTATTACTAGCGACCCGCCCCGGCTTCGCACGGCTGTATTATGCATGTAATATATCTAAAAACCTTCCTCTTTAATCACTCTATCTATTAAAAAAATCGCATCAAAATCCGTTGCGTAGTTTTAAAGATCTATAAGCATACATAGGGACGGCGAAAAGTGACTTTATTTTATACTATGTAGTGATAGTGATTAATTCGAAAGTTGTCTATTTATTTGTTTATTCTCTCTTCACGGTCGACGACCCAGTTGGCACAATGGTCACCATGCCGGACTGCCAAACACAGGGTTGCGGGTTCGATTCCCGCCTCAGGTAAGTATTTATGCTTACCTGAGGCATAAATACTTACCTGAGGCATTGCCTGTGGTCTGGTTGTTTTTATGTATGTAAGTATATATTTATAAAAGAAAAGTATAAGTAGTTTATACGTAGTACCTATATCCGATGTCTAACACCCATAACACAAGTCTATAGTTACCTGCAATCTTTTAACAAGTGGATCGCTTTGGATATAAATCGGCATAGTGGTAGTTTAAAGGATGGAGATGGAAATAGGATACCAAAATAGCCGCGAAACTTACGCGGGTAAAAGCGCGGGGCGTTGCTAGTAATAATAAATAATTGACCTTTACTCACATCTAATGGAGATCATTTAAACAGTGTCAGCAAACTTTAACCCATGATATTCAAAGCCGCTGCGGTGCCTTTGCTTATACCCACTGTCCTCTCAGCTTAGTCGGCCTTCTCCAGAAGAAAGTACTTGTCATTACGTTTGGAGACCACTAAGCCGTGTGTCTCATCATGATGTTATCCGCGCATCGTAAGACCAATGTTAATTAGCGCACATACATTACCGTAAGAAATATTCGATGGTGCACGGCTTCGAACCCAAGACCATAGAAATGAAAGTCGAAGTATCTACCACTAAGCCAACATTAACCCTCGGCTCCAGCTGAATTTTAGAGTCTTAACGAGATTTTGTTACATGTATTTGTTTTTTTTTTGTATTGATGTCCTCTATACATAGTCATAGGTTTAAAAATCAAAATATAGCTAACCTTTACCAAAATGTTATAACCCCTTTACGAGAACAATCACTTCGGTACATTTAACAACAAACAAAATATCCCGACAATTATCAAATCGACATCAAAAGACTGACTTTTAAAATAAGAAATAAAAGTAATGTTTGAAGCATCAGAGAAATAGGAAGTGAAAAGAAGGGCGAGGCTGTAAGAGGCGAGTGGCGAGAGGCGGCGAGCGGCGACGGGCAATTCATGCAAGCGTTCACTATACAATAAAAACTCAAGTCGGTAGGTTTCTGTAGCTAGTGATGGGACACGGCCACATAGCATTTTTGTTTTATATATATGTTTTATAAGTCCCTAATAAGGGCCACATGTCACTTTAATTAAAAACGAAATCTATATAAATAAACGACAACCCGGCAGACCACGTCGAAGGTGGCGCGACGACTTGGACAAATTTCTGGCAGATTGGCAATCCGTCGCAGAAGATCGCGATCATTGGAAGGGGAGTAGAGAGAGAGGCCTTTGCCCTGCAGTGGGACACTACAGGCTCATAATAATAAGTGTTGGCTTCGGCTCCACGCACGCCTTCCAAAGGTCCGGGAATCCATAGCCCCGTGAACAGGACGTATAACAGACAAATAATAATAATATAAGTATACGGTCGGCTGCATAATTGCAGACCCACAGTAGAGCTCCAAAATGGCTATTATAAAAATGTTTTCAACACGAGCAAGATTCTAGACCCCTGCTTTAGGTGAAGTTTAAAGTCTTCTAGCTCATCAATTAATCAAACAAAAGTTATTAGAATGCAAACATTCCAATAATAGTAATTTTCGAACTCTACTCAGGGCTGCAATTATGCAGCCGACCTATATAAAAATAATTTTTTTCCCTTGGTCACGACATCACCCGTGAACGGCTAGACCAATTTCGCAAATTATTTTTTGTTTTGTTCGTTAATGTCAGAAGAAAGTTCTTATGAAAGAAAAAATAAGAAATTCGCACAGAAAATTACTACGCGGGTAAAACCGCGGGGCGCCGCTAGTATTTCATATAAATAGGCAAAACTACTTAAAAACAAGTCAATAGATAAATATTTGCTTTAATGTCAATCTGAAAAACATGAATTTGTTTATTTTCTTAACATTTTGTCACTGTTTGGGCCATAAAAATAAAAGACAATTTATGAATTGAGTTGGAACCGGAGGTTTAAGTGTTTGACTCAACCTTCAAACCAACGCGGCATTATGCATAAGTCGCGCGAAGCCGTAATTTGTCGAAAGACAACTGTGTGTCAAATTGAGAACTCGTGGCGCCAGTATGCTCCGCGCCTTTTTTGTCGTAATACGGACAGAGTTTTCTTGGTGTAAAACCCAAAACTTTAAGCTGTGAGTTATTTGGACGATGAGTGAAACGTGTGTTACAACATTTATAAGTGAAATCAAGTGACATACACCTGGATTTGCAGAGACCGGCGCGCCGGTCATTTCCCACGCGGGAGCTTGGATCAGGTTAGTCAAACCTCAGCTATCCGTGTGTATCCGGCTCTATTGAGCATACTTTGTTCATTTTATGCACTAGCAATAGGGAGGTAGGGAGGCGGAGGGGCGGATCGCCCCGTAAAAAAATTGTCACTAGCGGTCAGTCAGACAATTAATTTTTCAAGAAATGGGTTTTTACAACAAGTATTTGTATGCCGATCAGCTAGTCTCACTAAATTATACAGGTGAAAATCTGTGTGTTACTGTAGGTGTTTGTTTGTTATTTCTTCACGCAAAAACTACTGGACTGATCGCCATGAAACACGATACGTAGATAGCTGGAGACTTTGATTACCACATAGGCTTTTTATCCCGATATCCCCACGGAACGGGTCACAGCTAGTCCTACTAATATTATAAATGTAAAAGTTTGTTACGTATAAAAATAAAAGGAACCGTGTCCGTCCATCCCTAGCAAGCACAAAGATCGTACCGCCTTCGCGCCACCCAACTATTGTGTCCGACTGACGACTGCCGACTCCGACCGGACATTGCTGCCTTTTTGTACACTTCAAATGAATTGGAAGATAACACAAATAAAGTACATTTTATATATCATACAATATATGATTTCTTTTCTGTGTGAAGCTTACGTAGGTAGGTGCGAGAGGGGTGTTTCTTTACAAAAGATTTTGGATCAAATCTAATTTAATATTCTACACGAATAGGTATTATAAAGGGACTAGCTTTAGTTCCCGACTTCGTCCACGTAGGGTTTAAATTGTTCTATGGCCTATATTAATAGCAGCTACTCGTATCTGCAATCTGCATTGATTTTTAGCCAGATCGGTCCATTGTTGGTTTTAGCTGTGCATGCATTAATTACCAGTCAGTCAGACAGAAAGCTACACTATCGTCGAAATATTGGTTTCTATTTACTAACAGTGCGACACGAGAATTTTAAATCATCACTACATAGTATAAAATAATACATAGTATAAAACAAAGTCGCTTTCTCTGCAGTGTTGCCAACCCCAGCAGAGCTAAACTGTAGATATGCCAGAAAAAAACTGTAGAAAACTGTAAATATCAAACTAAAAAACAGTTAATCTACAGCTTTATATTTTTAGAGAGGGAATTAAAAACAAGACAAATCATGTGATAATCACATGATTTTTCTTGTTTTTAAACAAATTAAGTTTTAATCAAATTAAATATCAAAAGTCATAAAGATACATTTTCTATATAAATAAAAATCAATTGTTGTTGGTTAGTCTCGCTAAAATTCGAGAATGGCTGAACCTATGTAGATGATTTCGGTTTTGAAATGTTTGTCGTAGTCCAGGAAAGGTTTATACGGTGAGAAACATCGGACTTACACCGCGTGAAAACCGCGGGGCGCAGCTAGTGTCAAATAAAATTAGTAATATTTAAAAGCTGGTATTGCAACACTTCAGGAAATGTGACCAGCTATTTTTGAGGAAGCTTATTTATAACAGCTTAAAAAGGTCCATCCATAACAAATAGATGGCGATAGCATCTTAAGCAAAAAAACTGTAGATTTCGAGGCCTAAACTAAAAACTGAGATAATTTCCAAAAAACTGTAGATCTACAGTTAAAACTGTAGGGTTGGCTACACTGTTTCTCTGTCCCTATATCCTTTTGTATGCTTAAATCTTTAAAACTACACAACGGATTTTAATGCGGTTTTTTAATAGATATAGTGATTCAAGAGGAAGGTTAATAGGTACATGCATAATATAGCCGTGCGAAGCCGGAGCGGGTCGCTAGTAGAGATATAAAATTTAAAGACGAATATTCCTTTTCGTTTCTAAGCCTTTTTTAGCGTAATTTAAAAACCTGAAAATACAAGCATCCCTTAATTACGAAAAAAATATACACTTTTAGGGGATTTTGAGCTACTTTGAGGGTATTTTTAGGAATCGAATTGGAATCGGAATGGAATTTGAACAATGTTGTTTACGATAATTGGCCTTTCTGGGTGCCTTTGTAAATTCGCAGGTGATTAAAATGCAATCGGAATGATATTGCAATATAATTTGAACAGTTGTATATTTACGTGAATTAATTGGACTTTCAGGTCCTTAAAGGCGACTCGTCACCTGTAATAAGCTACTAGGACCTGGGTGCTTATACACTCTCAGGGTCTTCAATTACAACTAAAGTGTCCTCTTATAGTGGAATAGACCTAAATAAATCGAGCGAGGCATAAATGTCGATTTACAGCAAAGCTATATTTCCAAAAAATCCTTTGAGGAAATCGACGCCAAATCATTAATAACGCTTCAATAAAAAGCAAAACGAAACCGGTGTCATATCGTAATTTGTCGATCAGGAACGAGCTTTTGGTTAATGACGCCCATATTAAGATATCAAATAATTTGTATAGGTATCTAATATAATAGAGAAAACATCAGTAGCTTAGTACCTACTTAGGTAGTACTGGCACATGAGTAGAGATGACCAGAGACTAAGGTTGTTCGGAGCTGTCAAAATGAATACGTAATTGTGACGTAATCATGTAGGGTTGGCACAGGTGGATTATATTAAATAAAAAAAACTTGAGAGGTGTCAAGGCACACCCGGATAGAACGAAGTTCCTTTCGATTAATTAGTTAAGGAGTTGTAATAAATTAATGTTTTTCGTTTTTTATATTTTTTTATATCCACTTTTTTTTTGTAAATAATCGTCGCGACACCACACTGTTCAATGCGAAATAGAAAGACGAAACGAAAATAACTGGCTTGCTTTCTATGCAAAACGTGTCGTTACATCTTTTGGTCTTAACTTTTTCCGTTTCTTTTTTCGCAACGCGAGATAAAAAAATGTGTAAACTAAGTATCAGTGTCTTTTATTATGGGCGTTTATTTTAACGCGGTAACAATGTAATCTGAATTGATGATTAATCTATAGGTACTAATATTATAAAGCTGAAGAGTTTGTTTGTTTGTTTGAACTCAGGAGCTACTGGTTCGAATTGAAAAAATATTTTTGTGTTGGTCAGTTCATTTTTCTAGAAGGCTACTTTATATTTTAATATTTCCACGGGATCGAGACTTACGCGAGTAAAACCGCGGGGTGCAGTTAGTAGGTAAATAAATGGATGATGAACATAATACCTAAATCAGAAATTTTTATGGCTTTCCGGGAAACTTTGATGTCACAGAGTCGAACGTTAAATAGATAAACGTTGACATACTAGAATTCATAAGTAGTATGTTATACATACATATAACTATGCTTTCCGTCGGGTCTAGTCACTATAACACAAGCTTAGTTGCTTAGACTGGAGCACTCACTCACTAAATCGTTTCCATTCTTCCTCCCTCCCTCTCTATAAAAGAAAATCTTCTATCCGTGGTCTGGTCACGATAGCACAAGCCTAGCTGCTTAGGTTGGGGCACTCACACTCAATTCCCACCCAGTAAAGGTACATATTTATAACTATTACTAGCTGCCCTACGCGGTTTCACCCGCGTAACTCCCGATCCCGTGGGAATATCGGGATGTAAGCTATCCTATCTCTCAAGTTGGATCGAACTGCACATGGTGTGCGAATTTTATTATAATCGGTTAAGTGGTTTAGGAGTCCATTGAGGACAAACATTGTGACACGAGATTTATATATATTAAGAATATCCGTCGCGTCTAGTCACTATAACACAAGCCTAGTTGCTTAGACTGGAGCATACGCTCACTCACTCACTCAATCGTTCCCACCCTTCCTTCGAAAGAAAGAAATTATTTAAGTCTTCTATTTCGTCACTCGTCACCATAACACAAGAATGGTCCACACTCACTCCGTCCCTACTTAAGATCAAATTAATAACACTATATTTTATTAAACAATATGAAACAAACATGCGACGCGTGATGTTTACCGCTCGCATGCGAGTGTGACAGCCCTGAACTTGGGCACTGGCCGAGCCAGTATAGACCGGTTTCTCTCCGTACGTGACGGGCCGCCAGTGCTCAGGCACACACGCGCGTCAAGCTTGTAGTAGTGGACTTATCACAGAGCCTTGTATGACACCTTAGTCTCTGGTCTTAGTTACTCATGTGGTACTGGGAGGTTTTCTACTACGTGAGCGTTACTGAGAAAATTATATGGAAAATTGAAAAGTGCCTCCTAGCCGGAGGTAATGCGAAGCTTTAAGATATAGATATAATTATTTATTGTAAACACCATTAACTGAAATTTAGACTTTTGTTCATACATTTTGGACACATTTTGGTACTCGATTTTGGCAACATGTATGACGACATTTTGCAATTTTGCTTTAAAAGGCTTTAAAATATTAATTAACTTTGAAGTAATGTCTGACTCAAAGTTAGGTATTAGTCATTATACCATCGGTTATACAATGGTTTATGTCACAGGGATTTCTTGTCCAAAATAAATTTATTTACTTAATTTTCTTTTTTGCAAAAAAATATTTATATACAATAAAATTATTTATTTATTTATTAAATATTTATATTTATAAAATTATTTATTTATATATATAAATAAATAAATAAATAGAAATATGGTTTATATTTATAAATTACTATGTGAAAAGTAGAGGGGGAAGGGATGTCTTCGTATTTACTACGGGCGGTCACCAAGGGTGGAAAAATAGAAAACAATATGGGTCACGTAGTATTGGTACGTTCCCGATTGTACGAAAACGTTCAAATATTAGTTCTATTATACTGTAAATTAAATATCTTTACCGTAATATGAAGCAAAAAATACACAAATTGATAGCATAATTAAAAGATAATCCGAGGCAACGCGGCACGGTCGGGGTAGATGCGGGCATGAGGGCGCTGGGATCGCATCCGATACGCTAGCATTTCACGTTTCAGGATGATAAAATAAAAATCTCTTCCTTTTTACTTCTATTTTGCTGGATAAGGCCTGGTGGTACCTGATGAAGGATTGCAGAGGGATTAAATCACTGAAATATAAAATACAACATAATATGGGTAGCTTAGAATACAAACTATTTATCTATCCCCCATTTTTTTAATCTTTTCTGGACCAAAAGTGTTAAAAATATATCAGTTTAACCCTTAGATACTTTTTGATTTCGTATTTTCGTTAATCCGATATTTTTCACCGACTTAAAAAAAAAAAATCAAAGGTTCTCATTAATACGCATATTAATTAAAAAGTAGTAAATTCATTGAGACTAAAACACTAGCATGAAATGTGGTTAACAAGCCGTCGCGCCCCAGGCCACTCATTATTTCAGTTTCCCGTTTAAACCTGTGAAGTTGCAGCTTACAGACAAACAATTGTCGGAAATTGTATTATTATATGTATTGTTCAATGCAGAAGAGAAAGGAATGATGGAACAATTGGATTTAAAGCAAGGCACTTTGTATGGTTGGATTTATAAAATGTATAAATGAAATGTACTTACCTTTATCAAGAGAAGTTGGTTTCTTTTATTAATCCCGATACCGTGGGAATATCGGGATACGGAGGGGCTGGTTCTAGGCGTCTGAACGAACAACATTTGTTCAACATTTTTGAAATTAGAACTGAAAACAAAAATGTTGAGATTATGTTTACTAACAAATCTCGCGATTTGGTGCTATTGGTGCTTTGGTCATCTTTCGTTTGTTTTCGATCGTCTTTTGTTTTTTTTTTCGATCGTCTTTTGTATTTGTTTTCCATGGACTAGGGATTCTGATTTAGAATTTATAAGGTGTTGTTTTCGTTTCCACTCTACTTTGGTTGTAAAAAAATTACAAGGTGGTGTTTTGCGTTTGTGGAATTGTGCATAGTTGGTATTTTAAGTAATTATTTCTACTAATCCGCAAAACACCACAAAATCTCCAGTTGGTTTTTCGTGTATGTGGTGGTTATGCGTCTAAAGGGCTTAATCAGCTTACCTTTAATGAAATATCATCCCTCGCCACTGGTACCAACCTATACCTACGCACAATACAACCTAAATTCACACGAAACAAGTATAAATAATAAATCAAACTAAGGAAAATCACAAACTTACAATAACTCAATCTAAAATCAACGGGAAACTACACGGTGGAAAACCTTTATTTCGTACGTTTTATACGTTACAAAAATAGAAGAGAGAGAGCTTCTCGTGTTTTTTTGACACAAAGCAAAAGTAGAGCAATAGACTTATTTGTATACGGGCTGTTTTTCAGCTACTAGACCACTTGAGTTCGGTCCTTTGTGCGTTAGGATGAATTATTCCGATCTGCCACCCTGCTTTGTCCCCTTAGGGGGACAGATCGAACAAGTAAGGAGTAGGCTTGCCCAGCACCTATTTACCCCTTAGCTTAGTCAACTATGTCCAGAGGAAAGGACTTGTCAATATGTCTGGAGACCACTAAGCCCCTGGTTTCATGTCCATGTTTTTCTTCACACCGTAAGAACAATGTCAATTAGTGCAGTAAAAATTCCATTGGTGCACGGGCGGCCGGGATTCAAACCCATGATCTTTGGAATTAAAGTCAAGGTAACCCCTAGGCCAACACCGCTCTTATTTTTATTTTTTGATTTTTATTTCATACTTTTGTGTTTTTATGTCAGTGCTATTATATTATGTTTGTTACTACTTTTCTGAATGTCTTGTGTCGTGTGCTTGTCTATATAATAAATGTTTTTCTTTCTTTTCTTTCTCTTATTATTTTTTTTTTTTTGTCTTTATTGTAAGCAAAAAACTACGAATTTAATACGATATTAGGGACCTTACCATGGTTATTTTCACTTGAAAATAACCATGGTAAGGTCCCTAATATCAAAGTTTAAAAAAACTTTTAGTGTCAGGGTATCTCAGTTTATACTAAGATATTGTTTTACGTTCCTCTATAATCGTACCTTATAACACCATGATATTATATAGGAACACCACAATGGCTGTTTATACAGACCAACATATTTCTCTGTCCTTTTTTTACAAGTTCACTGACGCGAAAAAATAAACTTATTTATTTGATAGAGTGGCTCCGAGCACGGAACCTGTTTTTATTCAGATTATTTATTCACTAAACATAGCGTTCGGTTTTTGTTTGGTTTTGTAGCCTTTGTAGGACTATGTTATGAAATGAATATATGACTGACTTTAGCTGTTTGTAGATAAGTTTTACACTTTTTAGGGTTTCGTGTCCGTCTGCCCGTATAGACCGTTTTAGCTAGACAGTTGAAATTTCCACAGGTGCCATGTATTTCTGTTGCCGCTATAACAACAAATACAGAATATAATATCGCGAGTCCGACTCGCACTTGACCGGTTTTTTAAGATGAAGTGTCAACATCAGCTTACACCTTTAAAACCCGCTTAGATTAATAAAAACAGTTAGTAAATGTTTACAAAACATTCATTTCTTTCTTAGAAACCGGAACACGATAAGGAAAATTTGACTCAATAGAAATCCGTCCTATACTTTTAGTAAATTAACCAAAAAATAAACATTTTGCGATGGTCGTCGACGGACTTCATTTAGCTGGACCGATTTGGCTAATTTTTGTTGTGAAATATTCAGTCCAAGGAATGTTTAAATGGTGAGAAATTATGAAAAAATAGAAGAAAAATGGTAAGTATATACGTAAGCAAAGCACCTAAAGAAATAAGCCGCCAAATAAACGTCCTTGGACCTGTCTTATAGCTTAGTAAAAACTAAGGTATTAAATAAAACCGTCTAGACATACGCCCACGTAAAATATTTCAATGAGAATTTATTAATTTAAAAAATTGGAAACACTTTTTGATCTTCATGATATTGAGTGTTATTCTGGACCAAGAGATAGGGTTGCCATGGCAATTATATAAATCTTTACCAGAATCTGTTCTTAAGGTTCCGCTGGTCGATCGTGTTTTCCATACAAATGAATTTAGAGTGTTATCCATTTATTCTTTATGGAATTTGAGAAAACAAAAGTTAAATCTACATAACAAGTCTATATCTAGCCCATGTAGGCGACGAAATAGACAAATTATATTTATTTATATTAAATTATATTAAATTAAATATAATTTGTCTATTTCGTTGCCTACACGCCTAAATTCCATAAAGAATAAATGCATAACACTCTAAATTCATTTGTATGGAAAACACGATCGACCAGCGGAACCTTAAAATAAATGAATGAAAAATTAAAGGATCCAAACAGCGCCCTGTTTACCCCGGATAAGTCTCGATCCCGTGCGAATATCGGAATGAAAAGTCCATTTACTCCTTCTGAATCTATGAATTCTCAAATCAAGTTTTATCAAAATCAGTCAATTAGTACCGGAGCCTATTCGTTACAAAAAACACTAAAATGTTCAAAGCACGACATTGCACACAGCGCCACTTAGCCCCAAGCTAAGCGATAAGGCTTGTGTTATGGTGACCAGATAAATAAACGTATAACACGAAAAAGAAAATTATACAAGTACCTTCCTAGGTTTTCTTTTGTTAATATAGTTCCATACCCAAACACCCAGCTAAAATATTTGTTTGACAAACATTTTTTTAAGCTGGGAATCGAACGCGCAACCTTTTGCATCGTCAAATGTCGTCATTGTTAACTAAAATCTCAAAAAAGAGACAAATGCATCAAAAAATATAGCAATACGAAATTATCGTGCGGCTTAATTAACATTTAAAAACCTAGCCCCTTTTAAATTCATGAAAAAGTTGTAGACTTAGAAAAAATATAAGTATTTCAGTGAAAGCTCTGAAAACAGAAAGAAAATCCAGACTCTACTGTTTACTAATTAATGTTGCCCGCATGGCGACACGTAGGGTGACTACGTCGCACTCATGTTTTACTTGATATTTGATAATCTATACTAATATTATAAATTCCTAAATAAATGGACTATCCAACACAAAAGTAATTTTACAATTCGGACCAGTAGTTCCTGAGATTAGCGTGTTCAAACAAACAAACAAACAAACTCTTCAGCCTTATAATATTAGTATAGATATAAAATATAATTCAAAGTCCTGACCGACTGCCTGATTTACATATAGACGCACAGCTCAAGCTAACGGACGGCTCGGGCCACATTAAGAAAGGACTACGGATGCAGTCGCAGGAGTTTGTGAGTCTGTTGGTTACTCCTTCACACAAAATCTACTAAACCGATTGCAATTACTCTGGGTATGTAAATAGCTGGAGACCTGGATTAACACTTATGCTACTCTTTATCCCGATATTCCCACGGGATCGGGACTTACGCGGTAATAAATTGGACCATTGCCTTTTGTCCTAAAACGATCTATCAATTTTGTAGAAGGTGATGAATGAGTAATAAAGTAATTGCAGATGGCTTGAATATCATTTTATTCTTGAAATGTAGGGTTTTTCATAATAAGCCAATCCACCGATTTACCAATTACACCTATCACGAATTATACGAAAATCCTTGCAGTCAATATTTTTCAATCTCCCAGCTATTGCAGCTATAACAACGGCTGACAACATCACACCGATATCTCCCGTTCGTCTTCAATTCAAATGTTGTCACACGAATACCAGCCAGTATAATAAGAAATAGGTTTGTCTTCCGGTACAATGTACTTCATATTACAAGTTGCTTCAATAGTACGTCGGTAGTAAAGTTTCTTGACAGCTTAGTCCCGGCGCTATGCTTGGTCAGGTTTACCTAAACCACAATTATTTACTCATGTGCCTAAACCTTCAACTGTAGTTCATGTTCACAAATACGCGCAAGCGTTACAATTTAATAACTTTGATGATGGCATTAATGAGGAATAAGTCGTTAGTGGTTATTGGCTCTAGCCGTCTAACAAAATATTAAATCTTCCCTACGATGTACGTTAGCTGGTCACCCCAAAGTGTTACCCGCACACTCGTCGCTACGAGTTTTTACATTTTATTTGTAATTACTTGACGCGTTTTAGATTGGAATTAAATCTGTCGCCCCGCGCTCCCCATTGTGGAGTCCCCATTAGCTAGGGGAGGTGTGGGTTACGACGACGTATGCCGGTAATTGTTTACACTTACCCTATGGACGGATTTATAAATAAACTATACAGCTTTGGCTTCGTTATTTTTTTTAAATCGCGTCTTAGTCGATGGATATACGATTTATGCTAATTTTGAAAAACAGGATATTTCCTGTAGCGTTTGAACAGGGAACATTAGTCCACTTCGTGGACTAGTATTATGTATACCTACAGTCAAAAAGCAATAACTCTTAGAATTTTGAAATAATCATTAAAAGTTTTTAATTCCTTTGCCACATGCGCGTAATCTCGTGAATTCCCTTTTTCAGATATATAGAGCAATTTTCCCGAACCTCAATATAAAAATAATAATTTTTATATCATATTTTAATAATGTTCATTTATTATCGCACAGATTCAATAGCAGAAAAAATCTGCAATTGAATCTGTGCGAAACAGCGGGACGCAGCTAGTATGTAAAATACCTCATACAAACAGGGAGTATAACCGAAACGTATTACGTTATACGAACCGTATTATATACGTAAAATCGGCATAAGCTACAAGTAATCAGGGTGACCAAACTACCACACTTTATGGGACAAGTTATACACTAAAATAAAACTAATCATACAAATAAAACGTTACGTCTGTTTGTCGGTGCTCAACGGCCTGGAATATTAGATAATATGACGTATTAAATAAGTTTCTGATTGTATTGGGACGGGATGTTGACCAAATGTTTCGATTTGGTTGTCTCTAACTTTGATTAAATTGTTGTTTTAATACATTTTGCGTTCAAAATATGAATCTGTAAAAATATTTCGTTGTTTTTGTGTTTCACTAAATATAGTAGAGATAGAAGTATTGAATGGATAGATTATAATTTAATTTAATTGATTTAATAGTAATTTAATTTGATGTAGGTAATTTTAGATTTTTGTTTATATTGAATAAATGAGATATTGATGGATAGATTAATTCTTTATTTATTTACAAAATATTTTTTAACTAGTTGTTGGCAACAGGAGAGCGATTATTCAATTAAAAACTATTTGTACTTGTATACGGGCTTTTTTCTACAATTAGGTACACCTCTTTAGTTGGGTTCATTTTGCGTGAGGATGGAGTAGGCTTGCGCAGCACCCATACCTACTCTCTAGGTATAATTATTTGTTTGCATTGAAAATAATTTGAAACAATCAAAACACAATAAATAGGTACCGTATGTTTTTGAAGTGCCAAAATATATTTATTTTTTACGAAATATTACCATATTTGGAAAGAAAAATGGTATTCGAAACAACATCTAAACACCGAGCCCCACAAACTAAGAACAAAAGACATGGTAAAAATATTCCATTTTTAATAACTTTACTATGGAAATGGCCATAGTAGTTAAATAAAATGTTATTTTATCCTATATTTGTCTGAAATCCATGGCAACCCTACATAATTCGAGTTATAATATAGTTGAACCGTAGATATTGCGGCGCGATCTCAGGTGTCGTTATTTTTTACTGACACATTTTTTTTGCTTTGAATATACCTCCCAGCGTGGACGTACCCAGGTTTTGACTCAGAGGGGTCAAATTAGAGTTTTAAGATGCGGTTGTTTTACTTTACAAAATAAATAAATATTGCAGGAGATTTTTACACAGCCCCATCTGACCCCAAACTAAGCTATTGGGCTTGTGGATCAAGGCAAAGTTGTGCTAGTCTTTTAAAAAGGAGGCCCTCCAAAAAAAATATAAAGCCGCTACTTAAAAACATGAATTAATTTTAAAGGAAATTGCGAGCGAAACGAGCGACCGCAAACTTTTTTGACTGATAATTGTATATTATTACACCGACCGTCCTAATCCATTAATTTACTACTGAATGCTGCGTGGGATTTGTGTCGATTAAGGTACACGGGTTTAACTTTAAGAAATTACGCATAATTTTTAGGCTTTCAGGGGGGCAAAACCCCTGCCCTTCCCTTGGTACGCCCATGCCTACCAGATATCAGTTTTTGGATAAACGAACAATATAAGAATAAAAAATAATGATATTATTTGATATTAGTTTAGTAAAGTTTATACTAATGTCACAAAATGGGGATTTTTATTAGTCTCGATCGGTAGCCAATGTAGCCAATGTGTTCTCTAAGGATTCCAGCTTACAAAGTTTCATAGCAATCGGTTTAATAGTTATTTTTTACCGACTTCAAAAAAAGGTTTTTTTTAATGTATGTTCCCCGATTATTCGGAGACGCCTAGACCGATTTGGAAAATTCTTTTTTATTTTTACAAATGATAGTTCGGCGTCTGACCACTATAATAATATCACACCTACCTGGTGGTAGGTGACGATGCGGTCTAAGATGACGTACAGTCGGCTGCATAATTGCAGCCCCCGGTAGAGTTCGAAAATTACTATTATTGGAATGTTTTCATTCTAATAATTTTTGTTTGATAAATTGATGAGAAGGCTTTAAACTTCAACTAAAGCAGGTGTCTAGAATCTTGCTAGTGTTGAAAACATTCTTATAACAACCGTTTTGGAGCTCTACGGTGGGTCTGCAATTATGCAGCCGACCGTACCATGCGCGTCTAGAGGATACTTAACTTGTCCACTCGTGATTAGAAGACCCCCAAATTGTAGTAGATTTTACCGGAAAATTATGTGCAAGATTTGATGATAAACATCGGGACAGGTGAAACTAAATACTAAAAGCTTGCAAAATAACCAACTTTCATGGAATGAGCCTTAAAAGCTAAACTATTATCGTCACCGACTATTTTTGTGAAGAAGAAAATTTTATTTCAATTGATTAAATCTTTTTCGGAAAAAGATAATTTATTAATTTTTACACAACATTATTTTATACTCGTAATAAACATATAAGACTTTTAATATACTAACCTATTGGAAAACTGTCAAGAAGTAAGTTAAGGGCTACTTCTTAACATACAACTTTTGTTCTACGAGTTTAAGAAATAAGAAAAATATTCGATAATTTAGGTTTTGTACAAAACCTCAAACTCAAATCAGCTGTTTACTCGGAAAGGTCAATGACCCTGAATTGTAACTTATTTCTATGGGGATGGAGAGGTCAATGACCTATTTTTTTACTTCGTTCTTCGTTTGAATGACTGTTCCGAGTCTCAATGTATGTATGTTTATACTTATACAGGATCACTGGCTCATATTCACATTATTTATTATTTAATCGTATGGCATTTAATGCCCTTTTAATTTCGAAGCATATTCACATTTAACGTTAGAATTGCAACTACGTGCATTTCAGACTCGAGGGGAGAATGTGGGTCACCTGAATAATACGCGCTTACAGGGTAAGGTAACGGCACCAGTTCTGGACATCTTTCTAATATCTATCTAAACTAATATTATAAAGCTGAAGAGTTTGTTTGTTTGAATGCGCTAATCTCAGGAACTACTGGTTCGAATTGAAAACTGCTTATAGTGTTGTATAGTCCATTTGTCGAGCAAAGCTATAGGCTATTTTATATTTCGATATTCCCACGGGATCAAGAGTTACGCGGGTGAAACCGCGGAGCGCTGCTAGTATACAATAAGTCAGAAACATAGAATATGAATACTTTATTCATTAGGTAATCATAGAAGGTTAAGGTCCACTATTGTGCACTTTTGTTCTTGTAATTTTTGGAAATACAAACCCTTTTTGCAATTTTTGAGGTAAGTAGGTACCTAATGTTAGAAATACGCTTTTCTTTTAATATTCGTTCAGACTAAGGGTGAGCGCATACCTAGCCTCACCGCACGCGCCGCAGCGAAGGATTTCGCGCGCATACAAACGGTGACTGCAGCGCGGCTCCGTTTGTATGCGCGCAGCGCCGGCTGGTGACGTCATCAGCATCGGCCTTGGGAATTCCCTTCGAATTTCTAATCTTCGTTGAACCGCTTTCTTATATAATTACTAATCTATATACACGGTGTAACAAGGGGAGTAGATCAACGGTTGTTGGGGGTAGGGGACCTCAGTACCTATCGATTTAACCCCCATGTATGTTCTGCAATATTCACTGGTTCAAAAGTTATTTGGCTTTTAGTGAAATTTTAGTCAAAATCAGATTTCACCCTAAACTTCGCAATTCCAAACTATCAGGTCTGCGATTCTGCCTTTTTTCGTGAAACAATAGTCGATCTTTTGTACCCCTACACTAATCAGAGTCTTGGATTTATAAAACTCAAAATAAAACCATATTTATAAATTAAATTCATATTTTTTTTCAAAATCTAATATTTACACTATCTTTATATGGTTCTAAAAAAAATATTTAACAAAATATTTTTTTCTGCAACCTATCTTAAAAACTACTGGCTTTTATGAAGTATAAACCCTGAAAGTTTCGGCGAGAACCAGGACATCATGTTGAAAAATGTACTTCATGGTCGAACAAGTGAAAATAATCAATAGGTATTATTTTCATACAAAATGTGATATGCGTACGCTATGCTAAAAGTAGACAAGATTATTATACCAAAGTCCATGAATGAATCAAATAAAATACACTAATTATATGCAATGGTAATAAAAATTTAAAAAAAAACATTAAATTTTTTTTTACTTACCTACCAATTTTTTGTATGAATATAATCGATTATTTTCACTTTTTGGACTATCAATTACATTTTTCAACATGATGCCCTAGCTCTCTAGCCGAATGAAACTTTGAGGGTTTATTCTTTATGAAAGCCAGTAGTTTTTAAGATAGGTTGCAGAAAAAATTATTATGTGAAATATTTTTTAGAACCATACAAAGATAATCAAAACATTAGATGTTAAAAAAAAATTACTTTAATGATTTTATTTTGAGTTTCATTAATCTATGACTCTGATTGGTGTAGGGGTACAAAAGATCGACTATTGATCTTGTTTCACGAAAAAAGGCAGAATCGCAGACCTGCCTGCCTACACAGCCTCGACGGAACTTGGTACGTCTTCCTTACCTAAAGGGACACATGACCCACTACAGGGGTCCTCAAAACTGCGCAATTGCAAACTCCACGTGGCCAGTTCATTCACCCCTCGACCCTCAATCATCAGACCATATTCAACTCTAAAACATACACACTAAGAACCATCATATTACAAAGTTATTATCAACTTAGATTTTCTAAAATAAACCCTATTTCAATGTGATAAGTTTTGTTTTGATCGCAGTTGAAGGTTTGGTTTAGGGTAAAGGTTACCTCAATAGGGAGATTTAAGACGTAGGAAGGTTTTAAAGAGGTATTTATTTGAATTTAATAGAAAAGACGCAATTTGTATCACGAATTTTTAATGGCATTTAGCCAGCAGATTCGTTTTTTGTGGAAAATATTTTTTGAATTATTTCCTTTAATTTCGGGGTCCGGCAGCACCCTGGCTATGACAAGCAATTAATTAATAATGAATAAAAAAACATTAACCTATTAGTTTAAGAGCCGATTCTAATGGTTAGATCTCGAACATAGACCAATTTGCTGCACGTTCGATCCTGTGTAATTCGGTTCATCACTCCGAAGATCCTCATCAGATCCTCACTATTTTTTTATGGGAAAACCCCTGAATTTTTTTTTGTTAAATAAGAGATCTACCTATTTAACAAAAAATAAGAATCCACTCAATTGATTAAGTCTGGACATACTTAAAAAAAATATACTTATGCGACGAATTTAGAACCTTCTACTTTTTTGAAATAGGTCAAAAAAGAACAAAAATCTTACGAAACTGTGACGATACTACACTCAACTCGCTCTTAGTACTTAAGTATTTAATACTTTACTTTTCTGATAGAAAGTGAGAAAAAATCTTCTTTTACGTTTTGGCGCCTCAAAGTAAGACATGGGTATGTAGGTACACGGATATAAAACACGGATACCTCGAAGGCTCTTCAAAAAATGTCCTTGGAATAGTAAGGGGACATGTTAGCCGGATCTCTTGAAAGCTCTAATGCAAAGATAATTAAATTACAGTAGAGTAGAGATGACATCAGTTACATGTGATTATGTGACACAATTAACTTTGTTCTGATAAAATTATTCTCGGCCTGCCGTCTGCCTACAACAGTCTGCTGTAGTTCTGGATGGCACAAATAAGGTGCAAAATGTCACCTGCACCATTGATGGTGCAAGTCAATGATGCATTCGGTACATATCGTGAGGAATCGTGAGGAAATAGAGCTGGAGTTAGGTCTTTTTTCGGTCACGATGAAGTAGACTTGCCCAGCACCTACTACCCTTTCAGATTAGTAGACTGTGTTTTACACAGTCTCTAAGCCGCGTCATGTTTTCCTTCACTGTAAGAGCAATGTTAAGGTCGCGCCGCGCTATGACTCTATCCCTTTCCCCCACGCCCCGCGAAATGGCCGTTTTCACGGTTTTATGTAATTAAAAGACTCACATCTATTTTAATGAAAAACCCTCTGTACTACCTTATGGGATTTGATGTAAAGTTTATAAAAAAATAAATAATGTAAGTACTGGTTTGTTTTTTGTACCGTAAAATTGAAAAAGCTCAAAGAAATGATGATTTTTAGGATTTTCACGATTTTTTTCCATCAAGGCAAATCACTCTAATCGTGTTTCGAAGTGTATGACAATACAAAGCATTGCTTCACCTTTACGACAATAAAAATATCATTCTATGGATTTCAGTGGTTGATACCCAAAAACTGTTTCTAAGACACCTCTATCGCGCTTCTGGTCATCTACCATTTATTCACTCATTTATCACTTCGATCTAAGAAAAATCTATTCGTGCACGGCCGGCCGGGATTCTTTGAGCTTTCTTATGGCCCATGGTAAAAGAACACGTTTCTTAGGCTTTATTAGATGTCTCTATTGTGAAATAGATATTTAATATCTTGAAAGCTAATGTTTGCGCAGCCTGCGACGGAGTTGTTTACATCGCCTCGATACTGCCTGTCAATGTTTATTTATTTATTCACTTCACTATTTTACACGTACTCTGAGATGTGACGGTTTTTTGGTTGGTTCTAAAATCAGGAGATTATGGCACGTGTTATTTTGAAGTTTAGGCATTTATAGAACGACTGTATTAAGATAGATAACTTAATTTGTACAAAACAGTTCGGAACATGGAACGCAATAACACAAAAGCAAAGTAATAGCTTAGAAAGTTGGAAGCCTAAGGAACGTTTTATCGTTTTATCAGCCATACGGTTTGACTACGATGAAGAGTTGTTAAGATAAAAGATTTTTTACGAAAAACTGAAGAAAAAAATGGAATTTGGCTAACCGCTACTTCGACATCACCTTAAGAAGATCACATACCACTTTCAGGAGTAATATTTGAAAGAATTTTCGATTCGAAGCATACAAGTTTTCATATCTTAAATTGCAACCAAATATTATGTCATTGACGTCAATCGATTAAAAAGTTTGTATTCTAGGCTTACATGTTTTATTATCTCAAAAAAGTATAATGACTTCTTTTAACTTTTAACTGATTTATAAGAATAAAATAAAGAAAAAATACAAGGTTAGTTTATATATAATGCAAAATTACAGAAAAAAGATACCCTGAAATCGGACAATTTAACAATTTGACGACCCAGTTGGCACAATGGTCACCATGCCGGACTGCCAAACACAGGGTTGCGGGTTCGATTCCCGCCTCAGACAAGTATTTATGCTTAGATATTTGCCTGTGATCTGGTTGTTTCTATAATATATATTATAAGTAGGTATATATTTACCAAAAGACAAGTACCTATATAAGTAGATATCCGTTGTCTAGCACCCATAACACTAGTCTCATAAGTCTAGTTACTTAGCTTGGAGCTAGGTGGCGATGTGTGGAACGTCTTGGAATATTTATTTATTATTATTTATTTATAAAGGGAGAAAAGAGCTATTTCTTGTTGCGGTACCGTATGCGGAATGTAACCCATTTAACTGCTCAGTGTTAAGTAATTCACTTTCTTGCATCATGTTTATAGCATTTTATTAAAAACTTTAATAAAAATGTTAAAAAAATATATTAGCCTATTAATTCTTTTAACTGGAGCTTGTTATAACGAAGCTCCTAGTTGTTAAGGCTTCTCAAGGGAAATTAAATGGCAGACTCGAACTCCTCTTTTGAAAACTTGCGAAAAAGTTCACTTGATACTTTTCCCTTGTACTTAATAACTAAGCTGTGAATTGTTAAAAGTGTAGAACTATTAAAGTGCATATAGGGGCTAAACGCAAAATGCCTGTCGCCGAAAACTATAATTGGCAATTATATTCCATGGAAAATTGTAAACTGTTGTTGTGTATACAGTTTGACCCCATGAGGTTCTTGTGCTTTCTTCTCATTGGAAGGCGTATTCTGAAAACATATCCTGACTTATTTTTCAAGACGTTTCAATGAGATTTCATGAACGCATGTTTCCCAAATGAATAAATACATTTTTACTTTGGACATAATTTTTATTCGGAAACATTGCAACATTTGCAACAACCCAATTTATTTTCAGTGATTTCTAAAAAGTAACTCTTAAAAAAAGTTAACTTATTACTGACACTTTTGATTTGAATCATCACGTAATTATACCTATTTCCTGGTACGTAGAAGAAGATTGTACCCAGAAATAAATCGTGCACAAATTATAAGTGAGATTTTGTTTTCACAAGAGCAACACTCTTTAGGGTTGTCATCAAATGAAAAATAAAATACCCAACTCAGAAATACGTAGAGATCCAGTAGCGTAGCTATCGTAGGGCAAGGTGGAGCAGTGCACCAGGGCTCCGGAGCGCAGAGGGCCCTCTTACCTCAGCTTTGAAAAAAGAGGAGCGTAAAAGAAAAAAAATCCTTTTTATTTTTTTTCGGGGTAATGCCCTCTATCGATACGTATAGGTCTCAAAATGCACCGTGCATTTTTGGAAAGTCATAAGACAATACAAGACGCGTTAGAGGTTCGCTGTGAAGGCACTATTTGTTCACTGTCATGCCGTCTATTGATTAGCATACTTAATATAGTTAATAAAATATTGTATTTTAAAGATAAAGAAAGAAATAATGAAAAGTCTGTACTTGGAAGCAAATTCGCATTTAGTCTCTTCTTTTTTATTTTTATGTTTGTAACGAATAGGCTCTGAAACTACTAGACCGATTTTGATGAAACTAGTGGTATCAGGATACATTGATTCAATGGAAGTAATATAAGGTAAGTAGCTTATATTTATACCGATATTCCCACGGAATCGGGACTTACGCGGAGCGCTGCTAGTCTTCTTATATATAAAAATGAATCGCAAAATGTGTTGGTAAGCGCATAACTCAACAACGCCTGGACCAATTTGGCCAATTCTTTTTTTAGAATATTTCATAAGGTACGAGGATGGTTCTTACGGAGAGAAAAATTTAAAAAATTGCCTGAAAATGTCTAAAAACAATACTTTTCTATACTCCATACCATACAAACGATTCGTAATAATACAAGTCAATAAGAACTTTAATACCATAACATAAAGTTCAAGTTTTAATGGAGAGGTTCCGGGAAGGCAAAACAATTGAGTGACGTATTAATATTGATGTCAATCGTGTCGCGGTGTTAGTTGCCAAACTACACCTAAACGGCTGAACCGATTTGTATGATTTTTAACCCCCGACGCAAAAACGACGGGGTGTTATAAGTTTGACGTGTCTGTGTGTGTGTGTGTGTGTGTGTGTGTCTGTCTGTGGCATCGTAGCTTCCCGAACGGCTGAACCGATTTTGATTTAGTTTTTTTTTATATGGCAAAACAACGTTTGCCCGGGACAGCTAGTAAGAAATAAAATTAGGGCTTCGATTTAAACACCATGATAACCGCCTTGAAACACCGCCCGGTGGCAAGTGGCAGCCCTAAGCCGGGGCGGGGGTGCGTCAGGTCGCCTCTACACTATTTATGAGTCAATTACCGTTTCTTAATTAAGACCATACCTCAACAAGGTCTCAGCTTTTGCCAAGATTGCTTAAATATATTTAAAGTCGAGATTTCGGTTAAAGCCAGACGTTATGTTACCAAGTTATCTTCATACGAACTTTATATTTAGCTAGCGGTGGTTGAATTTAATTCATTTATTTCAGATGGTGAAATATGTACATTAGTTGAATGCATCTGTCTCTCCTGATGTGTACAACTTGGGGGGCTGCAAGTTAAATAATATAAAATTCAAAGTCCTGATTGACTGACGATATATCAACGCACAGTTTAAACCAATCGACGGACTGGGCTAAGATTAGGCATACAAATAGCTGTTATAGCATAGGACTTTGCACTCGGTAAACGAAATATGCGCTATCTCAAAGATACATATAAATTCGGACTGACATACACAAATGACTCGCCACAAAATATACTTTGTTATAGTGACTCTGATTTTGCTGAAGATCAATCTACTGGCTACATCAGGTATGGTGTGCTTACTCGCTGGAGCTGCTATTAGCTAGAGATAGCAACGCCAAAGTGTTGTATCTATTTTCTCGACGGAAGCCGAAACAATCGCAGCCAGTGAAGCTTCTCAAAAACTTATATGGCTAAACAGCCTTCTTAAGGAACTGATGAAACTAAACAAACGCTTTACTTAGATAATGAGTCGGCAGTCAAGCTATCAGAACCCTAAGTATGAGTACTTCAAGCGTACTAAACATATTAAGCTGAAGCATTTCTTCGTTAGAGAATGTGTGGCCAATGAAGAACTTGAAGTGAAGCAAGTGTCTTCAGAGTTACAGCTAGCTGACATGCTGACTAAACCTCTCTTTTGGCCTAAACTGCAAGATTTGAGCAAAAGAGTCGATTTCAACAGAATCTCTCGATCCTGGGATTTATCATGGAGACATACAGTCTTCATGATGAAGACTTCTGAAGTTGAAGAGATAAACTCTTTTGTCTCATACCCTCCTTGGCTAAACTAATGGTTAAACTGGCAGCGTCCGATAATCGGACGATGCCAGTATAACGTTGTTTTTTGAGGTTATTGTGGATTATTTCGGATAAATATAGAAAAAATAATGCCTAGGTGGGTTATCTTCCGATTAGTCATTTTGTGTTTTTGTTCATATTTGATATAAAGTGTAATTATTCATAATCTACCGTATTACAACTGCAAAATGAGAATAAACTTGAATATATTCAATAATTTAATGTAATACTGAATATGTAAACATGTCGTAAATAGGGGGCATAGAATAATTTTATATATGACAATGAACGTTGATTTCCTTGTAACGTTGTTGATTGTAAAAACGTCTATATTCTGCACTAGTTTATTTCTGTAAAATTATTTTTACTAGATACAAAAAATACAGCTACCTAGTCTGTTTAAAAATGTTTATTTTTGTAGTGTTGAATTTAGGCTTAATTTCGATCTTCACAAAAACTTAGAAAAATCCAAGAAAAGGGCTAACTTATAAACGACACACAAAAACACTTAACAACAATTTTCTATGCAATAATTACTAATATAAGTTTTCGGTGACAGGCATTTTGCGAGGGGCTCCTATATGCACCATCACTACATAGTATAAAACAAAGTCGCTTTCTCTGTCCCTATATCCCTATGTATTCTTAAATCTTTAAAACTACGCAACAAATTTTGATGCGGTTTTTTTAATAGATAGAGTAATTCAAGAGGAAGGTTTATATGTATAATACATGCATAATATAGCCGTGCGAAGCCGGGGCGGGTCGCTAGTAATCGATAAACAAATGTATGCGAGGGGAATTTTTATTTAAATGAATTCGATATTTCAGTATAATACGTGAAACGAATGTATACATATCGTAAATTTTAAAATTAAGCTTCAAACAGCATTAATATTGGTACTAGCTGAGCCACGCGATTTCACCCGCTATTTTCCAATGCAACTAGTGCTCTTTATATAGTTGGGTCCTTCTAGGTTAGGTTCTTAGGTTTAGGTTAATAAATATTTTCATTTTCATTTTTTTTTAATTTTCTTGCATGAGAATTGCCTAGCATCTCTACTAACCTCTCAGCTTAGTTCACCGTGTCTCGGAAAGAACTCGGTAATACATCTGCGGGGTTCGTCACGATTTCCTTTACTGGAAGATCAATATAAATTGATTCTAAAAAAACCATTGGTGATATAATTAGATCCCGTGGGAATATCGACTTGAAAAGCAGAATATCTGTTATTCCAAGACTCCAGCTATACACGGTGTAAAGGAAACCCTGTTAGGTTCATGTAGGTAACCCTGGAACTTACCAAAAAAGTAAAAAAAAGGAAGTTATGAGTTTTTTTTAAGTTTTGGAAAGTTATCTTCTTTACCCAGAGTTGTGGGAATTTTCAAAATGTGACAACACAAATATTTATCTAAGGATTTGCTGCTATAATATCATGGATTGCAGGTTTTTTTGTTACGCACTATTTCATAAGACTAGGTTCAGTAATTTTTTTAAAGATGTTATAAACATACACACAAACTTTTACATTTATAATATAGGTAGGATATGTTATTTATACAATGTTGAAACGTGATATTTATTGGATTTAACTTTATTTGGATTGAATATAACGACCCATGGGCAGCGGGCGAATATAAGCCTGCGACGCTGAATGGTGCAGGTTCAATTACCGTTGTATACAGATATTGGTTTCTGATCTTGATATTTATGTATTATACAATGTGTTCTAACGAAGGTTGTGTAATACGAAGGGGTTATAAACGTTTAAACGAACAGTTTTTCATCTACAACTGTTGAAATTTCGAACTTTTTCGTAAATTCTCAGGTTATGTTTACCTGAATATCAGCTGTTTTTAACCTTTAGACGCATAACACTAACTACGCAAAACACCAACTACGCAAAACACCATCATTACGCAAAACGCATGACTCGCAAAATACCAACTACGCATAAAACCAACTTTGATTTAGAAACAAACAAAAGACGATCGAAATGCTGATCGAAATAAAATCAAAAGACAATCGGAAAAACTATCGCAACGGAAAAAAGAGCCGATTGTAATGGAAACATAAATACTATCGAAATTACATTTACTAAAACATAAAAATGAAGAAAACTTCAAATAATGACTGCAGAGCCTGCGGTGATGTCAGGGAAACTATGGAGCACATCCTATGTGAATGCGACGTCTTAGCAGCGAAGCTTATGAGCCTCCTTGGGAATGCGTATCCCAAACCAGAGAAATATAGGTTTCTTCCTCTCAGTGGGATCACCGCGTTGATCGACCACTTCTTCAAATAATAAGAATCATTAAGGTAGGGGTAAACACAAAAGATCCCATTGGGTCGAAGTGTTGCTGGCTATTTGTCAGCCCCCAATATATCATCATCACTTCACTACATAGTATAAAACAAAGTCGCTTTTTCTGTCCCTATTTCCCTTTGACTGCTTAAATCTTTAAAACTACGCAACGGATTTTGATGGGTTTTTTTAATAGATCGAGTGATTCAAGAGGAAGGTTTATATGTATAATACATGCATAATATAGCCGTGCGAAGCCGGGGCGGGTCGCTAGTAAGATACTAAAACATAAAAATATTCTCTAGCGTCTATGGCGGATTATTTCTTCTGTTATGTCTAAGTTTTTTTTTCTGTATATTGAGACAAATTCTAATAGTGCATAACAACATCTTAAGAACACAAAACCGTCCACTACTTTGTAAGCTAACCTTTTGAGGACAACATCTTAACCGCCTGTAAAAAGGTGTAACATTCACCCACCGGTTTCTCACACATCTTACGAGAGTTCTTTGAGGGTCCTCTAACTAGGCGAGTCGTTAAGCCCTACACACACCACATACAACTGTTGCACTCGGTTCTACTAGTAAAGTTCTTCAAACTCTAGCCTTCTTATGTTAGGTTTTAATTTTTACTGGGAAATGTGACGTGTATTCTTCAAGTTTAAAGTTTCTCAAGGAAATTTTATAAATAACTAGCTTTTGCCCGCGACTTCGTCCGCGTAAAAGTCGAAAATAAACCAAGGAGTCACGTTGTCCCATACAAACTTCGCCCCCCTTTTCACCCCCTTAAGAGTAGAATTTCAAAAAATCCTTCTCTTATCCGATGCCTACGTCATACAAAGAACACACCTTCCAAGTTTCAGGTCTCTACTATCAGCGGTTTAGGCTGTGCGTTGATCCGTCAGTCAGTCAGTCGTTCAGGACAAAGCATTTTATATGTAAAGATGAATGTTAGTTTTAACCCGTGATATTTAGACGAAATCGGAGTTTAGGCCACCTACAAAAAATTAAAGGTTTGTGCTGAAATATCCCCTCGAATGGGAGACATCTGGCCCGTTACTCTAAACTAATCCGGACGAATCTACCCATACACATTTTAAAAAGTGGACATTTGGCCCACATACCAGTTTTTTCGTGGGCGAGATGTACAAAGTCAAAGTAATTTATTTTTTTAATTTGGATGCTTAAGTAGGTACAGTTGGCTGCATAATTGCAGCCCCCGATAGAGTTCTAAAATTACTATTATTGGAATGTTTTCAACCTAATAATTTTTGTTTGATTATGAATTAAGTTCATGAGTTAGAAGATTTTAAACTTCAACTAACGCAGATGCCTAGAATCTTGCTTGTGTTGAAAACATTCTTATAACAGCCGTTTTAGAGCTCTACGGTGGGTCTACAATTAAGCCGACGTACATTTAATACAAAGATCACATAGATGCGTCTTAAAAAACTAAGTTAGGATGTGTGCCTTCGGAACGCGCCCACCAATAAGAAGAAGGCACAAAAAACTCACGGGGGCTACCATAACCCGACTTAGTTTGTATAGAGGTTAAAATTTCCAAAAATCTTTCTTAGCGGATGCCTACGTTATAATAGCTATCTATATGCAAAATTTTAGCTAGATTCGGCCATTGGTTTAAGCTGTAAGTTGATATATCATTCAGTCAAGACTTTGAATTATATATATATATATAGATTGAATGATATTGCACACACAGCGCCATCTAGCTTCAAACTCAGCAACTAGGCTTGTAACATGGTTACCAAGCAAAGGATGTAATACTTTTTACCCTAATTCAAAAGAGGAAGAGATTGTCAATTCGATTGTATACGGACATTAAACTTTTGTAAATACTAATACTAAGTATTCATACAAATATTTGTAGATCATAAAAATATTTTTGTTCTTCGACGGGAGTCGAACCCGTGACCTACAATTCCGATTCCGATTCCGAGCGATAAGGTCGCCTGTTTGTACAATTTCGTAGTTAATAAGCTTTCTCGTCATATTTGTTATTTTCAATGTTTTGTGTGTTGTACAAATAAAGTGTTTATCTATCTATCTATCTAATTCCAGTAAATGTGCTAAGGAAGCCTATTTCATCATGACGTTCCATATCGTAACTCAGAACCCATACCTATACCGACATTACGTAAAAACAAAGGGATTCCCATTACAAAACACATTTACACAAAAATATAAATGTATGAAAAAGCTGAAACGCTGAAAAGCGCAATCTTCGAACGAAAGCAGACTAAATTCATTTTGATCGGCTTGAAACCGTCGTCGTTCGGTTTTTAAGGAAATTAGAATTTTAGGAAAGAAAATTGAAGGAATGGAAACTGGTATATACTTATAGTAGTTGCCTCAAGTGTTATTGTAATTATTCTTACTTAAAATAGTTCTAAGAAAAGATAGGAAAAATATAATACGTATTGTACAACAACAACTACAATATCATACAACAGCTTGTGTTGTGGCAAAATCTTTAAACAAAACTAAATGAAAAAAATCAAAACCACCGCAAATGTGTATTTTTTTTTTTGAAAATTTTACGAGGCGTTTAAGAGAGAATTACACATTTTTTTGACGGAAAAGTTATTTTTTAGCCTTAGAGAGTATTTACCAATGTATAGAATGTGTTAATGACATTATTTTAATTGACATTTTATGTAATAATTAGCGACCCGCTCCGGCTTCGCACGGCTATATTATGCATGTATTATACATTATAAACCTTCCTCTTGAATCACTCTATCTATTAAAAAAAACCGCATCAAAATTCGTTGCGTAGTTTTAAAGATCTAAGCATACAAAGGGACTTAGGGATATAGGGACGGCGAAAAGTGACTTTATTTTATACTTTGTAGTGATTCTTAATTTTAATTATTTGATATTTCACTACTAATTTAGACATACCTATTCACATACCTCAAATGAGGTTAAATAGCCAAGTACTTTATTATAATTTTGACATCTATTACTCTATTTAATGTGAATAAATGATATTTATTTTATTTTATTTGAGTGTTTAAGATTGATTACTATCGAGCCAACTTTGTAGGTGACGATGCGATGTAAGGTGTAGCACGCACATCTAGAAGATACCAACCTGTTCACTCGCAACTTGAAGACCATTGTACTTGTTTTTCTTTGCTGTTTTGTATGATCGCCGCGCTCTATCGGAGGATAGAAGTGTGTAGTCTGCCTTAACCGTAAAGTTGATTCATCATTTAAGTCTGTCTGCACAATGCTGGGCTAAATGAACCGAGAGAATATCGTTTCCCCGTCAAAAGTTGGCAAAAACACTCTGTGGGTACCCGACCTTAATCGAATTTCGTATACACGTGAATTCTAAAGCTATCTGTAAACAGTACGACCAGAAGCGGATCGTAAATACGTAATTACCCAACTAACTATCATATTGTCAATAAACTGTTTATTAGTCTACTCGGACTGGATGCAGTCTGACCCTTATTTCACTACGCAAGTCTTAGTAAGACAGTCTGAAATGTAATCTCTATAATATCGTGTATTGTTCTCAATTGTCGCTGGGAGCGTTTTGTAACCACACGGGGCCCAGGGCTGTAGCCTAAAAAGCCCAGAAAACTAGATCCGATTTTTCGATCGACTTCGATAGACGTAGAAACTTTATAACATAAATCTATAGGTGTACTTATAATATTTAACTTTAGAGATTTGATATTTTTTTTTTCTATATTTTAAATCTCTACTCCGCTCTTATGTATGAACCGAAACGAAACAGAAAGCGGAAAGCGGGGAGGAGCTAGAAAATTTTAAATACAGAAAAAAATTAATACATACTGATAAGTTCATCAATAAAAAAAAAATAAAAAAAAAGTTCAGACTCCTGACTGACTGATAATTATCAATGCACATTGCACATCCCAAACCAAACGGTCGACGTAAATTCAGCCAGTTCTTTTGTTTTTTCCTAATTCTTTCCTCTGGACACGGTCGACGAATTTGGTGCTCTGGTGCTTTTTATCATTTTTTTATTATAATATTATCTATATGTATGTTAGTCTGTAAGGTATCTATTTTATATGGGTCTGTACTTATTTATAAGGCTGTTACCTGAAATAAACGATTTATTTATTTTATTTTAAAACACAATATGCATTAAATGTAAAAGCCAATATTATCGAAGCAGTTGTGTCTGAGCGTGAATAGCTACCTTGATCACAAGGTATAGTGATTAATCGAGCAGACGGAGCTGTATCTGCGCCGTGTTTCGTCCTGCACTCCAACCATGATGGATGCCCTGCACTAAGCTTGTTCAATGTACACACATATTCTACTTACAAATAAACAGAGATATTTAAATTACACTCGAATAAAGGCAACGTCTCTAAGTGGAAATACCAAGATAAAATGGCCTATCCTATTCCCAAGGGTTAAATTTATTCTAATATTCAGTTTTTTAAAGAGTTTCTATAATTTCGTAGTCTTGTCGTTCAAACCAAAAAATCCTATCTCTTTACAATGTTAGTGTATGGACATAAGTTCTTAGTTTTTAAAATATTTTATCACACAAAGAACATATATAATTTGAATAGAGGAAAGAAATAAAAATATTCTATCACACGGTGTTCTAATGTGTCACTTTTCGAAGATATGGGTTTTAGTAGTTCATATCTCTAAATGTATATAATAGAAGTTAACTAAAAAGAAAATCTACGTAATCAATGGTTTAATCTAAGAATTTAAGACATTATGTGACAGAACATTATTGGATGACCAATGAAGGTTTAAAATTATCTAATGTGCGACAAGGTATTAAAAAACTCTTCCAACTACATCCGTTGCATGTTACATCTGTTATATTTGGTTTTACAAGTGACCGAATGAAAGACGTTTTCAGGATCAGGATCAGAATATATACCAATTTCTAACAAGATTATTTTTGTTGTCTGTGTTGTCTATTCTAGTATAGATATTTGTTACTCTTTGACAGCAACTAATTCATCGTACAACCAAAGAGTTGCCTAACTAATCTATCAATTCGACTCCAAGAAGTAACTTCCAACTTGACATTACCTTTCGACTTTCATTGGATTGTTTTTTTACTTAACTGTCATTTGTTTTTTTTTGTTTCCCGGCGATCGTTTTTCCAGATGTTAAAACTGTTTTTCTGGAGTAGATAAGTTTTAGTGTAAGTATCAAAAGAGAGAAAGAAATTTTTTTTCCGACCTTTTGTGATTGTACCTACCGGTCTTCGTATCGGATGGAACACGGACAAGCCCGCACATACGCGGGCAAAACCGCGGGATGCTGGTACTAACTCATAAAATTCGTATAGAAACGTAGACAGAAATGTAAAATAAACCGGCCAAGTGCGAGTCGGACTCGCGCACAAAGGGTTCAGTATTATTACGATCAATAGGTACATATCGAACAAAAAACCTTAAAAAGTATTGTACGACAAACGAGGCTGTATAGGTTAAGAGTCTTTTGCCTGAGGTTTTGGGAGTTAGTATAATAAACAAAAAGATATTGACACTACACGAAAATAACCTAAAATTCTTAAAAATATACTCAAAGAATATTTACTTTTTTCTGTTTTCAGTATTATTTTTGTTATAGCGGCAACATAAATACATCATCTGTAAAAATTTCAACCCTCATGAACCCTATCATGAACCATGATAGCTAGAGGTACAGCCTGGTGACAGACAGACAGACGGACAGCGAAGTCTTAGTAATAGGGTCCCGTTTTTACCCTTTGGGTACGGAACCCTAAAAAAGGAAAAATAAAAGAAAGAAATAAAAGACATTTCTACCATATCAGTCAGTCATATCTTCAGTCAGATATACAATGCTTTGTCGATGGAAATCGTAACGGCTGCGCTGACTGAGACGAAAAAATCTTCCTTCAAAATTCATGACTGACGGAAAGACGCACAGCCTAAACCTAAGGAAATAAAAGACATAATGTACTATTATATACTATAACTAGCGACCCGCTCCGGCTTCGCACGGCTATATTATGCATGTATTATACATATGAACCTTCCTCTTAAATCACTCTATCTATTAAAAAAAACCGCATCAAAATCCGTTGCGTAGTTTTAAAGATCTAAGCATACAAAGGGATATAGGGACAGAGAAAGCGACTTTGTTTTATACTATGTAGTGATAGTGATGACTGTATAATCTTTGTTAATAAATATAAATAAAATAAACCTCAATATACACAAAGGCTAAGGTTCCCCAATAAGGGCGAGTACTCACTTACCGCAATAAATCAAGGGAATGATTTAAGCCGTGTTCACACCATCCCTATTTTTATTCTCCGCTGTATCATGCGCACATATTATCTACATATTTGTTAGATTTGTACTGATATAAGAATATCTGTGGTATTGGATGTGGTATTTGAGAAATACAACGAGAAGTTATTTGTAGATTATGAGAATGAAGACCGAGTAGGTAACTTTCAGCCTTTCATGACTTTCTTTCTTGTTTTCTTTCGTTCGATTTGTAGAGTTTTTTGTTTGTGTTTAATTTGAATGTACAGTCGGCAACAGAATTGCAGATCCACCGTAGAGTTTCAAAATTACTATTGATAATTCGATTTTAATAATGTTTGTCTAATAAATTCATAAATTTGAAGACTCTTTAAACCTTAACTCAAGCAGGACATTAGACACTTGCTTAAGTTGAAAACAGTTGAAATAATAAGTTTTGAAGCTCTACATTGTTTCGGCACTTTTGTTTCCTAGTTGTAACTCCTTCTCGGGTATAGGCCTCCTCAAGCTTAATCCAAACCTCTCTGTCTTCTGCTTTCGATCTCCATTCGCTTCCTGCAACAGCTTTTATGTCGTCTATCCACCTTTTTTTAGTCCTCTTCTTCTTTTTCCATGTGGTCCTTTCCATTCTGTTATCTTTAATGTCCATCTCTTGTCTGAGTATCTCGCTATATGTCCTATCCATCGCCACTTTTGCTTTAGAGCATAATGTTAGGCGTCTATAATTTTCGTTTTCCGTCTTATGTGTTGGCTTTGTACATACCTTATGTAATCTCTTCATTTTGAGACCTGTTTTTTCGCTTTCTTTGGTCAAGGAGTTTATCATGTTTTCTAGCTTTTTACTTGTTTTAGCAAATAAAATAATATCATCCGCGAATCTGAGGTGAGTGAGTCTATCTCGGTTGACTGTAATCCCTTCTGTCTGTCAGTTTAGATTGTCAAAGCAAAATTGTAGTACTGCTATGGACAACTTAGGTGAGAGGGGGTCTCCTTGTCTCACCCCTCAGCAGATTGGTATATCTGGGCCCCTGTTCTCTAGGTACATTCTCCTTAGTCTCCTCTGTACTATCAACTGAATATTTCCCCGAAATAATACCGCATCAAACCAAACAACTTTCCTATTGGAACACCCACATTATTCAACGACCAAAACGTAATGTATCCCACCGTCCGGAACAATAGTAAGATAGTAACAGACAATGTCAACCGGTCCGGTTATAGCGGCAGACCTTTTATTTATTTACCAGAGGGTTATTATACCTACTCGTATCGCTTCATAGATAACGGAATACCTATTGTGAAATACCTACATAGGTACTTTAGGGTTCCGTACCCAAAGGGAAACAGACAGACAGAAGAGAGTCATCTTAAAAAGGTTCCTTTTTTACCTTTTGAGGTACGGAACCTTGGACACTTTTACTAAGACTCCACTATCCGTCCGTCTGAGAGAAAAAGATGAAAATATTATGTAGGGACTTAAGTTGGTATGTTGGTGAAAGAGCCCAGTGCAAGTACCTAACCAACGTATGTTCCAAGATTTGGCCATTAAAAGACCTAAGATGTCGGTAAGGCTATGGGAGGAAGGTGGGATTGCCTGTCCATCTGTCTGTATGTCACCAGGCTGTATCTCATGAACCGTGATAGCTATAGACAGTTGTTTTCACAGATGATGTATTTCTGTTGCCCCTATAACAATAAATACTAAAAACAGAATAATATAATGGTACGGAATCCTTCGTGCGCGAGACCGACTCGCACTTGGCCGGTTTTTGTTAGTTAAGGGCCATATTTATGACGCGTAAAAGTATACGATTAGTAGAGAGTGTTGCCTTAGTGGTAGATACCTCGAATTTCGCGACCATGACTATTGTAACATAGTCGAAACCTCGAGGTAAGAGAAATAAAAATTAAAAAATACGCGACTCGGGAAAATAATTACCTCGACTTTCATTCCGAAGGTCGTGGGTTCGAATCCCAGCCGGCCGTGCTTATAATAGATTCTTACGAAAAGAAAAGGCTTCAGAGCCTTGAAAAACGTCGCAAGGTGGCAAGCCTGTCAGTCTTTTAACGGATACATTTCGACAATAATAAGATTATTTATTGCACAAATTGTGTACAATGGATGGTTGGGTTTTAAAGTGACGAGTAAAAGGCAGAGATATTATGTCAAGTCAACCAAAAGTAGATACCTACATTTTTCGAAATAAAACTTGGCCACACGAAAGTTGACTCTTATTTCTTTGTGTGTTTTCTCATATTGCATGAAGACACGTCAAATTATTGTGTCACAATAAAGGAATGCAAAGTTCGGAGATATGGATCATTCTCAGAAGATCCATTGGAACCAGACTTCAAATTGTGGATCTACTGAGATTTGTCTTTCTTAGTCGATTTCATCCATCATGGATCTACTGGGATTTTATCCACTCTCTATAACTGTTACATCGCACTGGTAAAAGGTACCTATCTTCTAGGGGTGTGATAGTGGTCAAACGCTGACCTATCATTTGTAAACAAAATGTACCACAGACGAAATGATTAATCTCTTTGTTTTTTTTTTCAAATAAAGTTAAGGCGCTCTAGACACGTTATGTATATATCATATAAAGCACCGTACACACAGCAGCTCATTACTCCAAACACAGGAAGGCAAGAGATCAAAAGGGTATGTCTACACTGTTTATTTGTGAACACGAAGCTCGCGGGATGTGAACTCGTCTTTATTTCGCTTTAACAAGTGCACTTCAGTAATGAGTGAAAAATGTCGAGATAAAATAAAAAATACAAGTTACTTTGAAGGTATGAAGGATATCTCTACAACGGATCTGTATTCAAGTTTCTAAAGCTTGAGGGAAACTTCGTGAACCAAGATATTAAATGTTTCTAAGTAGAAAATAATAGGTAAAAAATTTGAACTTTAACTCAAGTGTCAGTTACTTGAAAACATGTCATATTACTAACCAACAGCGCTACGCGATTTCATTAGCGTAACTTGCGATCCCGTGGGAATATCGGGATAAAAAGCCTATGTTACTCGCAATGAATCAATGTATCCCCATACCAAGTTTCATCAAAATCGGTCCAGTAGTTTTGGAGCCTATTTGTTACAAACAAAAAAAATCAAAAATATTTCGTCTTTATAATAGTATAGACTAGCCGCGACCCGCTTTATTCCCGATCCAAATATCGAAATAACCTATAGTATAATATAATATAATATAGTAGCCTATAGTCTCCCTCGATATAAATGGACTATCCAACACAAAAATAATTGTTCAATTCGAACCAGTACTTCCTGAGGTTACCACGTTCAACCAAACAAACAAATGTTATAGACAAAGCTAATTAAAAAAGGACGTTGATTCGACGAATATTGTTCCGATAGTTGTATCGGCAAATGGATTGATAGTGATGAGCCTTGACAAGAGGGTCTCGCAGGATGGTTGGGTCAGATCCAGAAAGCAGTCCTTCTGGATACGACACTTATCGTCAGGATGCTTGTTTGGGCCTGACCATCGCGTCGGTAGCCTGGGCCCTGCCTCGCTCCCTCGGGTCTGCAATTCTGTGATTTGGCAGTCAAGTAGGTATACTTGACTGCCAAATCCCCATCATCGAATTTTGTGTCTTCGAAATCTTTTTATCGACATCTCTTTACTGCTACGCCTTCTTATACGATGTATTGTTGCTGTCATGTTACGGTACATCGAGAAACTGAACTGCAAACGATTTTACTGCGAAAATACCATTCTGTGACCACTTCTTCAATTGAAATCTTGTTTACTAGAGTTAAATTGTTTGTCTAGAGTACTCTCTTTGCTAGTATAGATATTTTATATCTGTCTTCGTAATACTTCGTGGAACCTGTATTCGGGATTTACACCTCAATCTAGATGTATCTCTTAGTTGGACGATTAAATATGTATAAAGCTGTTTTCTTTGAGATTTCTAAAGGGAACTTTTGTTGGTTCTGTCTTTCATTTCAGATTTGAGAGATATAGCTTTGTACTTACGTGCTTTCTTTAAATGTAAAAATAATACTTCTTTAGCGCTAATAAAATGGTCAATTTATCTAGATGATTAACTCAGCGACAGAAACTTTAATTCGTACTATTCTGTGCGTTGTAGTGCCCAGGACATGTATTAGTCTTTTATCATGTTGTTGTGTTAATTAACGGACATCACCCGCACTAAGCGTTTTGCTTCGTCATACCTTATTCGTACAGCAAGGAAATGGAACCAATTGCCTGCGTCTGTCTTTCCTGACGTGTACACTTTGTGTGTCTTCAAGTGAGGAGTGAACAGGTCTACCATCAGATGACGTAGTTTTCTAATGAATATGAATGAATTAATAATTATTTATTTCAGGCTAATTTGCCCATACATCCTTAATTTGATACAAATAAAATAAAATGAAATTACAAAAAACAAACGGATACAAAAAGAATAAAAATAAAATAAAATACCATGACAATTAAGAGTACCTATCTACTTAAAAAGGCTAACTTAAATAATATTATGCATAATTTATGCTGTTCTAAATGCTACTTGTCATGTATTGTGTCATCTTATGTTCATCTCGCTGTGCACAAATAACCAATACGTGTATTCTAAAAGAATAATCATTTTGTAAAAAAAAACATTCACGTTTTGGTTTAAAGTTGCACAATTTAAACTCCAAACTTTGAACTAAGATTTCAAATTCTAGAATATTATCACATATTCTTAGCTCAGTATATTCTAAGATATGAGGTATTTTCAAAAAGGTTAATTTGAATGCCAGAGTTGGCACCACACAGCTCTTGGAGGATTTACTCTAGATATTCACGGAGAATCCGTGCCTAAGTTTTATAAAGTTTTGTAAAGTGCTTGAATTTTATTAATTTGAAATTTAAAATGCTCACGTAGGTTGTGAGAATGAGTCGGGTGGGTAAAGTCACTCGACTTGCACATCTAAAAATTGTGAAGGTAGGAAGACAGTCCAGTGGAATAAAAACTTTTCCGACCCGTCCTCCTTTTGTGGCTGCACCGGTTTACGTATCGGAACTATCGTATCGTATCGGTTTTTAGGGGAAAATTGTTCCCCAACAGGAATAAAAATCCACAAAGTTCGGAGAATTTTGAAAATGTGACAATATCTTTATTTACCTATGTGCTCGCTGACTAGAATGGTGTTGTCAATAAGCAGGGTTATTTACCCTGAAATCAAAATTGAAATAATTCTTTTATTTTAATGCAAAATACATTTAATGTTTTTTTTTTGATGTACAGGTTATATGGGGAAGCCGTTGGTGGGCTTATTCCTAAGATACACATCCTAACTTAGTTTTTAAGACGTTTCAGTGTGATTACATTCGAATGATTCCAAATGAATAAATAATTATGACTTAGATCACAAAAAAACCATGAGTTTCTTATGCCTTCTTCTCATCAATGGGCGCGTTCTGAAGGTACGCATCCTTAAATACGTTGCAATGTGATTCCAAATAAAGAATTTTGTCTTTGACTTTGATATAAATAGCGCTTTATGCAATTCTAAAAAAGCGGACCCCGGGCTCCCGAGAGGGATGCAACCGGGAACATCGCTCAGATGATGATGAGCGCTTTATGCAATTCTATTGGTTCCAACCGCTCCACTCCTGTGGTCTGGTGAGTCTTAAGCCGCAGCCGAAGCCTTTCACCTGCACATTGACCGACCTCTACGAAGACAATGATTCTGCTATCCCAAGTTATTGGTCAGACAAATTATAATTAAGCTGAACCTCTGACACGTGAAAGAAAGATGTAATGTTATGTAACTATTTAGTTAGATAACACCTATTGCTGAAAGTTATAACTAGATTTAGAAAGGCTTAAAATATTATGGCTATCTTTCTTGGTACTGGTAGAAGTCATAAACTGATCGCGAACTTTATATCAAAGTTAAGATCAAAACTCTTTATTTGGAATATTTCAACGTATTTAAGGATGTGTGCCTTCAGAACGCGCCCTGCATTGATGAGAAGAAGGCATAAGAAACTCATGGGATTTTTGTGATCTAAGTGATTCATTTGGAATCATTCGAATGAAATCACATTGAAACGTCTTAAAAATTAGGATGTGTGCCTTAGGAATAGGCCCACCAACGGCTTTTTCAATTTTTTATTTAATTTAATAACGCTGATTATTAATTGACAACACCATTCTAGTCAGCGAGCACATAGGTAAATAAAGATATTGTCACATTTTCAAATAGCCCCGAACTTTGGGGATTTTTATTCCTGTTGGGGAACAATTTTCCCTTAAAAATCTTAGCTCCGATACGTAAGCTGGTGCAGCAACAAAAGGAGGACGGATCGGAACAGTTTTTATTTCACTGTCTTCTTCCTACCTTCACTTGCGTCCCTCAAAAGCCTCACTTTATTTGGGGGTCCGGCCATTTGTCCACCGCCGCCGTCACCGGACCGTCAACGAGAACGAGATGACGGCGCCGATGTACTGATACATAGACTACTATAGCCGTGTGTCCACCGCAAGTCCGTCACCCGAGCACCGTCATCCCGGCCGCCGAGTTTTGAGTAGATCGGCGACCTGTGCCGGCAATCAGTGTTGCCGCTTTAGCCAATTTTTTGTATTAGTATTAGCGGATGAATCCAAAATTCTTTGCATCGCCTACGCCTTCGAACGTACAAAAGCAGCAAGCAATTGTCGCCGGTTGAAACTAGCCATCCTTCTAGTTTGTTTTATTTCGGAGAACGATTTTGGTCTTTACATCGACCGGACGTGTTTGTTTTTAATAAATGTATTAAAAATTATAGTGACGTTCTTGCAAAATTGTGACCTAGACAATTACCTACTGAGCTAACTAGGTCACTCAATTTGTAGTGCGAGGTGTTTGTACAGTATTTGTTTTACTTATAATTTCATAATATCATGAAATTATTCCTAATATAAAAATGGAAAGCAGTCCGTTTGGAAACCGAAGTAGGTTAACGCCCCGCAGTCCTCCTACCACGCCCGCTCCCGAGGCCGCGCCCAAACCCCAAGATCGAGATGAGGACACCGTAATAGTAAGCACCCCAGAGATCCAGTCCTGGATGTCCAATATTGAGCAATGCTTGAACGAGGTGTGCTCTATCGCAACCGAAGGGAAGCTAAACAAGGAACATCAGTCGAGAATCCACAACTTGTGCCGTAAGGTCGCCCATGGCACTTCTCAGATGGCGGTGCAGTACCAGTCCATTAAGTCCAGAGCCATCCAAGCCCACGCGTCGCTACAAGAGCTACGAGAGAAACAGGACCTCTCAGAACGTATCTATGACCTCCAACAAACCATTGAAAAATCCGCAACACCGGCAAAAGTCACCTTCGCCGAAATGATAAAAAAAGGTAACAATAGTTTTATTAAACATAATCAGCACAACTCTGTGGCGATTTATCCTAACGATAAACTTAAGTCGAGTGAGGATACTAAAACCTTGGTCCAAAAAGTTATTAATCCAGAAGAGATGAAGCTCCATGTCCGAGGCCTGCGTAAGACTAGAAACGGGGGTGTAATTATCAGCACAGACACAAAAGAGGACATTGAGAAACTCAAAAAAGCAGAACAGCTTGTGAAATCAGGCCTAACGGTTGACGAACCGCATAAACGAAAACCTAGAGTTGTTGTTATCGGTGTGCCCTCGAATTTAAGCGACAAAGAAGTATTTACGAGCCTCTATCAACAAAACGTCGCGGAAACACTTAAAGACTGCAGTCTTGATCAGTTCCTAGGCCTAATAAAGCTAAGCCATAAGTCAGGTAAAAGGAATGCTGAGACCTGTAATTTCATTATAGAGGTGCCCGCCTTTATACGCAAAGCCCTTGTGTCAAAAGAGAGAGTATATGTGAACTGGTCATCCTGCCCCGTGAGAGACTTCACTTTGGTCACTCGGTGCTATAAATGTCAACTGTACGGCCATGCGGCGAAATTCTGTCGGGAGACATCACATTATTGTGGCCACTGTGGTGAGCAAGGACATACTCTGAAGGAATGCCCCAAGAAGGACCAGGAGCCGAGGTGTGCAACTTGCTTGCGTTTCAAAAAACCAAGCAACCACGTTACAGGTGCGATTGACTGTCCTGCTAAACTTATAGCCGAAAATAGGTATATAAATAGTATTGATTATGAAGGCGCCTAAGAGCGCCAGCAAACAGTTTTAACCTTGACCTTTTTTCTTTTAACATCTTTTTATTTTTATTTTATTGTAATAATGATAAATAATTTAATTAATGACATAGATGAGTTCTCTGTGACGGATTCAAAGGTATGTGAAGTGGAAAATTGCAAGCAATATCTTTCCTCTTTCAAAAATTCCATTACAGTACTAACACAAAATATTCGTAGTATCTTTAAAAATTTCGATAATTATTTAATCTTACAACAAAGACTAAACATAGACTGTGATATTATTGTACTAACAGAATGCTGGCTTACTAACAGGGATGAAGCACGTCCAATCATGCCGGGATATAGTATGCATCAAAGCAGTACACATTACTATCAAAACGATGGTGTTGTAGTTTATCTAAAAAACAATCTGAATTTCTCAGTGGAGGAGCCTAATATGGTGGATTGCAACAGACTTCTGATTAAAATTGGTTCCGATTTTGCAATACTTGCAATATATAGACCCTGTGCTTTTAAAAACCCAACAAATTTTATTCATTCTCTAAATGACACCTTGCAGAAACTCGCGTCTTTTAAAAATATTATCTTAGTTGGAGATTTTAATATCGATATATGTCTAGGTAAAGTAAACCCACCCTCTAAAGATTACTCTCCAGAATACCTCAACTCATGTTCCTTTCACGGCTTATTTCCCGCATACACTCTTCCTACATTTGAAAGTGGATCATGCTTGGACCATATCATGCTTAAGTCAAATTGTCAATCTCTTGCACTTGTTATTAACTCATCGATAACCGATCACAAGGCTGCCCTATTAACCCTAAATTGTAAAATACCTAAAGCTCATTATATTAACACAATTAATAAATTAAATGTAAGTAAACTAGAAGGTGACTTACGCAGCATCGACTTTAGTCACGTTTATAATTCCGCTGATCCGCAATTTTGTATGACATACTTAATAGAAAATGTGCAACAAGCAATTCAAAGAAGCACAACAATGTTTCGGTTGAGTAAAAAAAATAATAACATTAAACCTTGGATTACGCCTGGCCTCATTAGATGTATGAAACATAGAGATAAGTTACACATTATAGCCAAGTCTAATCCTAATAATACAAACTTGCAACTATCTTACAAGCGCTACCGCAATTTTTGTAATAACCTTTTGAGAAAAGTAAAAATTAATTATGATAAAAGTGTATTGGAAAAAGCTGGTAAAAATAGTAAGGAGATTTGGAAATGCATTAAAAACATAACATACACCTCCAAGCAGCGTGAGTCATCTTCGTGTTTATTACAAACTAATTCCTCGCATTTGACTTCTGCCAACGTCACAAATGATTACTTTGTGAACGTTGGTAAAAACTTGGCGGAAAAAGTACAAGGTCAATCACAATGCCACACTCGCACTCATACATATTGTTCTAGCTTAACATCTTTTGCGCTGTTGGATACTGACGAAGCCGAGGTAGAAAGGATAATCATGTGTTTAAAAGATGACTGTGCAGTTGGTTGGGATAATATACCGTCAAAAATTGTTAAACAATTCAAGCACATTTTGGTCCCTCCCCTGACGTACATTTTTAATACATGTTTGTCCACAGGAATATTCCCAAAGTGTTTGAAAAAAGCAGTAGTGGTACCTGTTCATAAATCAGGATCAAAAAATCAAGTAACTAATTATAGGCCAATTTCCATCCTTCCCTCTATTTCCAAAATTCTAGAAAAAATAATCAATACTAGATTAGTCAAATTTTTGGAAGACAAAAATATCTTGTCAAAATCTCAATTTGGCTTCAGAGCTAAGGTATCAACTGATGACGCCGTTCACTACTTGACTAACTACCTGACACAGGAACTCGACAAAGGCAATCACACTGTGGGAGTATTCCTGGATCTTGCCAAAGCTTTTGACACCATTTCTGTATTAACATTGTTACGGAAACTGGAAGCCCTTGGGATAAGAGGAACGCAGCTAAAACTATTCAATAGCTATCTCAACGATCGATCGCAATGCGTAAGGATCGGAAGTGTCGTCAGCGATGATTTGCAAAATACGACTTTTGGGGTTCCCCAAGGAAGTATTTTGGGCCCAACTCTATTTTTGATATACATAAACGACCTTTGCAACTTGAAATTAGATCATGGCGCAATTGTAACTTACGCTGATGACACTGTACTACTTTTTTCCGCTGATACTGAGAAAGAGGTTTTTGAGTATGCGCAGCTTGGATTTAATGTTGTTTATAATTGGCTTCAGCATAATTTACTCACACTAAATGCAGATAAAACTAATTTCATAAAATTCACAATGCGCAAAATTTGCTCTAATGTAAGTGATTTCAGACTTTATGCTCATCACTGCAACATTACATGTAACAACCCATGCTCGTGTCCAACTATTAAAAGAACTAATCAAATTAAATACTTAGGTATTATATTAGACGAGACTCTCACATTTCGACAACATATTGAAGCTTTGAGTAATAGAGTGCGTAAACTAATATTTATATTCAAAAAGTTACGCCATATAGCAGATCTGAAATTGATAAAACAAGTTTATTTTGCCCTATGTCAGTCAATTTTAGTCTACTGCATCACTTCATGGGGTGGGGCGGGTAAAACATTGTTAATACCATTGGAGAGAGCACAAAGGGCCATCCTAAAAGTCTCCACCTTTAAACCCTACACCTTCCCAACTAAACTATTATATGAGTCGGTTAAGGTACTAACAGTCCGACAATTATATATAATGTATACAGTTCTAAAGCAGCATGCAACTCTCTCCTTTAATACTCAGTTAACACAGAAAAGACGGAAGGATATTGTTTGCCCTTACGTTAGCACACGCCGTGCTTTTACATCCAATTTTTATATGTACCTTGGTCCACTTCTGTATAACAGAATAAATGCCATAACTTACATATACCCGCACAACTACACCAGATGTAAAATAATGGTTTGTGAAGCTCTCCAGGATATGTCTTATGAAGATACAGAGAACTTATTAGATGTATTACAGTAAATATATTGTTTAATTGTATAGCAGGTACCTAGTTATAGAAAATAGCGTAAGTAGGTATTAATTGTAGTTTTATGTTTTAATTTGTAAGTACCAATTTACCATAACAGCAGTTTTTGCCTGAAACACAGGATCACCTAGTTCAGGCACATGTAAACAGTTAAGTAGGTATGTTTTTAAAAGTAGCCTTAATTTATACATTTCTGTTTTTTAAGTTTTTTTGAATAAATTTATTTATTTATTTATTTATTTATTTATTTCTATTAAAAAGGAAAACACGACTACTACCCACGACAAAGCTGTAGGACTGAGCCCCCGATATATCGGCGCGGTGGACAAACGATCGCCGTCACGTCATCTTAAACTCGGCCCGAAATAATTTCGTTCTCGTTGACGGTCCGGTGACGGCGGCGGTGGACAAACGGCCTTTGAGTCATGAGCGCGTATCTTTTAAACACCGCGGGCTACATTAATCGGTACTTTTGCAAACCAGTTCGGAACTCATCCCCTAGACCACAACAAAAGGGCTTAGTACTTGAGCCACAAGGGAAATCTTTTCGACGGCAACAAGGGTGGAGTCCGGATTAACTTTAGTTTAATACTTCAATGTGGTAACGTAACCTGGCCCTGGCTGTTGTTACCATGTCGACCTTATTCATTTCTAATATTTTGTAGGAAAAAATTATTATTTTGTGTCGCAGCGCAGGTAGGTGGTAGGTGGTAGGCGCAGGTAGGCAGGTTGGTAGGCGTCATGCATCCACCTTTCTCATGCGCACTGCTAAGAAATGGAACTCTCTACCCGCGTCGCTGTTCCCACAAAACTACAACCTTGGAGTCTTCAAGTCTAGAGTGAATAGGTACCTTCTAGGCGAGCATGCTACATCTTCGACCTCATCTTCGCGACACCATCAGGTGAGATGAGGTCAAATACAAGCTTATTTTGTTTAAAAAAAAAATGTGTTCAGAGCACAATAGAAACAACAGCTTTTGCCCGCGACTTCGTCCGCGTAGAAGTCGGAAATGGTTTTAATAGAATTTTTAACTGTTTTTTTACGAACCATTACATTTTTGCCCTCCCTTTTTCACCCGGTAAGGGGTATGTCTACGTCATACAAAGAACACATTCTCCAAGTTTCAGGTTTCTACGATCAGGATCAGTCAGTTAGAACAAAGCATCATCACTACATAGTATAAAATAAAGTCGCTTTTTCTGTCCCTATGTCCCTGTATCCCTATGTATGCTTAAATCTTTAAAACTACGCAACGGAGTTTGATGCGGTTTTTTTTAATAGATAGAGTGATTCAAGAGGAAGGAATACATGCATTATATAGCCGTGCGAAGCCGGGGCGGGTCGCTAGTAGATATAAAGGGACAAATAAACCGGGTGTTTTTAATTTAAAAACTAATTGTTTTTGTGTCACAAGTAGATGGTCATTAGTCGATTCGCACCGTGAGCGGTTCGGACCTCGGTGTGAATTGTCCAAGAGCTCGTTTTGAATGGGTTCATTCAAACCGCGGTCTGAATCGCCCAAGAACTTTTTCTAATGGAGTCGATTCAAACCGCAGTGAGGTCTCTTTTCGAATGGGTGAATTTGAACAGATAAGATGTGTAGAGTAAAATTATTCATCCCTAGGACAACCATGCACAAAATAACAGGAAAAAAACACAAAAAACAATTATTGCGGGACACTTCTTACAGCACCATGTAGCCCCAAACTAAGCAATTATGTTACGGTAGCCAGACATTAATGGGTTAGTATCAGACGGTCTAAAACGCAAGTCGTCTTATGTGGCAACTTGTCTTAAAATCATGTGGACTAATTTGCAACTAGTCTTCAATGTAAAGTCGTCTATGAGGCAACTCGACATAAATCATGCGGACAAATTAGCATTTTGTCCGAAAAGTAAACGGTCGTCATAGCTAATCGCCTTAACATGACCTGGACAAATTCGCATCTTGATAACATAGCACCTAGACTTTGTAGCAACTCGTCACCCTTGGCGATAAAAAAGGGACCCAACTAGAGAGGTCTAATTGCGAAAAACAGCCCGTATACGAAAAACAGCCCGTACCGCAAGTAGTACACAAAAGAGGTTTGATATCTGAAAGATACTGGCCACTTATGTTATGAAATGGACGTCATTTGAATAACATCACAATTATTGTCAATTTTCAATTCTTTGTCACTGGTTTACTTCTCAATCAATATCCATAAATTACGTTTTCTTTCTTTGTAAAAGACGAAGTGGAAGATGTGATAATTGTGATACCAACGTTCACCACAAAAAAAGACACAGTATACAGAGCTAGAAGGAAGTTTCTAGTGTAACAAAAACCGAGTTTAATAATCTTAATGAAGTATCGATACCAGAAATATTAGCCAACAATTTTCTTCGGTGGTGGAGATAACAATGATAAAATATTGGTGTTTTGTACACCTTTGAGTCGGAGATTCATGGAAAACGCTAATAACCGATCTGTTCAATACTTTAGAGATGGCACGTATAGAGGGCACCAAGCGCCGCCAGCTGAAAAGTTAAGCTAGTTTTGGGGGTGCACGGACGTTTGTGGGAGAGATTATTTCTATACTCATTTAAAATTTGTTCAATAATATAAGTTTATGTAGGTAGCTGTAACTCTGGAATAAATATGAATAATTATATTAATTTAGTTTTATTTTTTAGTTAAAATATAGGAATTTAAACATATACTTATTTTCTTCAGTGATGACAAGCATATTTTCGACAATCTAAGTAACATAAATGTAGGCCCGTATTAATAAATCGCTCTCAATATAGATCTTGAGTGCGTATCAATCGAGTGAGTCTTGAGATGTGGTCACTATCTTAAGTTAGGCGTTAATTAATAGATAAAACTCAAGTTTTAACCAGGCTGATAACGCTCTTGAGATTTGAGACTGATCTTGAATGACAGTAACGCTTTGTTCTTACCTTGAATGATATGTTCTTACCCTATGGTAGGTAGTGTCGTCATATTTGAAAATATTTAAAAAAATGTAAGATTTGTATGACCCGCAATCAGACTTGAGTTCACGAAACTACATCTTGAGATATATCTTGAGAGCTGAGTTTGATTTATTAATACGGTATGACTCAAGTGATACGTCGCTCTTTAATCGCGTCTTAAGATAGGTTTATTAATCAGCGCAACAACTCAAAAGCAAACTCAAGATTGAAATCGATATTGAGTTCGGTTTATTAATACAGACCGTAGGGTTTCAAGCTACCGCTGATAGGAAGATATCGAATAATGACGAGTTGCTATTCTGTCACTTTGATATGTAGGCAAATTATAACATAGACGAGCTGCTTCATAGGCGACCTATCTTTTTAGGCAACTTGCATTTATGTTGTATTGATAACAGAGCAGTTGACAAAAAACAATTATGTCGAGTTGCTTCATAGACGACTTTACATTGAAGACTAGTTGCAAATTAGTCCACATGATTTTAAGACAAGTTGCCACATAAGACGACTTGCGTTTTAGACCGTCTGATACTAACCCACATTAATGCCATAGAAAACGTACACAATGTAGCATAATATACAGGGTTATTGGAAATTAATTGACACGGCGTTAAGGGCTTCTTCTGTGCACCTTAACAAACAACTTTTGTTCTACGACTTTTGTCGAAACTTAATACATATCCCAAAAAAATAGTTAAGTGTTTCTCGTACTGTCTGGTAATTTTCTATGTCTATGCGGCAAGTGCGCGCGCGCGATCGGCACGGGGCGCTACTATGATTGATTCTGTGACGTAGACGTAGAGTTGAGTATTATTTGAACTGTTGGATTTAATTTTTTATTTTTGTATGGAATATTTTTATGTTGAGTTTCCAAAAGTCGTAGAACAAAAGTTGATCGTTAAGGTGCACAGAAGAAGCCCTTAACGCCGTGTCAATTAATTTCCAATAACCCTGTATAATCCGCGCGCGATGAGAAGGGGATGGAACCTTGTCAAAGTAAATCGAAAATGACAGTTTTCAAGGAGCGTTAGCATAAAAGATCTGAATAATTAAAAAATATCTGAATAATTACTTATTTTTGATTTTTTTTATTTATTCATCTTTAGTGTAGGTATATTATTATAGTATAGGTATTTCTACTGTATCTGAAGACTTCACGGACAAACATACATACTGACACATATACGGGTCAAACTGAGAACCGCCTTTTTTTGAAGTCGGTTAAATATACCCAAAAACATACCTACCCTAAATGTTAATCTGGTAATTTCTGAACATATTCGTGTGGACCTCGTTGAAATCTATTAGGTAGTTTATGAGATTAGCTGGTTTAAACAAACAAACAGACAAAAATTCTATACTCTATTCTATCGTGTTCAGCTAACGATTTTAAAACGACCTGTGTATTTTTTTTCTGGATATTTTACAATTACAGATTTTTTTTTATTTCTACAGAGTTATTAAATTAGATATAGATTATTATTCAGAACTTTTTTGCTAACGCTACTTTTCTGTCATTTTCGATTTACTTTGACAAGGTTCCATCCCCTTCTCATCGCGCGCGGATTATACATATAAAAACACCCATAACAGAAACAAATATCTGTAGTCTTCTTCTTCTTTTCGTATAGTGGTGTGGCTCACCTATTGTTAGAGTTTACAGATCGCCTTAAAGCCTCTAACTTGACCTAACGACTGCTACTAGAGGTAGCAACCGGGACCAACGGCTTAACGTGCCTTCCGAAGAACGAAGGGGCTTACAGACACACATTTTTGCCACACTACTAATTGGCCACCCATCGAGGTAATGACCACGCCAGGCGCTTAACCCGCACGACCGTAAACGTACATATCTGTAGTTAAATATTAGTTTAAGGCGGGAATCGAACCCGCAACCATCTGCGTCGCGATACAGAGTTATATACCTTCCTTCTTACTCTTGGTTTAATCGAGAAGATTTTTAACTGTAATTCTTATACCTTGTGTTTGTTTGTCGTGTACCTTATTTATCTAAGTCCAAATCCTGCTTGAATGAACTCACAACCTACCTACTATAAAAGCTAAATCAGTTTTTTTTTCATCCAAAGGTTGCCTGGACGAAATCTCTTTTAGCTGCAACTTATACTTTCAAACTATTACTTTGCTATGTGTATATTGTGTTCTATGTTCCTTACTGTGTTGTACAAATAAAGTATAATTATTATTATTTAAGTAAATAAGTATGTATAAGTTAAACTATGTAATTTATTCAAGTCAACGCGTTAAGTGAAAGCTCGGCTCTTGGAAATAATAATACGTTACCAAAATAAAGTAAAGATGAATATAAGATTTAGGATATACCTATCTATATATAAACGGAGCTATACCCCGGGAAACCCGAGAACCTCTTCCAGGAAAAGCGTTGATTACATTTAAGTAAATCACGCGAAGACATATTGCTAAGTATTGTGTGGCTAGAGAAATTACGATTTTATTATTCCCTTCGCTCAACTGAATAATGTTAAAAAAGAAAAATGTCCAATGTGTATTTTTTCTACTGTATTCTCTGAATTTTCTGTCTTTATATTTATACTTCACCTTTCTCAACTTCTTGTCCATCCAAAGGTTGCCTGGCAGAGATCGCTTTGAGCGATAAGGTTGCCTGGAAGAGATCGCTTTGAGCGATAAGGCCGCCCAATGGGCGGGAGCACTTAGATTTAAGCTTTGTTTTTATTTAATGTTATTTGAAAATAGTGTTTACAATAAAGAGTTTATATATCTATCTACTTTTTATTCTTTTGTATTCTCGCTTAATTTTCTGACGTTTTATGTTATACTTTTGTTCTTATGCTGTACATTGACATTTCCGTCCGTTCTTTCCGAATGTAAGCCCGTGCATCCGGAATTCCTGACGGAAAAAAATAATGTTCAGTAAATTCTGATAAAGTAAAAATGCAATTGCAAGGAGGAAATCGTCGTCGAAATCCATGTTTCTTCCAAACGTGTGAACTCCAGTGAAGCTACTCCAAGACTAATCGAGGTATTCCGAACGGAAAAAAACAAATGTGTGTGGTAATTGTACGGGATTTTTCATGATACAGTTTCCGAATCAGGAAAACTGATGTATGTGGCCGCCCTAAGTGTCAGGTAGGGGCATTTCCTAGCTAGATGGTTTGACAACCTCAACACTGTTGACTGACGAACCAATTGACAGGAGGGGAATAAAATGCCTCTCCGGACCACAAGCACAGAATATCCTGCGGCACAAAACCAACAAATGACACTCGGGAGTTTGGAAAAAGCTTTGCCATAGGGCTGCTCTTGCATATTTGGAGTTAAAACCGCCAGTAATATGGATTTTCGAAGTTGGAAAACTCATGCATGGCGGCGCGGCGTAGGAAGGAACCAATTTTGATCTTGGAGCAAAACTTGATTCAAAACCAAAGACGTTAAAAATTATTTACCAACCAGTGCCTTGATTCGCTAAGGTTCAAGTCGTCGGGCGCGCGTGATTAGGACGAGATTTCCATACAAAAACCGCCCCCCCTCCGCCCCTAATCACGCGCGCCCATCGATTTGAACCTTAGTGAATATAGGCCCTGGCCGCTTTCGCTTATCATAAAAAAAGCAAAATCGCTCCGCTCTTAAATTCGTTGCACTAATGGCCTTACACTTAGGGAATTCGTATAGGTACGCGGGACGCTCTGGATCCCTGATTTATGTGGTACCCATATAAATGCAATCTGCTTAATTGCTATCTGGTACCTTTACCAGCGTCGGTGGTAACACGCTAGTGATGTGTCCATTCGATTATAAAAATCGATTATCAGACGATCGCAACCTATTAGTGTTATAAACGAATATTGTTGAAACAAATGGACAGTCTCGATTTGTGAAACGCTTTAACTGTCATGTTACGTCAAGTAGATAGACTTCTGACAGATGTTGCTATCGAAAAAAACGAGGATTAGCAAAGACCATTTACATTCTAATTTTGCGTACAAAACATTACACATTAACCTTTGTCGTGTGCATTGCTAAGAAGTGGAACTCTCTGCCCTCGTCGTTGTTCCCCCAAAACTAAAAACCTGGTGTCTTCAAGTCTTGAATAGGTACCTTTTAAGCGAGAATGCTACATCCTCGACCTCATCGTCGCTTCCCATCAAGCGATATAAGAAGCAAGGCTATTTAACGAAAAAAATAAAGCAACCATTAAGAGCTTTAATGTCAAACCAATCCTATTGAGAGAAAGCTCATGTCCTATTACTGTCGGTCCCGATCCCTATTACTAACTATAAAAAATCGATTACGAAATAATCGGATGAAACACTATGCCACCATACCCATCACTTTAGCTTTCAAAATAGACAATAGTTTTTAATTCGACATTTACCTTCAGAATAACTAAGCTTAATTCTCGGAGTTCATATTATTTGTACTAATAAGGTAAGTTTTGACATGAATCACTAGCAGCTGTGGTTCTAACTGTGTAAGTTCCGAAACTACTACAGGACGCAGGAACCTCTGGTAGCAGTCGTTAGGTTAGAGGACCGATCCCTCTAACCTAACGACTGCTACCCGAGGTAGCAAGCAGGATCAACAACTTGACACGCCTTTCGAAGCAAATATGTAACGTATACGGCTAACTATTTATCGGTCTTCATCGAATTAATTACTGCTTCAAGCGTTGCTTAACCCACACGACCAAACATCAAATAAATACAAAAAAAAACTTTGCAAGACGATGTTGTACACGGCGGTATCTATAGCCCTAAGCGAAGGAACTAGGCTTATGGTACTAATGCACCTTTCGTTTATAAATATCTACTTATTTTACATACATAAAACACCCAGAGCAGAAACAAATATTTGACCAAAGCGGGAATCAAACCCGAAACATTCAGCATCGCGCACGGATGCCGTCAATATTGATTATTGAATTTCATTATTGAATCAACAGCAATAATCCTACATATGAAATCAGCGCACGTGAGCGGTTAATCCGCGTGACAGTTGGCGTGACGTATCGAATTAAAACAAATCATTGACCTAGAAACGTAATACAGATAACCATTATCGATACATCGGCGAATAAATCGATATAATTGCGATGACATCACTACTTACAGCCTGACTGGGATGTTTTGGAATTTGAGGGAGGGCGCTGGCATCCTACGAATCTAACTCATCGCTTCTTAAAGTCTTGTCCGAAAGAAATCGCCTGCAGGAGACAGACTCGACTATTGTTCCACTTAAGATTTAAGCCTATGGTTTCGAGTAAGGGGTCAGTCCATGAACTAGTACGATACCCTCGTAAGTGTGATTCCGTGGGAATATCCGGTTCAAAAGTATCTTTTTTAATATTTTAATACTCGACCTAGTCGGATTAGTGGGACGGGATGGTCCATACCATCCCGTCTAATTCTTGTAGCAGTCGTTAGGTTAAATTAGGTGACCCGAAAACTATAACAATAGGTGAGCAATACGAGTAGAAGAAAAATAGGAATTAGTTCCTTTTTACGCCGTTATAGCAAACGGGACTACCGTTTGCTATCTCCAGCAGAGCAGTCGTAAGGTCAAATTACGAGACCTACGGGATTACATAAAAACTTTAACAATAGGTGACTCATACCACTACACGACAAAACAATTTGGTCTCATTTGCTATCTCTGGTAGAGCAGTCGTTAAGTTAAGAAGTACCTTGCTATGCCGCATTCAAATAGATCCCTATTAGGTTAGCTTGCAGCACTATGGCATGCCAGAGCTCAATACTTGCAACTTAAATTGTAAACTGTTATATTTTATGGTCCAATAGAAAATAACGGTGGCATTAGATACCTCGATAACTAACATAAACATGGGAAAAAATGGGAAATCGATATAACTGAATGATCGTAATACTTCCACGACACTATTCGATATTTCTATTCGATTGAGTTTTGCGGTTGACTCACTCGATTTGCGGACTCTGATTAGGGATGTTTGGAACTTCTATTTGTACTTAATTAGATTATTTTGTCCCCTTTGTCGTCACATTTTCCCCAATTTCTCAAAGATTTGTCCTTAACCGATTTGTAATGTCTGGTCTGAACAAATATAAGGACAAAATGAACGCGAATCAGTACTCATTTAACCAGTGTTTCATTCGATAATATACAAAAAATCTGAAGCTATTTTTTTTGGCTAAATTTCCTATAAGAATGGGAAAGGGAGTTTTTGTCTTCAAGTTAAACCAAAATGTCGTACAAATTTTGGAAAAATCTTTCTTAGCGGATGCTTACGTCATAATAACTATTTGTATGCGAAAATTAACTCCGCCCTGACTGAGTTTAATTACGGTTATTTTGTTTTATGTCGAGAACTTTACATCTCTCTTATACGCAGAATTGGCCAACGGTGTCATGAAGTCTTGCAGCTGTTTGTTTGCCGGGCTTGAGACTTGACCACAAATGTATTACTGGGTCCCAAAACTGGTACTTTCTAACCATTCTCTCTATTGAAATTATTAGAATAAAAATATTTATTTCAACATAGAACATAAGTGGTAATAACAACAAATAAGATCCTTCTCAGCTGCAAAAGTTAGAAACTGTGTTGCAGTGAGAACGTCCTCCTATAGAATTATGCAGATATTATTAGGTTGAATGAATGGTTAGTTGGTGGAATGTTTCTAAATTGAAAAAAATATGTGTATAAAAACCAGACAGGTGCCAAGAAAAGCAACCAAAGCCATTAACTTGTATCACACGTATTGATGCGAGGGTCCTCAGCCAGTGCTCGACTCGGAGCTCGTCTGCCGAAATATCCCCCCTTTTGTTTCGAATGAAAATCGAAAAAGAATCTGGAGTTCATTAGTGACGGGTGTAAGTTACGCGGGGCCTTGTAACGGGAGTATTCTCAACGCTGTAGATATTTCCATTGTGTATCTATGTGTTGATTTTGACACGTTAACTTTAAAATTGACATTTTGACATGTTAACTTTAAAATTGGTCAGAAGACTAGAGGCAACGATCAGATAACCAGTTAGATAGAGTGAAATTGTAGTTACAAAATATCGATATCACATGTTTATCTTTTTTTTTACAAATGATAGGTCAGCGTTTGACCACTATAACACCTGCTAGATGGTAGGTGACGATGTGGCCTAAGATGTAACACGCTTTCCTAGAAGATACATATTCACTCGCGACTTGAAGACCCCCAAATTGTACACGTTAGGAAAGACAGACGCAGGCAACTGATTCCATTCCCTTGCAGTACGAATAAGGAATGATGATGCAAAACATGTCTGGTATTTCCACCATGAATCGGTGCCCCATATCAGTCTGACTGTTGTAGGATACTTTTTAACCCCCAACGCAAAACGACGTGGTGTTAGTTTAACGTGTCTTGTCTGTGTCTGTCTGTGGCATGTATGGATGGACGAACGGATGAACCGATTTTGTTTGTATGAAAGGTGAATTAGTTATTTTCAAGCTACAATGTTATAAATAGGAAAATTGGTGTGAGAGTGTGTTAAGGGATTTGTTAGATTATTCTGGGGTATAGTATGTATGTACGCTATTTGTCAGACATTTATAAAAAAATGTCAGTCAGCGATGAAATTGTAACGTACCGATATTTTTAAAAGCTGTTATATATCTTGCAATGTATGTACCTACGTATGTATGTTTGTTCGGTTGAAATCTTGCAACTTAACTTTTTTATAGTGTGCAGTTTCAAACACTACCTGTCTGTCTGTCTTCTGACATCAGTGACATAACATAATATTTTACTTACAGAAGGCTAATGAATGTAGTTCTAATATGCCAAAATTATTATTATTGAGTGAGCGCTAGTGTCAACACTTTTTTTTAGATCCGTGATGTCAAAAACACGACGTTAGAAAAAGTCATGTTTTATGAAGTATTTAAAAAAAAAAAATTTAAAGTAACGAGTACTTACAACTTTTAAGTGATTAAAAAATGTAAGCCTAGTTTATAGTGAATTGATTAAACAAAAAAGAGAGACATCGTAATCGGAGAAGAGGAGAAAAGAGCTATTATTATATTTGTACGGAAAAGTAGATACGCGGTATGTAATCCTCTTAATATTTTTAACAATTTAACTTATTTCTCTAGACGATCTTCCATAAAGAAGTTAAATAAAAATTCGACAGCCGACAATAACTTTATACGACTTATGAATATTAAAGTAAACGAAACTTCCAGAATAGTCCCCGAGAGCATTTTTAATTTGTACTTGAAGTTAAAACCTGAGGGCACGTGAGAGAGGGAATTTCACAAAAAAATAAACATTTTGTTTTGACATAACAAGGGTCCACAGCATTTGATTGAAGCGGAAAAATGTTTCTATTCAGATAAAAATGTTCTGTTTTGGAATGATGATAAAATATTCATTCGTATAGGTATATACACTACAATACACTTATTACTTATCTATATCTATCTTTTTTATCTATCTATAATATTATAAAGACGAAATATTTAGTTGTTTGTTTATTTATTTGAATTGAAAAGGCTCCAAAACTACTGGATCGATTTTGATGAAACTTGGTATTTGATTAAATGGGAAGCCTATCATGGGATCGGAATTTACGCGGATGAAACCGCAAGGTAGGGCTACTAATAAATAAAAATATTATGTTAATGATTTCAATCTCTAGAGTAAAAATATGAATTTATTAAAAAACATTCACGATATCTCTGATATTACAAGAGCTACGAGCTACGAGTCTAAATTCCTTCCTCTTAGGGTGGGTGGTACTTTTTAGGACGTATTTTTAGGATGAAGGCGAGCAGAACGGATTTTTGTAAATTCGACCTCGTAATGTGCAAACAGGGCTGTTAGGGTTAGGTAGTTAAAGTCTGTACTTGATAGTCAGTCATATTCTGTGTGTTGTTGGAAATCTGTCAATGTCAATGTCTTCTACGTCAGCTGTCAAATATGGATGTAACGTCATCTGTCATACTTACATTTTTGCCACGATACGTTGAGAATATCTTCCAGCGCACTCGCATATCATTTTGTAAATGCAAGAAAATCGAGAAATTACATGTATAAAACTACCAAGAGGATTTTCAATTCAAGCTCGATACTAGACAAAATCAATATTACTTTTAAAGAGACACTGGCGAAGCTTACATAAAAGAAAAGTGATTAAAAACATAAAACACCTTTTGGTTTATATACCAAAACCTTCCTCTTGAATCACTCTATCTGTTTAAGAATACATAGGGACAGACAGCGAAAGCGACTTGTTTTATATTATGTAATGATGATAATGAAATGTATAAATGTTGTATTACGTATAAATATAATATCAATTCGACAAAAAAAGCCGAAAGGGGACAATATTCATAACAGATTCATATTTATTATTTTTATTTCAATACGATTTACATTAATTATCCAAAACGCGAACGCAACCTGTTTTATTGAAAATAATGTAAGTATTTTATTTGTTGTTTAATTTCCCGCGCACCCTGCATCCAATTCGGTAAAACTACATCGATAGCGACACATGTAGTATATAGAGTACATCTTCCGAACAAGTATCACAGGACGTTTAATATAAACTAGGATGGGATCCTTGCATTAACCCTGACCTTCCACGGTCCAGGGTATAACAGGATAACAAAGACTTTCAAATGTACAAACATCAAATTGTAATGGCGAGAGTAGCGTAGAGTAAATAAGACGATGTTAGTCAATCTACAATCTACACCAACTATCTAGGATTATATCTTATCTTAACTAGGATTTCCGTAGTTTATTATTGTTTTGATTTTTAAAAGATACAATATTAATTTCCTTTTATAAACATTCGTCATCGTGTGTCGTCACATACTACAAAATAAAGTTTGCGTTCACTTCGAAAACATGTGCCAAGCGGACTTGTCCGTGTTTCGATTCGTTAGCCGGTGCAGTCACTAAAGGGGACGGGTCGTATTTTTGTTCTACTGCTTTCTTCCACGATTGGTAGCGGTTATGGGCCACCTGCGGCCTCGCTGGCTCTTGGCAGTCGAGGTCTAGTCTCACCAACGCTTTTTTATATGTATCTCTCTGGGTACATATAAAAAAAAAAGTTCGGACGGCTCGTCTGATGCAAATCATGGGATGTTCATAAGCGAACTATTTTGAATCGCCAGCTTTTGAGGATATGTCCAATCGCTCAGTCTAACTATTCTGACACTTCTGTGCAGAAAAAAGCTTAGTTTTAGTATGAATATTGTCATAATGCCCACTCTATATATAGGTATAAGTTTAATCTCTTTACTGGTTACATTTCTCCAGGGGATGTAGAGTAAACACGCACACAGAATAGACACTGTATAATTATGTTAACGAAAACTTCTCTATTTTCAGAAGTTTTGGCTTCGCACGATTTTCGCATAGGTACAGCCTGTATCAAGTAAATATTTATCTAGTTTCTATAATTTTTTTCTTTCTTACATTCATCTTCATTGTTTCGTCAATAAGGTTCTTTAACGAAACCTCGCCGTGAAGTTTTTTGCGTCAGAGAATGTCATTTGATTTTCATATGCCTTTTTTAAATAAATAAATAACTGTTTATTCTCATGCTCACATAATTTGATATCTTTGTCACAAATGTGAGAATCATTTTTGGTAGCTGAGTAGAAGATTAGTCGACCAAAACACAAGGACGCCACGCTCGCCATTTTTTACCGCTAACTCTATGTAATTTATGTCGTGTAAATTAAATGTTTTTTTTTTAATGAATAAATATATATAGGTAATTGTTTATTGCCATGCTCACATATTTTTGACATCTTAGTCAAAAATTTAATCAAACAATTAATCAAAAATTTCTTTAGACTAAAAAGTCAGTTTAATTAAGTAGCTGAGTAGAATATTAGTAGATAAGTAATAAAAACCAAAAGGACGCCCGTCATTTTTCCACCGCCAAGTCTACGTAATCTATGTCGTATGTATGTGGGCGGTAGAGTCAGCAGGATCGACCTCGGTCCAAGGCAACCAGAACATTTCTCAAGGATACCCTTAATGCACATTTCAAGTACGGATAGCAAATACACTTGTTATATTCATAAACTAAATTGACAGATTACGTTACGTTAATGAATTGTTACGTAAATAATACGAAATTTGGTAAGTTTATTTTTTTGATATTTTTTAACTTGTGTGTTCAGCGTTCCATACTATGGGGCACCTCATTTAGAAAGACGAAGAAAATAAAGAATAAACCCGAATATTTGATAAAACTTTTAAAATTATGGCATTATTTTATTTCGCGCAATCTGGGTCGCAATCGCATTAATCCAGACTCGAATAATATTTTTTGCTTATAACAATTAAATCTACTTAACAAAGTTCCATAGAAGGAAACAAATGTAGTAGGTATAGGTATGTAGGTAGGTAAAATCTGCAATCTAGCTATTTCATCGAAACAAAACCCATCATTCTAATCAAATAATAAGAACGTATTATAAGAAACGACCTTCTTGCTAAAGGGTGGGTCGAACTCAAACGGCAGTAATCCCTCCCTCGGGGTCTAAAAGGCCTCGAAAAATCCGTCCCTGAGGTCGAAAAGGCCCCGAAATATCGAGTTCCTTAAGGTGATGTCGAACATTCGACCCATTAAATTCAATTTTTTTATATTTTCGTTAAAATAACTGAGTCAGATAAATCACAGTTCTAGAACATAATTTCTCAACTTCTAAAACCTAAATTAGACTTTAGGTATCCCAAAAAATTTAGTGTGTAATTTTTTTATAAATAATAATCGTTTCAAGTTTTCGAATTTAGAAGTTGATTAAAAAAATCGATTAGTAAATAGACGGGTAGGTAGTCGGATATATTTCAAAACTTGCAGATGATATTTTATCCAACTTACTATGGCGGCGCCTATAATAAAGAAAACCTATTTCCGGACAACCTATTTTTTGACGTCTGCCAACTCTGATATCTATCACTCGCCGCTCGATCGTAAAAATTGGAAAAAATATTTATAACATTTCTATTAATTTAATATAGTTGGTCCACCAATGGAGGGAGACCCTTGCCCAGCAGTGAGATAACATTGGTTAGATAATGAAGAAAAATTATAGTGTATTGTAATAATTTATATTTGTTTTGTTGCAATTAAGCAGTTTCTTCTGTGAACGAACCAGCAAAATGAAAACTGAAAGACTGTTCAAGTCCGCAACAGGATCATCAGTAGAACGAGTAGTGTAACCCTGGTTCGCTCAAATCGAATCTCAGTTTGAGACTGGGCATTCAATTAGACTAATAGACTCCACGAAGTTTTATACCGTAGTTCAGCAGCTGTATCAAAAAGTGCCCACTAAATAAATTTATTTTGCAAAATTAAAATATTTGTATATATATTAATGCAAAAAAATATTGTTTATTATTTACCTATTAGCTACAATTTCCAACATATTTCACGTTTAATCGTTACAACAGGAAACAACAACCGAATTGCAAGTAAATTTAAATTTAGGACGGTTTCAAATTCTAGTTAAGCTTTTAGTACCTAGTTGGGAAATTATGTAACCAGGAGCCGTAGATTACAAAATGACTTTAAATTTCTTACTGAGTATTTTTTAAGCTATTGCATAGCTTTTATCGCGGGCTTTGAGCGCGGTAGAAGCTATGCTACCGAATCAAGAAATTCCGTAACGAAAATAAAACCTAACACCCCCCACTCCGCCTACCATGTAGCTCGGGCGAGCGTTCGCTTAACGTGTAAGTGTGTATATGGTACGACGTACGAAGCTCGCACGATGCAATAACTTTACCGCGGCAGTCCTTGAGTGCCACACGTTTTTTTTTTACAAATAAAATGATAGGTTATATCAGGACCGCAATAGAGTTGTCAAAACGTCTTGTTGAAAACTAATCATCTCATTTTAATGCAATAACTTTCATAAATAATATTTTTAAAAAGAAACTGTTAAAAGCATTTTAGAATAATCACATAAATTATTAAATTAAATTGCAATTAATAACGGAGAGGTTGAATTAGCAACATTTTTGCGATTGCGGAGCGCCTGACCAGACTCTTTTCGATAAGGAGATTTAATTCACACAGGATGGACGCCATACGCAATGATAAGCAACATCCGTTACAAAATATGACGTTTTTGTGACGTCACATGCGTCAATTGCTTTTTGCCAACGAACCCACCTAATACATCTTCCGACTGATTTTAGAGACACCTCAAAATATTTATTTTCCGCGGGCACCCGGCTTACAATCGCCTTATCCCGGAAGGCCGGATACTTTTCACCCCGAACTTTTATAGATCGGGCAATTTATATTAACTAGTTGAAGCACGCGACTTTGCTCGGTATAAATCAGTTGTAATGGTTGAGAGAGGTAGAATTGTAATCTGATCTGATATTTAGTGCTAGTTAAAGGGCTATAGCTTTTCTTACATTTTTATAAATTACTCTTAAGATTTATACTTGCATGTGTCGCCAATACAACGATCTCATGGTTAATCATAATGACAAAATTGATGTTTTTAACAATAAACTTAACAAATTTAAAAAATGCTTATTGAATATATTATCTTCTTAGCTTCTTAGGTATCTGTTCACTACATACTAAAAAATTAATGAATAGACTCTAAATTAGGTAAGTATATACGTATGTTAACTGCTTAACAAGAAATAGCCATGCTGAGTACACATATTTTAGGATATAGTCTAGTTTTAAAATATTTGTTATATTTATCTTATGTCCTTGATTGTTATATTTATCTTATATCCTTGATTCTGTTTTGTGTTCCATTAAATAAATAAATAAATAAACTAGAATTAGTCCATTTTTCGACAAAAAGCTAAAATTGAGTACCTACCTATCACCTCAAAAATGTATGGACAAAGTCTAGATTTAATAAAATTAAGATTTTGCAACTGGCCCTCATTATTTTTTAGTTATTAGAATGGATTTCATTTAAAGCTGAAAGTATGACAATTTCATGGGATTAAAAAAGAGCTTTACGAAAGAGGATTGAGCTCATCTAACCTCATTATTAGAAAGTAGAGGCGAGTTCTCTTGTTAGCTACATCTACTAGAATTGTGTGGAATTGATTGACGGCTATACGTCTGGTAGAACGGTGTTGACTTAATATGTCAATAGGTCGACACAACTTTGATAGATGTACCTAATCCAACCTATTTACCTCCGATGCGCAAATGTCTCTCGTCTAAGATAAGACGTTTGCGCGTCGGAGGATACAATACAAGCACTTTTTTAAACATACTAGGAACGTAATTTGTTGATCTTTATTTGTCGTTGACCCTCTCTTGCGTTAAAAGAAGTAACACTCAGGTTACCAAGCATCTATTCTTAGATTAAGATAGATAAAAAAGGCATTGTTATTCTCCAAAGCTTCCAAAATTTTCCAATGGCCATAACACCTAAAATACTTACCCATTTCTAGGGTATCCAGTCAAAACCACACAGGATAATAATCAAAATGAAAATGGCAACATTCCCTAATCCTCACAGACCCACTAATAACTCGAAACTACGTAATCCGACAAGCAAACATCGCCTCTATTCTTGCGGATTAAGGTCTAATACTAACGTCCAATTAAAATGACCTGCGCAGTATAGGTATTATTGATGTAAAAGTATGAGTTTTATTCGAACGGAGAGGTCAAATGCGAGTGGACGTTGTGGAGCCTTGGAAACAAAGCGTGGATTGTAAGAAAATCCCACTCGGGTCTCGTACCTTGCATTCGCTTTACCAAATTACTGAAATTTCATTCAGCTTGCGGACGCTGAGAGAGATGAGCTCGGATGTTAGAAGGAAACCAATCGTTTTATTTGATGCGGCACTTAGGACGGCCACAGATCGGGTGCTAGCTCACTGAACCGTTCTATTTGATAGTAGACCGTTACGAAGAACAAGTTACGCTTAAGTAAAAAGATATACAAAATATAAATATGGTACCCGCGTGTAATAAGGGCCACTAAAAGTTATTTTAAAAACCTTGATAGGTATAAGTGAAAAAAAAGAAATAAAATAACAAATTAAATTTTATTCGAATTGACAATAAAGCAAATATTTAACTAATGACATGTTTTTCAGTAGCTTTCCCTATTTCTTTTACGAAATATTTAGTTTTTAATTAAGGTGGCACATTTATTTACCTAAAAAGCCAAATAAATAAATAATACATAAAAACAGAGATTCGCGCACCAGGAATAAGGCCTGTGTTGCCGGTATCCGTGGATGAATTGAATAATTGATATGAATAAAGTAATATTCCTATATTAAGATTTTGAAGGCTATCAAACAAACATTTTTTCTCAACAAAACGATAATAGAAAGAAATCTAAAACAGTTAAGTGGCATACATAAAACTTCTTTTTAGATAATAATGTTTTTTTTTGTGTTCTATTCAAGCGATTGACATCAATAACATCAATTAAGAATAGATCTCTAGAGATAAAAGTATATTTCTACACGTTAAAGTAAACTTAGGTCATTAAAAACTCTTGACCATCTTTCTCTAGGTAGCTAGCTTATATTTAAAAACTTAAAACAATAAAAAGTAAACTAAAAATGTGATATTCATTAAAGTTCTAACAACGCCATAATATTTTTATTTCAAACAATATAACTCTTGATAAACACAAGCCCATATTTCACAATATTTCGAAGTAATTTGAAGTACCATTTTCCCTAGTTAAATGGGTTATAATAACAGAAAATTGCGTTAAACTGGAAAAAGGCCGTATTAGCCGATAACGATAAGGGTTTTATGGTTCTATTTGCTCAAGAGCCTGTTTATTTACATGTGAATTAACTTATTAATTTTTATGATAACCTTTTTTTGTGTTCAGTGTATTATAATAGTAATTTGGTGGTATTTTTTTCTGCTATTTACAATTATGTACTTATTTATTTTATTATTTATTAAGAGCCTACACTGTCCCACTGCAGGGCAAAGGCCTCTCTACCTTTCTACATACCTAGGTATGTACTTATAATTTTTTTAATTAATATCTAAACTTAAACACAGGTGGTTTTTTATATAGCTGATACGTCAACAAAACTTTTAAAATTCATAAAAATTGATGGATTGGATTGGGTTTTAAGTACCTAAGTATTTTCCCAGAAAGAAAGTAAGAAAGTATTTTCCCGGTTTTTATTTGAAAAAGAGCAGTAGATCGTTCATTTTTTATGGTTTTGTGTCAGAATACCTAGCCACTATATTAATTAAATTAAAATTAAAATAATAATTGTCAAAAGGTCAACTCGCCCTTAACGGCCAAGAGGACGAGTTGACATCTGACAACGCACTCTAGCGACCCGCTCCGGCTTCGCACTGCTGTATTATGCATGTATTATACATATAAACCTTCATATTGAATCACTCTATCTATTAAACAAAGCGCATCAAAATCCGTTGCGTAATTTTAAAGATCTAAGCAAGTGACAGACAGCGGAAAGTGACTTTGTTTTATACTATGTAATAATTTCTGTACACAAACTGCCGTATCCATTATTGTTCTACTCGCTGTATTTTGTGTAGGAATTTAGCTAGTTTTATAAAAGCAAAGCGGGGAAATGAGCTTAGCTGTGAATCGCGTAGCTGTGCTGAGTGGTGGCTACTTAGCGACCCGAGCCGGCCTGAGTACTTGTGTGCTCGATTGTAGGAACCTACTCCATACTTACTAGTATCCTACACTTGGTAGGTACATACGAGCACAGTTACCTAACTGTACCTACTTACCATAGGTAGGTATATACTCATCGTGTAGGTATATCTATAGGTATTGTGTATCTGCCGTGTGGTCCACAGTATAAAGTAGCGTCGCTTAGTCTCAGCATACTTAAAAGGGAGTTTTTCTAAATCGTATTATGCTTACACCAAACGAAAGGTAGGCGTATTTGAGTTTTAGTTCAAAAGCGAGATAGACCTAGTGAGATTTAGTTCTATTGTTTTTGAGATAAAAAACGAAGGGTAAGCCTACCACCTCCTTCCATGGGTATCGTAGTAGGTGACTAAAGGGGTGTACCTAGGGACCTTGATATTCGCACGTTGTGTCTCCAGCATGGTGGCTGCAGTATGTGGCCCCGCCCCGCCTGCGACCCCAGTCGCCACGAGCGTCCCTGTCGTTTCTAATATGAAACTAAAGGTTCCCAATGAGGATGATGAAGGTTTTGTCAAGGTGCAAAAGAAACAGCGATCAAGATCCATCATCATGAATCGCTGCGGTACAGCCCCGACTGATTCTAGTCTGGGAGTTCGTGCTGCGATGCCGAACACTCCGGTGTACATCTCCCGCCTGCACTACACCGTCGGGGAAAAGGACGTTAGCCTAGTGGTAGATACTTCGACTTTCATTCCGAAGGTCGTGGGTTCGAATCCCGGCCGGACGTGCAAAGGATTGTCTTATGAAAACATGTCATCATCATCATCTTCCTGCCCTTATCCCTATTTATTTGGGGTCGACGCAGTAGGTATGTCTTCTTCTTCCATTCACTTCTACTAGTCGTCATCTCATCGTTCACATTCATCTCTCTCATGTCTTGTCTCACGCAGTCCATCCATCTTTTCTTCGGTCGTCCTCTTCCTCTCCATCCCTCTAGATTTATACTCATCACTCTTCTAGTCACATGCGTCTCCTCTCTTCTCATCACATGTCCATACCAAATCAAACGGTTCCCTTTTACTTTTTCAGTAACAGGTGCTACTTTTAGGCTTCCTCTAATATAGTATGTGCTGTAATTGACATTGCTCTTACGTTTAAGGAAAACATTGTGATAAAGCCCGCAGCTAAGTTGTCTCCAGACGTATTGCCTAGTTCTGTCCTCTGGACACGGTCAACTAAACTGAGGGGGTACTATAGGTGGTGGGCAAGCCTACTTTATCGTTACGCAAAAAAAGGACCAACCAAAGACAGGAAAACAGTCCGTATACAAGTACAACCTCAAAAAATTAATCCAAAATGTAGCTTCTACTTGACGAAAATAGCGTAAGGGATATTCTCATTACACCGTGCCGTATCCGGGCCGGGCCGAGTCCGGAGCAGAGCCCGTCCGTGCTACACCTTTATATAACACCGGGTTATCAGCCACCGACCAAAACCCTCCATGTAAGAAAAAAAATAAGAAAGAACGAAAGAAGAGAAAAAAGAAGAAGAAAGAAATAGATTTAACAAACCCGAAAATAATCTCTGAAAATACAGAAAGCTCTCTGAAACACTCAATCGCACTCTACATCTGTACCTATATTGCAAGATCACTCTCAACAGTTGAAAGATTGGATAACTAAAGCACAGAATAGAGACAATTGGAAAGCCATGGAGGAGGCCTTTACTCAAAAAGAGATCCTTGAATAACGGACAATTTAATTTTCACAGTAGATTTAGTATATCTTTTTTCAACATTCTCATAGTAATAGTTTATGCATGTTTTATAAGTAATTGTAATATTCAAAGGATAAATAAAAGGATATATATATCAGCCACCGAGGGGACGGGGTGGATTCGTGATGTAGAGCGTCGTCCGGGCACGGACGGGACATAGATCATGCACTGTGTAAAATAAACTGCTTCTTACAAAATGGGACGCCCCGGGAACGGCCCGGTCTAATGAAAGTCCAACTTCACATTAGAATTCGTACAGCCTATCTCCTGTTTATTTAGTACTTTCTGTACAATAAGTTAACCGTAGAACAGTCCTAAAGTTCTGATACAACGGAACTAATTAGAGACTACAATGACAATAACTTGTAACAATGTAATGTAAGCGATAGTGGCTAAGTTATTTGGCACGCACTGAGTTCGCTCTGTTACTAGGTAGAGGTGAAATTAGAATTATACTGAAACTACGTATTTACCTACGTTTCGTCATCAAACTAGTTAGGTACCTTGTAAATCTTACTTATATTATATTCTAGCTTTGCCCCGCGGTTTCACTCGCTTAAATCCCGATCCCGTGCGAATATCGAGATAAGAAGTAAAAAGCATAAATGTTATCACTACATAGTATCACTATCACTACATAGTATAAAACAAAGTCGCTTTCTCTGTCCCTATGTATGCTTAAATCTTTAAAACTACGCAACGGATTTTGATGCGGTTTTTTTAATAGATAGAGTGATTCAAGAGGAAGGTTTATATGTATAATACATGCATAATATAGCCGTGCGAAGCCGGGGCGGGTTGCTAGTTCCCGATAATCCAATTTATCCTCATCCCAAGAGCATATTCGTTACAAACAAAAAAAACAAAAATGTTTCCTCTTCATTAAATAGTCTAAAACATAGTCACTCTCCGCTGTCTGTCCTTAGGTATGCTTTGTTCTTTAAAACTACGCAACGGATTTTGATGCGGTTTTCAAGAAGATGTATAATACAAGCATAATACAGCCGTGCGAAGCGGGAGCGGGTCGCTAGTTATAATATAAGAAGTCTAGATTAGCTTCTGCCCGCAGCTTCACCCGCTATTTTAGCCTCTTAAGGGTTTTTCGAAGAACCTTTTCATGATGATTTTTATTATAATAAATAAATAATATAAATAAATAAATAATATTGCAGGACATTCCACACATCGCCATCTAGCCCCAAGCTAAGTAACTACACTTGTGTTATGGGTGCTAGACAACGAATATACTACTTATATACTTTTCTTTTGTAAATATATACTTATAATACATAGAAACAACCAGACCACAGACAAATATCTAAGCATAAATACTTGTCTGAGGCGGGAATCGAACCCGCGACCCTGTGTTTGGCAGTCCGGCATGGTGACCATTGTGCCAACTGGGTCGTCGATTATTAAATAGGCTTAAATATTTTAAAGGAAAAATGCGTCTACAAAATCCTATTCTTAGTTGATACCTACACTTCCCAAAAATCGGTTCGTTCAAATCGGTTCAATAACTAAATAAATGCACAAACTTGCGAATTTATAATATTAGTTAGCATTAGCGCCACGTGAGCGACCAAAACCGCAGGTTGCAGCTAGCTACAAATAAACAAGAAAACTAAAAGGAAAAACATTCTGTTGAACAGTTGTAAAACAATTTATCCGGTGGCAGAGAGTTGAGACGAAGGAAAAACTTTAAACAAATCTTGAGACTTCACAACTATCGAACTATCCTAACAACACAACACGGTACATACATTGAATAAATTCAGATAATGGAAAAATAAAATAGAAAAAAAATTAAGAAAAAACTGTACCTATACTTAAATAGAAAAATAAATAATAATTTATTAATAAAAATTGGAGGATTTTTATTAAAATAGTGAGATTAGTTGTTATGTACCTTGCAACATTACAGCGATAATGAAGAAATATTTTATTTCAAAAGTTGGCAACATCAGTTTTGGCATTTGTTTAGAAGCTTTGCTATTGCTTACATTGCTAGAGGATGCTAGAAGATTATCTATGACCAGTGAATTCTCTGAAAGATTCTAACTAAAACTAACAACGTCGTCTTCTGATTGATTTGAAGTGCGAGTGTGTAGATGTATTGTGACGTAATGAAAGGACGTTTATCGTTATCATGATTTTTAAATTAAAAAAAAATTGTCCTTAATATCATCGTCGATTAGTTCTTACACTGTAGCCTGTAATAATTTAATTAGGAAAGATGGTTGCAGAGTGCCACCTGTTTGGGACTCTGTCCTACATTTGGTTAAGTCTCAAGCCGAGCAAACAACAGCTGCAAGACCGCGGGACACCGTTAGTCAAATCTGCGTACATAGGGAAAGTAGACGGTAGTTTAATATTTTTGTAAGACTAATTGTCACCCAGTCTGTCTGTGGCCATGAGATCTGCAAAGGTCTAGAAACGTCAGGTTTTTACAACAACATAAAATAAACGCGATTATATCCAATAAATTTGTTTCGCGAACGCAAGTCGCGAAAACCTTAGAAAATAGTAACATTTATTTAAATAAAAAACAGCGCACTCCGGGAGTGCAGGCAGAAGTGAAAACTGTATATCTGTGTAAAATCTCATCTGTCCACCGAGAGATGTCGCTGTTAACACTGTTGTACAGAATTGAGTATCGTAGTTCGGCCGTTTGCACAGAGATGGCGCTGTTTTCAATATTGCATAGTAGTAGAAGCACAATAACTGTTAAAATCGCATCTGTCAAAATCTTATCTGTCGCGAGAACGGCTGAAAATGCTCACCCACAAAAGTGCCCAACGCGCCATAAGAAGTTTTCACTTCAAAATCTAGTAATATTTATAAATAAATGACATATTTAAATTTAGTTGTACGATATAAGTTAAGTACCTCTTTAATAAAACTACCAAGAACAAGCGATATTTGAGTTCCTCAATCCACGTACCGCGCAACATATTGCTCAATACCTGCCGTTGACAGTTTCGTTTCTAAGTTTTCTTTGTTAAGGCCGCGCGGCAAGTTGCCTCGTTACTCGTTAGTTAGCGTCGTTATTCGTTAGCCGTTACAGGCATGCGTCCGCGCAACTCATACCTACCAACTTCCGCTACTCAATAATTACCAGCACTCCTACTATGATTAACGTACCGTATTGAGTATTTACCATGAAACTTCATCACTATATAATGAATTAGCTATTTTAGCCAGAATCTAATATTTCTAAAAAAGAGCGTAGGTTACGTAAATCTAAAGGCACTTATTAACAGAACATATTTTAATCATATAAATGAAGTACATACCCATTATTTATTTATAGTTATTTTACTACAACGCCTAATCCACTCACTAAAAGGTATTAAACTAATTAACTCAAATAAATTGTGCGACCATGAAAAAGTTCAGGCATCATGAAGCTACTGCGACAGAATGAACCACGTTCCGTCATTTTATTCCTATTTATAGACATAAAACAGTAATCAAGATGGCGGCGCCACAATCAGTGCACTGACGTATACATCAAATGAAGCACTGTATTGTTGACTTCCTTTAGTCGTTTTCGTTTTGTCACTGACAACTAATAATCTAATATCTACACACCTCAATATTAGTGACAAAATTACGAGAAAATAAACAAATTATTTGTTTTTAAATAATCAATATACATAATATATTTATCTAATGACCCGTTATTAAGTAGTTTTAACTATTTTTACGAAATATTTAGTTTTTTATTAACGTGTCAGGTGGCCCATATTACCCGCAGTACCTAATATTATTTTTTAACAGAATATTTGCAAGTGTTATACACATCACGATTATGCTGCAGCATATCGCAATAATCTTCAAAGCAAAATAATTTAAAAATACTTTATTATATAACATCTTCATCCTGTACTTGTCCGACGAACATCCCTTAAAGTAAGTTCATTTAACCATCAATTAAACTCTAGTAAAGAGAGAAACAAAACCATACCATTAAAGTATCAGAATATCCATTATCATTATTTAAAACGGCAGAAATAATCCCATAATTTGGTAGCCATCAGCGTTAGAAGCGACACGCAATGAAAACGCATTCGAAACCATTAAATTCTTATTAAACCTCATTCACTGAGAGACACCGTAGACTGAGGATTTCCCCTCTGTTGATAAACATTTAGGTCGACTTGCACAAGAAAATATGGATTAGTAGCAACTCGTCATAAACGCAAACTACGTTTATGACGAGTAAATACGTTTAAAACCCTTAACATGTTTAACCAACTGTCAAAGTGTGAAACTGATTAAGTAATATCAACCTTCTGGTTGTTGATTATAATTTGATTTAAGAATCCCCGTTATCCCCGTTAAATGTATTTGTATTAAGCTAAATATGTTTAAGCATTGTGCTCACACAAGCCGCCCTTAAAAAGCCTTCTTTACTTAATATGTCATCCGTCAAAGTTTGAAAGTGATAAAACACATATTACCAAAGGCTTATTTACTAAATGTTTAAAGGGCCATAATTTAACAATATTTTTTACCTATAAACTAGCTTTTATCCGCGGCTTCATCTGCATCTGAGGTAAATTTTACAAAATCCTTTCTAAATGCCTATATACTCTTGTGTAACGTCATAAAATTACGCCGTTACATCCGTTACATTTTTTTTTGCAAGAGACTCTTTTAAGAAAGGTGTGTCGATTAAAATATCGGGCAATAAAAATATATCAAGTCCACGCGATCAAATGGAGCGATATTAATAATAAATCACGTAAAATCTTCAATCTAACAAAAGTGATGGTTCCTTACTAGTGTGTTATCAATTTGGACGTAATAGCCCAATTTGGATTCAGTTGGGACCTACCAGATAATAAAATTCATCGCGGAGCGTTTCCCAGGGCAAAAATTAATATTCTGATGATGTAACTCAGAGAACTGTTTTCGGGGGTACACTTTATGAACTTATAGCGAAGTAAAGTTATTACAAACTAGCTGCGCTCCTCGGTTTCATCCACGTAACTACCGATCAATTCAAACAGTCAAACAAACAATCAAATCTTTCCTCATTATAATATTAGTTTAGACGTTTTTTGTTTTTATTTTGTAGAATTAAATATTTCGACGTTATTTCAAACACTATTTTCAAGAGACCGTCATCAACTTCATCGTCTTTTTCTCTTAATTTTTTTCTTTAAAAGTATCTAACAGTAACCTTCATCAATTTCTTGTTTTTCTTTTTTTTCTTTAAAATGAAAGTATTAATTTTTAAAGAAAAAAAGTTTAAAGCCTTTACTCCACGTTTGTAACTGATCTTTGATAACCAGTTACGAACATGGATTTATTTTCTTGTTTGATAATCAGTTATGAAAACGGAATTTACATGTCGTTTTCGTAACCATGGTTCATAACCAGCTACAAAAACGGTATTTTTTTCTCTGTTCATAACCGGTTATTAATTAGGAATATTCCTTTCCACTTTCGTAGTCGAGTTTCATAACCTGGAAATGTCAAGTACTTTTCATAACTACATAAAACGTTAAGGTCACCACAGACGTAGCTTTAACTTATAATAATATACTGAGCTATAAAATATATCTTATAGCAAGGCACCAAACACGTAGCGATACTAAAATATATCGACGGTGGAAATTTTAAATGTCGTAAGGGACATTTCGTTAAATTTCAAGGCCGTTTAAAATCTACTTAGTAGCAATTTGTTGATCATATTTATGTTAAGAGTTAGAGCGAAAAGAATCGACCGACTCCAGATTTAAGTAGGCCGTTGCAGAAAAAATACGAGCATTGCACCGACCCGCGCGACGGAGGTCCATTACGATTGTGGAGTCTCAGTGCAATCCATGGTGTACCTGCTTTAATGCTCATTGCACCCTATCACGAATGCACTTTGGCGGAGCTGACTGAGGCCAACGTTGTTGTAATTGCAGCGAAAAAATACTATATAAAGGTCGAACGCATAAGAAGAAGAAGAAGCGAGAAGTATAAAGTATTTTTTTTGTCTAGTCACTTTTTACAAGCAGAGTTGTCTCGTCGTTTGAAATGTCATAATAATTCATCATTTCAATACAATAATAATCCATTTAATATTAAAAACGGATCCGGATCCGCTATCGCTCGTCCCTTGCTTCGTTCGCCGAAAACGGTTTCGATGAAATACTGCAAATTAAAATTGTTAAATGAATCAACTTTATTGCCCAAAAGATTTGTTTTGCCCTAATTAAGAACTGTTCTCGAATTCAAATCGAACAAACTATTAAAGCTTAAAATTGACAATTCAAATAATATATTTTATTTTACTTTACTGGGCCGGCCATATCTGCCGCATATCCGATCAGATGTGGGTAAAATCCACCAAGAGTAGTAGCAGCAGGTATATTTCAGGACGAGTTGGACCCGCATCGTAGGGACTGGACCCAGCTGGCACTAGACTGGTAAACAGACACACGATAGTAGAAAGATTATAGGAAGGCCTTTGCCCTGCAGTGGGACAGAACGGAATTAAAATTAATATATACCAAGAGACGGAAAAATGAATTCTGACATACTCACTCATCTATTTTTCCTTACAAATAATATCACTTAGAAACAGTTTATCTCAAAAAGTCGTCTGGATTTAACCCGAATTTATTTTTAAAATTGAAAAATAAGCTTCCCTTCGCTTTTTAATACCTTGTCTTACTGGATTCATATAAAAAAAACATATCACTACATAGTATAAAATAAAGTCACTTTTCGCCGTCCCTATGTCCCTATGTATGCTTAGATCTTTAAAACTACGCAACGGATTTTGATGCGGTTTTTTTAAATAGATAGAGTGATTAAAAAGGAAGGTTTTTAGATATAATACATGCATAATACAGCCGTGCGAAGCCGGGGCGGGTCGCTAGTAAATACTCTCTCTATTGCTCTCTCTCTATATACTCATCTATAACCCTCTCTATTGACTTCGCCGTAGTCGGGTAATAATTACGATAGACAAAATGAAATCAACGTTTCCTTACACAAAGCGGGTATCACAAACCCAACATATTTTAAAACAAACGCCACACAAAAAGTGTGGAATTATTAACACACTTCGCGTCACACGTAAATTTACGTAATGTCTAAACATATTTTATAAAAACACGCACTTAACTAAGTACGACAGTTGTTTTGCTTACGGCGTTATGTAAAAACTTGAGTGAAGGTAATAGAGGTAAAATATTTATAATACAATAGAGTTATTTTTAACCGACTTCAAAAAAGGAGGAGGTTCTCAATTCGTCTGTATGTTTTTTTTTTTTTTTTTTTTTTTGTGTGTATGTTACGCGATCATTCGAAGACGGCTCAACCGATTGAGATGATTCTTTTTGTGTTCGAAAAGTGATACCTCAGGGGTGGTCCCATAAAAATTTGGTGAGGATCTGATGAGAATCTTCGGAGTGATGAACAGAATTGCACCTCGAGAGTGCAGCAAATTGCTCAGTTTTCAATTTCCACCAGTAGATTTGGCCCATAAACGAATAGTTACCGATAAATGGAATATCTGAAACCACCTTCTCATCAGAAAACTCTTCAATCAGTTACGATTACAGGTTACAATTTGAAGATTTTAGTCGAATTTAGTCGCCGGACTGGGTTTGAATGAATGTTGATAGAGAACCCTATCTTAAATGAAGTTCTGATGAGGATCTTCGAAGTGATGAACAGAAATGCACCTCGAGAGTGCAGCAAATTGCTCATTTTTCGACTTCCATCAGTAGAATTGGCCCATAAACGAATAGTTACCGATAAATAGAATATCTGAAACCACCTTCTCATCAGAAAACTCTTCAATCGGTTACGGTTACAGGTTACAATTTGAATAAAATATTCGCTTTTGCTTCGCCGGACTGGGTTTGAATGAATTTTGATAGAAAACCCTATCCTAAATGAAGATCTGATGAGGATCTTCGGAGTGATGAACAGATCTGCACAGCGAGATTCAACAAATTGCTCAGGTTTCCATTTCCACTAATAGAAGTGGCCCATACACAAAAAGGATGAATGGGGTATCTGAAAACACCTTCTTATCACCAAACTCTTCAATGGGTTACGATTAGGTACAGGTTGCAATTTGAAGAAACAGTCGCTTTCGCCTCATGGAGTAGAATTTTCAGTGACAGTGGCACTAAAAATGGTTAAATAAAAAATAAATTAAAATTAAAAAAACCGACTTCAAAAAAACCTGAAAAGAAAAACTAAGAAAACCTGAAAAATAAACCAAAAAGTGAAAAATAATCCATTTCGGGTCACTAAAGACAGCAGATAACTTAAACATAAGTACTTACTTGGAAGTCGGACTGGGTGACACCATGTATTGTTTTCTTTATACCTCTCAACATTCAATCTAACCCAGTCAGACTTCCAAGTAAGTACTTATGTTTAAGTTATCTGCTGTCTTTAGTGACCCGAAATGGATTATTTTTCACTTTTTGGTTTATTTTTCAGGTTTTCTTAGTTTTTCTTTTCAGGTTTTTTTGAAGTCGGTTTTTTTAATTTTATATGGGTAGGGTATGGGTAGGGCTTGGGACTGAGGACAACATTCATAAAATATTATTATCGGCAGTTTTTGATTTGCCCTAGATGTCCCACAAATGACCCTTAAAAGAGCAATCCAAAAAGTTCCTTAGTTAGATATACAGATATACAAATCATCTGTGAAAATTTGAACTGTCTAGCTATCACGGTTCATGAGATACAGCCTGGTGACCACCAGACAGACAGACGGACAGGAGAGTCTTAGTAAAAGGGTCCCATTTTAAACCTTTGGATACGGAACCCTAAAAAAACACTAAATCTTAATAAAAGTTTATACCAAAGAAAACAATTCGCTGAAACGCTCTCTTCGTAGTATAGGTATTTTATATCTATGGAGCGAAGGTAAAATATGACACTCGGGAACATTTGGCTTATCGAAGCCTCTCCAAGCTTTTCTTTGTAAATTATGCGACGGAAGAAAATATTTTTTGAGTTTCGGAACATGATGAAGTTGTATTCTTGGCTTTAAGCTTATAAACCGTAAGCGAACGTTCAATCCATGTTTTTTAATGAAGTACAATTTTGGAAGTTATTGAGCAAGTAAAATGATGGAGTAAGTCTGTTTAAATAGACGCACGAACTTTTTTCAATTTTCCTAGTCGTAGTAATTATTTCCCAGGTTTTAATAGCTTTTTTTATTTATCTTACTTCGACAACGTTTCGACTCATGGTCGCGAGGAGACTAAAGAATTGGCGAGCGTTTTCATCTTATAGTGAGGTCAGCTTTGCCCAATACGGTATGCTGACAGGTCAGGTCTTTGTTATTGGCTGTCATCAGGTCAGCTAACGTACAGCTACTAGGACTGGTGAAACAAAAAAAATACATCTCCGAAACCCGCCTACCATGAATATACCACTATGTTTATGAGATGCATTTTTCCTTGAAGATGTTACCATATTAACATGTTAATGAAGTCTGGGGGCCTTTTGTATCCACGGGCCCTAGACTGCAGTCCAAAATCGCTTAAATATATCCTCCACTGTCAGATCGTATATAAAATCACTATAATATACTCTGTGGTAAGTTATTCAGGTACGACAGTTACTTATGACGTTATTATACTGGCCAGTAATCTATGTCTAACGACGCAATGTATGGATACTGTATGTATATGAACACTGGGGGAGAAAAGTGCTTTACTATGGTTACTATTACTATATATATTTTTGAGATTGAATCTAGTTTGTTAGCCCTGGATTTGTAAGACTACCAGCGGTCAGCGGTGTCACCCGCGTAAGTCCCGTTCCCGTGGAAATGGGAGGGATAAAAAGGTCAAAAAGATATAAGTAGGAAACAAAAAACGCAGCCCCATTACACTCCGACGACCTCTGTAGCGCGATCACATGTCTGCGACGCAGACTGTTGTTTATACCTATCCGTTTATCCGTTGGCCACCAAAACACAAGCCTAGTTGCTCAACTTGGGTCTCGATGGTGCTATGTAAAATGTCCTACAATATTTTACAATATTTATTATACACTAGCTGCGCCCCGCGGTTTCACCCGCGTAATAATTTTCTGCGTGACTTTCTTAATTTTTTCTTTCGGAAGATCCTTCTCTTGACAACAACAAACACAACAAAAAAAGAATTATCGAAATCGGTCCAGGCGTTGTTGAGTTATGCGCTTACCAACACATTTTGCGATTCATTTTTATATATAAGACTAGCTGCGCCCCGCGGTTTCACCCGCGTAATAATTTTCTACGAAATTTCCTTAATTTTTTTTTTCATAAGAACCTTCTCCTGACAATAACAAACACAACAAAAAAAGAATTGGCCAAATTGGTCCAGGCGTTGTTGAGTTATGCGCTTACCAACACATTTTGCGATTCATTTTTATATATAAGAAGATTTAATTCGCTAAACGGCTTATCTTACGTCTAGTTTACACAATTAATAAGAAACATTAAATGAGTTTCAAAGTTTTGAACACGACAGTACAACGATGGCGATTATAAAATAAAAATGCAGGAGTGAGGTGCTAACACTAGTTAAATCATACCTTAGACAGTTTATAGTAGCACGTACCTACCTACTTGCACCCGGTTTCGTCTGGATAAGCGTTCTTCGCAGATACGGGACTTTTCGGTTGGCAGATAACTTAGTTATCACTATCACTACATCACTATCACTTCACTATCACTACATGTGCATAGTATAAAATAAAGTCACTTTTCGCCGTCCCTATATGTCCCTATTTCCCTATGTCCCTATGTATGCTTAGATCTTTAAAACTACGCAACGGATTTTGATGCGGTTTTTTTAATAGATAGAGTGATTAAAGAGAAAGGTTTTTAGATATAATACATGCATAATACAGCCGTGCGAAGCCGGGGCGAGTCGCTAGTAAAAAATAAAATAAATTAATTTAAGACCTTATACCTGAGTAACCAAAGTTGAAATATATATTAATTTAAAATTTCTCGTTAAATGCATTTAGCATTTACCTAAATTTGTTAAAGCATAATGTCATGCAAGCCCTAAGGACAAATTTTAATTTGAGGATGTCTGTAAAAACTGTCCAGAAATAATTATTTAATATTGCGTTCGTAAAAAGTGAGATTTTGGTAGTCTGAATTTACAAATACACATTGTCAGTAAATATGACAGCATGATATGATTTGATGACCGCGACCTCAATTTAGAGGTCGCGGGAAGTCGTTGGACGCAAAGAACGCAACCAGTCGCTCTGGTAGTCTTTAGGGGAGGCCTATGTTCAGCAGTGGACGTGTTGTGACTTGATAATATGATGATGATGAGCCGCCGTTTTCCTTTCGATGACACTAGTTTCTTGTATCAACTAAGAAAGACACATTAAACGATCTGCTGTCTGCATCCACCCTTACTCGCAGTTTTAGTATATTTTACGACAATGACCGTCTCTACTTGAATTTTATTTGTATTTTTGATTTGTGAACGAATTTTAGAATCTGGAAACTGATTCGCAGGTAATGTAGACAGGATTATCTGAATATATTATGCATATTTCAGGGCTATACATACAAGCTAAGCAACTATAGGCTTGGTTTGGTGCTAAGCAACTATATGCTTAGTTTGGAGCTAAGCAAATAGGCTTAGTTTGGGGCTAAGCAAGTATAGGCTTGGTTAGGGGCTAAGCAACTATAGGCTTAGGCTGGGGTTAAGCCACTAGGCTTAGTTTAGGGCTAAGCAACTAGTATACTGATACAGAACTAACGCGGTTGAAACCGTAAGGCGCTGCTAGTCTACATTTACATAAATATTATAAATAGAAAATATAGTTTTGTTTATAAAAAATATGTACCACGTTCCGTTACTACTGTACCGATTTTAATGAAATTTGGTATGAGGTTACATTGAATCCTTGGGAATAACACAGACTATTTAACCCGAAATTACCATGAGATCGGAACTTACACGTGTGAAAACGTAGGGCACTACCAGTAAATAAATAAAATAAGAAACAAAATAACTGTTTTATGTCTGAGACAATCTAATTCATTTAATACCTTGTTCTGTTAAAAAGACGCAGGTGGTCTGAAGAAGATCTGAAACGTTTCTAGACTTCCAAATGACATTGAATAGTTCACTAACACTTTACACACCAATGTCATTTTTTGATGGTATATTTGTTTCGAGGCATACCTACATGTTTTCATCCCTTAAATTACAACTAAATAAATAAATAAATAAATAAATAAATATTTCAGGACATATTACACATCGCCATCCAGCCCCAAGCTAAGCAACTTAATGCTTGTGTTATGCGTGCCAGATAACGGATAAACTACTTATATACTTTTTTTTTTTGTAAATATATACATATTATACATATAGGAAACACCCAGAACCAGAAACAAGAATTTATGGTCAGCATAAATACTTGTTCCGAACCCGCAACCTTCTGCGTCGCAGTCGGGTGTTCGCCCGACGCGCCACAGAGGTCGTCAATGTTTTGTTATTGATGTCCATCGCTTGAATAGTTTGTAGGGTTGTTTAAAACGATGGTTCGATTGATAGAACCACGGACAGTTTTATTTGCCCGTGGTTCGATTGATAGAACTCCGGCAGTCGGACCACGATCAATAAACGGTTGTTTGTAGGTTTGTATGTTTTATTATTTAAAAAAAAGTCTAACTTTTAAATTATCTATACTATAATAATATTATAAAGCTGAAGAGTTTGTTTGAACGCGCTAATCTCAGGAACTACTGGTAGATTTTTTTTTTCTTTTTGTGTAGGATAGTCCATTTATCGAGGAAGGCTATAGGCTACTTTTCATTTTGATATTCCCATGGGATTGGGATTTACATGGATGGAACCGCGGGTCGCAGCTGGTATCTTATATAAGTGATTAAATAAATAACTTTAACAGATTTAAGATTTGATTGAAGTTTGTATAAACCTACTTGAATTTAAGGTAGTTAGATTGCGGTGTTAAAACAAACTGTAGCATATAAAGGTACGTTAGAGATTTTGATAGATAGCAGCACAAACAAAAAAATATTAATATATTCCCGAAGAACAGCCATAAAAACATATTATAATAGTACAGTCGAATTGATACCCTCCTCCTTTTTAGAAGTTTCACCTATTTAGCATTGCCACCGATTGTTGCTATTTTAGCGAGGATCGTCCGGCTCGTCGCAAAGTGTTTGAGAAACGGACACGGTCCGGGTACGGATAGAGTATCAGACAGATGCGATTAGATTGGAAAACATTCACTCAATTTCCTGGGCGAGAGGATCGTGGGCTCCCGCGAGTGCTACCTACTGATCGCACAAAAACTATTTTATTATTTATTTATTACTAGCTGAGTCCTGTATAAAATAGAATAGTATCCTAGAAGCGGGAAAAGACAATAAGGGCGTCAAATTAAAAGATGGGAGGATCATTTACCATAAAAAGGATGGAGAAAATTAGCTCGTGACAGAGAGACGTGGAAAATAATGGGGAAGGCCTATGTCAAAGGACAACTTGATAAACAAACTGGTTTCTGAAGATATCGATATTAAATTTTAAAAATTACTTACCTACTACACCACCATACGGAAGAGCGGAGATTCCCAACACAAGTATTTATACTTAAAGGGGGTCTCCCAACGATTATGTTAATAGGAAATAAGTTTTTGGTTAATGAAATAAACGAATTATTTATTTATTTATTTATTTATAATGATGTAGTTAAAATTGTATAAAAAAACAAGCTCTCGTCTGCAGGAGTTACCCTGCACGCACATGTCCCCTGGGTGGTGCTAAACGAGCTTCGAAGTTTAAAAGGCATTAAATGCAATACGATTAAATAAATAGTGAATAAAGGCTACGTTCTCGAGTTATAAATTGTGTAACTAATACAATTTTGTTTTTAGCCCATTCCGTTCCACGGCAGGGCAAAGGCCTTCCTGTCTTCTTTTCAGTATTACTTATCTAGTGCCAGCTGGGTCCAGCTTCCTAGATACGAGTCCAACTGGTCCTGACATCTCCTTCAGTGCCTGCCACGGGTCGTCTGTCGCCTGCTGTTTAGGGCACAGTCCGTGGTTAGAAAAATATTAGATTATTCTTCTAACGTACATCAGGCTTCCTGAATAATCCTGGTAACACTTGAGTTCAAAAGTTGGAAATATGGCCGCATTTTGTACCTACGTTATTTTGTATGAGGTAACCTAAACGTTAACCCATCAAGTGCTTTTTTCTAGAATTTACACTTGGCTTGTTAATATCGAAAGAATTTCGTTTTTAGTTAGTAAAAACTGATTATTTTGCAGTCGCTACCATATCGAAGCGTAGCTCGGGACTGCAGTCTGACAAATCCACAGAGCGGGCGCGGCGCGCGGTGAGTAGCCGATAGCAAGACGTATATATTTGCTGACGCTACCCCGTCCGCAATCCAAGGACCTACGTTTTTAAATTACTAAGCGCCGTTTCTGCTGACTCTACAATGTGATTTATTTGATTTGTTCGAAGCTATTTGGATTTAATTGATATTTGGATGATTTAGTTTGTTTTGGTTCAGTTTTTCGGGATATTTTAATTGGATTTCAGTTGTTTTGTTGTCTGTACGTGAAGGTCGATACGTTAATTGAATTATTAGTTAGGTCGTTTATTAGTTATTTTTTGATTAAGTAATTTTAAAAAAGAAACAAAATAGCAATTATTTCCCGGGTTCTAATAGCGTATTTTTTATTCTCTTGAAAGTTTATATACGACGCCTGATAAAATTTAAACAAATTCTCTAATGCTGTTACATTTTTATAAGGCGTTAAACATAATGTCCTTCAAGATGATATAAAGGAACAGCGACAACTTTGACTGTAATAAGTTTTCAATCTTTTGATTCTAAGCAGGTGTAAAAGTGATTAAAATAGTAAAATAATAATAAGAAATAGTCTAGCTAGACCAAGAGTAAAGGTACCCTGCTAGACGAGTATGCTACATACGCAACCTCTTCGTCGCTTCCCATCGGGTGAGATGACGTCCAATGCGGCTTGCAAATGCGTCAAAATTAAGTTAGGTAAATTACTAAAAAATATATTATAGATAAAAAGACATACATATTTAACATTATAAATACAAATAAACTATCTGTCCCGGCAAACGTTGTTTTGCCATTATACAAAAAAAAATACTGACTGCAGCGGGCGCTACAGTCAGTATTTTTTTGTAAAGAAAAAAAGTTAAAAATTAGCATTAACAAAATGATCCGCCATTTATTGAATTCATTTGTTTCAGAAAATGTGATAAATGAAGAACCGCTCGACCGATTTTGTGCAAACTTCACATAAACCATCTACTAAATAGTTCGAACAAAGCTTAAACATTTGGTTTCGATAGGTGAGCATGTTCTTGAGTTATAAAATTACAACAAAAAGTGGCATTGATTTTTATTATATACTTATATAGAAGAAAAAGATGATGACTAGTCACCAGTTAGTCAAATAACCCGCCCCTTATCATTTCCGGCGTAAAGGTTCCCATACCTAATGCTAGAAGCATTGCCACGCTGAATGGCGATGGCTAACCTCTGTGCTAAAACGAGCCGGAGCGGGAGTCACCTCCATTCTTCCTAAATTTGAGATTTTATTAAATTTTTTAAATATATTTGTAAGAAAAAACCCTAAGGGTTTCTTTAAAAATAACATTCTTATAGTTTTACCTTTAAAAAGGTCTGCAACAACAACTTACTCGCATTATATTAAAACATTATAATTAGCTTGTCGTGGCTTATAATAATCAAACAAATATAGGGAACAAATAGAATGTAAAGGTAAAATAGAACCTACAGTTAAGGTTGAATGTTTCGTATCGCTAAGCAAAGTATTCCGCTAGATGGCGCTTGTTTTCCCCAAAAGTATTGTTTTATTTTATTTTGCTATAATTGACGTGGAATTAAAGTATTTGTATATATATTGCCTGTTTTCTAGTTTGCTCTGAACATATTTCAAACATAATTTAATTTTTTGGAAGTCACATTTTAATGTATTTCCAAAGTACAATTTTTAACACTTGTCACGATATAAATGACACGCACACATACAAAACAATAAACTGTAGCAACTATAGACTATATTTGACGTAGTCCTACAGATACCGATTGGTGTAGTCATTTAGAGCGGCTGGGTAGTGTTCTGAAGAGCCCCAGTTCAAATCTCGATACAAATAGATTTTTTTTTGAAAATATATTTTTGAATAAATTTTCTAAAACAGGATCAATTTTATGGTAGGTACTGTTAGTAATCTTTTTTTTTAAACTAGGACGAATTCTGAACGATGCAAATTGTACTAGGTCTGAATGGAAAGAGAAAAATAAAGACAAAGTAATGTACAAAAAGGTTTATTTATTTAAAATTAGTTCTATCTTATCATCTTATATCGGGGACTGACATAGCCAGCAACACTTCGACCCCTTGGGATCGATTAACGCAGTGATCCCACTAAGAGGAAAAATCCTATGTTTTTCGGTTTGGGATATAGTTTCTCTGACATCACCGCAGGTTCTGCAGTCAATATTAGAAGTTATCTTCATTTTTAAAAGCATGGTTTTGTAAAGCCATGTCAAGGCACCAATCACAGCTCGTGCTTTGCTTTTTCCGTTATTCAATATAAATTTAGAAGCCCCTCTGGGCCTGCTACCTATGAATTTCTTCGAATGTAGTAGCCCTTCACTGATTTCCCACTCTTGCGTGTGTTCCTTTACGGCCTTTGTGATTGTGCATGCTGGCAGGCCCGTACATGGTTCTGGTCCAAGCATAGCACTTGCCGATCCTGTTCTTGCAGCTCATCAGTCTTCTCATTTCCTGCTATTCCTTCATGGCCTGGGACCCAGAGTAGTCGTAGTTTGTTCCTACGGCCCAACTTGTGTGGATAGGTTACCCACCTTGAGGGGTATACTTGTGAAATAATTCAATCACTTACAAGACACTAAAATTCCCTCAAGGTTTATTTTCAGTAGGTGCTCAGATGGATGATACTTTAAACACAATAGTAGGAATATATTAAATGATTATAATATTTTATTTTTGGTTTTTCTATTTACTGACTACTTGACATCTCTGTTGATTCTCCGTTGCCTAGGTAACAAGCGCGCATCTAGTGCGAGGCAAAGTATCGACTGGGTGTATGTTACCAGTGTGTACAACAAACAGTATCAAAAAAACAACAAGACTGCTTGGTTTGTTTCTCACGAATTACTATACTTCATTTATATTTTATTATATTTTTATACTATTAATTAAATGCAAACAAGTACAAATGTTTATTTATTTATTATATACGTAAAGTGATAATTTGATAAGTCTATCAAAATAATGTATAATTCAAGTATCAAAAGTGACGCGACAGTGCCAAAAGTTACATAAAATCTTGCAGGTGTAGGTCTGGCAGCACTGAGTTGAATATCATGCAATTGAAATTATTTTGATTTTTTATTAGACAGATTAGACGGAGAGGCAACGTCGCCCTTATCCAGCAAACTGTATTGCGGCTCTGCTCTAGCGTAATTGCGTGTTCCTGCTTCCACACACAACGCGACAACGTCGCGTGTTTCCACACATCTATGCGTCACCTCACACTATGACCATACGTCAATATAACCATGCACTACTACATACGTAAAATTGGTCTCTTTTTTCACGCTGAAACAGAGTACTTCCTGGATGTTAAACAGTGATATTTTTGGTCTGCCCCTACAATAGCTTAAATTAGGCCTACTTTAAGTCATAATAAGTTAAATATCTCAGTATAAAACGTAGGAATCTCTAAAACATTTAGTAGGGAAAACGTACCACCTTAAACAGTGCATTGTTCAGTGTAATTTTCAACCAATTTATAATGTTTGCTTTTTGAAATGTTTATGAGTGATTCGATAGTGAGAGGGAAATGTATGTGGAAAAGGTTTTAAACGATTTTATGTTAAACTGCAGTCTTATGGTGATTTGCGTGAAATTGTACTTCACGCAATAACCACAATAACCACAAGTTTGATATTATTTAATCAGCGTCACACTTTGACAGTTAGTTACTTAATCAATAATCATGTTTCGGGTCTTAAACGTATTTAAGTATTTTGTTTTGCAAGTGATCCTTAGTGTTTTAAATTTTTGGACGTATAAATCTTTAAAAATCGATTACAAAAGTAATCGATTTTAAGGGTCATTTGGATTAGCTACATCCATCAGAAAACTGTCGACTTGACTTATATAAAGATAGTTGAGATGTATATCGAATAGAGGCTGCCCATCCGATTTCCTTTAATGTTCACCACTATTTCAGTAAGAGCATGACCTTCAAATTTATATCATCAGGAAAGACAGACTCAGGTTTATTTCATATACAATCAATGAATCATCTATTACCTACTATAAAGAAAAATTAGATTTTTGTTTGTAAACACCAAAATATGCTCTGAAATTACCGGACCGAATTTGATGAAACTTTGTATAAATATTCATTGAATATTTTTATTTTATTCGGAAGACAAACAGCAATAATCACAAACATATAAATCAACCTTACTAACTAAAAACCATTTACAAGTCTCCGCATATATATATAGAGAACTAGCGACCCGCTCTGGCTTCGCTTGGCTGTATTATGCATGTATTATATCTAAAAACCTTTCTCCTGAATCACTCTATCTATTAAATAAGTAGGGCAAAATCGTGCCCAAAGGAGTCGGTTACATACATACAAACAAACATACAGGTGAAACTAATAAAAGCGAATTAAAAAAATCGCATCAAAATCCATTGCGTAGTTTTAAAGATTTAAGCATACATAGGGATATGGGACATAGGGCCAGAGAAAGCGACTTTGTTTTTAACCGACTTCAAAAAAGGAGGAGGTTCTCAATTCGTCGCGTATATATATATATTTTTTTTTTTTTTTTTTATGTATGTTCGCCGATTACTCGAAAACGCCTGGACCGATTTGGAAAAATCTTTTTTTGTATGAAAGGGGATAACTCAGAGGTGGTCCCATAAAAATTGAATGAAGATCTGATGAGGATCTTCGGAGTGATGAACAGAATTGCACCTCGAGAGTGCAGCAAATTGCTCAGTTTTCGTTTTCCACCAGTAGAATTGGGCCATAAACTAATAGTTACCGATAAATGGAATATCTGAAACCACCTTCTCATCAGAAAACTCTTCAATCGGTTACGATTACAGGTTACAATTTGAAGAATTTAGTCGAATTTAGTCGCCGGACTGGGTTTGTATGAATGTTGACAGAAAACCCTATCTTCAATGAAGATCTGATGAGGGTCTTCGGAGGGATGAACAGCATTGCACCTCGAGAGTGCAGCAAATTGCTCTATTTTCGATTTCCACCAGTAGAATTGGCCCATAAACTAATAGTTACCGATAAATGGAATATCTAAACCCACCTTCTCATCAGACAACTCTTCAATCGGTTACGATCACTGGTTACAATTTGAAGAATTAAGTCGAATTTAGTCGCCGGACTGGGCTTGTATGAATGTTGATAGAGAACCCTATCCTAAATGAAGATATGATGAGGATCTTTGGAGTGATGAACAGATCTGCACAGCGAGGTTCAGCAAATTGCTCAATTTTCCATTACCACTAGTAGAATTGGCCCATGCACTAATATTTACCTATCGACGAATGGAGCATCTGAACCTTCTCATCACCAAACCCTTCAATGAGTTACGATTAGGTACAGGTTGCAATTTTAAGAAATAGTCGCTTTCGCCTCATGGAGTAGAATTTTCAGTGTCAGCGGCACTAAAAATGGTTAAATAAAAAATAAATTAAAATTTAAAAAACCGACTTCAAAAAACCTGAAAACAAAAACTAAAAAAAACTTGAAAAAAAATCCTGGTAACAAAAACTAAAAAAAACCTGAAAAAGAAACCTGAAAACAAAAACTAGAAAAAGACTGAAAAAAAAAACTAAAAAGTGAAAAATAATCCATTTCGGGTCACTAAAACAGCAGATAACATAAACATACTTGGAAGTCGGACTGGGTGACACCATGTTTCCTATAATACCCCTCAACATTCAATCTAACCCAGTTTTTGTTACCAGGATTTTTTTTCAAGTTTTTTTTAGTTTTTGTTTTCAGGTTTTTTGAAGTCGGTTTTTTATATACTATGTAGTGAAGTGATATGTAGTGATGATAATGATAAACATGGCTTATTTTTATACCGATGTTTCCACGGGATCGGGAATTGAGCAACTGCGAGGTGCTAGTTGCTTGATAAAAGGACTGCAAACCAAGTTTTATTCATTCCCTGCACTATCAGGTACAATGCAGAACTCAAGTAAACAACCAATACATTAATTATTTGAAGGTGCAAGCGCCACAACACGACGCCATATTTATCTTTGTAATATTACAAGTCACATTCGAATATATTCAATTAATTAATATCAAATATATAAAAAAAATGTTGTTATGTTTAGAATATTCATTTAATGAATATCAGTTTTTTTAATTTTTGTTTTGTTATGTTTTGATGTTGTATGAGTTTGTAGAAACGCTTAGAGTGGTGTTGACCTAATGGTAGACTCCTCGAATTTCATTTCAAAGGTCGTGGGTTCGAACCCCGGCTGGCCATGCCCCAATGGAAAAGTTATGTGTGCTATGAACATTGCTTTGAAAGTGAAAGAAAACATTTTAATGAAACCGGCTTAATTGTCTCCAGACGTCTTGATGAGTTCTCTACTCTACAGCTTAGTCGACCTGTGGACATGGCCGACTAAGCTGAAACGGGGGTAGAGATGCTGGGAAACCTACTCCATCTAATACACGTCCCACACAATATAGAGCGGCATAAAGTTTGAATTTCCAAAAAAATCGTAGAACAAAAGTTGTTCGCTTAGACGCCTAGAACAAACCCCATTTCATGATACCTACCATACCCTCGTCGAACAAGTAGTAGCTATACGTTGCGGCTACCCCAGAGGATCGGGTATAACCACAGACCGCAGTCTCCCGTTATTCATAATAAAACTCCCACCGAATGATCGACGCTCGCAAATATTATAAATCGCGTTCATCTCATATCGCATCAGTAAATCACTCCCACAATTCTACCATTCGACTGCATTCCGCAACATGATGGTGGAAAAAACGTGAAAAAAAAACAGCCCCTCGTCACCGCCGCCGCGCCCGCCCGCCCGCGCTCGCCGCCCGCCCAAATGAGTAATGTTGCTACGTGGTCAGAATTCGGAAACGATATTTATATGGATAAAGTTTATATCACACTATTTAATGGCGGGACGGAAGCGTGGAGTAAGGTACAAGAGTTTCATTTAATGACAATGTCATAACGTCTTTAAGTGAAGACATTACCTTTCTGCTGACTAAAGTAAAAAGCAACTAAATATAGAACTTCACAACAGGTAAGTTCGTTGTATAATAATAATTTTTACCTTGAACTACAAGTATTCTTTGTTCAAGTTAATTATTATGTGGTATAAAGTCATAATATACGTAATTTCGCTTACTTGAATGACATAAAAAATCGCAATCTAGAGGAATTAAAGATAATATTATAATAGATATAATAGGAGATCAAAAAAGAGTAAAGAATTTGGTTTGTAACGAATAGGCTCCGAAACTACTTGACCGATACTGATGAAACTTGGTATGAGGATACATTGCTTCAATGGGATTAACATATCTACTTTTCACGCCGATATTTCCTCAGGATCGAGAGATACACGGGTAAAACCACGGAGTGCTGCTAGTTTAACGTAGGTACTATTGTACCGTACGCTTTATTTGTTACTACATTTAACAAAGCATTTTTAATACATACGGATTAATTGAGCGTAGTTTTAATGGTATGGTATATTGAGTTTTATTTTTATTGATAATTTGAATGATGTCTGCATTTAAAGAGGCTTTTGAGTCACTGTGGCGCTACGGGCGAACACCCGCCTTCGACGCAGAAGGTTGCGGGTTCGATTCCCGCCTCAAACAAATATTTATGTGAAGATATTTGATTCTGGTCTGTATTTCTGTATAATATTACATAATATTCACAATGAAAATTATATAAGTATTCTATCCGTTATTTGGCACCCATAACACAAGTCTTGGCTTGGGACTAGATGGCACTGTGTGAAGTGTCCCAGAATATGTTTTTGACGTGATAACGTTTTATAAATTGGTGAACACCTGCAATCTCAAAAAAGTGTGACGTCACGCGTCGTTACTGGAACGCCTCATGTTATTGACAAGGTAACTATAGCAACGTTTTATCGTTGCCATGGTTACCATCAATGTTTTCTTATGACGTTATCACGTAAAATTATCGTCCGTAAACCGACTTTACAGACAACCATTTTTTTTTTGTAAGTTAAAACCTCGGCTTAAGTAACAATCTAAGCCTGTCTGTTATCTGGTTACATTGTACACGGTCTGTTTTCCGCAACTTGACCACTTTAGTTAGGTCCTTTTTGCGTGAGGATGAAGTAGGCTTGCCTTTTATAGTTCCTATATCACCCTCTCACTTTAGTCGACCGTGTCCTGAGGAAAGAACTTGTCACAATACGTCTGTAGCCAAGTAACATTTTTGCTTAAAATTATGAATTATTTTAATTTAAAGTTAGGAAAAATTACCCGATTTTACTAAACATTTAAAGATTTTCCAAAATGGGACCGTTATATTGGTAGACCCTTAGATTGGTGGCATCTATTTTCAACCCCCAATTTCAACCCACGGCATAATTTTAATTAAAAAACTTCCATATTCAACCCCCTGCAAATCAATAGTCCATTTTCTATCCAAATATGCAGTGGGTACCTAACTACCTACCTAATTTTTACTCAAGTAACGTCAACAGAAAAAATAGATTCATATTTTCGATAAAAGCAGTGATAATAATATAATAATATAGCATTCATCTTTTAATACTAGAATACCTACTTACAAAATTAATATTGGTGTTACCATATTTTGAAAATTCAATTAAGTCTGGGTAAATTACAGTAAACTTCCCAAATTATTTTATTTTATTTTTTGAGTACGGTCCTTAGTTACGAGTACATGTAGGTATATAATAGTTAGTACCTAAGAGAGCTTACAGGGTGTTTGTTTCATATTTTATACAAAATACCTGGTCCACTTTGAAACAATATCTATTGTTCACTACTTGTAATTGTACCTATATTCATACTCTATGAACCTCTGTTCAAAAGTTTCACATCAAGCGAGAACTTGTCATAGAATAATGTGTATGTAGAACAGACACTGAATAGGCAATCAATATTTTTATAGCCTTTATTATGCTTACGTAAGAAGGCAAGCAAAGTTCAGAGCGGATTGCGTGAAATTGTGCTTAAATATAATATTTAATGGTTAATACAATATTAAATTCGATTTAATAAACACAAGGTTGGTATTCTTAAATCAACTTTGACAGTTGGTTAAATCATGTTTAAGAGGTATTTATTTTTGAACAGACTTTAAAAAAGGAGAAGATTCTCAATTCGTCGCATAAATGTATTTTATGTGTGTTTACCGATTTATTGTTGTGCAATTAAGTCAACCTTAAAAAATATAACTAAAGTTTTTCGTGTAATTTGCCTAGTTAAAAATCAAAATGTAATGTAATTTTAATCGAAGAAAACAGGAGGCTCTCAATTTCACTGCAGGTATCTATATATTTTATAGTTTATTATTTATTTATTACTTATTTCTGTAAGTTGTGTAATCTTTGCCCTCATCACGGCAAACATAAGCCGATTATCACGTTCGCCTACCGCACACCGCTCTAAGCAACAAGCACGGGAGCTAAGGAGAAATTATTTCATAAATATTTACTGAAACGAACTAAATTAAGGGAAACAGAGTTCTATGCATCTACATTTAGATATTTCAGTATGTTATTTCAGTTTGAATTTTACGGGAAAAGGGATTGCGAACCTACGTGGCGAGAAATTTAAACTTAATAACTTAAAGAGGTTGGATTATCTCTGACGTCACATCCGTCACTTGGTTTTTGTAAGTAATCCCATGATGTTCTAACAGATTTTAAAGAGGATTTTTGGGGGAAAACTTTACGAGAGATCATTGCATAAAACACTATGCCACTAGGCTTATGCTGAAAAGCAAGTGTTAGCGCATCACTGCAAGGAAGTAAATCCCATCAAAACTATTGATGTAAAATGAAGAGACTATAAATAATAGCTCGCACTGTCACAAGTTATAAGTTTCATGTAGGGTCAAGCTTCTAACTCTAAGGGGCACAAAAAATTGAGTAGTTAAAAATACATTTTAGTGTCGTAAGACTACAATGATTTTGATTGTCAATTTGTAACAGATTAATTTATACCTTAATTTTCTGCGCATTTGGTATCCAATCCCCTTGGCTCGGGCGGCGGCGGCGGAGGTTGGACTCGTAATTTGTACCTACATAGACAACTTAATAAGTTGTAATGAAGTATTATAGAGTATTCAGTCTGTCTATTGTTGATCTTTGGCATAAATTTAAACAATAATAGAATAATTTTAATTCTTATACTTCTTTTAAAAATACATTTGGAACCCTCGGTGCGCCAGTCCAACTCTCACTTGACCGACTTTTTTAAACTACAGTCGTAATGCATATTCCCAATATTCGCAAAATAACATAAAACAACAAAATGTTATTAATGGTCCGCGTCAGAGTTCTAAATCAAACAGCTACCAAATAAATAAGCATTTCACTTTGATCTCGACAGATTTAAATGAAAGATATTCTTCCACTTGTCTTTATCTGAGATATAGAAAATATAGTGGCACAGAGACGACATCAGTTTTTAATTCATACTCCGGGCAATCTACGGATGGGTAATGGATTCTTACATCATTCCTTATGAATTTCTAGTCTATTAAATACGGTCACATCCTCTTTTTCTTTCTTTTTTTCTTCTTTAGCGCGCTGAAAACATCGTCAGATGATGCAAATTCCAATAATTGAAATTGCACCTGGAAAGGATGGATAAAAACAGCATTAGGGCTCCAATTGCATCTTCTAACAAAAACGTTCAAGTGACCGACCATCGATATTTCGATTAGGCCGACCAATGAATATTGGAAGATTGTGTGAAGAACGACTTGCGGCGAATCTAACAGCTTACACTTTGGAAGAAGATGGAGGAAGATTGTGGAAAGGCCGAGACCTACAACTTCAGAACTATAAGGATAATGATCGAAGGAAAATTGAAGTGACTTTAAAATAATTAAGTAGGTACATACTTCAGCTGAAAATTTGTTCTAGAGTGCCAAGGGGGCAGCCCCAAACGATGGACTGACCAGGTCTCCGAAGAGAAGATATATCAGCTCTAACTCGGCTCTACATCAAGCATAAGAGGCCATTGGTGGAAGGCAGTTGATCGACTGCACCAGGAGAATCCTGATCCTCAGCATTGAGGGAACGACGTAGGAGGATGTGTTATCGTTAGTATGATATAGATGTTTTACCTCTTTGATCTTGATATCTTAGTGGAACCTTGTAAAATATGTATTAACAGCAAATAAACGGCGATACAACAACAACTCCTTTGATTGATTTACCGAACTTTAAAGCGACAAGATTCTAAAGGAACCGTAAACCAAAGATGTTTCGATCGGCCGAGGTATCTACCTTATGATAAACAGACGTTAACATTATTATTTTAAGTACGTAAGCCAGGAATAGACAACAATTTTCATCGCAGCGAGACTAGAACTCGCAGCCACTCACTACGCCACGTAAACTTAGGATATGCATTTCACTTGTTCACCGTGGCGAAAAATTTTAGAGACTACATTTTTCCATACCTTATCTGACGATCGAAAGTCAATAGTCCACATCCACCAACCGTAAGTCGTATTACGATGTTTTAAATAAAGTTTTCAGATCTTTTTGAAAATGGAGTATTTACGATGTATTTAAGTGACATAATTGCAACATGCGGCATAAAAACGTCCCATTCTGTTAGAGTTATTTGATTGCCTCTCAAGCGTTAAGTTCTAAAAAAAAACAATTTTCAATGAATTTTTAAATTACATAAGGTATATAGGGACCAAGTGCAAAACGGCTCTCTCCGATATCTCAAATTGTTAATGATTACATTAAAAAAAATATTGTTTAGTGTTGATGTATTACTGTGTGTGTGTTATTTTCCTACATTAATTTAATAATGGATTTGTGAGCACTATCTTTTGTTTTATATTTAAGATGTTAGGCTTCTAAAATTTAATTTTAATAAGTACTTATTGCATGCTCGCGATGGGTAAACATCTACCATCCATTGTACACAATTTAGGCAATAAACATTCTTATTCTTATACCTACTTTTTTAGTAATTTATGAACGAAAAAAGCATATATTTGGTTTATTATTGAAATAGCTAAACACTATCTATCTATCTAGATTTGTTCACAGAATTTGAGTCGGTAATAATCGTCGAAAATAACAGTATTTTATCAGTAAACTAGGAACTCAAAAGGGAATTCATTTTAGCCAGTCCTAATTATTATTTTAGGAATTACCTTTTTTTTCATCTTCAAAATAATGTTAGCTCAGCGTTTGACCAAAGTCAAAAGTCAAAAGGTAGGTGATGGTAATAAGTGACGATGTGGCCTAAGATGTAACACGCGTGTCTAGAAGATACTTAATAACACGCGTGTCTAGAAGATACTTAATCACTCGCGACTTCCAAATTGTAAACGTCAGGAAAGACAGATGCAGCACGAAACTGATTGCATTCCACTTTTTGTTCATGGTCTACATTTTTTACATAAGTAAACAATTCTTTACAAATTAACAGTTTTTATACTCAAAAGTCCTGACCAATCTGACCCATCCGTCATTGCCAATGTGACCATTCAAAATATAAACGGAGTTAATTTATTTTTTATTGCGAGCAACCCACAGTTACAAAAAACAATTGCATTGTTAACAAATCACTTTTTGTTAAACCAAGAATTAAGATCGACAAGCTAAATTATACAAAATTCGAAAAATGTTTTCTGTTTTAGCTAGCTTCGCCCCGCGGATTTATCCGAGTAAATTTCGATCCAGTACAAATATCGAGATAAAACTTTGGTTCAACCCGGATTCCAGCTATCAACGGTCGCTGATTTTAATTAAATCAATCTTACCATTTTAGCGAAAAGATACAGAAGATGCTAAAGCTATTTTTTTTAGATATTACCTAGGTTTATTTTTCTTTTTTTTAACAATAAATTTCTAAAGGCAACTGGGTCGTCAAACCCAATTGGCACAATGGCACATTTCCTAATCGTTAAATTCCATATTTTCATTAAAAAGGAAAACAGCATTTGTACCTACACCAAACTTAGGTTTTATATTTTATAAAAATGATAGCTCTAGGACTCTAGGCATTATTCAGGAAGGATATAGGAGAATATTTTTCCGCGTACCATCTTACCACATACATACAAACTTTCGCATTATAACATTAGTAGGATTAAAAAAATGTTTTATATTTTATATGTAACAGGAAAATTAAAATATCCATACATAATAGTTTCTTGGAATGTTAATTTCACGGTTGGTTGGGCGTGTTAAGTGAAATAAAAATGTTTTGGCTTTAGAGGTCATATGGTAAAGTTTCGGACCCATGTTATTTGAGTTTGGTTAAAGATATTTAAACTACAGCGGGAAAGAGAAAACATTCGAAATATTGACAGCAGTGCTGCTGGACTGCATGGTATTGACAGATATTAGACTCAGGACTATAGGTGACGTTAAAAGCCTTCCAAAAATGTTGGAGAAGCCACATCTAGTGGCAAAATTTATGGAAGAGCTGGGCTGGTTCTCCCCCTGACAAGTGGAACCTCACGCAAAAAAGACCTAACTAGAAAGGTCTGATTGCGGAAAACAGCCCGTATACAAGTACAAGTAGTTGACAGCCTCTGTGACTCGCTGGGAAAAGCTGTACCCATAGATAGATAAATTCTTTATTACAAACAACTATAATCATATAAAATTAAATTAAACTTAACTCTAAGTGATACAATGGACAACCTCATCTCTAACTAACAGTTAACTAACAACTAACTAACTACTATTTGAACCTATAGTACTTTTTCCTTTCTGAATAATGCGTCTAGAGATTTTTTAATAACAAAACCTCGTGTTGCTACAATAAAAATGGAGCTGCGACTTCTTTTGCTTGGCAACGTTTTTGGATTGCAGGTTCGATAATTGCTGTCGAATAAATATTATTAAGTGTGGTCGCAAAACGCGTTCTCGTCTAAAAATCCGACGTTATTAGCCTTTTTTATCCTTTTAGGGGTCGAATTTCCGAAATTCCGAAAACCGACACAAAAACTTAAAAACTACAAGACTACGAGTTTAGGATCATCCTAAACTCGTAGTCTTGTAGTTTTTAAGATTTTGTGATGAGTTTTTTTCTTTATTACCTATTATAGGTATAAATATACTAGCTGCGCCCCGCGGTTTTACCCGCATAAGTCCCGATCCCGTGGAAATATAAAAAAAAACTACCCTATGGCCTTCCTCGATAAATGAACTATTCAACACAAAAAGAGTTTTTCAATTCGAACCAGTAGTTCCTGAGATTAGCGCGTTCAAACAAACAAACTCTTTAGCTTCATAATACTAGTAGTTCGCCCCGAACTGAGACCTCACGAGTTTTTTTCAGCGATTATTATATTTCAGCGTAAAGTAGGTACTAAAATGTATAATATAACGACGAAAGACTCAAAATACGACAGGTCTATCTTATTTGAATGATAGGTGCCTAGTATCGCTAATATCTGACATTGGATGATTTAGAGAATCCAAACACGACAGGTTTTACTTGTTGTTGTTGTTAACTTGTTGTTGTTAAGTTCTAAAAGCATAGGCCAGCTCAATCATCACACCCTGGACATCCGTTGACTCTTTATTTTTACTCAAGACATTTTGAATGTGTCCAACATAATATCCAGAAGATAGTAATTCCTTTCCTTCCTTCCTTATATATCTACTTATCATAATGTTACGTAAGAGGAAACGAGAAGACAAGCTCGAGAACGAGAATATATTAGAGAAGTTTAAGGCCAATATGTCCTGTAATAAGTCCCTAAACTAAAATATAACAAGTCAATAAAAATTATAAAAAAATTAGTCACAAATTTTATAATTATCAGAGTCTCTAGATCGGCTAGAACCGAACATTCCTACTATTTAATACTATCCACCACTATTATTGTAAAACAGCCCATGATTATGAAATAAATAATTATAGGAAATGAAGCAAAGAGAGTTCGGACCATTTGGGGCAAAGTAATAAATTTCTATAAATTTTAAATTTAAATAAATTTGGATTAAGAATATTGTAAATAGTAAGCGTGTTACATTGTGAATTTGTGATGCTACACCTTCGTTATTTTTCTTTTGCAATCACAATGTAACACGCTTACTATTTAAGTACAATATTCTTAATCCAAATTTATTAGATTTTATTTTCTATTTTTTAGTTGGACTTTTTTTATTAAAGCGTGTTTTTTTAGTTTTTTATTCTATTAATTTATTTTATACTTTTTGGTCTTTGATAACTTAAAATGTTAGATCGGACCCTGGTTACTATTGAAAGACAAACTACTCGTCAAGACGATTCTAACGAGCCTAAACTCGATGAGGTTGTGTCGTTTCATTGCGAAGTTCCTATGACCACCTTCCAGTTCCATCATCAGACCCTGGTTACCATTGAAAGACAAACTACTCGTCAAGGCGATTCTATCGAGCCCAAACTCGATGGGGTTGTGTCGTTTCATTGCGAAGTTCCTATGACCACCTTCCAGTTTCATCATCAGACCCTGGTCACCATTGAAAGACAAACTACTCGTCAAGACGATTCTAACGAGCTCAAACTCGATGGGGTTGTGTCGTTTCATTGCGAAGTTCCTATGACAACCTTCCAGTTCCATCATCAGACCCTAGTCACCATTGAAAGACAAACTACTCGTCAAGACGATTCTAACGAGCCCAAACTCGATGAGGTTGTGTCGTTTCATTGCGAAGTTCCTATGACCACCTTCCAGTTCCATCATCAGACCCTGGTTACCATTGAAAGACAAACTACCCGTCAAGGCGATTCTAACGAGCCCAAACTCGATGGGGTTCTGTCGTTTCATTGCGAAGTTCCTATGACCACCTTCCAGTTCCATCATCAGACCCTGGTCACCATTGAAAGACAAACTACTCGTCAAGAAGATTCTAACGAGCCCAAACTCGATGAGGTTGTGTCGTTTCATTGCGAAGTTCCTATGACAACCTTCCAGTTCCATCATCAGACCCTGGTCACCATTGAAAGACAAACTACTTGTCAAGACGATTCTAACGAGCCCAAACTCGATGGGGTTGTGTCGTTTCATTGCGAAGTTCCTATGACCACCTTCCAGTTCCATCATCAGACCCTGGTTACCATTGAAAGACAAACTACTCGTCAAGGCGATTCTTGACGAGTAGTTTGAATGAATGAACTATGAAGTATGGATAATGAGATAATTCCTGCAGATTCCCTCCAGCTCTATCATCAGATCAGTTCCATGGTACCATATTATTGTCACCGAAGTTACGCCCTTTCATTTGATACCCCACTCGGGTATATTTGCAGTATAGTTTGTGTGCCATATAGGTAGATCCCCTTTTGGACCCCTATCTCCGTAACCCCCTGACCGATCCTGCTCATGTTCGAACTTAAAAATTCTATGGACCTCAACTACTTGTATACCAAAAATCATGAAGATCAGAGCAACGGTACTCAAGTTATCGTCGAACAAACATACAAACATACAAACATACAAACATACAAACATACGAGCGACCGACCCTTCTCAACACTAGACCTCTCTCGCTTCGCTCGTTCGGTCAATTAGTATAGATTGCCATCTGACAGTATCGAGGCGTAACTGACACTGAAGGTATCAAAGAGAAATGTTCCAGATGTTTACTACATTATAGATATTTTATCTCTTTGAGTTTGGGTAGTCCGCCGGGTTCGGGCGGGTTAATCATGAAAATACCGCAAACTAACTAGTAATACGTTTGGCGTTTGTTTTAGTAATACCAATGTTATTTACTGAGCAGGATAGTTGATTCCGTATTTACTAAGTTTATTTATTACTAGCCTAGGTGAGTCCTGCGGTTTCACCCGCATAAGTCTTGATTCAGTGGGAATACGGAGATAAAAATGTAGCCTATGTTACTTTTTGATTAAAATCGGTCAGTTGTTTTCGAGCCTATTCGTTACAAACAAAAATCTTTGAGTGGAAATAGTTTTTGTAGCTTGTTAATCAAAAATGCATTTAAACCTACTTAGATGCCTGTGAAATTAAAAAAAAAACATTTAAACATGACGTTAACCTTAGTTATATTTTTTATTGAAATGCGCTGTTCACAAAATAGTATTAGATTTCGATATCTTACTAGATAAAAAAAAACACAATTTTGTCATCTCCATTCTTTCGCAATACAACCAGGCAAACTGATAAGCGACAGCGATACCGATTCATGGTGGAAATCGCAGACACCAGCACTACCACTATTTTACGTCGTCAACAGTCAGGGAGTGAAATCAGTTGCCTTCGTCTGTCTTTCCTGACGTGTACAATTTGGGGGTTTTCAAGTCGCGAGTGAATAGGATTTTCTAGGAAAGCGTGCCACATCTTAGACCGCATCGTCACCTACCATCAGGCGGGTGTGATAGTGGTCAAACGCTCACATATAATTTGGAGAAAAATATTTAGGGTTGATCTCATGCCTCCAAAGACCATATTTTTATCATATACTAGCTCTCTGCGCCGCGCGGTATTAGCCGTTCACGCGTGATGCCGTGACCAAGTAAAATAGGGATTCATTTTTAAATATTATATAGATGGTATATCATGCCTCCAAAAGTTATTTCATTGGTGGGCCGATATCACCTTAATTGCCATATTGGTCAAGCACTGCCCCATACATATAAAGAAACAGTAACCAGTAATCCACTAACAAAGAACTAATACGAACAAAGTATCGAAGTAAACAACCTCTAATTAGATCCAGTTTACTGCGAATTAATAAATAAATGAGGCCACCATACTTTACCTTTGTTCCGTAGTTTGAATAACTGATAAGAAAGTGAGGAAATGATGCACCTGAGGTACCTACTTGGACATCGATCATTCTTTGTGTTGACTTTATGACAAAGAGCATGGACAATATACATGTAGGGTGCACAGAAAAATATCGGCGATATAATGAAGCAATGGAATTAGAAGAGAACAGAATAGGTATTATTTATTTGCAACATAAAACATTACGTGTCTATTAAAAGGGAACGCCTAAGAAATAATTGATCAAATTAAACAAGAAAATATTACAAAAACAATTATAGGCTTTTAGGCCTCTTCGTGCCGGGGACGAATTTGGGTGGTTTGTTTGTTAGGTTATGTTTGTGGTTTGTTTTCTTTTTCTGTTATGTATATCTATTTGCTTATTTGTTGTAATTTTATTTAAGTAATTTGGATATTATCCCTTTTGCATATATTATAATATTTTAGCACTTTGTTACTGATAGTGCATAATTTTCGTGATTTATCAAATGCAGTATAGTAAAACAATCCGAGACAAAGATAATATCACTACATAGTATAAAACAAAGTCGCTTTCTCTATCCCTATATCCCTATGTATGCTTAAATCTTTAAAACTACGCAACGGTTTTTAATGCGGTTTTTTTAATAGGTAGAGTGATTCAAGAGAAAGGTTTATATGTATAATACATGCATAATATAACCATGCGAAGCCGGGGCGGGTCGCTAGTTAAATATATATGCACTTATTCTATGAGGATGACAGATTACGCGCGAAAAAAAAAAAAAAAATGTTACACATATCAATGGCACAGTTCAAACTATGCCTCAAAAGATAACATCAGAAATAGAGTCTATATCTAGATACGCGTAGGGTTTGGATTTTTAAAAATCCTTTCTTATCGGATGCCTACGTCATACAAAGGACAGATCCTCCAAGTTTCAGGTCTCTACGATCAGCGATTTAGGCTGTGCGTTGATCCGCAAGTCAGTCATTCAGGACAAAGCATTTAATATGTATAGATTTTAACGAAATTTGTTTAAAATGTTTGAAAAGCTCTTCCTGCATGTCTGCATGCATGCCTGCTGCAACAGGCAACTGAAGTTCAAAATTCACAACAATAGTCAGACAAATATTTCGTTTGACCTAACTGATTTCAATTTATTCCGCTGATTTGATAATCGACAAAATCGAGTTCGATTTGTTTTGCTGATCATAGTACTGAACTAATTAATACACCTTATCGAGTTGTGATCCAAGTTATAAGATGTATACGAGATAAAAAAAAGTAAAATCGGTAAAAGTAAATCTTTAAAATCGGTAAAGAAAAATAGGTTTCTTCAGGTCAAATAATAAAATCAGTCTTATCAGCCTGGGCTCACTGACTATTTTAAACTTTCTTGCGGATTTTTCGATTAATTTGAAGGCAACCAAAAACAGGTTTTAATTGATTTACCAAAAGAAACTATCAAGTTCATAAAAATAATCACTTGACTCCCTTAAAGTTCATTCCCCTCCCTTAATAACTTCTGCATTCAAATTTTAACTAAACATCTTTAGTTACTATAGCCTTTGTAACCCGCTATTTCCCTCAACTCGGACAGCACATCAAAAACCGGTGAATCACAAAACGCTCCGTTATCAAAAAGTCCTTTGTAAACGGACAACTAAAATATGGTGCAACGTTGCGGTGGACAAAGCGGTTCGATGTAAATAGGTCCCGCAAATATTTACACAGTTGTTTAGCGATGTGCAACGGAATTACATTTTAATAAGGGTACTTAAGGTGAATGATACGTACTTGCCCGCAAAAATCAAATTCTTATCAGTTTCTTGTGAAAATTACTCAAAATAGTTGTTCATCTCTCATCGCGAGATCGCCTAAAGATACGTACAGCTACTGTGTTATTTATTTTTGTTAAAAAAACAATCATATTCTTTAAATGTAACGTTATTTTTTAATTTGGTCTACTACATAATTTGTGACCTGCTAAAAGCTCAAAGCCTTGAAACTGTCTAAAATTTTACTACAATAATTTACAATCATTAACGATTCATTCAGAAGTGATACTAAATTAAAACTCGGAATCGTTTCACAGTCTAATTTAGTTATTAGTAGTTTAGAAATTACAAAATTAATTAAGATACTGTTTCGAGGATTACAAAAGAAACGTGACATTTTCATTATATTAATTAAAAGTCTTTATTTTGCTAAATTTTGCGGGCCAGTAGTTCATCATCACTAATCAATTAATCATTTATCTGAAGATTGAAATTATAAAGAAGAAGTAACTTATTTTTTTTCTCTCTTGTGTACCTATTGATGTTTTAATTTTGTTTAATTTGAAGTTCTGCACTTACCATACTTTGTGCAAATACATAAATATTTTATATATCTATAGAAGATTGAAGTCGTGTTTTGTTTCTGTTTCGATCGTCTTTTGTTTCCATTTCTAAAGTTTTCGATGAAACTTGGTATGAAGATAGCTCGAGCCCTGGAATAACACATTTGCTACTTTCTATATAGATATTCTAACGGGATCGAGACTTACGTGAGTAAAACCGTGAAGCGCAGTTAGTTTAACCATATTAGTCACAAGTGTGAGTCACGGCTGCGTATTTATAATTAGCGTTCAAGTCGGGGTCGCGTAATGACAAACGTTTCGATGGGCGCATGACTGATCTCTCTTACGCTGTCATGATCTCGTTACAAGAACTTGGTTTTGTTTTACATCAGCTTTTCATAATAGCTTCTACTTACTAATTTAGATTTTAATACAAAATAAAGGCTTGACTTGCAGTACTTAAGGGCTGTTTTCGCAATTAGAAATCTTTATTTGGGCCTCTTTGCGCGGTGATGAAGTAGGTTGGTCCACCACCTTACCCTCACAGCTTAGTCGACCGTGTCTAGAGGAAAGTACTTGTCAATAAATTTAACACAGATAATTATTAGTAAGAAAAAACCATTGGTGCACGGCCTGCCGGGATTTGAATCCACGACCTTGGAATGAAAGTCGAGGTATCTATCACTAAGCCTACACTGGTCCTATATCTAACCTCAATTCGTAATTAAAAAAAAAGAACTGGCAAGTGCGAGTCGGCTAACTTTTACAGGTTAAAGAAAAAAATGTTCCTGAAAAAACGCAAAAAGGCACCGGGAGCAAGGTTTTTAATATTGTTCAATGATTTGGCAAGAATAGTCCTGTCGGAGTGGTAATGGAGGTGCAAACGGCTCCCAGTAATTGTTTTGTGTACATTGCGCTTTTTGTTTCTGTTTATTTTGAACGTGGTATCATATCTACTGTCGGGGCAGCGAGCTAATTGATGTTTTGTAGGTAATTAATTTTTTATCTTATTATTTTATAGATTTAAAAGTAGTAGGTATTTCTTTAACTAGCAACCAACCTTATGATTTTTAAACTAGTTTTTTTTCTTTTTATTACCCTTAAACATTTAACTTGAATTTAGTTTTAAAGCCCAGGGTAACAATATGATGGGTAGTAAAATCCAGCATTAACAAACAGCGTTACAAAAGACGATGATAATCTAATCTATTCGCTGTAACAAGCAGGCAATAAGAGTTTAAGAAACCTTAGCTTTCTTAGTTTTTTTGCGATTTGAATCAATGTCACATTAGTCTGCAAATTATGAAAACATTCCGAAACCGAAATTTCAGAGTATAAAAAAAAACAAAAAAAGAGAGTAATCCGATTAAATAGTCTAATTAAAAACAAAGCTTTTTAAATTGTATATCTTTGCTTATACGTACGTCACGTATTACAAAAAACTGGTTGCCTGTAAAGTCGGTATACGGGCGAAAGTTTTACGTGACAACAACTGTGCTCGAGTGGAAGGGACGCGTGCCTTTCACTTTTTATGTCTGTCTCTCTCGCTCTTAGGCGGGCTAACCATGCCCGAGTGGAAGGGACGCGTGCCTCTCACTCGCTCTCATTGTGAGCGCATAACGTCAGCGGAGCGTAACGCAGTTTCTTGAAGTGTCACCCGGCAAACCAATTTATAAAACGTTGTCACGTCAAAACCCAAAAATATATCAAATATTCAACCATAACCAACCAAGTAGGTATCAACCAACCATTTAAATCGTAGTCAAATAACCAACCCAACCATATTCTATCCTATCATATTCCACTAAACTCCACCAATATTCAACTAATAATTCAAGGTATAGGTAGAACTGAAACCGAAGTTGTTATTATAATTGACCTGCTCTCCGTCTGCAAACTCCAGCGGAACAAGGCTGCTTCGATGAGCCAGAGTACTTACTTACCCTCGCATTTAAAGATAGGGTAATAGATTCTGTACCTATAGTTTTGAAGTAAAGACGAAGTACAACTTTCTTCATACAAAATGTAAATGACATGTTTATTAACACTTATACCTACAGGGTTATTGGTAATTATACTAGCAAGCCGTTGAGGGCTACTTTTGTGCAACTTAACACACAACTTTTGTTCTAAGACTTTTGGAAATTCGATTTTTTTTTTTGAGGTTATGTAAATTCGAAAAACAGCAGATGTTTTTAAACAAAGGCTAAGAACAGTAGATACAACTTAAAAAAATAACTAAAATTTTAAGGTTAATGACCTCTCCGTGTATGGAACAGCTGATTTTTAGGTAAACCTAACCTCAAAATTTTCAAAAAAATGTTCGAATTTCCAAAAGTCGTAGAACAAAAGTTGTTTGTTCAGGTGTACAGAAGTAGCCCACAACGGCTTGCTAGTATAATTACCAATAACCCTGTATAATCTGAAACTACAAACTAGATAAAGGTAGGTTAAACTGCCAAACTTCACACTACGTAAGTGCAGTGATTTTAACTCTTTTTGGACCTCTTTTTTGGAGCTCTTTTTATGTAATGATAATGTTGTGTTAGTTTTGCGATTTCTTTCGTTAAAACTCCTCTTTTTTTGGAGTCGGTTAAAAAGCGTTGCATCTTTTGAACATTAGAAGAAGGTCTTTCAAAAAGTATGGACATCATATTTAGCAGATACCTAGAATACCTACTTATTCCTGAACCTCAATTTCTAATTTCCAAATGTGGAATCGTTGAATTGTGGTAGAGAATTAACACCAGGGATGTCTCACCGAACCGGCCAACTAAACAATTCTCCAGTGACCACTGATGTTGGCAACCCTGCCAAGCCTGCAAGTTTTTGTTCACAAACTTTCATCGACGTCCCTTTAATAGACAGCCAATCAAAACTGAGCTTTAACTTAAGAGCTTTAAGAGATCTGTCGAAGTTCAGAGATGTCAGATGTTATTTAGTTTTCGAGTTATATTCAAAACTGGACAGTGTTAATAGTTAAGGTTCTTCGTAGAGAATTGTTATCATACATTATTGTGTAGTTTTTGTATTAGAGCCAAATTGTTGCGGACTTTGGTCAGTTTGTAGAGCCTTTAACTGAGAAGTTCTCTTTTTATTATCAACTTTTTTCAGTAGGTATGTTCGTTTTGTGCTGGAATTGTGAATTTTAGAATTACCACTATTTGTTTACAGATTTGCGTACCTATATGGTACTTAGCATGTTTGTGGCTACTACCCTCTTAACTTAGCCGTCTGTGTCCAGAGGAGAGAACGTCTGGTGCTAGCGGCTCAAATGGCTTACTGACAGAGTACGTTTTTTTTTACAAAATAATTTAGGTAAGTCATAAAAAAGTCTATAGAATGCATTCTATCAGTTATCTAACTACTATAACACCAGCTTAGATGGTTAGCTTGGAGCCATGGTGCTGTGTGCAAAATGCTACATACCAATAATCTATGTAGCATTTTGCATCATTTTATTTTATTGAATAATACGGTAGACTTGAGGCAAACCACCTAGCCCAGCACCCACACCTATCAATCTACCTTCCACAATGAATGAACAGACTTCGTGCTTTACAAACCTACATTACAAAACACTCATTGAAATTCCAATCGTATGAACTTAAAAATAGAGTTCAAGAGAACCGTAAAATAAACTTTGTACGGCGAACGTATTTAGAAATTGATTGTAGAACTCTTTATTGGGTTTAATGAAAGAATTGAAATAGATAGAGAAGGTTTCGTCGAAGGGGTAGAAGTTGGATGCAGACTAGACACTATACGGTCGTCCGATAGAAACCCAACCGGTATTTGTAGCCCGACAAAAATACAAGTAGGAATTCTAGTAGTAGAATACTTAATCAAATATAGTAAGTAGTATTGAAGTTAGGTGAGAACAGATGAACATACATACAGGTAAAAACATAACCCTCACTTTTGGCTTCGCCGTATAATCGGATATTAAAAGTATTGAAATCTATTACCTAATATAAAATTTAAAAGTCTTGACTGATATATCGACGCACTACTCAAACTAATGGATCGATCTGGGTAAAATTTGGCATACAGATTACAGATTGCTGTTATAATGTAGGCAACCGCTAAGAAATTATTTTGGAAACTACGCAGATGAAGTCGCGGGCAATAGGTAGTTTCACGAGTATGAATTTGCAAGAAATCGCATAATTTTGGTGGAATTTTAATGCTTACCAATTTCGAAGAAAATGTATGAATACGGCTTCTAGGTTGTCCCAAATGTGTTAACCTCAGCTATAAGCCACAATTAAGTATGCTTGACTGCGGTGCAGACCCACATAATCGTATAGCACCTATCGGTTGATTTAAAAGTCGGTAGTGTGCGGCACACAGAGACGGGAGGGTACTTTTTCTTCGGTTATAACGAGCGAATCTATTTTCTTATTTGTTTTTGACTTTAGACACTTTATCGATGTCATGTTTTGTAGCTTTTGGTACGTTTGATTTTGTAAAAAAGGGATTTTGGATGCAAAATATATTCGTTCATATTTCGCTGAATATGCTCTGAAGCTACTGATTTTTATGTACCTTGGTACAGATACTTTGAATCCTTGGGAATAACATTAAATTTTATATCATGATATTCCCACGGGATCCGGACTTACTCAGGTAAAATAGCGGGGCACTGCTAGTAAGCTATATATTATTCATTCATTATTCAAATAGATTAAAATGACAATTAAATATAAAAATTTTAAATCCTTAGGAAAATTATTGAGAGTCGTCCTGTCAGTGAAGTCCATAATACTATGGGAATTCCATATCGTCTTTTGTTTTTATAGATCCTTGATTTTTGTTTAGATCGTCTTTTGTTTCTGTTTTGTTCTTCATTTGTTTTTCCATTATTTTCCGATGCTTATATGTTTATTTTTAAGTTGTTTTTTTCGTAATACAACGGGGCTACCTCGCTCTTGAGCTAATACGCACTAAAACTAAATCTTCTTGTCTACTTCGCCCATAATCTAATACGTAATGGGTCTAAATATCAATATGCCAATCTCTCGTTAGGTTTAGACAAAACGCGAAATCGGCAGACTGCGTTTTAGGTACTCAGCGACCAAAGGTTTAAAACTAAGTATAATAATTCAACATTCTGGACTTCAGGTCTAGGATTTGAAGCGCAATAATCTTAGTTTCTAGCTTATTAAAACATAACATACATTAACTAATATTCTACGTATTTATATTATATCGTATGTAAATATATTAAATATTCAATTGAACCTGTTACGTGATAAGATGAATCGTTTCGTCCTTCCGTCAGTTGAATCAACGATCGACTGTGGTGACACAGTTTTATACAATCAGAAGAACCACTCATTATTTCACATTTATTGGTATTAATTGCACAACAAAAAGCAAATACAATTTAGAGAAAATTTAGTTTAAAAAATATATTTGCTGAAACGAAATATCTGAAGCTACAAGTGCTACGAGTCTTTTTGGAAATCCGACCTCAGAAGGGGTAAAAACGGCTGATTTTGTACTAGGCATGGAAATGAATGCTATTTTTAAATCATTGCTAATGTGACAAATTATTTTATTTTTCATAGTGTGAATGCTACTGCTACTTTTCACATCCGAGTGAAAAATAGCTTTCACACGGGTGACAATTATTTTTCACATCTGATGAAAAATAGCTTTCACACGGGTGACAATTATTTTTCACATCTGAGTGAAAAATAGCTTTCACACGGGTGACAATTATTTTTCGCAATTTGTCATGGTCTGCTATTTGTGCTAATGTAAATGATTTTTCACTTTGTAATTATTAGCATAAGTAGCAGTCAGAGTGATTTTTTGTAGCATCTGCTACTTGCGATTTTTTTTTCACAGTATGAAATATCGAGTGACATGCTATTTTTGCCATGACTATTTTGTACTAACTATTATATATTCTGTATTTGTAGAAAATCAGTATCAACTGGATCACTGAGATAGTATATAATAATAATTACATCTCTATATTGCTACGGAATCGGAACTTACACCACAAACAGCTGTAGGGCAAAGCTCGTATATGTATAAATAACTAGCTGACCGGCGAACTTTGTACTGCCTCACAGTCAATTAAAGTCGTGTTTTTTACACAAAATACATTTTTGAACGCACCCATAAAATATTATGATATATTTAACAATCAATATACAGGGTGTCCCGTAATGAATGGAATCTCTACAGATATGTCTCTATGTGTTTTGATGCCAAAACTGCAAATAAATGAATTATTCCAATTTGTTTTTTTGGATAGTATTTCAGGATTTTGAATTTGAATTATTTTTATGACACGTCGAAAGTTTTTTTCAAACTAAGATTTAACTCAAATTGCATAATTTTTTAATTTTTTTACCTGAACTTTATGGGATTCTGGGATATTTTAACCCTTTTCATTATTGAAATTTAAATCTTTGACAGTTACGAAACCCAATAACATCTGTTAAAATGCTAAAGTCCATTAAAATGTTTTTGCTTTTGTTTTTTCGACATTTTTCCAATGGTTTTAAATAGTTATTCCGCTATTCGGGACGGATATAAATTAAAAACCATGAAAATCGGCCCAGTCGTTATCGAGTTATAAGTGTTCATACCAACCCGACTTTATTTAATATATTAAGATCCCTTTAGTAAATGTTCATCTGTTTGTCGTTACACTACGGCATTGTACTTGAAGATTCTCGTCACGCATCGCCTCAGAGGTCGGTATGACAGGTACAGACTCCAAAACTGAATTGATTTTTATCAAGCGTCGGGCTAAGACTGCGATTTTTTTAGCTGATTCCTTTTTTTATTATTTGTCGTGGAAAGGGTAATTTTAAGGGTGGCTGAGGGTAGAATACTAAATTGTGACGGTGGAATATTGAATTTTGTTTATGACTTTATATAAAGCTGAAATGTGCTTGGTTATAGGTGAAAAGAATGCAGGTTATTGTTGGAAATAAGTGTTGAAAGCTACGGTTAAGCTCACAGGTGTATAGGTACTGGGCAAGCTTACTTCATCTAATAATAAATAAATAAATAAATAAATATTTCAGGACATATTACACATCGCCATCCAGCCCCTAGCTAAGCAACTTAATGCTTGTGTTATGGGTGCCAGATAACGGATAAACTACTTATATACTTACTTTTTTTTTGTAAATATATACATATTATACATATAGGAAACACCCAGAACCAGAAACAAGAATTTATGGTCAGCATAAATACTTGTTCCCGGCGGGAATCGAACCCGCAACCTTCTGCGTCGCAGTCGGGTGTTCGCCCGACGCGCCACAGAGGTCGTCTATACATGCCTCTAATACATGCCCCAGTGACAATACAGCATCTTGCATAGCATGGATTAAATTGCCGTATAAATCATCTTTACTATACGAATATGCTCATAGTAGAAGCAATCGTATTAAGTTTTCACTTGTACTTCTGAAGTAATCTATAGTTACTAACACCTCGCCTCGAATTAGGAGTTCTGGTCCGTTGGGTCCTGGGGGGTGATACAGGAGCCGACAATCAAGCGGCGGTAGGCCTCGGCCGGCGGCTTCTAAACCACTCCCAAAGTCATGGTGCCAAGTGACTCGTCACCCTATGGCTCAGAATGTCTTACAACTGTTTTTCTAAAAACTTATTTTGTTTTTCATTGTTCAGTTTTTTTTGTAGGTATTACTGATATAATTTTTTTTATCTTAATTTCATTTAACCCGACGTTCAATTGTTTTTTCAATATTAATTTCTTTTTTGTTCGAACTTTACAAGTTTTTATATTGTTGAGCTGTTTTTTTTTTCGATGTTTATTTGTTCTTTTTTTGATTTAATTCGTTTTATTGTCAGTTATTTTTCGATGTTGATTTGTTGTTTTTAATTTTATTATGTTAAGTAGGTACCTACATTTTATATATACATAATAATAGTATTATTCGTGTGAAATAATCCCATCTTACTACTGGACCTTTTGTTAGTAGCACGGGAAGATTTTATTGTCCATTTTACTACTGGTAGTAAAACTGATAAGCACCACGAGTAGCAAATCATCCGGCTCGAAGAAAAATGTGCTGTGTAACTTCCACATTTACGGTAGGTATGATCTATGTAAAATGACTGGTCTATAATAACTATAGGTTTTTATTTGTTTATAAATGACATGTCTGATCTAATTGTGTGCTTTTACCTACTGCTACTAAGTAAAATTGTCAATGTATACATAAATATGATACAATGCGCGGTAACCCGTACTTGGAATATTGATTATTGATTGATGGAAAAGGATTCACGTGAGACACTTTGGGTCAGTCTTTCCCAAACTATGGGACGCGACCCACTGGTGGGTCAGAATATAAGTCGCTAAAGACATTTTTCCTAATAAACAAAACAATTTAAATTATTAATTCCGGTAGCTGAGACCTAACTTTGTATGTTTAATGAGGCCATATTCTTTGGCTCTTTATATGTTCATATTTATGTGGAGTTTCCAGCCATGGTTCTTATTAAAACTAGTTGGGAACGGTAGATTGCGGACTATGAACTTTTCTAAGATGGGTTAATAACAACCTCCTCAGTCTCACCTATCGTTATTTTTACCCAACCACGAGAGGGTAATGTTTTTGACAGCTTATGGTTGTTTATTTAAACTTAACACGATAACTACTAAACAGATTTTGTAAAATGGTTTTGAATGGTAGCTTATTATAGTTACATTTTTCTTATCTATCATCTCAGGTAAAAGAACCGTCAGTAAGAAGAATTACAGATCGGAAAAAGTCTCGCTCTACTGCAGTCTTCCTTTACTCGCGTCTCTCGAAGGTCACCGCTTGTTTGGGGTATTTTTTATGATAGCGTGTTACATCTTAGATCGCACCGTTACTTACCATCAGGTGGAATATTCGTCCAACTTCTTGTACCTATACTATGAAAAAGGATAACAAAATATTTGCGTATTATTTACCTACTTAATGTTATATCAGCTCCTTAGAGTAAGACATGGGTCGTGGTCCAGATTATTTTTAAAACCACTGGTTTAAGTAATAAGGGGTACAATATTAACGTTATAGTTGACTAGCAGCTAGCTACTCATTGCTATATAATAATATGCTTCTTGAAGTAGGATTGTTACAGCGTCATCAACATGGGTCGTGGTCCATACAACTTTGAGAACCACTGCGTTAAGTAATAAGTATTCAGGTGTAAAGGCAGAGCCGCTTTGTTAAAAACTTAGTAAATCAATTTGATTAAGTCACATCACGTTCGAGAAGGTTCGAGACCTTTCACAGGTTTTCATTCGTGTCTTATCTCGTTTCACTTTGATTTGTGAATGTGAAATAACGGATAACAATGTTACAAGTTACTTCGATGTCGCGCAACGGTTACATTTGACGAGTTGTTTTATACTTTATTTATTTACTAACGACCCGCCCCGGCTTCGCACGGCTGTATTATGCATGTATTATATCTAAAAACCTTTCTCATTAATCACACTATTAATTAAAAAAAACCGCATCAAAATCCGTTGCGTAGTTTTCAAGATCTAAGCATACATAGGGGCATAGGGGCATAGGGAAATAGGGACATAGGGACGGCGAAAAGTGACTTTATTTTATACTATTAGTGATAATCTATCTATATACCTTCTAAAGGGGTTAATTATAAACATTTGATAAGCCCTCGGTGGTAAAAAATATTTGTCATCTTCAAACATCTGTTATTAATGTAAAAGTGCGAATGTGACAAAACATTTTTAACTATGAAAGGCTTTTAATTTTTTTATGAATAAGGGAATTCATTTTAATGTACACTAATATTATAAATAAGATTTGTTTTGTTCGTCTAAAACACCCCGAAGCTACTGGACCGATTAAAATGAAACGTATTTATATACCTGAAGACCTGGATTAAAACTTAGGTATTTAACTTAGTACTAACCCGATATTTTCATCGCGATGTACGCGGGTGAAACCACGAAGCTCTTGTTATCTTTTAATATAATATGACGAAGGCTGGACTGTAAAAAGGGACAAAAAGAGACAAATAAAATGCAAGAAAATAACTGCAAAACAATATTTTAAAAATAATCCAAAATTCACAAATCAAAGTATGAAATTAAGTAAATTAACTTCAAACTTGCTGAAATGCGGAAAGCTCGAGACCACAACTCAGAAGTTCCTCAAGTAAAAGCTTTTAACTTTAAGATATTTAATTGTTTAATGTCCAAATATTATGTTCGTAATTTGTTTTAATTCGCTAAGTCCGCGTTGGGGAAACTTTTAAAAAAGCTTTCTGTTTCGTCCCCTCTCGTGTCTGCAGGAGACAGTCGCTTTAAGTTAGTTTGTAAATTAAATAGTATTGGGAGTGTATGGGGCCCGCTAAGATCTTTGGGCCCAAGTCAACCTCACCTGCAAGCTGGTGCACCGGTTGAGAAACGGACTAGGCTCTGGCGCTGACTTTTCCTCTTTGGGGTTGGGGGGTCAGACGGCAGTCGCCCCTGTAAAAGTCAAATTAAAGCCGCATTAAAATGGAAAGTCAAAGTCAAGAAAGAAGTTGTCCCACAGATAGGGCGCCGCCGCATAATGGCGCGCAGGAGCCTCGCCCGACTCCTGTGGGAAGTGGACGAGGGCTACTACATGGGCGGGCACGGCCAAAGACGCGAGCCCCAACTCACTCGACTAAAGGTATTATACATAGGTATAATACATATTTTAAAATGTATTTTCACCGATTATTATTCACTACTCAGGCTCGTAGGTACGACTTTAACACTCTAAACCACGATCTAGTGAAGGTAAACAGTTATTAAGCACTCGAGTACTTGATAACCCCTATCATAAATCTGTTCACGGGCATGTAATTACAAAGACACAGTTAAGTAGTTCACAGTAGTAGGTATAGTACATACTTAGAGAAAGGATAATCCAGAGAGCTCGCAAAGTATGAACCGTTGGCACTAGTATGGATTTTATAAATTGTTCCCTAAACCTCGCGCCTCACTCCCGGCTTATGTGACGTTTGGCTCTATAAAAATTGTCAGACGTGATAATTTCTTCGCAATTTTTTTCAATTCATTGTAAAATGTGACATTTTTAACTAGCATAAACGATTATCGAAGTATAATGAGCCTGCAGGGCAACTTGAGGCATGGTTTCGGGAGAAGCGACCCTCCCATCATTGGTTCTATTCAAACCAGAGATTGTCTTTGGCTAAATTTTATAGTGCAGACACCATAAGCACCAGTTTGGTGTCCATTACATACATTGATATTAAACTTGTTATTGTAAAGGGCTTTTACGTATTGGTTTGCCTTCCAAAGGTCCGGGGTGCCATAGCCCCGTTCATAATAATGAAATTACATTTAATTTACATCGATCAGTAATTGTTAAAAAATACGACTGGGCTATACAAATGATTGCAGCATGTCAATGATCGACGGGCTAAAATAACAACTAAACAGTCCCTCACACAACCACACCGCAGACCAAGGCGACGATGCTGAATGATTTTGACTCCTATAGGAATGACGATCAGTGAAAGAAAGGTAGAGAGGCCTTTGCTTTGCAATGGGAAAGTATAGGCTCTTCAGTAATAATACGTAATACGTAAAATAAGACGTAAAATAATACGTAAAATAAGACGTGTTATTTTTTAGGAAAATGCAAATGAACCAACGGCTTGCGTTCGGCCTAAGGACGACAAGTGACCATCAGCTCTCTACCACCTAGTACGATTGTTGTACTCTATACATAAACACACAGTAGCACACAGTAGTAGACTACACACAACTAAACCTACTGTTTACACTTAGATAATTCCTAACAATTTTCTCGGTAATAGTTATAATTATAGTATGGCAAAAAGAGGAAAGTCGGGTCCAACACATAGAATGGAGATGGCTAACGGCGCTGGTAGCGCGCCCTACATGCCTTCGACGGCTTAATATGGTGGGACGATGTACATTGATGGTTCATACTATCCTACTCATAATACAAATGTGAAAAAGTGTGTGTTAGTATGTATGGTACATTTTTGACATAAATAATTACATATTGAGATTAAACTAGGTATTGGTATGTAGATAGCACATTGACTTTTTACTTTCTGCCAGATATCCCGAAAACAGGTGTACGCAAAAAAAAAAGACGAATAAGAGAGAGTGATCTTATAAGGGTTCCATTTTTACCTTTTGAGGTATGGAATCCTAAAAACTATTTATCTATTCCCGCGGGATCAGGATTTAGGCACAAAGCGATGCTAGTGAGAAATATAAATAAATTTTAAAGCACAAAATAATCTAATTCAAATTAGAAAATTTCAGCACTGATATGTGTTAAATAGCTAATGGTCCAGTCTAATGTCGTCATCGATTACGTACGTTCGCGCGGATTATGTAACGCCTAGTCATTACTTCAATGGGTGACCAAAAAAAAATTTAACTCTCTCTCAGCTGCTTCGTCTGGCAGTATTCGTTAGATTAAGTTTTATAAAGTTAGGTCCTTCCTTAGGTCAAAGTTCACAGAGTTAAGTTAGGGTGTTTTGAAAACTCCAACAATAGGTGAGTTATATGAGATAAAGAAGAAGGAGCTCTTGTTTTAGGTAAAATAAATTTCGATATTTTTTACTTCTTGTTAGTTTAGACAAGAAACAGTGTAAAGGGGTGGCAGGCATTTACTAAAACTAAAACTGTGAATCTCTTGAAAGTCGTTAACACGAGCTTAGTCGCTTAACTCGGGGCTAGATGGCGCTGTGTAAAATGTCCTGCAATTTCTTAGCTGTAAAAATTTCGATACTTACTAATTTTGAAGACTACTCAAACGTTTAAAGGTCCATTAAATATTTAAGACGCTCCTATCCTATTTAAATATGACAGTTAAATGTCAATTTAATCACCACTCAAGATAAGTAGCCTTTCAGTATTCGGACGTAAGACATGTGTAACTTAAATACACGAGATAAATCCAAGCAATGTACAGTAAACAAGTTGACAGAACCGTAACAAATGTTAGCACGTGCAGTGAAAGTAGTAGCCAGACCATCTAATCGTCCGTGGCGCCTTAAACTAACGGTCTCAACTCTTGATTACCAGACTCTGTATAAACCTCAATTATTTATTGAGGATCATCGGTTTTATTCTGTTTTTCAAATTATTAGGTCACTTGTATTTAGAGGAAACGGCAGACAAAAGACTAAGATTGGCTAATTAAATTGACACATGTGAAGGTGAACAAAAAAGGTTTTTTTTTAAGTATTTTTTATGATAAACAGGTCAGCGTTGGACCGCTATCTCACACGATGGTAAGTGATGATGCGGTCTAAGATGTAGTACGCTTTCCTAGAAATTACTTATACGCTCAAGACTCAAAGACCTCTAAATAAACGAGGGCTTTCGAGTAACGCGAGTGTAGGTAGAGAGACGGCAGTGAAACAAACACTTTGAATGAATGAATGATCGTTTAGCTGTTTTGTTATCAAACTATCGCGGCTTAGTTGGCTCCAGACGAGTTGGCGAGTTCTTTCCTCTGGAAACGGTCGATTAAGCTGAGAGGGTATAGGTGGTATATATTATACCACCTATACCCTCCTATATACAGGGTTATTGGTAATTATACTAGCAAGCCGTTGAGGGCTACTTCTGTGCACCTTAACAAACAACTTTTGTTCTACGACTTTTGGAAAATCGAAAAAATGTAATGTATAAATAAAATGTGCTGGGAAAGCTAACTCTATCTAATACATGTCTCAGGCACAGCATTGCCTCGATACACATGAATTATAGTTGCTGGTACTGTAAAAACCGTCTAGATTACATGTAAAAGGAAAGTTTATCATCAAGTTATCGATTGATTTAAGGTGAAAGGGTACCAGCGCGCTGTTTGCTCCCTGGATAATGACACTAGCACAAATATTTTTGTTCCATAAAACCTATAACTGCCATATTTTATTATATTTTTTCTTTTTCTAATTATCATAGATATTAAGACAAAAAATAGGGGCATGGTCATGGCAGTTATAAGTTTTATGCACCAAAAATATTTGCTCTAGTGTCATTATCCAGGGAGAAAACAGTCGATTACGTTTGTTATAGTTTGTATGGAGAGAGCCCCGGTACCCTTTCCGCTTAAAGTTTGAAATCTGCGCTAACCTATAACTTATTTGTAATGAGTTGGTACTGTAGGTATTTAAAATTATAATAATGTTTCATTTCAAGTAACAAACAAAATTATTTTATATTTTTGTCATTTTAAACTTCCGTGTTCAAAACACAATTAATAACATTTTCATATCGTCAAATTAACTGATCAAAGCGCATATTTTCACGTCACTTTCGTCCCAAAAACTTCCAAAAATTATAACATTCTCATAACTCATCTTAACGCTTTTAGAATTTGATTCATTTCCAAAATCAAGTGACAAAATGAAGAAAACATCTCACATCTCCAAATTTACACCGAGGCAAACAATGTGCGCATAAACATGTCTACAACCTCATGAATTCTCATTAGCTCGAGGAAAACAAAGTGTTGCGTTGAAAACTGTACTCAGATTAACAACAAAATACTTGTACTTTTATTTAAATAAAATACTTGGAATTATGTTTTCTTGTTGTTGTTAATTTACTTTCTGGTGTTGTCGTTGCGACTAACGCGATGAACGTTTGGCGACAACGACTCCGCTTTTGGATGGGTGTAAACACTGGTTTCGATTCGGTATTTTGAAATCAGTTTGGTTATTTTGATAGCTGAAAACCTAACTTTCTCTACGATCAGCGTGTTAGGCTGTGCGTTGATCAGACAGTCAGGACAAAGCATTTTATATGTATAGATTAGAACTAACGCAGATCACCTTCAAGCAATAATTTCCAAACCGACTGTTAAGTCGCACCTACGCAGAAACTGAAAATCTGCTGAAAAGGTTGGTCTAATGCTATAATGTACAGTTAATAAGGTAGGTAAGTTATAATATACAGGGTTATTGGAAATTATACTAGCAAGCCGTTGAGGGCTACTTCTGTGCACCTAAACATACAACTTTTGTTCACAGACTTTTGGAAATTCGAACATTTTTTCGAAAATTTTGAGGTTAGGTTTATCTGAAAATCAGCTGTTCCTTACACGGAGAGGTCATTAACCTTAAAATTTTACTTATTTTTTAAGTTATATCTACTGTTCTTAGTCTGAATGACCTTTGTTTTAAAAAATCAGCTGTTTTTCGAATTTACATAACCTCAAACTTTTCATTTTTTTTTTCGAATTTCCAAAAGTCTTAGAACAAAAGTTGTTAGTTAAGGTGCACAGAAGTAGCCCTCAACCGCTTGCTAGTATAATTTCCAATAACCCTGTATAAGTTTTATTTTTTTTACTTTCATAAGCATCTCATATAAGACGGAAATCGATGTACCTACTTTACTGTGTATCTTAACCTGATATTAAGAACCCCACAAAGGGCACCACAAAGGACCCCACAAAGGACACCACAAGAAACCAGACTATTGTATTTGTTTTTGATAAAATATAAATATTTGTATATGTAGTTTTCTTTTCTATACCTACTATTTGTATTTGAACGGGCACCCTCCGCTTCCCAAAACTCTCAAAGTGTAGGTTTAACACTTTAATCTGTACACTTTCCATTCAGAAATGAACATAAAAAATCACACAAAACGAAAACATACAAAAGTTTACAAAGAGATATTTCTACAAACGTTATTCTTTTGCGTTTCCAACATAGATTCTTTCTTACATTCAACAGGATAATAGAGGTAGTTTTTATTTGTAAAGCACCATAAAAAATAACAGAAAAATGTACCCTCTTTCGGTTCACTTTGGTCTTTTGTTGGCTTAGAGTAAAAAGGCATAAAAATGATAAAAACGAGCAGGGCACGGAACGCAATGGAGTATATCAAATTAGCCTTTAGGCTGGAAAATGGAAACTCGGGAAACAGATTGAAAATTATTATCTTTTGAGCCAAAGCAGATTTAAAGCTTTAAGTCGGGCGATAGTTGATAGGAATAAGGAACAAAACGCTTCTAACAATACCTCAATTGTTAAATTATAGTAAATAGTTTGGAAGATATGCGAGACAGATAAACATTAAACATGTCTGGGTTAGCATGTTATAACTCCGACTTCATCGTCGCGACACCATTCGGTGAGAGAGAAGCCTATTTTACTAGGACTGGAATTCTTTAACTTTGAATCTGATGATCGTGACTTTGAAAACATGATCCTTACGGTGAAAGCTTTTGTTCAGCATTGGAGTAAATGGAGTTATTAACCTGTACAAATAAAGTTAGGTCATTAGCTGACTTGTCATGGGTGGATTTGCTGGATGTTTACTTCCCTATGTCTTTTTATTGGGCTCATTAACAACAAGCAATATTGACAACCAAATAACGCTCGCATTTCTAGTCTAAACTAGTAAAATGAATCTAAACCTACATTCTTTAAGTAGAGTAAGTCCAACAAAAATCCAGCTTAACACTAGCAAAATAAGTTAGAAGAATTAGTAGCAACACAGCTAACATGTTTAACTTTAATTTACTGATTCACGAAAGCCTTACAAAGTACAGTCGACAAAATAAAAAGCGAGTGCAAAAAAAAGACGAGCGGCATGCGGCAACCCAGGCGTTGCAGGAAGCGGTCACCGACCACTGCCGAATTTATTTGCCAACGTTACTCTATTAACATTAAAATGGTCTGTATTGTCGGGGATTAGAGTCGAATTCTCAACGGATTTGAAAGATAGTGATGCTCCTTCCTTCAGTGTGAAGTATTAGGTTACGGGCTAAGAGGAAGTCCAGGTTATAAAGATAAGGATGCCGATTTCATATCCGCTTTTTCGGCATACGACGAGGTTTTATTTCGGTAGGTTGTTAAGAGGAAGCTGCTTTTGTATTCTAAACTTAATGCTTGTAGTTTTTGGGTGTTATTTTGAATGGTGGGGTGGGGTTGGACTAATGATGTACATATCGGAGTTTTATAGGTGCAGTGGGTGGGCATCTCTTAATGGTGTATAGGAAATTGATAGAACGACTTCTGTTTGTGAGGGTATTAGAGTGCTCGCCAGATTGAGTGCTCAGCGTAATTGGTGGTGCTTTCATCGGGTTTCGAATTCGTCTCGCCTTGCACTAATTACTTTTGGCATGACGATGACCAATATTAACACAGAAAACGTGTTCATATTGGCCATGGATTGGCCAATATTAGATTGGATTGAATACGTTTGAGGTGTCACACATATTTCAATCCAATTCATATCGCAGATTCTAATTTTGGTCGCCTATTTGTAATTTTTTTTATTTATTTTAAATGTGTATTGTGTGTTATACCTACTTATAAATAAAGTGTTTATCAATCCATCTATAGGAACATCATCGATTACTTCCGATTTTGATTACACATCAATTTATTTGGCGCATATTTTATGAGTTTTCCGTATTATGTACTAACTTTTAGGGTATGAAATATTATTTTGCCCAATTTTATTAGTCTAATTTGGTAAGAAGCGTCTGTACGTTGAGCTGAAAGTCATAAGTTCAAGTCCCGTCGCGCCGCAATACATTTCTTAAACATATCCAGTTTTAAACAAAATAAGTACTGGCAAACACTAACTTAATATATTAAAATTTAATTTTATAAAAATATTTTCGTAGGTATTTCTAACAATTTAATATCATTACTTTTAATAAACTTTGATTAATATTAGAATCACAAGTCGTACTCGCATGAAACTTAATTAAAAACGTACCGAGATAAAAGCTGAAACTCTAGTCTAGACTATGATTTAATAAAACTTTTTAATAAGCGAGTGAGACAATTTAAAAGTTAGAACTTTCGTTCTTGTTAAGAGGAATGTTCCATTTCCTGTTGAGTTGTTATGTATTTTTTATGTATTATTGACGACCTCTGTGGCGCGTCGGGCGAACACCCGACTGCGACGCAGAAGGTTGCGGGTTCGATTCCCGCCGGGAACAAGTATTTATGCTGACCATAAGTTCTTGTTTCTGGTTCTGGGTGTTTCCTATATGTATAATATGTATATATTTACAAAAAAAAGAAAAAGTATATAAGTAGTTTATCCGTTATCTGGCACCCATAACACAAGCATTAAGTTACTTAGCTTGGGGCTGGATGGCGATGTGTAATATGTCCTGAAATATTTATTTATTTATTTTATTTATTTTTAATTATAGTGATTGTTAAAGGGAAATACCTAACTGCAGTGGAGCGTAATGAACGTAAGTTTGAACCTTCGAATAGAAAATCTTTCTATTCGAAGGTTCAAACTTACGTTTAAGCTGTTTATCTTAAAACATTATGTTTAAGTCATCCTTTATTTATTCAATTGTCCCCTTATACCAGGGCCGTCTTTTACCTATTGGAGACCCTGGGCATATTAAGATAGTGGGGCCACTAATTTGAAAGAAAAAACAAACTCTTTTAGCATTCATTATCTATATTGATTGAAGAGGAACCTTTCTAGATTTAAGATGGGCAGAATCATTAATAACTCCTTCAAAGTTGATGTTTTTAAGAACATCATACTCTATGGACATTAGAGACAAACTCGTTAATCTATCTTGGAGTATAGTAGGTACTTCTTAATACATTTTTTTCCTTTTTAATTAGGAGAAGGAGCGTTCTCCACTTCAGTTAGTGACCATTACCTATACTAAAAATATTCTTGAAAAAATAGAATCTTAAATTTTTTCTTAATGTAACCTCATGTTGCGAACGGACATTGACAATTTTGACAAATGTTAAAAATGACGATAGCCCTAGGAATTTGATTTTAGAGTCATCTGGCAGGAACTAGGGGACCCTATCAATCACGGGGCCTATCGATCACGGGGCCCCGGGCTCGGGCCCAGTGTGCCCAGTGGCAAAGAGGGACCTGCTTATCACGGTCAAGTGATATTTGGATGAAAATCGGCATAGTGGTCGTTTAGGGGATGCCTTCTTCATCTCCTAAACTACAACATAGATTACTTTTAATCCCGAAGTTTCCGCGGGATCGGGACTTACGCGGGTGTAACCGCGGTGCGCAGTAAACTATATTTTTATTGTAGACTAGCTGCGCCCCGCGGTTTCACCCGCGTAAGTCCGATCTTTAAATTCTCACCGTTTAAACCTTCCCTGGACTACAACAAACATTTCAAAACCGAAATCATCTAAATCGGTTCAGCCGTTCTCGAGTTTTAGCGAGACTAAGGAACAGCAATTGATTTTTATATATATAGGTTATGCATCAAGGGCATAAAGCAATGTCTTATGTTGTGGGTGGCTATTGAACCCCGAGTGTAACGAGGGACTCTCAGTTAAGTCGAGTCCTGAGTGAAGCGAGGGGTTCAAGCCGCCTAAGACGAAGACACGCTTTATCCCGAGGTGCATACTCTACTTTTGATACCGTCGTCCGTCCAATTTTTTTTTATTCTTGTGGTGGCCAGTTTCCTATTTGAAAAAAATCCACTTTAAAAAAAATTGGGCATTTGCAATGAGATGGTAGCATGATGGTAAATATTTGGTAGGTATTATAGGCAAAACCTATTTGCTTAGACCTAACGTAACAATCAAAATAAAAAACATAAATCGTGGCCTGCTAGATTTTTGTAGACCAATCAAATTACCTATTATAAATAAAAACTATTTGCTAAGACCTTCAAAATTAAAACCAAGAATTTTCACACGAATTTCAACGTTCCAAATTCAAATCACTTTATTCCCTTGGGAGTTTCATACCACATTATCTCCCTTGGGAATAAAGTCTTGCTTTAAGTTGAGGTTAATAGGGCTTTAATCCGTGATTAAAGTGCTGCAGGTGTGAAAATATTATTGTTGTATTTCTCGTACAATAATGTGTTAATATCTCTAAAGTACCCAAGTAACGTTGAAAAATACTAAAAACCGGTCAAGTGTAAGTCGGACTTGTGCACGAAGGGTACCGTATGTACCGGTAAGGTATGTTGTATGGAAGTCCCACTGAATTTTTTTTCTTCTTTTTTTTCTGCGAAAATTTCAACTGTATAGCTATCACGGTTCATGAAATACAGACTGGTGACAGAAAGACAAACGGACAGGGGAATCTTAGTGATAGTTTTACACTTTGGGTACGTAACTCCAAAAAGGAAAGAATGGAAAAAAATACTCCGTTCGTCCTCATTCCATAAAAAGGTTATACAAAAACCTAAATTGTAAGTAAACAGTTACCTATATAATAACAAAATTAAACTGAATTCCCAAAAACTCGAAAGTCTGATGTTTAATCGGATAATAAATTAAAATTCTATCAATCAAGCAAAAGGTCAAAGAGTTTAGGGTCTGTCCATAACATTTAATTATATTTGGGGAAAATTGTTTTGAACAATAACATTTTCATTATAATATTGTACTTAATAAGATAGATAAATTCTTTATTGTAAACACCAATTTCAAATAATATCACTATCACTACATAGTATAAAACAAAGTCGCTTTCTCTGTCCCTATATCCCTATGTATGCTTAAATCTTTAAAACTACGCAATGGATTTTGATGCGGTTTTTTTTTAATAGATAGAGTAATTCAAGAGGAAGGTTTATATGTATAATACATGCATAATATAGCCGTGCGAAGCCGGGGCGGGTCGCTAGTTAATAATAAAAAACAAAGCTTAAGTCTAAGTGTTACAAAGGGCGGCCTTACCGCTCAAAGCGATCTCTTCCAGGCAACGTTTTTAAACCTTTTAAATTGGAAAATTAGATAATAATATATTGCTGTAGTTTTAGAACACAACTGTACATGTGTTCCGATGTGGGTGTTGTAATACGAAAGTGGAATATTCTAGAGGTCTAGGCGAACAATTTCGGTTTTAAGACTTTTTTAAATTTTGAGGTTATGTTTTTCAGGACTAGAAAATCAGCTGTTTTTGGAAATAAAGACTATTAATGTTTTAAATAGTAGTCTAAAATTATTATACCAAATAGATAAGATAAGGTCATTTCATTTCATTTATTTAAATTCCTATGGTAAGTACAATAGATGTGACAATAGGCATACAAGTTCACATATGAGTCCTGCCGGGTCAGTGACTTCTAACTCCAAAAAAACAGCTGAGTTTTGAAAAAACATAATCTAAAACCTAAACCTTTATTTTGGCACTGCGTGCGTAAGCAAAAAACATAGTAACATTCGAACTGAGAACTACTTTATTTTTTAATGTCGGTTAAACAGACGTAGTCATAACTTACTACGAAATCTGCAGCCGCGTCTGTCGGTCTAAACACGATAAACTCAAAAACTACTGAAAGAATTTTCTTACGGTTTTCACCAATGGAGAGAGTGATTAATGACGCAGGTTTAGGTGTAAAATTTACTAAGGTTTCGTGTTAATTGGTTGAAATTTAACAGAAAAAAATATAAGCGTACCTATATGATACCCCTATGAAGGTAGCTGAGGCTGTATGCCTAGCATGAAGACCAAAACACGATACGATAAAGCGATATAACTACATCAACTCTCAAAATATGATAGATAAAGCCGCCATGTTGAATTTTTATCATAATTTTTATCGCAATCTATATAATCTATAATTAATATATAAAAGAAAGTCGTGTTAGTTACACTATTTATAACTCGAGAATGGCTGAATCGATTTGGCTGAAAATTGATGGAGAGGTAGCTTAGAACCAGGAGACGGACATAGGATACTTTTTTTTTTTTTCGATATTCAATCGAGATTGGGACATACGCGGGTGAAATTAAATATACGAATTATATAAGGCATATAAGCCCGCATAAGTCCCGATCCCGTGGGAATATCGGGATAAAAGTATGCTACACTATTGTACGTTCTTCTGTGACGTTCGTCTTTGTTGTAGCGTTCGACCGGGGGGTTTTCTCGAGCGGCTGCAGTTTTTTTCCAATTAGTAGGCTCAGCACCTACTAATTGGAATTTGATGTAAAGTATACCACGACTTTCCTCAGATTTCACTTGGTTTAGGCGTTTTTAATTGTATATTATGTAACAACCAAACAAACAGACAGATATATTTTTGTTCTACTACTTTTTCGAAGTCCCACAGACCCATTTTTTTTTATTTGCTGTATTACATAAAAATCAATGCCACTTTTCGTTGTAATTTTATAACTCAAGAACGGGCTCACCTATCCAAACCAAATGTTTAAGCTTTGTTCGGACTATTTAGTACATGGTTTATGAAAAGTTTGCACAATATCGGTCGAGCGGTTCTTCAGTTATCTCAATTTTTTTTATATGGCAAAACAACGTTTGCCGGGACAGCTAGTTTATAATAAAAATTCAACATGGCGGCTTTATCTATCATATTTTGAGAGTTGATGTAGTTATATCGCTTTATCGTATCGTGTTTTGGTCTTCATGCTAGGCAGGCTGGCTGTATAGTATAGTAGTACTAGCTGTGCGGTTTCACCCGCGTAAGTCCGATCTTTCTCACCCTTTAAACCTTCCCTGGACTTCTACAAATAATTCAAGACCAAAATTAGCCAAATCGGTTCAGCCATTCTCGAGTTTAGCGAGACTAACGAACAGCAATTGATTTTTATAGATAGTAGCATAAGATTAAAAATATAGATAGTAGTATAAGATTAAAATTTATTTAATAAAATAACCGTTTCTTTTTTATATTTGTTTTTTTTAACGTCACAAAATTATAGACGAGGCCTTACTTATTAATCCTCCAATGTACTACTCGTAAGAAAATTCAAGTACAGCTCTCCGGATAATAAACCGAGAGATCGTCGGCTAATCCAAGAGTTATTTAATATAAATTTGAATATCGCTGCTCTGCTGGCTGACGAGCCATGATGCGGCTCAAATATTGCCCCGTCATCCTTCTTAGGCGAAGAGGTTAACGATTGTTTTCATATGTCATTCAATAAATAATCGTTCAAATTGTACATACCTACTGAGAACTGAATGTTTTTAAAGTTTTCTTTCAAGTGGTAATAAATGGCAAAAAATAAACTTAAGACTATAACTTACCTATCTCTCTCTTAAGTCGATTATTCATGCTTGAAGATCGCGACCACCATTCGTCTTGTCCTTGCGGTTTTGGAAGGGTCTTCCACCCATTCCTGTCTGTAGCTATTCGAACCCCTTGCCCAAACCTGGACGAGCTCTTCTGTTTCAGCTGATCTAACCATTGCAAACTCTTTACAGATTATGTACCTAGTAATGTTATGATAACTAATGTGACTTGCTTCTTGTAGATGACGCGATTAATCTTATTCTTATGACATAAAATAAGATTAATTGTACCATGTTCTGTTTTATCTTTTTCTGATTGATATATCGGAGAACCGAAGACAAGCCATTGATGTCTCAGTGACAGTCATAATATGGCTGTCCATTTGGCTTACACATTTGAAATTATTCTAACTTTTTCTTCTTTTTACTATATTATTTTGAGATAAAATAAATAAAATAAATATTTAAGGACATATTATCGCCATCCAGCCCCAAGCTAAGCAACTTAATGCTTGTGTTATGGGTGCCAGATAACGGATAAACTACTTATATACTTTTTTTTTTTGTAAATATATACATATTATACATATAGGAAACACCCAGAACCAGAAACAAGAATTTATAGTCAGCATAAATACTTGTTCCCGGCGGGAATCGAACCCGCAACCTTCTGCGTCGCAGTCGGGTGTTCGCCCGACGCGCCACAGAGGTCGATAAATGATAGGTAGTTTCTTTAATTCATACCTAAAACAGTAATTTAAGCCTTGATAATTAAGTAGACTGTCAAATTGTTAACTAGGTAACCATATTTTGCGCCAGTCACCTCTCGGCTAAAACTGAACGATTCGATTGGTAACTAATTTTACAGTTGCGTTGACTTTAAAAGCCTTTGAATTTCGATACTAAAGCCTGAAGCCGCCATGTGAATTGTAACAGGCGCATAATTTGATTGTTATACTGTAAGGCATACCTATTGTTTCACTGTATTGGCCTTCACATGAAATCTAGATGATTTAATAGGGCCAGATCCATGCTATTTAGATGAAATGAATTGCCATTAATTTGTATTGTCATTTATGTATGTCATTCATTGATGAGAAGCCTGTATTCATGCCCTCTACCTTCTGCACAAGAGAAGACCTATTGTTAGCCACAGACGCCGCCTTAAATGTGGTTAGATCTTGATCTGATAAATTTTTTGATTAAAAAATCTGTGGTGACACACGGACAGACAGACGGATAAGAGGGTGATCTTTTAAGGATTCTTTTTTTATCTTTTGAGGTACGGAATCCTTAAACGGCTAATAATATGATATGAAGAAGAAGGCTGTAGTGCCTGAGAAGTATATGCTTGTCCAATACCTATACCACCCTTTGAACTTAGCAGATGGTAGGTATTCAGAGGAAATTGCTCTAGTTCTAGAACCAAGACTATTTGCTTCTGGAATCGCCAAATGTACTAGGTAGAGTAAGAGCAAGGGAATGTAATCAGTTGCCTGCGTGTGCCTTTCCTGATGTTTACAGTTTAGGGGTCTTCAAGTTACTAGTGAAGAGGTATCTTCTAGCTGCGCGTGCTACATCTAAAGCCGATCGTCCATCGCCAACTAAACTAAGTTAGGTTAGGTTAGAAACTAGAAAGAAAACTTAGCTCGCATAGTTGAGCTAGTTTTTTCAGTTTTACGTAGCACATGTATGTAAAACTGGCTCCACTATGCAAGCTAAGCTAAACTAACTTAGTTTAGTCTTCGATGGATGATCGGCATTAGACCGTATAGTCACCTAACCATCCAAGCAGGTGTGATAGTGGCCATAAACGCTGACCTATCATATGTAGAAAGAAGAACAAACTAATCTCTGGAAAATGTTATACGTCAAACTAACTCCATCATACTTTCCTCAATTTGTAATTACGTACGTACGTAACTCATAATTCCCAGAGGCTCACCTAACAGCGGGGTAACACATAAACTTATTACCAGTTCCCAACAACAAGGTGAAGTAATAAAGAGTTTACCCATAATCCGTATCTGGGCCTTATAATCCACAAATTGTTGGCTTACAACTATTTCACTTAGGAACCAACTCCCTCGCCAATACTATACGTTGAACCATTCAATTTGGCACGTCAGAGAATACACCCGTCTCTATCTGTCGGCCGAGATTTGAATCTGATGAAGGAAGATAGCGATAGTGCCCTAAACGCAAACTTGATGGCCAATACTTGTAGGTACGTCAATGAGTTGCAAATACGTAAAACGCTGTTCGAAACTTTGTATCCTTTGAGAGCTCTGGCTTGTTGAGAAATTGAGTATCGTTTCTTGGTAGGGCTCGATTCTGATTGACTGTTTGGGAACGATATTAAAACGATATTATTGTTAAGATCTTCGCTCACTGCTCATGCTGCTGTCTTGGTAAGTTTCTATCCGGATCGGAATGCGACATATTGCGTCAGTAATTTTTTTTAAAACACCACAATGTATAATATTCGCATATGTGGTCTATTATGTCTTCAAATTGCTACTTTTGTAAATATATTAAATAATGACGAATATTTAAACATTGAAATTAAAATGACACCAAAAAAGTAGAGACATCAAACTATTAAAAATTTGATAAAATACTTATTTTTTAGGTTGTTGCAATTTGAACTTATAGAGGTAATAATGCCAAAATCCTTCTCCGATGCTGATTAAATCTACATAATAAGCACTCATCATATTTTATTTATCGTTTCGTTTCAAAATCGTATACCGTAATAACCACCCAGTTTTACTCAAGCAAATTGTTAAACTAATATATAAATTCGCTGAAAGTCGGTGGCTTCGCTTTGCCAAGTTCCACTGTTCGATTCAATTCAACTGAGTTACAGTTAATTTCCTCGATAGCATGTTAGTTTGGGGGTTATAGCCTATAATTTGTACGCATTCCCTTTGTGGCAGCGTAACCTATGCAAATTTCAGTAATTGTATTATAAGGTTGATGTGTATTTGAAACTTCATTGTGCGTATAGTGGCCCAATCTAGTTACGACTATTTTACGTTGTTAAACTTCATAATAAAACTAAAAATTAATGGATTAATCCATTTTGATCATAGAGTCTTCAAATAAAGAAAAATAAAGAAAAAATATTTATTTAATATCTAATGAGACGAACCTAATGATACCTTAATTAAAGAAATCCAAATTAAAAAAAAGAAGTGGTTTGGAAGATATGAGGGAATATGAATATTACAAACAAACATAGAAATATAAGCGCGTAAAAAAACCTTTTTTTGCAGTTGGGTAAAAAAGGGAATGAGCACAAAACATAGGAGAAGAAAGACGTAAGAATATAATGAGCAACAAAAATAAATAAAGTTCAAATCTTAAAATGTGCTTGAAGACTTAGCAACCACTTTGTAAAACGCATTTCTTCTACTTACTTCTTACAACTTCTTCTTCTTCTTAATTATTTAAGAAGAAGTAAGTAATTATTTAAATAAAAAACACTTTGTTTTTTGAGGTTCCGTAAATTCGGAAATCAGCAGATTAAAAAAAACTTTATAGAGACTAAAAACAGCACATGAAATTAAAACAAGTAATATGAAGTTTAATGACCTCTTCGTGTAAGAAAAGGCTGATTTTCAGGTAAATATAGCCTCAAAATTTTCAAAAATATGATCGTATTTCCAAAAGTCGTAGAACAAAAATTGTTTGTTTAGGTGCACAGAAGTGGCCCTTAACCACTTGCTAAAATTATTACCAAATAACCCTGTATAAATGGCTAATAATGGCAACCAGTTTCAATAAAGTAATATTAATTGATTCGGTCCTCGACAAATTATAATAAAACTATCAATGTACCAATACAAACGGAAATCAAACCATTGGAAATACATATTATAACGTTGTCTATTTGCTTGTAGTTATGAGATATTTTGGATTAACTTTACGGGCAATTAAATTTGGTAATGTATTTGGAATTGTTTTGTGGAAAATGGTTTCCAATTCGATGAATTTGTGCTTCGATGTCGGTTGATATTTTGGTAGAGTGACGTGGATTAAGGTTGACTTATCAATTAGTATGTGATTTATAATTAATGATAATAACATAGAATTTTAACTAACATGGTCAGTTCAATTAGGCACTAATGGCTTTACTTCGTTTATAGGTGTTAGAAATTGTTAAGGCCGTGGCATATAAATATAACCATACAAGCTGTCCCGGCACACGTTGTTTTGCCATATTTAAAAAATATTTATACTTAAAAGAACAAAAAAAGAAAAACCAATAAAAGATGTTCGATTTTGAGACTAACGAATATACACAAAAAATCATACAAATTGGTTCAGACGTTTAAGCTTAGATGGATTGATAAACTCTTTATTATACAATATCATAATCTTAATACTAACATAAATTCCTGCTAAAAATGTAATATAGGTAAGCGATGTCTTCCAGGCAACCTTTGGATGGACAAGAATTAAAGAAGGAATGGGTTGTAAACGCGATAAGAATATAAGTAGGCGAATATTAAAATACATAAATAGTAGTAAAATAAATTTAAAAAATGCTCGTTAAAAATCATTTATACAAAATATATCGTACGATATGGGTTGTTTTAGGCAAAGAACTTTTGTTACATTTGAACTTTTTGGATGTGTTATGTTTATTTAAAAATCAGTTGTTTAGAGTTTAGTCAGAGATCATAGAACTCTACGTTTTATTTGTTTATGAGGCAATATATTTTTCTAAAACATTAATCGTCTAAATTTCCAAAAAAAGCTGATTTTGAGAAGCTGACAAAAAACCACAACCATTCAAAAAATATTTAAAAATAAAGTTGAAGTTTTGCCGTAGTTAATCCTGCTAAAACACTATCTTATTAGACGTTATAAAATCCATATTATCTTAAAACAGTTCACTACAACGTACAAGCACAGGGCCAAATATTTGCGATGCTTCATCTAAAACTTAAACTTATAAGCTGGGAAAGTTAATTGAATCGTGAAAGTTTTGAAAGCATCCTGAGTTTAGTGTTTACCCTTCTATGAGGTTGAGAACACACCTCAGGGCTAACTCAGTCTGGAGAATTACAGTAAACTGCAAAATATCCTTATGTTAGTTAGAAACACTACATTGTTGCAAGATTCAGATAATGAGTAAAACTTAGCAAAAGCGGTGCCAATTCCTATTTATGAACATCAAACAAAATTCCACATGACAAACATACCCATAAGTACATCATCAAAATAATCCTATTTCCTATCCTATACTTCTTATAAGGACTAGCTGCGCCCCGCGGATTAGCCCGCGTTAGGCTGCTTGTTCACAGGAGCGGCGTTTCCACATAAATTATGCAATTTAAACTCCGAGTGCGGAGTCCGCGTGTTGCACAATGTACGGTCGGCTGCATAATTGCAGACCCACCGTAGAGCTCCAAAACGGCTGTTATAAGAATGTTTTCAACACAAGCAAGATCCTAGGCACCTGCTTTAGTTGAAGTTTAAAGTCTTCTAACTTTTGAATGTATCAAACAAAATATTAAAATGAAAACATGCCAATAATAGTCATTTTTGAACTCTACCGGGGGCTGCAATTATGCAGCCGACTGTATGTGGAAACGCCGCTCCGCTACCTCGCTTTGCAGGCAGCCTTACTGTCCCTTTAGCTGTTTAGCTAGCTCCAGACGTGTTGATGAGTTCTTTCCTCTGGACACGGTCCAGCCTACTCTATCTATATACATGTCCCAGCCTGTCTAGCATGAGCAGCACGATATAGCGATTTATCGACAAAAACTGTCAAAATCACTATCACTACATAGTATAAAATAAAGTCACTTTCGTCCTTATTTCCCTTTGTATGCTTAGATCTTTAAAACTACGCAACGTATTTTTATGCGGTTTTTTTAATAGATAGTGTGATTCAAGAGGAAGGTTTATATGTATAATACATGCATAATATAGCCGTGCGAAGCCGGAGCGGGTCGCTAGTATGATATATAAAGAACATGTTGAATTTTATCGAATCGGCGAGCATGGTCCGTGTGTGTGACGTCACGTGTTACGGTATTTTATGATAGACAAAAGAGCGAGCACGACAGTCTCTTATTTATCGAAAGGTCGAGCATGACCGACTAATTGTCGATAAAAAACGTAATAAGTATCGATTTTTGACATTAAACCGCGTTATTTTATGGTTTGAAATGTGTGATAAATTTTTCTAAATTATTTATCTTAACAAATATTAACTTAAATCCATTATTTTACTAGAATTTAAGAAATATTTTAATGATTTTTGTGTAAGTGTTCATTATAAATACAGAAAATGTACTTATTTAACTAAACTAAAAAGATTCTATTCCATTCGATTTTTATATAAAATTATTTATAGCTTTGCAGTGTGCAGTGCATATCCAGTGTCGAGTTACTATTTTTGCACTGTCACGAAATTAAATTAAATAACTTACCACCGGAATTGTGCAATTAAACTCGATTATCACAAAGTTTTGCGAAAATAAAAATCAGCGCGCCATGTTGCTCTCGAGTTCCAAAACGCGATTTGCACGCGAAAACACCAAAACTCAAACACGATCATAACACGATTTGAAAATATAAACATTTAAGAAAATCTTGTTTAATCGTCGTGTCAAATTCAGCCACAGATTGCGTTAAAAGTTGCAAAAAAGGAAGAAAAGAATGAATAGTTAATGTTATTACATTGGCAGTATTGAAATTCCTATCAAGTGGATGTGACGTAATTTATTATCTCATATTGCGTGATAATATTTTAACTTATCATATCGATCCTTTGATCATGCTCGCGAAATCGATAATTATGAAGGTGTGGATATAGTTTATCATATAACGAACTACTAGTGCTACACGTGCTAGGCGGGCAGGCACAACAGCACCCTAAATAGCATGGATAAAAGTTGCTGGCGAAGATCTTAGTAGCTTTTTAATGTTTGATTTGCTACAGATATAGAATGCATAATCACTACATAGTATAAAATAAAGTCACTTTTCGCCGTCCCTATTTCCCTTTGTATGCTTAGATCTTTAAAACTACGCAACGGATTTTGATGCGGTTTTTTGAATAGATAGAGTGATTCAAGAGGAAGGTTTATATGTATAATACATGCATAATATAGCCGTGCGAAGCCGGAGCGGGTCGCTAGTAGTTACTATAAACTACAAAATTAATTAGCTTTTTTTACTCCTTTAGAGTTCGAATTTCCAAAAATCCTTTCTTAATGTAAACAATTTGTAATATCACAGGTGACAAGAAATTTGATTTATTGTCCAAGTATAAGAATCTGGTTAGCATAAGTGGAGACGACTTCAATGAGACACTGGATGATCTCATTTCTGCAACCTGCGAAGGCCCTACGGTAGTATACTTCATGATTAAAGTAGCAATTAAATCTTATTCCATTGCCATTGTACACAATGCTAGAGGTGCAATATCAGACATCTCAGGATGCGCTGCCGACATGACAACAATGATTTCAAACACTCTCGGCCAATACAACGATTACAAAGAATCACTAAAACATCTATCATTATCTTGGAATTCATTGGCCAAGAGTATGACTCAATACATGTCAAATATTGACTCAAAGAATCTGTCCCTCTCAACACCAAACAGGAAGGACCACCAGAGTTCATATTCCAACACCATCACTGGACTCTCAATCTTCACCAGATGTGTTCAAAGATCGATCACTAAAACTCGCACCAGGTTGCATCTACAAGAGTGCAATAGGTGTGTTAAATTATGTTGATCATGAAAACATTAGCTTCTCATCTCAAACAACCTCAGGGATTTCATAGCAAGACTTGTGGACAATGTGAAGTCTACAAAGGTACTTGAAAAATTACTTAATAATTCTTGCTAACATGCTAAAAGAAGAAGAAATCTTTAGCAGCTTATCAGGACATGACAAAAGAATCAAGGTATGCGTTCTTAGCCAAGATAGCACAGAGTGTAAATGATGTGTATGGTCAGTGGACAGTATGTACAGTGCAGTAGATTGATAATCAATTATTATTAAAGTAAGATTAGTGCTCACCTACGTCTTAAAAGGATGCGAAGTTTCAGACTCTTGTACTTTCAGAGCTTTTCCACGAGTCTTTTTCTCTTTTATAGATAATCGCAACTGGGTTAAAAGTGTTTTATTTAATCCTATCCTACTTACTTACTTACTCCGCTGGCTCAGCGACCCAAAGTGGATCTTGGCCTCCGAAACGAGAGTCGTCCATCGCTCCCTGTCTTGCGCTATTTCTTGCCAATTGTTGACTTGAAGTTCGCGCAGGTCAGCTTCCACCGTGTCCTTCCAGCGACACCTGGGCCGCTCCACCGGCCGGAAGAGGTTTGGAGGGCTGCTAAAACCTTGGAGGAGGATGCTGGGCCAGTGGGTCTAGTAATTAGCCACAAAAAGACTCAATATCTCCACATGAAGCGCTATCCTACTAGAGTTACTATAATAAATGTGTGCCAGTTTGTAGGTTTGTATGTTTGTGCGTATGTTTGTTACTCGTTTACTCAAAAACTACCGAATCGATTGCTATGAAACTCTGTAGGAAGCTGGCAACCTAGATTAACACATAGCCTAATTTGTATCCCGATATTCCCACGGGATCAGGACTTAAGCGGGTAAAACCGCGGGGCGTACCTAAAAGTAAGAACATGATCATAGAAACATCGCGCCAACAGTAGCATTATAATATTAGTAGAAGTGTTTTGTATGTTTTGTATCGAACGCACAACGGCCGTGCCATATTTATCCTGAAGCAGTTAGTAGCGATTATCGGAGCAGTTAAGACAGATTTATTTTGACAATAAAAGTAAACATGGCCGCTTTCGACCATGGCCCATTAGTAGAGGGATTCCCTGGGTCGTGTGGTCTAAGTTATAAGGGCTGTTTTTTCGCAACTAAATAAATAAATAGATAGTTTAATTTCCAAAAACAACATTGCAGTTACATACATATTATCCAGAAATATTGTAGCCACTGTTGCCGAATTAAGCGTGAGCTTGTGTTACGACATCCAGCGCTAAAACCCCAAAGACATTTATTATCACTATTTTTATAATATCCATACTATTTATAAATATTAATATATATTTTGTGGTATAAAAATAGGCCTTTTTAGTCTGTTCCTTTTGGGGTGTGGATGAAGTAAGCTTGCGCAGCACCGATACTACCCTCTCAACTTAGTCGACGGTGCCTAGAGAAAAGAACTTGTCAATACGTGTGGAGTCAATAAGCCGCGGGTTTTATTACGATGCTTTCCTTCACCGTAAGAGCAATGTCAATTAGCCTACATACATTTTCCGTAAAAAAATCTACTGATGTACGGCCGGCTGGGATTCAAACCTACGTCCTTCGGAATGATAGTCGAGGTCACTACTACTACGCAAACGCTGTCTCTCTATACTACTACCTAATTTATTCAACTGTTCTCCGTTCCCGTTTTCAGCCATCATCTCGTAACTTGAACAAAACAGCGTATTAGTTGATAGGAGGGTCCAGAGTTTCAAGCAAAACCTTTCCAAGTAACGCTCCGACCGCGTTTAGATCGTCAGTTCAAATGGTACGTATTCCCAAGGACCAAATGGCAATCCTGCCAAATGATTCCGACCTGGTTCTTGCATTCAACGATACTGCACTCTGAGTTTTAGATTTAAAGTCCAATATCGAATAAGATATCGTGTTGCAACGGAGTGAAATATTATTTATAGAGAGAAAAAAACTGAGGAAATTTGACGGATTTTATACGTAAAACTAGCTTTTGCCCGCGACTTCGTCCGCGTAAAAGTTGAAAATGGGCCAAGGAATCATGTTGTCCCATACAAACTTTGCCCCCCTTTTTCACCCCCTTTGGAGTAGAATTTCGGAAAATCCTTTCTTATCCGATGCCTACGTCATACAAAAAACACACCAAGTTTCAGGCCTCTACGATCAACGGTTTGGGCTGTGCGTTGATCCGTCAGTCAGTCAGTCAGTCAGGATAAAGCATTTTATATATAAATATAGATAGATGTGTAAGACTTTTAAACATTTATATTCATCGATTAAAATAACTCCGAAACTTACTATTGTCTAGCATACATTTAGTAATTTTTTGGGCCGTAAAAATACTTAATCATGAAAATGATTGCTGGCAATATGCAAAGAAAAAACCTTAGAAATTTCATAGTATTAGATTTCTAGTTGACTTAAGGTGAAAGGGTACCTGCGCTCGCTCCATACAAACGTAGTCGACTGTTTCCTCCCTGAATAATGACACTAGCACAAATATTTTTGTGCCATAAAACCTAAAACTGCCAAGACTATGCCCCTATGTTTGGTTTTTTTCATTTTCTAATTATCATAGAAATTAAAATAAAAAAAGTTAAAAAATTAAAAAAAGCAGAAAATAGGGGCATGGTCATGGCAGTTTTAAGTTTTATGCACCAAAAATATTTGCTCTAGTATCATTATCCTGGGAGAAAACAGTCGACTACGTTTGTAATAGTTTGTATGGAAAAAGCCCCCGGTACCCTTTCCTCTTAAGAATAAAGTACCTGGGTTATTTTACGTTTTTTTACCACGCCCCCGATTTCCTCGCATACTAAATTTCATGAAAATCGTTGTGGAGCCGTTTCCAAGATCCTGATTAGGTATATACATACAATAGAATTTATCTACTCTCAACCCACGGGAGTGTGACCTGGAGTCCTGAAATACAGGTCTCTGACCTCAGGCTCCAGGCCACCTAGATTAATTAGTCCTAAGTTTATTATACCTTCTTTGTTTGTTTTTGGTGGTGAATAAATGTATTTTTATTTTATTTATTTTTTATTTTATACAAGAATTGCTCATTTAAATAAGTATATTAAATTAGATAAAACCAATAAAGCAGTGCTAGGATACCGTTTTAAGTTTCGTATTTCACCAATAGGCATCAATATGTCCATCTGAAACAAAATCAGTTCATCCGTTCGGGACAGGTTCGGGAGCTACGAAGTTACAGACAGACAAACAGACACGTCAAACTTATAACACCCCATCGTTTTTGCGTCGGTGGTTCAACTCTCGTTGATGAAGGACTTTGAATTTTATATTTAGGTATATATTATATAAAAAAAAACAAAGTCGTTTTAAACACCATTTATAACTCAAGAACGGCTGGACCGATTGCAAATAAATGTAGATAGCTGCGAGACTAAGATTGACACATAGGCTCTTTTTAACCCCCGACGCAAAAACGACGGGGTGTATAAGTTTGACGTGTCTGGTGTGCGTGTGTCTGTGTAGCATCGTAGCTCTCGAACGGATGAACTGATTTTGATTTTGTTTTTTTTGTTTGTAAATTGAATTAGTCAAGAGTGGTCTTAGCTATGTTTGATCGAAATCGGTTAAGCCGTTGAAAAGTTATAACGGAAAAAGTCGGGTTTTTTTTTATTCTAAATTTAATTTTTATCCCAATATTCTCACGGAATGTCTATAAAGTCACACGCCACCACTAGTACATACCTAGCTCGACTATAACTGAAACCCCACTCACTCACCTACATAACCTAAATCTATTTTCACTAACAATAAACAGACAGGGCCGTTACATTTATGATGTAACAAACTAAACCAAATATATGTACGTAGTAAAAGCACAATACGTCGCGATAAATGAAAATGGTAGCGGATTCGAGCCCCGACCGACGACAAAAGGCTAGCCGTAAAACAAGCGGATTAGGGGGCGGTCACAATGGGATAGTGTGTGGCTATGATAATAGCGACCAAGCTAGCATACTCTGTTGAGTTTCAATTAATTTTAGAACGAAGTTCTTAATCGCGAGTTGGCCTAACCGAGAAAAAATGTAACGCGTTACGTAAAACCGTAAGAGAAAGAGAGAATGAACACTACTTAAAAACAGGTCATTTGATAAATATTTGCTTTATTGTCAATCAATTCATTAGTTTATTTTCTGGTTATTTTGTTACTAATATCAAAATTAAAATAAAACCTTTCAGTGGCCCTTATTACCCGCAGGTACCTACCTTACCTGAAATTATATGTATAAAACTAACAAGAGAATTTCAATAAACCCTGGGCCTCGATACTTAGACTGTGTCTGTGTCTCCTCAACATTTTTTCAAGGTAGTAGGTACCTACAATAACAACTAAGTATAATAAAATAACTTATATTCATAAATAACTTATGTTCAAGAAATAAAGATTCACAATTTAAAACATAACTTTTTAGGTACACATGGCTCAATCGCTTAAAATACTCTCGGACAATTAGTTTTCAGACATAAACAGAGATCAAAATTGCTCTTCATTCTTTCAGGGGTTAATAAAACCGCTAATATTTGGTGAAAATTACCCGCAACTTCCCCCCTGCTCAACTACATAAAGTTGAGCAGTGGGTAACACCCACTATTACCTACTGCTCAACTGACCAGAGCAAAAAATTAAACCCCATAAGTTTCTTGTGGCATCTTCTCTTCGCACGTTCCGAAGACATACGTATCCTAACTTATTTTAAAAGAATTAGCGAGTGCTTATTTGTTTGCTCCTGTTCCGCTTATATCCCCGCTAACACTATAGCCCCTATAGAATTCCCTAAACTGGCAACACCCGCGTCCATCGCCGAAACTATAAAACGAGGTCTGTAATAAAAACACGCCTCCACTGCGCGCTTGCATACATCACTAATGATAAAACGCTATACATCGACGGCTGCCTACGCCACGTTCAATTTAAAATGCCTTTTAAACCATCAATGGTGGACGTGCGGAATTTTTAAAATGGTTCGATTAATGTGGGTACAGTGAAAAGTAATTAAATTCAAAAGATTTTTGAAGCATCTTTTAAATCAGTCACAAGAGTAACCCCCACTTGAAAAAATCAATAACGGTTAGTGACATCATAACTATATTACGTCATAAATTGTAACGGACATTGCTACTTATTGTATTAAATTAAGAACTATTTGATTAAAAAACTAGACGTACTACAGTACTGCAGTAGATGTCTCTACTGCTTCCTCGATTCGAGTACAAGATCTAACATGGTAGCTCAGTGTTTTTGCACCCATCAAAGTAATAATCCTGACAGGCGTTGCTCAACCCGCACGATCGTGATTGCTTATATGTAAAAAAATAAAAAATGGCATTTTTAACATACCAACTTCCTAGGTTTTACTGTATTTTTTTTGAATTATTTTTTAATCCTCATAGTCCTCATACTAAGTTTCATCAAAATCAATCTAGGAGTTTCAGAGACTCAAAAGTATTAAAATCAATCTGATTTAGGTGTCGGCTGCATAATTGCAGACCCACCGTAGAGCGTTAAAATGACTGTTATAAGAATGTTTTGAACACAAGCATGATTCTAGACACCTGCTTTAGTTGAAGTTTAAAGTCTTATAACTCATTAATTTATCAATCAAAAATTATTAGAATGAAAACATTCCAATAATAGTAATTTTAGAACTCTACCGAGGGCTGCAATTATGCAGGTGACCGTACTTGCAACATTTTGATTAAACTAACTAATACAAATAAAAGTAAAGCAAACATTACAACACACTGAAAGCTCCATCACGTAGTTACACCAGAAATATTCATCAAAAGCTACAGCAACTTTTTATAGTCTCGCCGAGCGGAGCGTAGGTGCAAAATATTTGATAGCTGTATAGTGGTGTTTTTACGGCTTTCCGCGGCATAATTATGTGGCCTATTGTTTTCAATGGCCGGTACGGTTTTTACGAAGAGTTTTATGTGTCCCGCTTTAGGGTTCCTCAAAGTTTGATGGCAGTTTTTCTTGTTTTAAGTATTTACGATTCACGGCCTAATACTTCCTTATGCGCCCCGAGGTGCCTCTTAAAGGAGGGTAGTGACTTATAGAACTTAGTTTATCGGCTGAACTCATTCTTATTGTACAGCTTTTGCCCTTTTAACTGTCACATTTAGGCCTTTTTTATTCCACGTACGTTAGTTTAGTTACCTTTATTTATTACAGTTCTATAATTTCTAGATTTCTGATGATAAGGCTTTGGTTAATAGCACTTTAGGTATACTAAGGTTTTATTAGTGACTTAAATAAGAAATTAGATAGGTTTTTTAAAACTTTGAATGCTTTTAAAAAATGACCTTGTAACCTGGATAGGTTCTTAAATCAAATTAAATTAAGTTTAATCAAATTGTGTTTCGGAGGAAAGGGTACCGGGGGCTTTCTCCATACAAACGTAGTCGACTGTGTTCTCCCTGGATAATGACACTAGAACAAATATTTTTGGTGCATGAAACTTATAACTGCCATGACCATGCCCCTATTTTTTGTTTTTTTATTTATTTTATAATCTTAATTTCTAATTTCTTAATTTCTAGGGTTTGGCGTTTGTGAAGGAGATTGGCCGTCGCCTCCGAGACAGGGGGTTTGATCCACGTTCCGGGGCGTTCCTGGTGCAAAGGCTGTCGATTTATTATTATTTCTATTTCTATGATACTTAGAAAATGAAAAAAACTAAAACATAGGGGCATAGTCATGGCAGATATAGGTTTTATAGCACAAAAATATTTGTGTGTAATTATCCAGGGAGGAAACAGTCGACTACGTTTGTACGGAGAGAGCCCTTTCACCTTAAGGATTTATGTTTGTAACGAATATGTTCTGAAAATACTGAACCGATTTTGTTGTTTGGTAAGGGGATACCTTGAATCATTCAAAGTAACATAGGCTTCTTTCTTTCCCCATATTCAAACAAGAACGGGACTTACGCAGGTAAGACGCTGCTAGTAAGTAATAATATAAAGAGTACATACACCACACGATCACGGTTTCATGGTTTCGTATTATTGGTCGCGTTACATTATCTGGACGGATATTTCGAGACTTGTACACGATTTTGTATACCTAATTACTATACGAACTAGAAACGTTCTTAGCCTTTTTACCCCTTCAAAATCGAATTTCTTCTAAGTGCTCGTCTACGTTCTAGAAAGAATCCCCAAGCGAAGTTTCAGATTCGTAGTTCTTGTACTTTCAGATCTCTGAAAACAAAATCTTTTGTGATGAGTCTTATTCTCTTTTATATAGATATGTAGGATTCTGAGTGAAAGGGAACGTAAGACGTAATGTTCCAGAGATTAATGTTTGATAAGAGTTTGATTGGATTGATACTGATTGATAGGATGCTAAGAAATGTGTAAGGAAGAGTGAAACGTTTTTGAATGCGTATGATTCTTAAGGTGAGAGCGAGATGACGATAGCATGAGTGAAAGAGAAAGATAATTAGTAAGGCGTGAGTGAGAGGCAAGATAGTAAGACAGTGTAAGGAGAAAGGGAGAAAGAGGATAGATTAAGAAAAAAAGAGAATTAAGACGAAGACATTGTAGAGGAAAGACGGCTCGGCAAGACGAATATAATTGTAAAATAAAAGTTAAGAAAATAAAGACGAATACGAACAAATACGGTGTTATTTATACGCCCCTACAGATATTAGAGCTTGCATCATCGGGTCGCGTAATAACATGGCTATCCTTAAACATGGTTGCGTATTATTAACTAATTTGAATTTATATTTATATGTATTTAATCAAAAAGCACTTGGAATGTGTATAATTAAAACATTTTATTAAAACTCAATTAACTCGCCATTAATTGGTTATCGGAAAATACTTCTGATATATGAAAATTACCGCGACAATTACGAGTAAACCTTACTTTTCTATATAACAATTTTCGTTTCACACATTAATGAATTTATTTAGTGAATCGTTTCGGTAATTAAATTTAATATTGCTTTCAATTGTCCGCGCCTCCGGTTACCAATTAATATGTTATTATTGAATTCGACAGCAAATAATTATGTACTACCACCGTTACAGAATTCATTAAGGCATAGAACACATGGTGGGAAATAAGAAGGGATTACATTTAGATGTTCACTTTGGACTTTGGTCAATAAATTCTGGCTATGATCGGTAATAACTTAGACTGCAAGTAAATAAACCCTCTGCTTTGCCACTGCTCGTGGTATAGAAATGAAATCATTTGATGCTTATAATTACTTTTAGTGTTTCATACCTCAAAAGTTAAAAAAGAAAGCCTTAAAAGATCACTCTCTTGTCCGTATGTCCATGTGTCTCCATCGATTTTCTCAGGAACGGGTGGACCCAGTAAGTTCAAAATTTATACTGATGTCTATATTTTCGTTTGGATTACTAACAATTAATTAATAAGTATTTTACCAAGAACATGAATCTTTGTCACTTGAATCAATAAATATAGAATTATATATGAATGATTTGGTAAGTATTTGTTTTTTGGTTACCAATTGAGCGGTTGAAGGCTGCCTCTGTGCAGTTTGACAATAAACTTTTATTCTACGACTTTTCGGAGTAAGCCATTGCGCGCGACTTAATTCGCGAAGTGTTTTACACGGTATATAAATTCTTAGCAGAGTAGGATCAATTAGAATATAATTTGACACTCGGGACTATGGTCTAGCTAGAAAGACCTGCGACAGGAAAGTGTTGAGAGACGTTGGAAAGAGAATTTGAAACTATTCAATCCACGACCCAGTTGGCACAATGGTTACCATGCCAGACTGCCAAACCAGGGTTGCGGGTTCGATTCCCGCCACAGACAAGTAATTATGCTTAGATATTTGTCTGTGGTCTGGTTGTTTCTATTTATTATAAGTATATATTTACAAAAGAAAGTATATAAGTAGTATATCCGTTGTCTAGCACCCATAACACAAGTCTGGTTACTTAGCTTGGGGCTAGATGGCGATGTGTGGAATGTCCTGCAATATTTATTTATTTTATTCATAATAGTAACCTTAAATGACGTTAAACTGTGTGTTCGTAGCTTAATAATAATTGTGAAATGATATTACTGTTTGGTAGAATAACTTCGGTTCTCAGTTTAATTCCGTTGTAAATTATTGTTATTGAATTCAATGGGGTGTGTCAAGAGAAATGCTACCAGGCAGAGAGAGAGTGACGAGAAATGTGAACTAAATGCGGCTACTGTGTAATATTGGCTTTTACATCTAATCTGGATAATTTACAGCTACTTTAAGACATGATATTAGGTTGACGCTTAACGGCTCCCTTAACAGTACCCCTACTCTCAACGGACCCACTGTCAAAACTATCTCACGCTTATCGTCCCCCCTGGACTATGGGAGATATTAGTGACAAAATAACAAAATAATAAACCAGTGAATTGCTTTTTAACCGACTTCAAAAAAAGGAGGAGGTTCTCAATTCGGTTATATTCAGATTGATTAATGACCTGTTCTAAGGGTTTTTTCTATTGTTACTAAATATTTAGTTTCTAATAAAATTAAGGTAGCAGATAGCCTTTTTTACCTGCAGGTACCTTATCAGATGGAGTAGGTACCAGCACCGATACCACCTTCCAGCTTAGTCGACGCTTTCCAGAGGAAATAACCTGTAAATACGACTGGAGCAAACTAAGCTAAGCGTGTTCCATCACGATGTTTTCCTTCACCGTAAAAGCAATGTTAATTAGCGCACATACATTTTTCGTAAGAAAAATCAATAAGCCAACTGTATAAGGTTCTTGCTAATAAGTAATTCAGTATGCATAAGTGTATTGCTAGATTCATATAGCAGAAGCTGTATACGATATAATATTTTGGCGGAAAAGGTTTGATCTAGACGGCTATGCGAATAAATTTCGTTCGTATACAGTATACCTACAGCGATCTTCCTAGAAAATAGAGCTATTCGATGTTGAAAACTGGGTTCAATTGGTTCAGTAATTTTTATATTTCATAGGTATTACAAAATATACGAACAGAAATGCTACAAAATCAACACCGGAGGGCAGGGTGCCCGGCGTATTCAATATTAAAGTGCCAAACACGCCGGCGACTCCGAGCAAGATCTGCTTGCCACGAAGTTTTTCGATGATGAGAACGACGTATCGGCCACCCCGGTAACGTGGAAGGAACTTCTATTACAAGCTTTGTATGTGCACGGGCTCGTTGCCATATTAATATATCTGGCTTCAAGATTACATTTTTTTTCTTTAATCTTCCTATCTGCAATCGGTCGAGAGACCATAAGCTGATGTTGTGAGAGTCGATGTCATGAAGAAGGACGTGACCACTGCATCGTCTTCCCTGTTTATAGCACTTGCTTCCGTTTCAGTCTTTGCTTGCCCTCACAGCTTAGGAGCTCAGAGGCGAGAGGGTTGGGGTGATTTGAAAGTTTTCTGGTGTGTAGAGTCTGTATCGTTTAATATCATCGTTAATTGTGGGCATGTCAAGATACTCGTGAATCTAGTTGTTTCAGGTATACCTACCACGGAGCATTTACTATCGTTCGTAGGATGGTGTTTTGTACTCATTGTAGGCATAGTATATTACTGTTGCTGGCCGTGCTTCACAGTTGGATTCCGTAGCACCATATGGGCATTAGTACTGCGTTGTAGATCAAGAGCTTGTTATCTACAGATGGAGCTGAATTTCTTCCCATAAGCCATAGAAGGTTTTTGTATTTAGCGAGTACAGCATTACGCTTCAGTTGGATGTGAATCTTCAGAGTAAGTTTTCTGTCGATGTGGAACCCAAAATTACATGCTCGGGATTTCCGCTAGACATTAACCTTGACACGATGGCCGTCGAAACACACCGAGATTGTCGTGTCTAAGCTCATGTCGGCGTTCTTGCGCCCTGTTAAAGAGTCTGACGACGATGATGATGACGACGTGGTTGCTGGGACATCTTACAAGCCTGTATGTGTGTGTGTATTTTTGCAAAATTAAATTTTGCAAAAATACAAATACATACATTTTGTTTTTTGTCGTAATACATTTTCAATGCGCTCGACAGCTGCGCGTAGTGTGAGATATGTAGATTTTAAATAAGTTTCCAATACAGAATTTTTGTTCTTTATATCTTTAAAATTTCGGCTATATATTGCTTGTCAGGTTGTCAATTAGTTAAGTACAGTCTGGAGTCAAAAGAGCAATATATATTTTCACTTTTAGAGTTACCATTACTAGCAAGATTTTTACCAGATCGCAATGCTTTTTTATCATCATTATACCTTACAAATAAAAACATCAAGCTAACAAAACATGAATAATAAATCAAGAACTCTACAAAGCAAAAATACGAGCTCGCAAATCTAACTCAGCATCTGCACTCAACCAATATCCAGCAAAATTCAAACACAATACGAAACTAAAAACGCTTTCTACATTTATCTATAGTCAAAGTGTCAAGATATCTATCGAGGCAAATTTTCTAGTGGGAAATTTAAATATCGTATGGCCGAATGGAGTCCTTTGGCTGGTAAGCCGAGCCAGCCGGATAGGTATACGCTAAATGCCGAGACATGGTGTTGGAGGTACGAAGGTGATGGGGCATAATGGAGAAGGCATTTTGTAGATTTGTTTTGTAAGTCTTTCAGGCGTTTAACCACTGCCGTCACCAGATTAAACAGTTTGACAATAAACGAATTCTATTCTGATGGTAAGTGACGACGCGGTGTAAGATGTTACACATATTATGTATCTAGAAGATACCTTAACACTAATCTATGCCAATATTATTAGTAATCAAAAATATTTTTATGTACTGAAGCTATACTATGCTCCTCCACGAAATGCAATTCGATTCAACGCCAGCCAATTAGGTTTGCTTACTAAAAACTTTTAAATTAAATTTTAATAAACCGAACAATCCAAAATACCTACGGCCCAATGGAAAGACATTGATATTACGCCATTGGTGACGTCACCAAATTCAAAAGTTTAGAAATATTTAATTTATTAAAATTAGAAAATCTCAAAAATATTCAATTAAACCATAGCTCGGGAAAGGACAACCCATGGGACAACCCCAATTACCTGAAATATGACAGAAAACAATGTAGATGCTCCCTCGCTGCGTCTGTCTGTCCGCCTGTACACGTACGTGTAAAAGTCTATATAATTTACCACATCCGATGTAAACCCACCTCCTCGTGCAGACAGCCGTACACAAACCTATAGGTATACACAGTAGGTAGGTATAGGTACTATGTCTCGGTGAGTGACCTGCCATGATATACAACGCCGCCCACTGTCCCCAGCCCGTGAAAAATTACTGTTTCTCTACTAATTCACCTCTAAATACTTAACGAGCAGCCGCCTTTGAACTCCACGATTGTGCACCGTCGAACATTATTTATCAATTTAGATGGAAATTTTGTATTAAATACGGGAATATTTGATAGAAAAGCGTAGTTGCATGTATGTAGTTGCACTAAAGATCTAACAATTCAATCAGCTTATCGGTTTTGTATGTACGATAATGTAAAAAAAATGCCAAACTCAATGTCCAAAGATAAAAATACCATAAAAATGCCTAGAAATAAAAATGTTCAACACTAAAAATGTCCAAATATAAGACTGTCCAACAATAAAAATAATCAATAATCCATCCAGTAGGTAGTGGTATGGAAGATATAAAGAAACATACAAATAATATAATATATAAAGAAACCTACAGATAAACATACAAAGCATAACCCTTTCCCGGCAGTCGGGTAATAAAGACGTTACTGAAAAAAAAGGTGTTCCGTCTCGTATCTTGTTTTTATTTAACGAGTGTTTCATGAGTCAAATTGAATGATATCGCTGACATTTCATGTAATTTGATTCAATAAAGGTGAAAAGGGAAGTAAACTCAAGACTCAAGTGATATGTGATACTTTCTCGCTGACGCAACAAACTCCACGGCGAGATTTCTTTAAAGAGCGTGACTGCATAGCTTTAATTAAAATTGAGAACAAAGTTGCACAATATTTATAGCCAAATATAAATAAAAACAAATAAACGTCAGCATAAGAAATACATTTAAGACCGACTACACGAAAAAATAACCACACCAGACGGTGATATCTAAAACCCTTGGCAAAAAGTCCATAAAACTTAATCTAAAAAAAACATCAGTGTTAATCACGGCTCTAAATACAAATTAAAAGTCTATTACTCGTAGTTAGTACACGGAGCTTCTGTAACCAGGTCACGGGGTAACAAATTAAACATAGTTACTGTGTAAGTTATACAGATTAGAACCTTTAAGTCTTAGTTTTGTGACAATATGTCTCGATAATTGCAATAATGTCCGACGTGGGTGTTTGTTTCAAGCCTCTCGGACGGAGTAGGGTTGGCTCAACGATATCCTTGCTTCATAATGGTTTATCGCAGGTTGGCGATGGAGGGGGGGGACCTAGCCGAGTAAAATGTTACGCGTTACGAAAACGTGTAACGAAAACCGTAAGAGAAACTAATCTTCCACGTATCTCCCATATCCCATCCCATAAATATATGTGTGTGCACACATAATACAGGAAAAGTATTTTTGTAGTGCACATTTTTTTCTGCTGAATATATGTCGGCAGTGGAGTACATTTACGCAAAAAAAAAACCAAAACTTAATGTGAAAACCTACCTGCAATTTCTAAATTATTGGGTATCTCAGTATTGATACACACAGTGACACGTAGGTACCTACCTTCATTTAGAGCGCGCTATTAAATTCGCTGGCGCTAGTATTGTGTCCATGGACTTCTTCGTTTTGTTAGAAACACTTAAATGGTTATAGCTCTGAGAGTTTTTGAGTTAGCTCCAAATTAAAAAAAAACAATATTTATTATTTTAATGTGCTTAAAACATACCGAAATTTGTGCGTTACATAAATACTTTTCCTGCATATGAAAAAAAAAGTTTTTTTATTTTACTTAAAGGCTGAATGTCGGCGTCGGTGTCGGTGTCGGACAGACTCCATTGGAGGAAGACAGTAAATCGATTACACCAGCAGAGTCATGATCCTCAGCATTGAGGGAACGACGGAGGAGGAAAGGCTAAATGTATCGACAGCATTCTTAGCTATATTTCATGAAAATCGATGCAGCAGTTTGGGGGTCTTCAAGAATCTTCTAGAAATGCGTGCTTTATCTTAGACCACATCGTCACCTACCATCAGGCAGATGTAATAGATGGTCAAACGCCAACCTATCATATGTAAAAAAGCCGTTATCAGATTTTTATTGCGAATTGCTTTTAATTTTAGTAATTCGAAAAAGCATCAGCTATTTTAAATTAGAAATTCTACATACCTACTATACACACATTACTGAAAATAACAACAGAATCAGGACAACCAAAATTCGGAAACATTTCCCTCTGTGTGTTTTATACTAATTCGTGCGCTTATCTTGCCTATTTTGTATCGAAAAAGTCGAAAAGGTTGTTTTTTCGTTTCCGGAAACCTCGTTCCCTGAGGAATGTGGTTGAATTTCATGGGCCGAAGAGCCTATAATTTTTCCTCTTTTTAAATTAGCGTGTTACACCCTTATTTATGAAGATTTTGTTTAAAATAATAATAATTTCCTCAAATACCTAAGTTTAGGCTCAAATACAAAGATGTGGTTTCGTTTAGAGTACTTCATAGTAAAGTGTCAATTAGTTTAGCGAAACAAAAACATTTGAGGAACAAAATAGAAGAAATAATGCGTTAGAAAAGGCTATAGGTACGGTATTAAACGTTTGCTTGCTCTTTTGGGGGTTTTTTGTTTTCGTGTTTGAATTTATTCCAAAGAGCATATACATTATTATGTGTAGTGAATAAAAGAAAACAATATCCACAAAACGTTGCGTTGCCAACCCTACATCCCAGCGCCAGTTTACTTTTAATCTCACTTTATTTTCTGTCTCTACAAGAAAGTGTCGTGTATTTGTCTTTTGTTTAACGAGTCTATCCGTTCGGAAAGAGGATATTCCGTTTCTATTCCGACACTTGGATACTTGCTTGTTTAAGCCTCGCACTAAGTGTGGGGTGTAGTGACACTTTGGCTCTTATTGTTTATTAAATTTCACTTGACAATACTGTTTGAGTTTTTATGCCAATGGTACTATCGCTTTTAGTAGGTTACTTTCAGCGATCGAGATAAATGTTATTCTTCAAAAATAATATTATGTAACTTGTTACAGAGTTTCATCAAAATAAGGTTTAGTTACAAAAAGGTTTAGTAGTTTCAGCGTACATAGCGCAAATAGAAAGATAGATAGAACGCTTTATGGCACACACAAGTTACATAAAAAGACAACAACAAGACGAATTAATTTAAATTATAAAATAAAACAGTGGCACAATAGGCGGCCTTACCGCTGAAACTGGTCTCTTCCAGGCAACCTTACCTATTTATCTAAGTACATCAATTTTATAAAGAGGATAGATTTTTTATTTGTTACGATTAAAGGTTTTACACTACTGGACCGATTTTGATGAACTTGCTTGCTTACAAGTTTTGAAGCTTTGCTTTGATCTCATTCCTTGAAGCTTTGCTTTGATACCTATGAGAATACTTAAATTTATTGGGAGTAATAGGCTAATTTTTATTCCGATATTCCCAAGAGATCAGGACTTATGTAAGTGAAGCCATGAAGCGCAATCCCAAACAACGTGGTCTTTCTTTATGATAATAATCCTTTGAAAATAAATTGATCTCTATAATTTATCCAATAAAAATAATGTACAATAAACTCAGTAAAAACGTCTCGAAAATACTTACGATATTTTCTTTATTAAAAACATCAGAGTAATTAATAAAGTGTCACACAAAATGGCCCCTTATTCCTTGAAACTTAAAAGCTATTGACATTAATATTTAACATCAGAATGCTTACGACAAAATCAATCTTATTTCAATGAAGAATAAAGTACAATTTTAAGGGAAATAAATAAAGTTGACAAACAGTTTAGTTTATAGGACCGTTTTCAATTTTATGAGACAACTGAAATTAGTGTTTTGCGGAATTCAGTTAAAGAATGAAGCTCAAAGATGTGGTTTTATTTAACATCGAAAACAATTATGTACTACGTCATCACACATTAAAAAAACATTAAAGGGATTGTTACATTCTGGCATAGGTAACGGTCAGCCATTTTTATTATTCTTTAGTTGCGTCACCTTTCGAACCTATGGCGTATGGTATATATACCTCTGTTACGTATGGCCGGGATACTTACCTACGTCACTGCGAAAAACTTTTAGAATTTGTTTCTTCTGACACTTTTCATCGATATCTCTATACTGCGACGGCTTATTATATCGATGTATTGTTACAGCGTGTTACGTTACATCGAAAAACTATACTGCGAAGGATTATACAACTTGTTGGAAATATTATCACTATAATGTACAATTCTTGCGATTTTTTTTACCTAGCCTATTGTTTTCTACTGCTAAGAAAAGGCTTCCCTCATTGTTCCCCATGTGTCCCGATCTCCATCAGCTATTTCTGGTCATTCTGCGTCGAACGCATCGTTTCTTGGGTCTACCTCGAAGACGTCTGCCGTTTTGAGAAACCAACTTGGTGACATTTTTTGCTCATTTATCTACAGGCAATCGGCAATCGTGGCCAGTTCACGAATTCATTAAAAAAATAACGATACTTAACTTAAAGAAATCCATCGAGAGGATTGGAAAATATGAGGAAATTAAGAATATTCCAAACAAAAATACAAAGATAGGCGCGAATACATAACCTAAAGATTCCTTACAGTCGGGTTAAGAGGAAAGGGTACCATACAAACGTAGTGGACTGTTTCCTTCCTGGATAAGGACACTAGAGCAAATATTTTGGTTGCAGAAAATTTATAACTGCCATGACCAATTGACCATGCCCTTATATTTTTTATTTTTTTATCTTAATTTCTACGATAATTAAAAAATGAAAAAAAAAACTAGATATAGGGGCATAGTAATGGCAGTTATAGGTATTAAGCAACAAAAATATTTGCTTTAGTGTCATTATCCAGGGAGGAAACAGTCGACTACGTTTGTAAGGAGAGAGCACCGGTACCCTTTCACCTTAAAAGTCAGCACAAAGGAAGTAAAATACCTAACCATAAAACCTACTCAAGTACCTACTATCTAACTACGCATCAACATTTCCACAATATTCCTTTCATCATAAAATAATTATTAATACCGTGATTGAGTGAGACAAAGAACCGTGAAAATGACTCACAGGATTAATTAGAAGACTTTACCAAGTTACTTATTCAGTCAACAATAGCGCTAGTATCTACGTAAAGTTGAACCAATATGTTAGTTCCGGAAAATTCCGCTTGGTCAATTAAATATGCTATTAGAGGACAAGACCAAGGTGCCTTTATGGTTACTGATGTCGCTAGTGTCTATGTAAAGATGAACTAAATAGTTAATTACGGAAAATTCCGCTTGTTTAATTAAGTTTGTTGTTGTAATGTTACATGTAGACAGATAAGTTTAGGGTTCCTTTCACTATTGATGGCTGTTAAAACGGTCGATGATTGAAATTTTGTTTGTTTGACTTGTATTGATGTGTTTAGATAAATAAATATTTGGTTTTATTTTGTTGCAGGTTAATACCAGCTCCGCCCCACGGTTTTACCCACGTAGACCTCAAATCCCGTGGAAATATCGAGATAAAAGAAATCTAGTATGTATAACTTCAGAGTTATACATACTAGTTATACGTAGTTCTTGCGACAAGCACTAAGAAACATACTCACAAATATTCCCATTCAGAAAAGTTTCATGCAATGAAAAGGCCTATAATTAATCACATATTTATTTTAAATTCACCGTTTCAACATGTTTTTATTTATTTTAAAGTTTCATAATTTTGATTTTGTTATAATAGAGTCTTGGTAGAATATAGTTTTGGCCTAAATATGCGGTATGATATTTCGAGTTTTAACGTACCTACAATTTGGTGTACCAATTATTATTTTGCAATTCTAAAAACCACGATTAACATTTTCTCTTACTAAATATAAATAAGTACCTTTTGAAACACATTGTATTGCAAATAATTAAGCGTAATGGAAATATAATCATATTAATTTATATTGTAAAAATATTATACGGAACCCGTAATCTAATAAGGAACCAAACTGCCTCTTACCGCATGACCTAGTTCTGTAAACTGCGCATACGCATACATTTTTAGTTTTTCACGATGTTAAACGCGCAATTAATTATAATATATACGAGTTAGTCACTTCACTGAATCATGGACTATTTTTGATGAGATTAGTAGAAATTCAATTCAAATTAATTACTAGTACATTGTTGGCGCCCGGCGTTATCACAGATGCGTACGAAGCCGAACGATTACTTCTTGTTTTTTTTGTTTGTAACTTAAGGCTCCTAAACTACTGAACCGATTTAGATGAAACTTGATTTGAGTAAACATTGATTAATTGGGAGGAACATAAGTTACTTTTTATCTCGATATTCTCACGGAATCGGGATGTCATCGAATAATAAATAGGTCATAGTTAATTTATTCTTCCCTTTTTGGAGAAGTAACCTAGAAGAAACCCTGGCCAGCTTTCCTCGCTTATATTTATTTATATTTAGCCTGCTATCCAAGGTGCTGCGCTGCAGAGCCTGAAACTTGTATTAGATGAAGTAGGCTCGCTCAGAATCTACTCGTATATCAACCTCTTAGCTTAGTCATCCGTGTGCAGAGGAAAGAACGCGTTAATAAGTCTGGAGCAAACTGCGATCATAAAGATAGATAGAACTCTTTATTGCACACACAAAAATATATAAAAACAAAATAAAATAAATGAGTTATCCCCTTTTAAATATAAAAAGAATTTTCCAAATCGGTCTGGGCGTCTACGAGTAATCGGCGAACATACATAAAAAAAAAATCCCGACGAATTGAGAACCTCTTCCTTTTTTTGAAGTCGGTTAAAAAATCAAGCAAATTTAATAAATGGAGTTGCAAGATTTTAACCGAACAAACATACATACATTGCTACCTAGTTAAATAAAAGCTTTTAAAAAAAGCAAAGTAAGTTAAAGTGCCTATTATTCTAAGACCTCAGAAACTACAAAGGCGTAATATAATTATAGTCTACCAACACCCAGACACCGACCAAACATTTACCTTCCTATTTACATAACAAACTTCAATAGGTATATAACAACATAATAACTAAGCGATAAATACAAAATCAAAACTGTCCAAAGGCAGACGTCCGTAGTCGCCGGTTACTGCTACCTATAAAATACTACACACAGTCTCCTACCAACTGATCTCAACTAAAGCCAATGGCGCCACTGTCTACCCCGCTTCTTGATGAAACTTTAGTTCGTGTAAAATCCGCCGGTGAACGCTAAGTTGGTAGGTTGGTTGGTGAGGTGTGTAACAGGTCGTCTGGACAGAGCCGGGGTGAACGACTAGTGTAGAATAGGCGGGTCGCTCACACGGTTGGGGTACACGGCGATCAGGGTTGACGAACTTTTTGATGTTTAACGCCTTTTAGATCGTTCAGAAGAGTGAGTAGTTCCTAATTGTTCTACGAAACAAGAGTGAGGGGTTACTTGCAAATTGCAATAATCAAATTTAACAGATGTAATGTCATAAATGCGTCATACAGTGTGACAGATGGAAGCAAACTTACTTCAAAAAATTATAAAAAAAAACTATTTATTTTTATACTTAAATCATTTGGAAAACAAGTAAAGGTCTCTCTAATTCAAAAAGGCCAATTTCTAAATATGTACTAAAAATCATCAAAATCAATATATTTTTAAGAAAATATGATAAAACTCATTAAAGATTCATTTACTTACACTTATCTGATATATTTTAAGTATGTTGTTTTATTGTTTAATGTTTTGTTTCCTTCCTGTGTTTCTTTGATTTTACTAATTTTATGTATTCTTTTCCTGTTCCATAAACATTTTTTCTTTCATAATTTAGGATGTTTCATAAATGTTAATTTAGTTTGTTCCACATACGTTTTTTCTTCATTTCTCTCTATGTAGTCGGTCGTCGCAAGAAGTCGTCGGATGCAGAAAACATGCGACCGATCACTTTGGAAATCTTTGGGGTAGGCATATGTTCAGCAGTGGACCAGTTGTAGCTGATATGATGATGTAGTCGACCCTTCATGATTGAGGATCGTGGTCACCATTGGTGGTCTGCATTTGGATCAGATGATCTATCTCCAACGGCTTCTATTCATCACATCTCTTACAATTTTATGGAACCTGACAGAATTCTTTATTTCTTTAGCTTGTTTCAAAAATGTTTTTCTTTCTTTATTCACAATTCTAAACAACAGTGTATCACAAATGTTGCACTCGACGAAACTTCCAGACAGACAAATGAATTCAAGTCCTCGAAACTGGCTACCACGAGACATTACGTTTGATCTTCTCCTACTTTCAACTCAAGCAAGGAAACACCAACAAAATTTCATTTCCTTTTGTTAAAACTACATAAAGGGCGAAGACTAGTTTTAAACCGTCTTTAAAAATAGTATTAATTCCATAGAAACATTAAGTTAAAATGTAGCTTAAGTTAGTGTCGAGGAATTAATGTATCCATATTGCTAAGTTTCATCAAATAAGTTTTAAAAAGAACAGACGGAGAAGAGAGAAACAAAGAAAACATTTTTTGGACAAGCACATGACATAAAAACACAAAAGTATAAAATTAAACGAAAAAAATAATAATAATAGGACAAACAAAAGAAATAAAAATAAGATCTAAGGAGCCGTGTGCCTCCAAAAATTTTTGAGGTACGGAACCCTAAAAATATTTCTTAGAAGCCAATTACTTTATTATATTTCAGTGTCTGATTTGATACGATGCCAGATTATTATTAATAAAACAATAAAACGTCCCATCCAGATCTCTACATCAAGATCATTTAAATTTACGAGTTAAATAAACATGCGCAGGAGTTTCCGTATTAAACGGTACAAGATCTCAAGGTTGCGCCGACGCATCGTTTGATGCACTGTTGTGCTGCTGAGTAACATCTCTTGTTTGTATGTTTGTCTCCGTTATTCATCATTTCACGCATAGTTCAGCTTAGTTTCGCTTCCAAATGCACAATAATGTCATTCTTCTCTATACTCTATTTTCCACCAAGTGTACTCCCCTTTCTCTCAAATCCTCCCTTATTTCCTCCTCCTCTTCTATGACAGTTCTCTACCCCTCCCAGTGGTCGTCCTCACAATCCAATTTACCATCCATAATCTCTCTATTGTCATAAAATTCAATAGTAACGAGGGTTTTGTTTTATTTTTAGGGGGTCACATTTTCTCCAGTAATAAATATAGCATAACAAACTAAATAATACATTGCTCTAATGGCATTATTCAGGAGGAACATAGGAGAATATATTTGTATATGGAGACACCAACGCATGTGTACCCTCTGGACTGCTAACCAAACTAGCAACCAAACAACTGACACTAAAAACTTTCAGACTCTCGAAGATATACCTTCTAAGCGAGTATAGTACATCCTCGACCTCATCGTCGCTTCTCATCTCGTGAGATGTGGCTTTTGAGGATATTTCGAAGTTAAAGAATACTAAAGTTAAGCCTTAAATTCTTATTTGGTATCTTTCGTAGTACATTTTACGTTGGTATTTTAATATATATGTTTAGTCATCATCCACTACAACTACAAGGTTGCAAGTAATATTTGAACTGACTTCCGCGTATGACTCGTCTAAATGCCCTTTATTGTACTTAAACTAGCAGCAGTTCGCGATTTCACCCGCGTTAGTCCCATTCCAGTGACAATATGGGGATCAAAATCCCATGTTACTAACAAGTATTTAGGTTTGTGTGTAACGTCTATTAGAAGAAGGTCGTAACTCCAATACTTGTTGATAGTATTATTGTAGCAAACTGATAATTTACTTATGACCCTTACTGTAGTGTACCTACAGTTATTTAAGGGTCATAACAGTACTCCTACAGTAATCCAGCAACAAAAGTACAGACACACCGTTGAAATTCAAAACTACTATTATTGGAATGTGTCCAGCTTGAGTTGAAGTTTCAAAATTTTTCAACTCATGAATTTACTAGCCTACGTTATAAAAGGAACTCTATCCGAAGTTTCAGAATCGATTAGTCTTTTTCTATTTTATTTTAGTAGGTAATAATTTGCTACGAGGCAGATATTATTTTTCTTTATTCATTATACTGTCAGCTCATAAAAATGACTAAATTATGCACTAGTTTTCAATAAATTAGTGCTTACAATCTATTCAAATTACCATCGTACGAATCAATTTGGAATCCCTTTGTAACTCATATTGCACTTACAATACTTGTCCTACATTGTAAAATGACATTTCTACCTACAGACTTAAAGATCACTTTATTTTAAACCAGATCTGAACGCAAAGCGGCCAGGCAAATAACAACTTTAAAAGAAAAGGTTAACAGTATATTTTACATTGGATATGCACTTGTAAAGGTAATAGAGGGCTAACGGCCTGTAAAATTGAAAACCTAATTTTATTATGAGTGAAACTTTGAGTATAAATGTCTACTAAGTAGTTATAGAGAGCATAAGTAACTCGTTGTCATTACACCGATCGTTAGCAGTTGTTACAAATCGTATTTTCTTAAAAAAATAACTCTAATGAAAATATAAAAAGAAAAATATTTTTTAAATATAGAAAATTCGGTAGATTTTTACAATAGGTTAAGCCTGTATCGTGGAATTAATATTTCAGTTACTTTATATTATAATGTTTCAGTGGCTTTATACTTATTTTTTATGCTTGAGAGGATTATGTTTGGAATTGCACATTTTACCATTTTCGCAATAAATAAATAATTATTGCGGAGATATTAAAGACAATATTAAAATTGTCTTTAAAATGATTTAATGTCAGAACATTTCGTCTATTCTTTTACAATGATTTTCAGGAAATCGGCTGGAAAAACTGCACGCTGCATATTTGTTGTGCAGCGCTATGCTAAGTCGATTTCCTTTTTGTAATCACACTGTGTTATTAAATTCTTATTTTAAAGGAATTTGTTTTTATTATAAACTTATTTTTGTTTTTTCACATATTAAACCTATTTTATATCTATCTTTCTTTCCTTAATACGTCTGTCAATTTGTAAGGAGCGAAGCACATGATGCGTCACAAAAATCATACTAGTGCAAACGTTTAATGCGTCCGTTCTTAGCTCTCTAGATAATTATCCTTTCTCTGAGGAGTGAAACAATTAAATAGAAAGGAACTTGGATCGAGACATCGGTTGTTAATCATAGCTGTTGGAAACGTTGTGGTAGGCGGTTGTCTTTACAGAACATAATGTTATTGGCATTTACATCCAATCTAGACGATTAATATAGTACCAGCAACTTTAATCCATGCTATCCAGCCCGTAAAATATTAACTTACCAATAATGAAAAATTCGGTGTTCTAGGTTTAGGTTTTCACTGTTTTAAGTACAAAATATATACATTATTTTTAATACTTGTTAAATATATTTAGTTTTATCTAAGTTTTTATAGTATTGTATATTTCTAAAATATTTCTAAGATAAAGAAATGAATTAGGAAAATAAAATAATATTTAAAAAACCTAGAGTTTTAAGATTGTTCAAAGTACCTTTTTTGAGACAATGATGTTGTGTTTGTTATTATTTAGTTTAATTTTTCAAGTTGACTCCAGAAATAACCCGAAATCTAAGATAAATATTAGTCTAAGAGGAGGGCAGATCAGAAAAGTTATCGTTCTACTATAACCGCCATCTTCCGTCCTTTACTCAAAGACCCCCATATAAACGAGGGCTTATTTAGGGGTCTTTAAGTCCAAGTGTGACCTTATCATAAAGACGCCCGTGCGTTGTCACTTGCCACCTAGTAAGATAGGGTTTTAATGAAGACAGAACAAACAAACAGACTTTTACATCTATACATCATGAAGCTGAAAAGTTTGTTTGGTAGAACACGCTTATCACAGGAACTACCAGTTCGAATTGAAAGAATATTTTTGTTTTGGATACTTCATTTATCGAGGAAGGCTAGAAACCACTTCTTATTTTAATATTCCGGACTTACGCGGGTGAAATTTACAATATACTTAGTTATAGGATTGCATGTTGTGTCCCTTCCGCAGCGTCCGGCCGGTCATCAACCCAGTCTAGGTACCTATTAACATTTTTGCTATGTCACACAATCTGTCTGGCTTGTCCACGCGGCTCGACAGACCTTTGCATAAATCTGTTTACGAGGTTTTACAGCTGAATCAGCAGTGATGTCAATTTAGCAATACTGGTGATTTTGGCTCCTTTTATACAATTTTATCACATTTATTTCTCAGCTAGCACCTACCTAGTATTTTTTTGATGAGTCGATCGCCTGAAACTAATTATCACTACATAGTATAAAACAAAGTCGCTGTCTCTGTCCCCATATCCCTTTGTATGCTTAAATCTTTAAAACTACGCAACGGATTTTGATGCGGTTTTTTTTAATAGATAGAGTGATTCAAGAGGAAGGTTTATTTGTATAATACATGCATAATATAACCGTGTGAAGCCGGGGCGGGTCGCTAGTTATTACTAAAGCTAAACATAAAACGAGCAGTCATTTACGGTAAAAATATAAAATAATAAAAAAAGATATTTCTTTACAAAGAGATCGGTAAAACAATAATTTTCAATGATGGAATTTTTTCATAAAGTTTAGTTATTTTTAGTACTTTTTTATGCATGCCAAACTCGACATGAGTTTACCATGATAATACATAGGCCTTATGCAGAACCAAAGGTCGCATATAGCTCAAAAAACTTGTCTCAATTCTCAACGATTAGGTATCAACTTAATGGAGCTTTTAACACATTCAAACTAAAAGCAGCTTTAGATATTTCATTCAAACCTAAGGTTTAATATTCATAGAAAATATTCTTGAAATAAATTTCTATTAATATTTAGTTATAAACGGCTGAAACTAACTTGGGACTTGCGTAATAAAGAAATTATTTGATAGAATTTTTTTGACCCACATTGTTTATTCATAAAATAATAAAGTTACGGTCAAACCATCTATCTACAAAAATAAATACTTACTAATCACTAAGTATAAAACAAAGTCGCTTTTTCTGTCCCTATTTCCCTTTGACTGTTTAAATCTTTAAAACTACGCAACGGATTTTGATGGGGTTTTTTTTAATAGATAGAGTGATTCAAGAGGAAGGTTTATATGTATAATACATGCATAATATAGCCGTGGGAAGCCGGGGCGGGTCGCTAGTAAATAATATAATGCTTGTTTGATATTTTTGTATTGAAGAATCTAAAACGATTAGACCAATTTTAATAAAAATTTATATTTGCATAGAGTATATGAGTACATAGAAATGTAGGGCTGTGTGTGACATATACATGCTATCTTTCATCTCAATATTTCAGAATTTGGCAAATCAAAAATTAAATTTCTTGGTCTATTCCATAATATTATGACCCAGGCTAACAGGCGACACTTTCGTGTTCTTTATATACCTACCTCAGAAGCACTTGGGTTTTCAAGGGCGACTTTTTTAAATTATAATTTTGGTACCACGTTAACTTACGTATGCACCCTGGTCAATAGTCAATAGTATTTTATTGGTAAAAAATACAATTTACGGGTCAAATATTGTGTAACATAAATACATTGTAATTCATAAGTTGCATGGTAAAAAAATAAAAATTATAAGTAGCCATGTGCTACTCATCAGTAGCTCATGGTCAATAACTTAAATTAAATAATAAATAATTAATAAATTCGTCCGCCTGGTAATCATACATAACCATTCCGAGCCATGTACTAAGTAGATTTACGTGGGTTACTTTAATATTTACCCCGTCAAAATAAACAAAAAAACTACTCGTTCCATAAAACATAGCACCTACCTACTGTGTGATGTCCGCTTATATTTTTGACCGATTTATGAATAATTCAGCCATAATATTCGGTGGGCGATCAAAAAGTATTGAAGAATGCGTAATATTGTGCTTATGGCGTATTAACGAAGACATAAAATATCTAATCTATTATAGAGAATACACCTAAACATTTTCCATCATAATACTCATTATTAACCGACTTCAAAAACAGAGGAGTGTCACAATTCGACCGACCATATATTTTTATGGCTGATTGGGCATACTTACTTTCTTTGTTTTTTTTTTATATTTTTTGATAGTTTTTTTATAAGGTAAGGTTGTGATGGGTGATTTTAGGACCTTCAAATTGTACAAAAGACAGACTCAGGCCACAGATTTATTTTCTGTTATTTAATTTTATTAGTGCATGTGTCTACTGTCATTAAAAATAGCTAAAAGTTGCTAAATTCTCCGTCCATTATGCAACCCGTAATATTGAGCCGTGAATAGTTTTCTGATTGAAGGTGGTTCCTAATGCTCCATCATTCTATACCTATTCTATGTTAAGGACGTTGAGGTGATAGTAAGACCTAGGTGCTTACATGCGACACTTTAGTGTCCTTTGAGAGGAAGACAAAAAGTTTCTGATGTAATCTCTATTCCATGATAAATTAAACATCTCTGCATATAAAGGAGGTTTATTGTTATTGTATAAGCTTTCCCCAACCTTTTTTGAAGAACTTCGGATTTTGTTGAGAGGTTTAAAAAGATAAATGTTAGGAAATTACGAAGTAACGACGAGCTTTTCAAAATTGATTTGGAACGATTTTTCTTTCATTGGATTGTGGCAAGACGGCCCTTTCACAAACTTTAGAAATAAAATGTAAAACAAAACAAAAAACAATCTTCTTCTCACCCTTATCCTTCTTCTGTTCTTAACTTACTGCAAAAGGGTTTTGCAATATTTTACGGCATGACCTGACATCAACCCTGTAGCCATCCTTGACTGCTGCTGGATGGTTAATCGCAGTCACCATGCATAAGACACAACGTGCTTCTTCTTCTTTTCGTATCAGTGACGTTCGACCACTCAAATGCTACGTGCGACGTGCTAAGATCACCACAAGCTTCCTAAATCCTTTAGTTGCCTTCTACGACATCCACGGGAGAAGATGGGGTATTTCTATTCTGTCCCGGGGACTACCTGTCTGTAATCGTTTGTAAAATATAATGGCTTTTGTGTCCTTTAGAAAGTGTCATAAATTTCTTGTGACTTCATAGCCTATAACCAGCGGATGACCAAGACGCTTCTATCGATTTCTCATTAGTCAAATTATGATAAGTAGTTTAGCAGATATGCGAGAATAGATGGACAAAGATACCTACTTCATACATACGGGTGAAAAACATACCATTCTTGGCTTTTCCGGAGTTGGGTAAAATTGAGCAGAAACAATCCAACTATTACCTACGCATTTCCTAAGTAAGTTAAATTTAAAACTAAAAAAAAATTAAAGCATTCTGAATATGAAAAATCATTTCTTTATTACTTTAAGTACCACAATTTTTCAAAGACACAAAAGCAGTGAAATCAACTCCACCGAAACGAAAGTTGATTTCACAACCCAGTTGTGTCAAATGAGACGCAAGAGTTTCGAAAAACGCATTGTCATATCCTGAATAATATGAGTGACGCGGCGAAAACATACGGCGAGAATCTCCACGCGGAAAATTACGTTTTGTTGCTGCTTCGGTTAATAATAAATAGTTGGCGGATAAAAGTTGTGCAAGAAATATGATAAATTGGTTATGTAACACGCAGTGGTAGCATTATATTTCTTAAATTCAATTTATAAGGTGACTAGCTGCACCCCGCGGTTACACCCGCGTAAGTCTCGAACCCGTGGAAATATCAAAATAAAAAGTACTATTGGCTACTTTTTATTTTGATATTCCCACGGGTTCTCGAAAAACTCGAAAAAATCCTCGAAAAATGGAACTATCCAACTAAACATAAAATATGTTTTCAATTCGAACCTGTAGTTCCTGAGATTAGCGAGTTCAAACAAACAAACAAACTCTTCAGCTTTATAACATTAGTATAGATATGGTGATGAAAATCTGTCTATTGTTACTCTAGCCTATACCTCAGGATAAAAACTACAGCCGAAAATGTAGCTAAACCCGACCTAGCGGAGCGACGGGGCTAAGCTGTGACGTAGTTTTACTACAGACTTTCTTCTGACGAAACTTGCAATATGAACTTCATTTTATCTAAAGAAGAATCTATGAACTATTTACTTACTCCGGATTGGCGAATATCTCATACCTTCGAACTGTGGTGAATTCTAAAGCATATCAGTTTCCATAAGTGTTTCATATTTAAAGACATATTATGTGTGCATGGCCTGCATTGGGATTCGAACCTATTTTTTTTATCTTTTTCCTTCCTGAATCTGGCCAATGGATCTTCTTAGAATGATAACTCAAAACACAACAAAAATAAAAAAACGCTGAAAATCTGCGTTGTGACACCACAACGCAGATTTTCAGCGTTTTTGATTTTTGTTGAAGAAATGATAATACTCAGCATAATGCCAATAACACTATTGGCATTATGCTGAGTATAATCATTTTTTAATTACACTTCAGGTTTAGAAGTATGTTTAATTGTTTTGATTTAGTTTTCTGTTACCTTATTGACTTTTGTACGTGTAGTGTAATTGCAAAATAAAGTTATTTTTTTCTTTTGTTTTGTATTCCGCGACACAATTAGCTTACAATATTATTATGACTTTAAATAATGGAACTATGTCATTTGAATCTAGGTGTGCTTGATGCATAGCTTTAACCTAACCCAATTAGTAGGTCTTTTGATTACTAATATATAGGACAGTTTATAACTTTACATTGTAATTATACCTACCTAATAATTCTGGAATTTTTTTTTGTGTGAAATGAATTATAGCGAAAACTATAGTTTATAAGTTGGTGAAATTATTTTTTCATAGAATAAAATCATTTTTCGAATAATTCCAGTTTTATAAGTAGGTAACTGAAAAAAATAAAATCTTCTAAGTCTCAATCCTAGTTCTAATAAGAACGTTTTCTCGTAGCTACAGCATTTCCAGGGCCTGCCCTTATTAACCCACTCAAATCAATCATGTATCTTCTGAACCACTTACTATATTTTTTATCTCATCTAATGTCGGGTTTAAAAAACCTATATTTAAAAAAAATATTTCCAGCGAAATACCACACCGTATATTTCTAACTAATTAGGTCCAAAACTCGTCTTCATTTTTGTCACCAAGTTCGTGGAAGAGTTTTAGAACAAAGGCAAACTATGTCAAAGGACAATACACTGCAGACAGCAAATACATGTAATTAAGGACCTAATCGTCCTAATTAACGATAAACATGAAAACGTGACTGAATTACGAGAAACGACCTTTTTGTTTTGGTCATTGATACCAGATGTAGTTTAGTTCTAAGAGAGATGTCAGAATTGGTTTAAGTAAGTGACATCACATTAGGTAGGGTTCTAGAAAATGATAATGGTAGACCATAGCTAAAGCTGGCCCATAGAAAGCACTATGCTTACTGTGGCTCATAGCTGTGGCAGACCCAATTGGGACAGTGTACACAGCTTGACTTTCTTTTTAACCGCCTTCATAAAAAGAGGAGGTTTTCAATTGAAATGTGATTTTTATGGCTGTTCGGGTTCTAAAATAACTCTTTAAACTAACGTGGTCTGTACCTTAGTCGGTAAGAGTAATAAAAATACGCGAATAACACCCAATAAAATAATTCCTATGTTGTCATGTATTTCATGTCAAAATAAATAATGTTTATGTACATATGGTATTTAGATTTTTGTAAACATAAACCAAATTGGTTACGCCACTTTAAGCCGTGGGTATTTTATCAGTATTTATACAGAACATAGGAATTATTTTCCCGGGTGTTAATCGCGTATTTTTATTTTTACTATTAAGACGTAATTTTATTTATCAATTTTTTTACACAAAATAGGTTTGCATTTGACCTCATCTCACCTGATGGGAAGCGAAGATCTACTAGGACCTTTATATAAAAAAACAAAAAACATTCCAAAACGCAGCCGTTTGTGTTTAGAAGTGACGACCTTTTCAATGAAAATCGAACCATCTACCACTAGGCCGTTACCGTTCGTAATCCTTTAAAACCCTCACAAATAGGTACGATTTTAACGGAACAGAATAAAACGAGCAATTGTTGGCAACGTTCACAAAATGACTCATATAGGTATGAAGTAGGTATAATACCTACCGATCAACTGCACCTTGGGTTAGGTCGTTAACACCGTGTTAATGCACTTACTGTGATATTTAATGTGCATACATTATTTATAGCGAATTCAGGTAATATGTTATTTTTTGCGCGTTACCTTTTGTGTTGATTTAGAGGGAGTATGTACCTACCTAAGTAGTTATGTAAAGGTATGACTATTTTATACAAGCAGTGCTGGCCTAGCGTAATTGTTAGTAAGACGCAATTTCCTAATACAACATTTTGGTAATTATACTCTTATTCGTACCTTATTAATAGATGGTGGTAAGAATTGAAGTGTAAAAATAAAATCATTTCAGATTTCATGAAATGATTTTACTGTCACATTATAGATTATGGATGTAGCTGCGTTCTTTGCGATATTCAGCACGCTGAATCGATAAATAGAAAAACTTTTTAATAGAAGAGCTTAACCTAACCAAAAAATAAAAAGGCAAAAAGTCAAAAGTAAGACTACTTCGCTCTACCCTTAACCCCAGCGTAAAGTTTTTTAAGATTAAGATTCACCAACGTCTATTTCTTGGAGGTCCCTCCCCATCACTACATTACTGAATGAAGAGGCAGAGGAGGACCACATAAGACATCAAGGCGGAACAAACAAAGTACATTGCTCCTCGGCCCAGCTAAAGCAATCCTTAGTTATGATTTACATGTGCAATTTACTATGTATTACTAAGTAGACCATTTTAAATACAAAAGAAGATGGAAAATCAAAGTCCAAAAACATCTATTTCCGAATCAATCAGACTGAAATCCAGTTAAACTAAAACATACAAAAATTTAACGAAACCACAAACCGAATGGATCAATAGATTACTTAGTTTTTTCGTGTCTTTTTTGTTTCGAGCTTTCGCCTTTTCCTAGAGTTACGACTTTAGATCGTTGATCTGTTTAATGGATTAGTTTTTTTACTACTACTCATTAAGAGTTGTACCGTTTACTTTTCCATACATGAATAAATAGCTGTTATCTCCCTTTAATATTGTCCAACAAACTAGGCTTGATTATTTATATTTTTTAATCGCCTAAAAGTTACAGTTATCATTTTGTGAAATAATTAAATACGTAAGCCTAGAATACAAGCGATTGAAATCGATAACATAACATTCTGCTGCAATTTTTAAGGGATGAAAACAGGTAGGTATGTCCCGAAATAGAGAAACATTTATTTATACAAGCACACGACAAAAAATATATTTAGAAAAGTTGAGAGAAGTTGACAAACAAACATAAGAACACTGAGATGTACAGAGAATAAGAACAAAAGTAGGTATAAGATAAAAAGACAGAAGATTAAAAGAATACAATAGAAAAAAAAAGTATGAAATAGATGGACAGAAAATGTAGAGAATACAGTAGAAAAATTCGGAACGATAATTCTATCGGAAATGTCATTCATTGTTTGGTTTATTTGCACTCAGAATGGATAGTGAGAGCCCAAGAATAAGACACCGGTTTTATCTCTGAATTCTGATAAGTATGAAAATAAAATAAAATCAACTAACATGATTCTAAATGATATAAGTCAAAAGCAACATGCTCTATGTAAACCAATTTGATTAATTACGTAAGCAGAATCAACAAATCAAATATTATAGCAAAAATAGTGACATATTTTATTTAGAAATATTTTCATGAATATTTCAACCGATATGAAATCCCTTAATTACGACCATGCAATAACATGAATACCTATCGTAGTTTTCAATAGTAGGTACTTTACAATAAATACCATGTTAATAAAACCGAAATATAAAGCCGAATACATCACAGGGAATTATTAAAATATCGTATTGAAATATTGGTGGCTACGGTACGGGCTTGTAAATTATTTGCTCTTTTGTACGTAGAATATCAGCTATAGGTAGGGTAAAAGCTGGTTAAAGACTATTCAATCGGCTTATGGGTATATCGAAAATCATTTAATTGATAATTATTAATAAAGCCGAAACTTTTACAAAACTATGTCTATAAAAATGAGCATTCTATTTTTATTCAAATTAGTTGAACGTACCCAGTAAAACATACATTCTCACAAACTTTCGCATTTCTCATATAGTTACTAATAACAGTTAAAAGCTAGTTATATAATAAAGAAAACAGTAGTAGGTATTTACTTAAATAAAACCTGAAATTAAAAATATCAGTGAAACAGTTGGTTTTGCGTGGAATCGGTTGCGTGCTGTGCTTCACTGGTTAAATATAAATTAGTTGTACGAGTGAAAAGAACAACCTTTTCTATGTAAATGTTCAGCTAGGTGGTTGAGTATTCCTAGTTTTACACATGCACTTTGAATACAGTTTGAAAATCTTTATTAAAACTGTTTTTAATTCGGATATTACCAGTTACTTACAGGTCAGGAAAATGGGAAACTGCATTTCTTACGCCACGAGGGAAATGATGAGGTATGTGGGGTTTGACCTGAAGGTGGTAGGCAGCCAGAAGTATAGCCGTTAGAAAAGGGGCTGGCTAAGGTTTAACCAAGGCAACAAGATTTTCCAAAGAACTACGGAACTTCGGTGTGAAATGTATTACCTACGGAAACCACTTTATACTGCAAAGCGGGAATAGCCAAAGTTAGAAACAAAACAGCCTTCGTAAAGAAAAAGAAGATTGGTTAACATAGAGTTTGTGGCAGGATTAAGAAAAAACTTATTGCTGTATTGTATTTGATCCATAGAATTATACTGGTTAATCAGTTATATATTCACAGAACAAAAAACACAAGTCAGATGCATCCTGACTGATGGGCTTAGATCGTCACGCAACAGGTGCCGGAAGACGTACATTAGAATTGAGGCAGATCCTGCAAGATATAGCGTTATCATCTAGATGCCTTCTACTGAGACTGACCAAGTTTAGTCTAGGACTGAGGCAGGAGTCCTTTGCCCAACAGTGGGACAGTGTAGGTTAATTCAATGTATAGATAGACAGTGAGATAGCTAGCTCTCTCTTTCTCATCAGAAGTCTCATAAAAAGTACATAATTGCATAAACGAAAAATAAAACAGCAATTATCCGTATTCAAAGCTAAATAAGTAAAAAGACTAATCTTTTAATACATAATGGTTTTATTTCGTCGAAAAAATGAAAATTAAATATTTTGCAACACGAAATTGTGCCAGCAGGGCGCGTTAAGGGGTAATCCCGTGACCCAACGTGGATTAAACGGAGAGCCTCACCGAAAGTGGCCAAGCTTTTACATAAATAAATACCCGACGAATGAATTTTCAATTAATCTTAAAGTTTATTTTTGGAGGGGTGGGTTTTTATTGGTTGATTTTTATAAAACGGATCCTAATTAGTAAGGGACGATTTTTGATTGCCGTATTATGCATATTCACGAATTAAATTAAATATGTATGGAGATATTAGAATACTTTTCATCCCGTTATCGCGACGGGATCGGGACTTATGCGGGTGTAACCACGAGGCGCAGGTAGTATAGAATGCTTTCAACTCGATAAACTAAGTAAACACTAAATTGGGTAGCATAAACCGAGACCATTCGGTTCTTAATGAAGGCAATTGAGTGTGGCCATAATAAACAATGTTGTCTCAAATTATGGCTACTTATGGCAACACCAGACCGACGACTAACGACTCATAAACGAAGGTGTGACCACTTTATGGAACCGTTTTTATTTTTAATTTATTTCTTTTATGCCAAGCTGCATGCGAAGGTTAGGTTTCATAGGACGGTATAATAAATATATTAGAGAAACTGACGTGCTTAAAATTTTAATTGACTTCATTAAAGGATGGTTTTCAAAAACATCGTGTTTTTTTGTATCAGAAACCTAGTAGAAAACGGTCGCTTTGCAATGGAAGACTGATGATACGGGTGTATAAATAAATAAATAAATAAATATTATATTTTCTGGTAAACATAACCTCAAAATTTACAAAAAAAAAAACGAATTACCGAAATTCGTAGCACAGAAGCAGCCCTCAATCACTATATTATAACCCTGTATATCCCTAGTGATAGAATAACTACTCAAGTAATCGATTTACAACAAGATATGCCTTTGAGAAAAGAGTGCTGTCAAATTTTGAGATCGAAGATTGACATTCGAATATGACCCAAGTACGAATTGATGTGATTCAACCTCTTAAGTACATTCCCGGCCTTTAAAAAGTAAATAAATATTATATGTCTATGGTTTAATTATTGCACGCAAGAAAAGTCTTACAATTGACAAAGCTATTGTTAAACTTAATGACCATAGTAAACGCATCAATCCTTCCACTAACTAAACGTGATGTGAAAAGATCTTTACAGCAGTTTCGCAGTTTAAAGTTTAAACACCCCTTTGTAATTAAAGATACTAAAGTGCTTGCGATATATTCGCTATTTCCATAATTGTTTATGGTCCATTGTAACGTTTTAGTAGAAATAGCACTTAGTTTGTGACCACCTACTGAGAAACATCACCTGTCTACCTACATATATTACAAAGTTTAATTTTGCAGTTCGTTAAGTTTTCTAACGTCAGTAAAAATGGTAAGTATTGTTCTTTTTGCCTAGAATGTGAAGTCAAAGTCAATTTTTTTTATTACTTTGGATGCTTAATACATTAAAATTCGTATAAAGACCACATAAAATCGTCTTAAAAACGAAGTTAGAATGTGTGCCGTCGGAACGCGCCCACCAATGAGAAGAAGGCACAAGAAACTCATGGGGAATAGCCAGTGTCATAATTGCAGTGATTTGTACTCAAAATTGGAAAGATAATGTTTAATTTTTTTTATGTTGTATTAGCTACACCCGAGTACCCGTTACACGTTACATCACTTTTATTTTTGCAAGGGATCCCTGCTCTACTTACCGAATTGAAAAACGTTTCAGGTTAAAATAATGTTTAATACACTCCAACAAAAAATAAAAACCAAAATTGACTTTTGAATTTTTCCTTTAATAAAGCTAGTACTTATGTGTGTCACGATACGTACCTATTATACATTATTTTCTCGCTAAATTTACGTCAGAAAAGAATAAAAATGATAAAACGTATCCAAGTTTATACGTCACTAACTCCAAACAACAATAGGCTACCGGGACCCTTTTCATCACACATCACAATTTGTCCGACTGTCCGTCAACCATTTACGGAACAAAATTATCTACCGAGGGGTGTTTTTACAATAGATGATAACGGTACCCCGGTGAAGTTATTTCACGAAGATATTTAAGTGCAGTTTACTGTAGGGTTCATGACTTTTTTAACGCTGGGAAAATGCGTTACTGCGTTATGTCGCCAGTCTGGGAAAGGCCGAAGACGGTATATGTGGGTCCTTACGGCCTGAGGATGAAAGGCGGTCAGAGATTTGCCCACTAAAACCCATCGGTGTTCCGTTTACAGTCGGAGTTTGTCAGAGTACAGGTTCTCCGGGGACTTTTCCACTGGGATCTAACGTCAAGCAAGTCTTATATAATTTGCTTTCTAACTCCTGCGTTTATTGATCACGGTCGTACGGGCAAAAATAGTTTCTCGAGCCTCTCCATGCTTTGGAAAGCATATGAAGCCGTTGGTTTTGGCTGCTATCTCTTGTAGCAGTCGTAAAGTCAACTTAAGGGCCTTATTGCAACCTGAAAACTAAAATCATAAGCCATTCAAGGCGAACCTTTCCTGAAAGTCACTAAGAGATGACCTATCGAGGTATCACGACACCATCGACTCACGGCATCGTGCCGGTACCGTAATCTCCTAGTGTGAAACGGTACACCCGGACAAAAGAAAGCCGCCATCACTACGCCACATAAACCTGATTAAAACATCAAAAAAGGGATGTATACGAAAAAATACTTGTTATCTCGTGAGGTCCTAATTTCCTGGTCATTTACTTTAATTGCCTCCATAAAGTCCTATTGTTTTTCCACCGCCAATATAATGGGAGCTTTTTAGGTTTTTCAAGGAAATGAGTGGCTTTCTATTCGTTACAAGGCATGGGCTTGAGTGCTTCGCTTATTCTGAGGCTGGTGCTTGTTTTAAATTAATTGTCTTGATTAGCAGTAATGCTAAACCTTGAGGCTCTGCTTTTTGTTCGTGTTTTTGGAGGAACAAAGCTTTTACGGAACTAAGTGAAGTCTAGAAATAATGGAACGCCTGGTTTGATAGTTTATGCAAAGTGCGATTTGAAACCTACATCGTGAACTTAAAACTTTAACAATGTAGAAAATTGTAGTAAGCATAAATCGTTAATTTTATTTACCAGTAGCTTAGTGTAGAGAGTTGTTTCTGACATTTAGTAAAAATCTAATCACTTTTTTCTTCGAACAGAATCCGATATGAAAATTAGCAACGAACGGCGGGCGACGGCATTGTTAAACCGCAGCCACAATAAAAATTTAAAGTAAAATATATATCCGATTGTAACCCTGCGAGACTGCATTCAGCAATAACTCAATATCCCAGAAGCATCTCCACTAAATCTTTCCCGAGTTTTGGCAATCCCACGCAAGTTTAATGCCAGAACATATGAAAAATCAAACGCAGTCCTCCTATGATAAACGGATATAGCTTATTATTTTCCCCCATTAAAAATCCGGATATGACTTTGCGAGTACGCTTTTTTTGCCACAAAATTGAGATTTCTGGCATCGTGCCGATTTTGGCGGCAGCATTTTATTCCATGGCCGCAAAACAGAGGTCATAAATCAATTTTGCTTAAAGTAATTGAATTTATGAGCTGTTTATTGCTTTGGGAAATCGTTGTAAAGTGACTATTATGTTGCTATTAATTTTATTGCGCTTTTTGTGGCGCTTTTTTCTAGGATTGTTGTAATTTGTAACAATTGGAGTTTTCTTTTACTGTGTTTTTATTATTTTTCTGTTGGATATTAAATTTAATGGTTAGGAGATTCTGATGAATTCAAACACATTTATAATATTTTTGAATTCAGTACTGAAATTATATCTTTGCTTACTGGTGGGTATGCCTATACTTAAAACGCAATGTGCCTAAATCGTTATATTTTAATAAGCATTTGGTCTAAGTAGTTATTAGTTTACTTAAAGAATAGGCTAGTTTTGGACAACCTAGCAAAATGTAAAATTAAACTTTAGATTTAATCTAGATGGTTTTTTTATACAATGCCAGCAACTTTAACCCATGCTATTGAGGGCGCTTGGACATGCATTAGATTGAGTAGGCTTACCCGAAACCTATACCGCCTTCTCAACTTAGTCGACCATGACCAGAAGAAAGACCTAGTCAATACGTCTAGAACCAACTTAGCCCACATACATTTTTAAGAAAAATCCATTGGTGCACGGCCGACCGGGATTCAAACCCATTACCTTTGGAATTAAAGTAGAGGTATCTACCACTAGGCACACTGAAATAAGATGCAATTATGCCTTAAAATAAGACTGGTATATTTTTTTCAAGAACAATCAAGAAATAAGAAAACGCCATTTTACAGAATAATATAAATTCGTACACATTAAACGAATAATATTTTGTGGGCTATTTTTCCGCTTTAGACAGGTCCTATTTGGGTCGCCATTGTCAATTATTAAAAATGGATTTATTAATTTCATTTTTAATATTACTTCACACTGTCATGCATTCTAATCACTACATAGTATAAAACAAAGTCGCTTTTTCTGTCCCTATTTCCCTTTGACTGCTTAAATCTTTAAAACTACGCAACGGATTTTGATGGGTTTTTTTAATAGATAGAATGATTCAAGAGGAAGGTTTATATGTATAATACATGCATAATATAGCCGTGCGAAGCCGGGGCGGGTCGCTAGTTAATGATAAAAGTGAAATTGACAAACACATAGAGTATCTGATAGTTAATACAAACTTTATTAAGCCCTATTTACCTTATTAGGGTTCGAATTTCCAAAAAATTTTTATTATTGCACTCCTACGTCTTATAAGGAACATGTGAAGATTCAGACTCGAAGCTATTATAGTTTCAGAAATTTCGTGATGAGTCTTTTTCCCTTCCATAAAATGTAGATTTCTTAGAATTAAAAACAATTAAATATAAGATCACAAAAATATTTAATAAAAAGTCGAAAAGGAAGGCGAAAAATTAGAGCAAGAACCATACTATGACGTGCCCAGGACAACGACATCGCGCCTAACGTCATCTAAAGTGATTTATTACCCGCGCTCTGGCAAAATGCAGTGCATTATGAAAATTAAAAATGGTGTCCAAACTATTTATTGGTAGGGTGGAACGTTAGGTTTTTTTTGTTATTGTAAAGTTTATAAACCTTTAGTCATGACATAATAAAGGATTTGTACTTGTACAAACTTTTTGTCCTCTCTTCTTTAATTATAAGTATAGATACGAGGCCGAAGACTGTCAGTACTTACTACTAAAATATGCTTTTTTTGACTTCCACATAGGCTTGAACATTATCTTAATAGAATAGTAGAGAATAATATATTTCATGACTTCTAGTTTTGCGTCTCTGCAAGATATCAACCCCCGGGCAATGGCTAGGTTGTTGCAGACCTAAGCAAATGGTCCCGTAGGAGCAAAGCGATTATAGTACCCCATCGCAAACCATGGTGCATCTGCTCAAAAACCTATTGTGCTCTGTCTGATCATTTGATGACGAGACGGAAGCCAACTCCTGCAATTCCAGCCAGACGGGCAGGGAAAATATTTAGATAGCAGATAGGATTTTAACCTAACCTCTCCTAGGTTATGCTATCAGGGCGGAGGATGGCGAGAAGTCTTTTTTTAAGCTCATTTCATCCCACTGCAGGGCAAAGGCTTCCCTCCCTTTTCCCACTGTTATCTGTCTAGCGCTAGCTAGGTCCAGTCCCTACGATGAGAGTTAAACTCATGCCGCCATCTCCTTCTGGGCCTGCCTGCAGGGTCGCCTGCTGTTCGGGACAAAGTCCATGATGGTTTTTGCCCACATTTGGTCGGACATGCGGCAGACAGACATTTATATTTAGTAAATATCTATTGAATTTTTTTGTAACTTCAGTAACTGCTTTCTTTACTCCACGCCAAAAGAAAGTCTAACTTTACTGCATTTAATGACAGTGTCCTGGCCATAAACCTATTTTCAAAAAAAAGCTCATCAACGTTTCCATGAAAATAATGCCCTTACCTAAGTAATGAATAACGAGTTGTTCAGTTATTTTCGAGTTTCCTTTGATATTATCATGTAAGATTCATTATCCGTAATAACAGATCATTAGAGTTGAAAGAACCGGGGTCGTTGTCTCGCTCGTGACGTACATACAGACGGAATGATGCACTTCTTCTGTACCTATATCATAATATGGATTATTGGCATTATAAAAGTGTGTCCTTGCCTTGCTGCTCGGGATATGTGGATCATACTTTTTGGCACGAGACTGGTATGAGTTCGTTACATTTGTGAAGAATTTGTGTAATATTTTTAAATTCACAGATGTCTGTAATTCCGTAATGGTTTGGTTTTATTTGTCAAATCTTTAGACAAATGTTTTTACTATTTTTACCCAGATATATTCATAAATTCATGAACATTAATATATTTACCATCTTTTACGTAAAAGCCATCGATTGACCACTATTTCACCTGAGTATGATGATGAAGGTGTATTGTATAGAAACCTTCGAATAAGGCCCTGCTACTGGGCCTTATTTATGTAGGAATGAAAGTTCATTTAAGTGAGCACTATGAAACCCTAAAACAGTCTATGATATACCTACCATTATGCAATATTAAATTGATAGATAAGATAATAAATATTAAGCAAAGCAAGCAAAATATTAAGGTATAAAATATTAGCAGATAGTCAATTAAGTTAGAATTTATTTTGTGTTATTGTTTTTATGGTGCAATAAAGTGTTTATCTATCTATCTATCTGTTCAAATGTGCACTAACACCTGCACATTGGATGAACATTACAGGGCCAGGGATACTGCCATAGCTGACAAGCTATTGCATACAAAGTTTAATTCAGATTAACCGCTGATATACAAGAGCCTATAAATTGTCATTTGAATACACAAAAAACATGTGTTTTTTCTCTCGTTAAAAAGCACATTACGGTACATTAATGTGCCCAGATTCCAACGTCAATTTTGGTTTGAAAACATCTCGAATCTACTTTCTTAATTGGCTTCTATATTTAAGAGTATATCTGAAAATTGGTGCAAGTATTTTAATCACGTGAAAGGGGTCGACTGCTATTTGTCTTCTTCAGATGTCACGGTGGCTTTTAAAGATGCAGCCAGTTGAGACGCTTCATTGAAAATGTAACTAAACTGACGTAAGTTATGTATCACGGGGTGTCATAATAAAGGACGTTGTGGTGTTTGACAGACAGGTTTTTTAGATGTTAATTAAAGAAGAAAAATGGACTTGTTTATTATTGTAGGTTATTGAGCTTAAAAAAGCAATGAAGTAAAACTGTAAATTTGACAAGAGTCCGATAATTTTTAATTTGGTAGTTGTACCTAGTAGTTGTTGTTTATTGACATTAGCCAACTTTCAGATTCAAACTTGGTCACCCTATTGGCTGATAATAATAGAGGGCATAAATTCTATATTTTTGGTGTCTATGTTGAACCTAGACTAGACCCCAACTCTACTCTTTATAAACTGGACATGCTCCTTCAGAGTACGAGTGATGATACTTGTCACTTATCATGATCTCCACTTGTGCAACGTCAATGGCACTCACCACACCTCATATCATACTATCACTCACGGCTTGCCCAGAACTTCGAATATTGACCTTACTTTTACCAGTGATTCCGTTAAAACTGAGGTCAATTATTTGATTATTCACGAGGACATTTGCCCCTCGTCCGATCACAGTCACCCTTTCCCCCAACCCTGAATTAGGTAGACTTAAAAACACGTCTACTTTCATAAACAATACGGTTAATGTTAAATGGGATTTAATTTCTGATCGCTTTGAGGTCCTAATCAGAGATAAATTAGATTTCCAGGACATTGGTTGTTATACCCCTATTCAAATTGATTCTATTATAGAACGACAGCTGTTCAGTCAACTTGTATTAACATTTTACTACGCTCCACTTATCCACCTAACAGAAGACCTTGGTGGTTTGACGAGATCGAGGAGCTTAAACTAAAAGTCATAAAGAGCCACCGTAGACTTTGTGTCGACATTGCTTTGAAACGGAATCTCTTAATAAACTTACAAAGATGCCCTTCACTGCGCCTCTACGGAGAGCTTCCGTGAGTTCTGTTCTTTATAAACTAAAGAGGATGTCTGGTCTGTCACAAACCGGATTATACAGCATAAAAACCAATCTTGGCCGCCGAACACTATCAAAAGGCATGAGACGGTGCCTTCACTAGCTCCTCTGAGGAAACTGCAATGGAATTTGTCAAACGATTTTTCCCGGAGGTTTCAGCTGATACTTCTGCTTTGCAAATGGACATGACTCGGCTTATGACTAACCTCTCTTATTTACCTTGTTCGGGTTCAGGCTCCCCTGACCCGGAACCATCTTTTACTATGATTGAAATCACTTCTTGCCTAAGTAGTAACCATCCCATACCCTTCCAAAACCGTCACTGTCCCTTAGAGGAGGGTCATAAAGGGTCAAAGGTGAGCTACTTCCAAAGAAAGATGCGAGGACCCTCAGTCCCACATATATATGTTAGAGGATATGAGACATATAACAGTGATAGAATAATAATAACATTTAATATATGCCCGCAGGGCACCTTGAGGCGAGGTGAAGGGGAGTAACGACCCCGCGGTCCCGAGTTCTCCAGGAGGAAGTCACCGTTCCTCAACTCTGGCTTGCCTTGGTTGGCTGGTCGGAGTGAACACTGACGAGGAGACGGTCCCCCGCCTCTGGCTTGCCTTCACCGGCCGTCCAGAGTGGAGTCGCATGAGTAGAAATACTCGAAAGATGGATGCCGAACGTCAGTGATGAGTTGGCCCGCTCGCTCGGACTACCAGCGATGACTTAAAATCCAGTGAGGCCTCTCCATCCTTCAAGCCACTCACGTTCCTGTTGCCCCCTTGCTGTAATTTACTCGGCTAATTAGGGTGGCCCAGTCTGAGAGTTGGCGAGTCTCCGCCTGCCATTTTTACGTGTTTATTGAACATTGTTACGGCAGGTGCCATAGTATACATAGTTCCCCAGTATCTAGTCCACTACCATCCCATCACAATAGCTCAAGTAGTTTTGTCCTGTAGATTATCAATAGTTTTATCCAAACCGGAGGTTGTCCTTGGTTGCACTTTATAGTGTAGAATCCACCCCATTGTTTGCTATTATACTTGATATTGTAAAGGGCCTCTACGTGTTGGCTTCGGCTCCACGCACACCTTCCAAAGGTCCGGGGCTCCATAGCCCCGTGATACAAGACATTTAATATTTTGCAGAGACCACCGAAACTCCGTGTCACCCGGTAAAATCCAACACTTCACGAGTCCATGTGTTACGAGATGAAGGTTATCCAGAGGAGAGGCGCAATTAACCACTCCCTTGCTTATGGAAACGATCGTTTCCAATTTAAAGTGTCGAACTTTGCTCATGGAAACAATCGTTTCCAAATATGATTTTTAATTAAACGAATCTGAACTCTATTTTGTAGGGAGTAAGGTCCACCCAAAAACATTTTAAACCATAGACAATGAATTTATCTATCATCGAAACGTAAAATCACAACATTACAAAACGAATTTCTATTAAAAAATACGAAGTGGGGTTTCGAGTCGCCATTTTCTGTTATTGTGTGTGTATCGTGAGTGAGTGCTCCCGCAAAAAATGCCGTAAATGTTTTAATTTATTACTTATTACTAAAGTTTAGCTACCAAATTGATCAAGATGAACTGTTCTATGATATTTTTATAATTGAATCAACTATTATAGGAGTGAAATGTGATAAAATCGTAAAAGCCGAACGCGTGTTTGTTTACGTTGTTTGTTTCGTATTTCATAGTGTTAATTTATCGAAAATACTTAAAACTACGGGAAACTATGTATGAAATAACAAAGTTTAGATATAATTTTAATCATAAAGTGAAAGTTATTTTAATAATATCTTGTAGATGTGCTGGATTAAACGAATATTAATGACAAGTAAGTAAATAGTAAACGAAACACCGTCCTGGCAACTATCGTTTCCAGAAGCAAAATAAGTTTCACTGTCAGGGTTGTCACATACGTACAGGCTTTTCTGAACCGAAGTATTTTAAGTGTATGTTTCTTGTGTTTTATTATTATGCACACTGTCCTGAAGATTTTGCACACTACCTATTGTACCTACTACAATATTGACATAGTTTTTTTTGAGATTTTCTCAAACCTTTTATGCAAAATAAATTACTTGGTCAGAGGCAACCCTAGTTTCAAGACGCCATCTTGGCTCATTCAGAGTTGTTTCGAGTTTCGTACCTAATCTCGTCGTACATATGTTAGCGTTTTATTTATTATAAATACTACAAAATGTCATAGTTATGTATCATAAATATAAACTGTAGGATTTGATCTAAATATCTAAATATTTAAACTGGTTAAATGGGAGCAAAGTGTAGACGTAATTTTGCGTATAAAATAACTCTATTTTTTCTTTAAAAATTTCTCCCTTTGTGTTTGTTGACCAATTACTAACAAATGTATGGAATTTTGGATATTTTGACATACTTTTATAAAAGCTAAGAAACTGGCCTTTCTAATCCTAGTCGTATTTTTGTTCTAGGTTTTATAGTTCTTGTGTAAATTGGCTATGACTGCCAGTCTAGCTTAGAGCGTGAATTGTGCAACTACGTGTTTATGCTCGCAGATTATATTATTGTTTTTTTAAACATTTTATTACCAAAATGATTGTTGTTTTATTTTTAATAGTTTAAATAACTATTATATTTTATAAAAATGACCCAAAATTATATACCTATCGCGCATTATTTTTCACAATTTCAATTTATTTGACTACAGTCGCAAAAATATGCTCGACCCTAACTTTAGCCTCAAATAAAATATTATACACATAACTTTTATTAAATAACAAAAACGTTATTTTATGCGTGTTTTATTGTCTACACAAAAATGTAGTTATATTTACTCTAGGCTACTTGTATCGATTATAAATCAAGTTTTACTGAAGACGGCCGCGCCGCTTGTAACTGTCAAATTTCACTAGCAATTCTCGACGTTTTTTTTGCAATCGAGAGCAAGCGAGTGGTTAACAAGGCGCCATAATAATATGAGACTAAACTTAGCAATCCTAAGTGCATATCACCATCCTCAAGGCAACGACTGTGGCAGGGCAGGGGGTTATAATAATTTACATATTACTAACCAAGTATTATGAATGTACACTTGAAGTCCACACGGTCTAATGTCACCTACATGCCTGATATCCAGCTTCTACCTACGAGGCGCAGCCAGGGAGAAGTTGTCCCCAATGACAAACAAGTTAAGCCCAATCCGCCAAATGCAGTACTCGTCGAGAAGACGCACATCCATGATTTAGCTACGGCCGAAATGTTAGAAATCTTAAATACAATCAAGACAATCAAAAATGAATTCACCAACTGTAAGACCTTTATGGAAAAGGTTATATTAATACTAACTCACTTGGGCCACTATGTCTGATAAATCTTTCGGTCTAAGAATTCTTTACTGGAACGCTGACGGTGTTCACTATAAGCAGCGGGAACTTATAAACCTGATCGGAGAGTTGAATGTTGACGTTATTGCCATATGCGAAACATTATTAACAAACCGCCTTAAACTCCATATTCGGGGCTTTGCGTGTTACCGCCTAGATAAACACTTTAGTGGTACTGGCCGGGGAGTAGCAATACTTGTCAGAGTGGATCTTAGTCATTCACTTGTTCCTACCCCACCCACGACACATATCGAAGCTGTCGGCGTCTCTCTCAAATTGCCTGGAAATAAAAATATCGTTTTAATGTCTGCATACCAATCCCCCAATAAGCCACTTCTTACAAGGGACCTCGATCTACTTATGGAAACTGGCAACCAAGTAGTAGTCATGGGAGACTTAAATGCTAAACACCCTTATTGGTCGCCGGGACCACTAAACGCCCGCGGTCGTGTGTTGTATGACCACATGCTCGATAGTGACTTCGTAGTTCATAGTCCACAGGACTCGACCCTTGTCCATTACCGTCCTGACTTAACACCGAGTATTCCAGATGTGCTTCTCACTAAAAACTTTAATTTTCTGGACAGTATAGCTACAATACCTGCATTGTCATCGAATCACTTCCCAGTCCTTGCAACCTTCACAACTTACACTTCCCGTAAACCTATAGTTAAGTTCAATTACTCCAAAGCTAACTGGATACAGTATCGTCAGCTATTAAACAATAATATTCACTTGTCATTGCGTGTTTATCGCGATACTAACGAAATAGACTCTGCAATAAATCATCTGCAAGATTCTATTATTCAAGCTAGAAACGAGTGTGTCCCTACCTCCAAATTTGAGCCTTGGCGTCCCTCAGCCACTCCACGCCGCGTAAAGCGGCTAATCCAACAAAAAAACCGCCTCAGGAGGTACGCTTCCATTGAGACGGAGATCAATGTTCGCAAGCATCTTAAAATTATGATAAACATGTTGCAGATAGAGATCAACTCAGCCTTAAAGTCCTATCACGACAGTATCTGGAATAATAAGCTAAAGAAAGTTGATAATCCAAGTTCTGACTTATGGCGACTCGTTAAAGGGTTGAAATCGAATACTAGTCCAACCATCCCAGCACTAAAAACTCATCGCAGCTCGCTTACAAAAGACCAACAGGAACAGTGTAATGTTCTCGCTGATTCTTTCCTGAACAACATGTTACTGACGCATGATTGGCCCAGCGATGAACAGGAAACTGTTGACTGTTCTCTAACTGCTTTGGATAACCATCCATCGGATAAAATAACCCAGTGTGATGTTCGTCCATCTGAAATCAAAACACATATATCGAAATTAAAACCCCATAAAGCGTCTGGTTACGATGAAATTTCTAACCTACTCATAAAGAATATACCTCAAAAGGGCGTAGTTCTACTCACCAAAATTTTTAACGCATGCTTGTCACAACATTACTTTCCCAAAATTTGGAAAACCGCAAAGGTAATCCCAATCCATAAACCAGGCAAAGACGCATCCGAGCCCTCTTCTTATCGCCCAATAAGCCTACTTCCGTGTTTGGGTAAAGTTTTTGAAAAAATAATTTACTCCAGATTAGCTCACGCTACCGAAAACATGCTTCCAGACGAGCAGTTTGGTTTTCGCAGTGGCCACTCGACTGTACAACAGCTGGCAAGAGTCGCTGAGGCTGTGACGCATAACTTGAACCTTCATAACTCAACTGGCATGTTTTTGCTGGACATTGAGAAGGCATTCGACACAGTTTGGCATGAGGCCTTGTTACATAAACTAATTAGCGTAAACACGCCCATGTCATTAGTTAAAATTATCCGATCATATCTCTCTGAGCGCTCATTTAGAGTACATGTTAGCAACTGCTCGTCTCTTTCCAAATCAGTTCCAGCAGGAGTGCCCCAAGGCTCTATTCTCGGTCCATACTTATTCCTCGTCTACCTAAACGATATTCCTAGGCAAACACGAACTAGCTTGGCCTGTTTTGCAGATGATACGGCCTCATATACATCATCTGACGATGTCGGCCTGATAATCAGTAGGCTCCAACTATCGATAGATTTATTATCTTCATATTTCAACAAATGGAAACTAAAAATAAATGCGGCTAAAACAGAGGCTATCCTATTTACTAGGAAACGCTCTCCTCCCGTGCGTAAAATTCAAATTGATGGCTTTAGTATACCATGGAGCAAGTCGGTCAAATATTTAGGTTTAACACTAGATAACAAACTGAACTGGACAGAAAACACGTCCAAACTTTGTCAGAAAGGAGCCAAGGCTTTAAATGCCCTTAGCCCAATTTTAAATAGAAGGTCGTGTCTAAGCAACTATACTAAACTGCGCATATATGTCACCTTAATCCGTCCCTGTATTACATACTCATGCCCTGTGTGGAGTAGCACATGCGCCACTAACATCAATAAGTTGCAAATAATTCAAAATAAAGCAATCAAATACTCATTCAATGCACCTCCATATACTAATCTTAAAAAACTACACGATAAAATTGGCCTGCCCAGTCTAAAATCTTATATTTACAAATTATCTAAAACATTTTATCTAATTCGAAATCCAAACAGTAAAAATAAACTAATAAATAATATATGTAAGACTCGTAAACGAAACTTAACTTTTATCGATAAATACAAACGTTACAAACTCCCACATCACTTGTTCCTAGCCGATGAATAGATAAACCGGAGTGACAGCTATTTGCGCGTCGTTGCAGTCCGCAGGTCGGGTGCGCGCGCGCCGTACTCGCCCTTATAACTAGAGACACACGGCGCAGTGTGGCGCGTGCGCGACCGGTTGGTGGTGCGCGGCCGACCGCAAAATATCACTATTAACTTTGTTCCCGCTGCTTGTTGTGAATCACCGTTTCTGCTTGAACAGTAGTCGTTCTTTTAACTAACTACCGCCTTTTATAATAATTAATATTCCCTTTCCTATCGTCAGTTTAAAAATTGTATGCTATTACTAAAGCTACAATACGTAACACTTAATGTAGTGGTTACACGAGGATTATACCTAGAAAGTATTCAATTATGTTCACTTAACTTAGGTTCTACCTTCCAGTTACAAGTTTTTCTTAAAATGCTAATGAGCTTTAAAACGTCTCCAATACCATTATATTGAATTAATAGGATTAACTTACACTATTATTTCAAATGTTTCTTAAGTTTTTATGTTATTAAAGATATTTTCAAAACAAAAACAAACTTGAAGTCCACAAATATGAAGAGTCCGGAGTTAGTCATAATCAGAAGATATTAAAGATACAAATATAGCAGGTGAATGAAATATTTCCATTTAAAGGTACCCTTTATAATTTATCAGTTACAGGGCGAAAAGGACATCTCATGAGGAGTAATTTCAAGCATCTGAAGACGGGGAAGAACTCAAGGCTCCCAAAGATAAGATCACAAAATGCAGCAATGTACTCAATCAGGATAGAGGCTAAAGGAACGAGCGAAAAGACGGTCATCACCATAGCATTCCCATATTATTGAAATATGATATTAAAGTTATGTATTGAGAGCATTAAAAATCTTTTTATTTTAGGAGTAAGAACAATAAGCAAAAGTGGCAGTCAGGTTACCATAGGGAAGATTATTATATAGGTGAAATTTAATGAAATGGCAGCTAATAATCGATAGTCAAATAGAATTATAAACCCTAATACTTCTGTAAAGAAATCACAAAGATAGGACCAATAGTACCCGAGATATAAGCATTCTTAGTATGACTAAACCAATTTAGGTGAGATGATAGTTTGAGGCAAGGAAGAACATCAATAAGTCAAGAACGGCTGCACCGATTTGGCTGAAAATTGAAGGGGAGGCAGCTAGCAATCAAGACAACAGAACAGAATAGCACACCCACCCCCTACCGCCTACCCCTAAGCCAATTTGTAACAAAATAGTGTACCTAAATAATATAATTGAAAGATGATAATTATTTATTTATAAAATGTATACAGGATAAGTGTTATGTGAAACTGAATTCATTTAATCAGAGCCAGGCTCTAGAGGCCGTGCCATATAGGCAATTTGAGGAAGTTGTTCAGTGAGGAAGGCAACTAAACCAGCCAACGGCCTCTTATTTCTTTGACGCCGACGGCCACTGCGTTACCGCTTCTTTTTAAGTAAAACATAAAGTTGCCGACCAGAGTCACCAACACAAGAAACCAGAGAAATGGTATCGACAGCTGAAACGCCACTCATCGATTAGCCAGCCTCGCAAATTCGTGACTTGATAAGTTCGACGCCAGGGGCGAGTTGATGGACTTCAGTCAGCTTGGAATCCATCCTACTCAACTTTCCCAAATAAAGGAGAATTAAGGAGTATACCTATGAATAATTTTATTTTTTATCTAGTCACTTCAGTGACTTGTTGGCGGTGAAAATCACACGTGCGCTCCTATCCGACAATAGTCAGAAAAGCATTATTACAAATTATTTGGGTGATAACCGACCACCTATTACAGGAAGAATACAATTTACCGCAAATATTAATCCACAGAATCCATTTATTTGGTGCCGCAGACATTGTAACGATACTAAAGTTATGAAAACATTAAGTCTTTACATAGTCCATTCTGGAATATAATTACGTAAATTAATAATAAAGTTCACATATCTGAAAAATATTTAGCCTATCAGCATAGGACATGGATAGTATTATTCATTATCCATAGATAGATAGATGGATAGATAAACACTTTATTTGTACAACACACAAAACATTTAAAAAATCAAAGAGTACAAGAAAGCTTATTAAATTGTACAAACAGGCGACCTTATCGCTTAAAGCGACACGATCGGATTCGCGAGATTCGGATTCGGGCTCGCGTTCGGATTATCCATAGACATAGTCTATGGATAATCCGATGAGTCGTCCCACAAGTCAGGATACGTCCTACATCTGATTATATTTTATTTTTGTAAAAGCATTTTGCAGTATACCTATTTGGATTGTAAATGTAAAATGTACCCATCTCAGCTTAATCGACCGTGTTCAGTGGAAATAACTTGTCAATACGTCCGGAGACAACTAATAAGCCGCGGGTTTAATCACGATATTTTTCTTCACTGTAACAGAATTGTCAATTGACATAATTTTTTCCTAAGATAAATTGGTGCCCGGATTTGATCTTACGCCTTCGGAATGAAAGTCGAGGTATCTAACACTAGGCCAACATCGTTTCTACTACGTAAGTACAGTCGCATAGCAAAAGTTAGTTAGGTATATAATAAATTAGATTTCCACAGGTGCCTAATTAACATTAAATGCAGGTGACTGTATATTAAGTAGCATCATTTGGCTTCGTGCCTGAAAACATTTGTCTACATTTTAAACACATTTGTGACTCGAATCAAGGGATAGAGCTCTCTAGGGTCTCTAGGGATACTTGCTATCAACTAGATTAACGGATAAATTGAATCAAGAAGGAAAAATAACCATCGTTTCAAAAACGAACCCCCTTATTTATAAACATTTAAGAACATCTTTATTTAAAATGTGTTTTGTCACTTTTGCACTTTTAAAGATTAAAGTGTCAAAACAGTTTATAACTTAAGATGATTTTGAAATGTTTATGAATAAGGGGATAAGTTTTGAAGAAGACACTCATCGGGAAAAAGAAAGACTTAAACTAAGAATGGAAAAGATCGAAAACTAGAAAATATATTCTATTAGACCACGGTCACTAGTTTGAGGCCCGAGTACGAGGAAGTGTTCCAACTACAAATTACCAAAACAGAAACAAAAGGCGATCGAAACGGAAATAAAAGACGATTGTTTTTATCAGTGATACAGTGACTGGTAAAAATTCTGCCACAAAATTATGTTTCGATATGTTTTTAGAATTATTAATGCGCAAAATTTGAACATATACCTATAAAATATTGTGAATTGTGTACATGTAATACGAGAATATTCAGTATATTGTCCACGTGTGGAGTAAGGCTAGCGGCCTTAGCCCCGTCAGGGTCATTCTTGCGAGTATGTTGCACTTAGGTAGACGTTACAATCACGAGCGGAGCGGTAACAAGAACATATTAGGTAATCCTTTTGAAGATTAAGAAAAAAAATATCTTACCTACTTAACGTAGAAAGTAAATTATCAGAAAATACGGCCTAGTATCAGCAATTCGGTCGTTACATGAACTATGGACATTTACCATAATAATAGTCTACCTAACATCTACGCCAACTTTACAATTACCCAATATAAATAACAATCACACAATTTCAGAGAACTCCAATGGAATTCCTAACATTTTCCGAAACCTCCGTGAAGATTTGGAGACAGTAGCTTCAATGAAATAATTTAATACTATTTCGGAAAAATGACACTAATACAAACAAAAGACATTTAAGTATTAAAAAATGATAAAGAAGTACAGTTAACAAACAAAACGTATACACTCCACAACGCACGTAGCGTAGATGGTTATGAAAGTTTAGTAACGAACGTGGGTGAAAGGGAAATATTACTAGTAAGATGATCCTCTTTTTTACACCACTGCGGAGTGCAAAGTAGGATTTTTAACACTGTACATTAGTGATTTACGTATTCACCGCTATCGCTTTAGCACCCGCTCAGCTTGTGAAGTAAACCACATCCTTACGATAATTTTGGCGAACCGCCGAAGGTGAGAGTTGTATATAAATGTCTTGCAAACGGAAATACATTGCTTTTATTATTTTATTTCCTGCATATTCTTGTTTATCATTATTATTATGGCGCATATGGGAGCCAAAATCAAAACGCCCTTTCGCCTAGGTATTTATAACTAAAATTGTAAATAATTGCATGGAAAATTGTTGTTGTGTCGGTACACAGGTACGGTATATAGGTGATATCTTTTCCTATACTTTGGCACATATTAAAAACAAAAATATCTTGTCCTTTTTAAGGTTATCTTAGTCGTAGAAGATGCTTTTTGACTCTATTCTTCTTCTTCTTCGTAGCACATCTATAGCACAAATTAAAGGGGAATTGATTAGGTAGGGTGTCAGATGCGCTTCCACTCCAGTTCGCTGCCAGGTCTTTGGCGTTGTTATTAGCTGACATTAGGTCAACCAATGTAGGTACAGCTATTAGGGTTGGAGGGGCAGGTCAGGAGGTGTATAGCATAGTTTGCTCGGGAGCCCAGCAGTCGCACTGAACCCGGCATGGATCGATCATGCCCCATCTTCCCAGGTTCACCCTGCAGCGACCAACCTGGCTCCTAATATCGATTAGCTGTAGGAAAATAATTTACCTACAAATATAGAACCCACAATAATAGTTAACGACCACTTTTCCTGTAATAAATAGTTCACAATTTAAGTTGAAGGGAACACTCATTTTGCGTTAGTTATGCACCGTATAAGCAATTTTTTAAATTGGAAATATGAATTCTTAGTAAATGAAGCTATAGCAGTTTAGATAAAAAAACTTAGCGAAAAATATTTTACAATGAATTAAATTTTTTCGCTTGTTTTGTTTGTAGTTTTGTCGCATTTTAGACCCTAAAAAAATGGATTTTAAGACAGAGACCTAACCTAACACTGTTCGAATTTCGCTAAAGCAGATGATTGCCTGGAAGAGATTGTCCTTATGCGACAGGGTTGCCTTTTGTGCCACTCTTAGAGCTTTCTCTATTTTTGTTGTCTTTTTTGTTCATTTTTAGGGTTCTGTACCTCAAAAGGTAAAAGAAGAACCCTTCCGATCTGCCCGTGTGTCATTTATATTTTGATGTTAAATGTTTATGGTGCAACAATGTGTTTAACTATCTATCTAAAGCAGATTTAAGAATATTATAAATCGTATCTCTAAAAAGTTTCTAAAATCGGACGTCAATCCATACGATCCGAGAATCGCATGAAAAATCGTATATTATGCCCTGAGCCTAGACGGTCCGTGACAGCTGCTCCAATTTTATGTGTCATCAAAGCCTTCGAGCGATAATAGGCCCACAAGTGTTGCTATCGTAAAAAATATATCTACGTTTTGAATTCTGCCGATCGTCAGACGTAAAAACTGCCTTTTGCAAACTTTTTACGGTTATGGATAGGCCAGGACATTTGTTAAAGTAATAATGTTTTGGTTATTTAGATAAACTTGTAGAATAAATGCTGATAATATCTAAGAAAGTAGATAGATAGATAGAACGCTTAATTAAACACGCACGCAAAAATATACATTAAAAAATAAATCTTAAACCTAACATAGTACAATTACCATTACCAATTATGGTACCATGTTAGCTTTTAGCGGTAAGGCCTCCCAATTGAGGAGGCCTAAAAGAAGAGGTCTCTTCCAGAAAACCTTGGTAGTAACAAGACTCCTCAGTCTCAAGATCATTAGCTCGTAACTCATTTGTATATAATAAACCTTTCAAAATGTTTTTGTCTGTCATACTAAAAAGCTTCTAAAATTATAAAATTCTAAAATATTTATTCTAATTTTTCAAAAGACGAATGGAATATTAAGGTGCGTTAAAAATTTCAATCATAATTACTTTTTAAATTACCTAGTTAAAGAAACTTTTCTGTTTTAAGTTTCTGTTTTAGTATCTTACTTGTAGTTTTTCATTTGTGTTTTGTTTTTATGGTGCAATAAAGTACTTATCTATTTATCTGATTTCACAAAAGACCACACGCTTTGTTCCTTAATAAAAGGCCGTACGGTTACCTGTTTAGTGCATACAGTCGTCCTATAAACCTATTGAAACATCCAAAAGCCATAGTAACGTTACGTAGGTACCCGCTAACCTGTTCAGTAATTTATTGTCTACTCGAGTCTAGACGACATAAATAAGTATAAAATTATGGGTAAATGTGGTGAGACATCGCATCGAAAACTTCTAAAAATGAATAATGTAGAGACGCAATGAACCGTAGATTGCTGAAGTTATATTTTTTACCTTTTTTCTTTCATCTATACTCGTATCTAGAAATATGTGGAATTATAACTAACAGCAATTTCACCCGCGTAAGTCCCGATCCCATGGGAATATCAGGATAAAAAGCATTTGACATTTCTACTGAATCAATGTATCCTCAAACCGAGTTTGATCAAAATCGTTACAGTAGTTTTGGAGCCTTTCGTTACAAACAAAAAAATATTTCCTTTTTATAATATCACTAGCGACCCGCCCTGGCTTCGCATGGCTATATTATGCATGTATAAACCTTCCTCTTAAATCACTCTATCTATTAAAAAAAACCCGCATCAAAATCCGTTGCGTAGTTTTAAAGATTTAAGCATACAAAGGGATATAGGGACATAGGGACAGAGAAACCGACTTTGTTTTATACTATGTAGTGAAGTATAGATAGATAATTATAGATTAGTATCGATTTAAGGATACTACTTTCGCCATTCGATTTCACCCGAGTAAACCAGAAAGGCAGACCCCACAATTAGATGGAATCAATAACTGCACAGATAGAGACATTTTATTCAGGGGTTAATCTTAAATTAAGTGTTATTAATCTATTAAAATAGAAATCAATGCCACTTTTCGTTGTTCAAACAAAAGTAGGTGGTTTATGTGAAGTTTGCACAAAATCGGTCGAACGGTTCTTCATTTATCACATTTGGCAAAACAACATTTGCCTGGACAGCTAGTATATTATAAGTATTCCAGTGTTATTTTGAATAACATGCTTTCGATATATTTCCTTTAATTTCCACGTGTGTTAATTCGTATGCAAATATTTATGATTCGTTGTCAATCATTAGTTTATTGTAAATACTTGATAGATTGGCATGAAGCCAACAAGAGGCCAAAGAATGAGAAGAAACATTAAATTACTATCGATTTATATGCAATATTCGATTAAACATGGTCGATAGTACGTGACATAGATTTAATGTTAAGATACTATTGTCCCCTACCACTACCTATTGTTGTTTTTAAACCTCTTTTTTATTTTACCTAATCACGATTGAAAAAGAAAGAACATTTTTGTATTTTTAAAGTAAAATGTAAAAATGTACTACAAGATGTAGGTATCACAATATAAAATTAATATGTATATTTTTTTACATTGCGTTTTAGTTATTTACGGTCGTGCGGGTTAAGCGACGCCTGGCGCAGTCATTAGTTCGATGGGTGGCCAAATAGCAGTGTGGTAAAAATGTGTTTTCGTGAGCCCCTCCGTGCTTCGGAAGGCACGTTAAGCCGTTGGTCCCGGTTGCTACCTCTAGTAGCAGTCGTTAGGTCAAGTTAGATGCCTTAAGGCGATCTGAAAACTCTAACAATAGGTGAGCCACACCACTATACGAGAAGAAGAAGAAGTTATTTACAATACCTACCGAGGGCTTATTACAAACAAAATAATTTGCTCTTTTCTCCCTCTTTATCCATTTTCGGTGTTTCTTTGTTTAATCATTTAAAAGTTTAGAAAAGATATTAAAAAATTCGACTTATAAAGGGGTAAAAATGGCTGTTATAATTTCTAGTTCGAAGTAACATTTATAAATTCTGTGTTTGGAAGAAATCAATGTAACTTTTACGGAGATACAAACTCGGGTGAAACCGCGGAGCTTTGCTAGTTAGGTATGAAGTAAAGTTTGCGCAGTGCGTGCGTTGTATACGAAACGTCGTCGGTTTCCCCTGACCACAGACTTCCCTTATCGTCTATTGTCTGTCTGTCTGTCATTGCCAAGGTCTGGCGCTGCGGTCTATACAACCCAATCGATACCACTGTTCTTCGAATATGAATGCTTTGCTATTTGTAATGTAAAGGATAGTGGTAAATTTTGACGACCTCTGTTGTGCGATGAATGAATACTATTGTGGCATTGCGGATTCGAATCCCGTCACGGAACATCCTATTGATATAATAAATGTGAAAGTTCGTATGTAAGTTTGTTACTTCTTCACGCAAAAAACTACTTAATCGATTGCAATGAAACTCAATATGTAGATTAGACATTAAAAGTCCCGAGACGGAGTTTGGCGCTCGAGCGTAGCGAGGACGCTAATAGTTCGAGGGACTTAATGAGTCTTTCACCCGAGGTAAACACTGTGCTTTTCATTACGAATAATACATAAAATTCTTCCTAACAACGAGAGTGAATGAGAGACTCCATACTACCTGATCCTCTTACAAGGTTGGGACCAAAGAGGTTATATACATGTAGTGTTATTCTTTGGTGTTACTTAAAGCAAGGAGGTAAGGTTTTTGAAGTTCCTAATGCGTAATGATACGGATACTGGCCACATGCACATTGCACAAGCCGTGCGAAGCCATAATTTGACATGACAGCTGTCAGTGAAAGCGATTTTCCCTAGGGCTGGAAGTTTTATTTTCTACACGCTCTTCAGGCATCTTTAGACCTACTTTCGGAGTATGAGTAATGAAATAGTACATTGTTATCCTAGGTGTGAAAGTCACTCATTAAAAGTCCCGAGACGGAGTTTGGCGCCCGAGCGTAGCGAGGGCGCTAATAGTTCGAGGGACTTAATGAGTCTTTCACCCGAGGTAAACACTGTGCTTTTCATTACGAATAATACATAAAATTCTTCCTGACAACGAGAGTGAATGAGAGACTTCATACTACCTGATCCTCTTACAAGGTTGGGACCAAAGAGGTTATATACATGTAGTGTTATTCTTTGCTGTTACTTAAAGCAAGGAGGTTAGGTTTTTGAAGTTCCTAATGCGTAATGATACGGATACTGGCTACATGCACATTGCACAAGCCGTGCGAAGCCATAATTTGACATGACAGCTGTCAGTGAAAGCGATTTTCCCTAGGGCTGAAAGTTTTATTTTCTACACGCTCTTCAGGTATCTTTAGACCTACTTTCGGAGTATGAGTAATGAAATAGTACATTGTTATCCTAGGTGTGAAAGTCACTCATTACAAGTCCCGAGACGGAGTTTGGCGCCCGAGCGTAGCGAGGGCGCTAATAGTTCGAGGGACTTAATGAGTCTTTCACCCGAGGTAAACACTGTGCTTTTCATTACGAATAATACATAAAATTCTTCATAACAACGAGAGTGAATGAGACTATGAGACTCCATACCACATGAGTAGGTACTCATGTGTCCATACTACCTGATCCTCTTACAAGGTTGGGACCAAAGAGGTTATATACATGTAGTGTTATTCTTTGCTGTTACTTAAAGCAAGGAGGTTAGGTTTTTGAAGTTCCTAATGCGTAATGATACGGATACTGGCTACATGCACATTGCACAAGCCGTGCGAAGCCATAATTTGACATGACAGCTGTCAGTGAAAGCGATTTTCCCTAGGGCTGAAAGTTTTATTTTCTACACGCTCTTCAGGTATCTTTAGACCTACTTTCGGAGTATGAGTAATGAAATAGTACATTGTTATCCTAGGTGTGAAAGTCACTCATTACAAGTCCCGAGACGGAGTTTGGCGCCCGAGCGTAGCGAGGGCGCTAATAGTTCGAGGGACTTAATGAGTCTTTCACCCGAGGTAAACACTGTGCTTTTCATTACGAATAATACATAAAATTCTTCATAACAACGAGAGTGAATGAGACTATGAGACTCCATACCACATGAGTAGGTACTCATGTGTCCATACCACACCATACTACCTGATCCTCTTACAAGGTTGGGACCAAAGAGGTTATACATTATGTAGTGTTTTATTAGGTTTCTGCTATTTGTATTCAATACTTAAATACGGCGGTACTTACCGAAGAAGTTTTTATTAATGAAAATGTTATTTACAAAAAATACACAATCATAAATGAAAAACCAGATTAAACTTAACACAAAAACATAATAAAATAAGAAAAAATACTTAGTACTAAACTCTGGCAGTGTGCATCAGCCGTGCCAAGCCATAATTATTATTCTTTGGTGTAAAAAAAAAAGCAAGGAGGTTAGGTTTTTGAAGTTCCTAATGCGTAATGATACTGATACTGGCTACATGCAGATTGCACAAGTCGTGCGAAGCCATAATTTGACATGACAGCTGTCAGTGAAAGTCAAAAGCCCTAGGGCTGGAAATTTTATTTTCTACACGCTCTCCAGGCATATTTAGACCTACTTTCGGAGTATGAGTAATGAAATAGTACATTGTTATCCTAGGTGTGAAAGTCACTCATTACAAGTCCCGAGACGGAGTTTGGCGCCCGAGCGTAGCGAGGGCGCTAATAGTTCGAGGGACTTAATGAGTCTTTCACCCGAGGTAAACACTGTGCTTTTCATTACGAATAATACATAAAATTCTTCATAACAACGAGAGTGAATGAGACTATGAGACTCCATACCACATTGGTAGGTACTCATGTGTCCATACTACCCATATACTACCTGATCCTCTTACAAGGTTGGGACCAAAGAGGTTATACATTATGTACTGTTTTTTTAGGTTTCTGCTATTTGTATTCAATACTTAAATACGGCGGTACCTACTTGCCGAAGAAGTTTTTATTAATGAGTTAATCCAACATTGGGAAATGACGCGAAGTCCGTAGATTTAACTTACAGTTTTTGTAACACGGTTTGTCTAGAAAATGTTATTTACAAAAAATACACAATCATAAATGAAAAACCAGATTAAACTTAACACAAAAACATAATAAAATAAGATAAAATAGTTCCTTGTACTAAACTCTGGCAGTATGCATGAGCCGTGCCAAGCCATAATTATTATTCTTTGGTGTAAAAAAAAAGCAAGGAGGTTAGGTTTTTGAAGTTCCTAATGCGTAATGATACTGAAACTGGCTACATGCAGATTGCACAAGTCGTGCGAAGCCATAATTTGACATGACAGCTGTCAGTGAAAGTGAAAAGCCCTAGGGCTGGAAATTTTATTTTCTACACGCTCTTCAGGCATATTTAGACCTACTTTCGGAGTATGAGTAATGAAAAATATATTTATTATGATCTGTAAATATGTATGTTTTTTGGTGTTTCTTAGAAAATTTTAAATGTTATTTTTTCGTTGGCCTTAGGAGTCACCTATCGATAATTTTTTTCGTATTTTATTACGGCTCTCTGAACCTCTCTAGGCTCGTTTTTTTATTTGCTCCCGTGTTGAAAAGGTACAGAATTTTAGTCAAAACGCTGTTATCTCTCAAGGTACAAAAATCAAATATTGTTAGATAATAAATTACTAGCTATCCCGGCAAACGTTGTTTTGCCATAATACAAAAAAAAGAAAAAATAGATGTTGGTCGATTCTCAGGCCTAACGAATGTACACAAAAAATTTCATACAAATCGGTTCAGCTGTTTAGGTGGAGATTGTCAACACCGTGACACGAGAATTTTATATAAATATAGAGATAGTTTGGATAACTAGTTTATCCAGACTTCGAACATTTTTCAAAATGTATACTAATATAAGTTCATTATTTACTTAAGCGGGGCGCTTAAGTAATCTTTAGTTAATTAAAGATTTTCTAGATCTTTAAATTAAAAATGATATTTTTTTTCATACAAAAATTTATATTTTTAATAATGTACCTAAATAAAGATTTTAAATCTCTCTTACGAGGAATTGCAGTGTTTTTGTTACCTATAGGTACCTACCTAGCTACCTACCTACACTAGTATATAGTATACCTACCTATAGGTAGGTAATACGTACCTCTATAATTATTTAAATGAACATAGTAGATGAATAAAACCGCAGACTTCCACAAACCGTTTACAATGACAAACAATTTCTTACACAATCATACAAACTTACCAACATTTGCTTAATGAATTCAAGATTTATATCTCCAACGTTTATATTCTGATCACGACCAATAGGTATCTTTGACATGTCAGCTTTTTATGCAAACATATTTAAGTTTAAGTATGTTTTTGTTGAAAATTTACACTTACACTTAATTCATTTAAATACAATTGTCACCCAAAGACATTTAATATTACCAAAAGTAGAACAAAAAAAGATTGTTAGGCTGTCATCCTTACATATCGGAAAGACCTAAAAGCAAAATGTTACTACATATCAAAACGACACAAGAACAAAATGACCTAGTAGCAAAACGTCCTATTATCAAAATGTCCTCCATGTAAGAAAAATGAATATGAATATTTTTTTAAAAACACTTAAATAATAAATGCTCCACTAAGGATAAAATTGGATAGTCTATCATCCAGGGACGCAGCTTCTATACGTAAATTGTAGCAGTAAGATTTTGAAATAAGACTTTTAATTATGTACTTACAAGTGCGATGTTATAAATGACTATTGGATGGCAAAAAAAATCGATGTTGGCCGTTTGCCTTCCGCATTTCTGCCAGAATTAGCAAAGTAAACCTACAGTCGGGTTGCATGGACCCCTCGCTACAGCTAAGTACTTAAAATAAACAGGCGTTAAATTCACCCGAAAACAATAAAACAAAACGAAATAAACTCCCAAACTATTAACCTTTATCATCTAAACGTACAGAAAACTTTTATTTAACCATCAAAAGTGAATTAAAACTTTTAAAGCACTATAAACACGAAGGGGTCTGCAATAAAAGCAAATAATTACACATAAAATCTGTCTGTATGTCCGTATCAATCAGAATTCCACTAACATATTTGCATAGATACCGTTTAGATACGCTACACTGAGTTTTACCAAAAATTTTGGTATCGTCTTGAAGAAAAGTGTTAGTTATTAATATTATAAAGATATTTTATTTTATTTATAGTGACCTTTATTTTTATTATATTATAGCGCCTGCACAATAAATTCCATAACAAAGCCTAATATTTAATGTTAAAAATATATTTATAAAGTTTTCTTCTATTTGCTAGATAATGATACTATGGCCGCGCAACTAAAGAATAACTGACCGTACCTATACTTATATGCCTAAATGTTACAATCTTTGTATTTTTCCCTAACTGCTACTATGATAGTACTAAGTTAATTGGTTTTTATTAATTTTTTATACTTTTTTTGATGATTTCGATTTGTAACAGTATAAAAAAAAAATTGTAAAAAAAAAGAAAATTCACAATCTTCAGTTCTTATATCGGATAAGAATTATTATCTAAATTGCTTATCTTTACCGTTTTTATGTACCTTGGTGTTAAAATAATTATATATAATTTTGAGATGGTAATGATACACGTGTAAAGCGTGAAGTGAACCATTTTGCATGCGACTGTACCATGCGGTTGCCATGTAGAGATGCGGCCACGCACGCCGGTGATTCTGACCGTTCTGCGCGGTACACACGCGACGAACCGTGTACATTTTTGTAAATCTTTAGTTTTTCGGGTAAAGATGATTTCACATAGAAATTATGAGTTTTATTTCAGTTGCACACCAGTGATTGGTCCTCAACCAATATAAGCACTGAGCTGTAGCCTATTCCGACTTTAACACATTCTAAATTTTTACATGTACCTATTGCCTATTTATTTCATATTCTTTTCTCTTTCTACGTGTCTGTACAAAACCTTTAAACCTGCTGGATAAATTCTTAAATCTAATTTAATATAATTAATATATTGAAGGTTATGCTGTTTTTCTCCTTCTAGAGAGTTACCAAGATTGTGAAAGGATTGTGGATAATTGATTATTTTGTGTATAATAAGCTAGTAAATTGATGTAGTGGAATAATAACTCTTTGTAAAATCATATGTCTTGTTTAATTTGATCTATTCTGAGACGTTCCCTTTTATCAGTTTGAATAAACTTTTTATCTATCTATTTTATATTATAGACTAGTCGCGTTCTTAGCTTATCACAGCAGTTTTTAGCCGATTAGTAAAGTCTTAGTTTTAATTTTGGTATAAAGTCCACAATAAGGTGCTATAAGTCAGCGCAGCTTAAGACCTTAGTCTTCGAGCTCATACAAAGACATTTAGTAGTAAGATTTTATAAGTAAATTTTATCTCAATGTTTAAATCTAAGTTATAATTTGTAACTGCTATTTCAGTATTAAAAGATATAAAACCATATATTTTTTTCCAAATAAACAATTAAAGTTTTTTCTAAATGTAAAATCACCTTTATACAATTCGAACAGAACAATGCAGGCTGCAATAAAAAAGCGAAAATCACGTATCAGGATAAAAAAATAATGAAACACAATCTGGGAAGCGATCCGTAGCCGAAATACGCTTGATTTTCGAGTTGCGAGTGATCTCTTGTACACTTTTGTAACAAAACTAACTTTTGTTCATTTACTGCATCTGACATAACAAATGTTTTTACCAATTTGACACTTTTATTTGCAATATTTAAAAACGGGTTAGTGGCGGAGCGACCCGATCTCCGAGCGACCCGTCTCTGAGGTTCTTTGATTACATTTTGTTTTATTATATTTTCTATTATTTTCAATTTGTACAGTTTATAAAACAAATGTAATAGTGAAGTCAATTTAGTTCTTATGATGCTAAATTTTGGGAAAAGGTGATTTTGGGATTTGTTCAATAAGAGATTTATACAAAAAAATCTGTCCTAACAGACTGAAAGCAAACAAACTATATCCTATACATTTACGTCTAAATGGTAAAAAAATGAAAAACCAATAATAATTATACAGAAGCACACCCATAAACAGAATTTAAAAAAGAATTTGTAACTATTTGATTTAAATAAATATATTATTATTATTATTGTGAAACCTAACGGGTAAAATTGATAGTGGATAAATAGATTTCTGTCAGAAAATTATAAGTAATTAGGTACTTAGCTATACTTATTTTATTTTATTATGATCAAACAAAATAAATCAAATTGCTTAGTAAACTACTGACGTCTGGGGCGGGGGTCGAACCCACCATCTCTTGACAACTTGTGCATGAGTTGAAACTTCTAAACTGTCTTTAGTTTAGACCAATTCAAACCGATGCTAAAGGTCGATATACACTGTGGAAGTTAAAATAAAAACATTGGATAAATTATAGTCAGACCATATTTCTGGGACTTGAAGATACTAAAACTTGAACATGGTCTTATGTCTTGTATCACGAGCCTTTTCGGTATGCCGTCAAAAGTGAGCTGTCTATAAGCCGGGTACCCACCTAGCGCACAGGCTCGCGCGGCAGCCTCGCGAGCCAAAGCCTCGGCTGATGTGGACGTGCCTCGGCCGGCCACGGGCGCGCGTTCGCTCACCCGAGCACGGCTCGGCCCCGAGCTATCTGTTGTCGGTAAACTTGACGCGCTCAAAAGCGCCTCAGTGAGCGCTGTGCGTTAGGTGGGAACAACGAATACTCGCGGACTTATGATGGCTCAGCCTGCCTCGCGAGGCTTCCTCGTGTAAATTGGACAAAACTACTGAGGCTGCCTCGGGAGCCATCGCTCGCGATCTGGACACCGAGGCTGCCGCGCGAGCCTGTGCGCTAGGTGGGTACCCGGCTAATGGCTAAGATCTCTTTTTGTCATATGGCTAAAAAAACATGGAACATGGAAAAACATTGGATATTGCCCGGAGGTGCTCTGAAGTAAGTTTGTTCCATTTTATAGGAATACCCGTAATTTTATTTCTACTTCTTAAATATTCAAAAATCACGCTAATGGGAGACAAAAATAGTCCTGGGCATTTAAGGGGGTAGGTTCCACAATAAAATAATTACTGTGTATGACTATTGAAACTATTTAATTTCATTGATTTTTTGGATGTACTTAAATTAAATTTTGTACATGGGTAAAAAATATAACCCGTTTTTTTAGCTTCGCCTTAGTCGGATAATTACATTATACCTTAAGTTCTCAACAGTGACCTAACCCTTATTCAGAATGAATACATGACAGAATTATTTCTGCTCTAAGTACCTCGAATCGTGAAACCGTTCAGAACGCCACAGTCACAGTCCACACAAGAAGCAGATAGTCAACTAATTAGCTAATAAGCTCGGTTACTTGCAGTTTGACTAGACTAGAGACTTGTATGAGCAGGTAATTTTGTGACGTAGTGGAAAATTTACGGTTAGATTGTGATAGATAATAGCAGTGTATTAGGGTTCTATGTAGTTTTGGCTTAGTAGGTAAAAACGAATGATTAAATAAAATACTTGGCTTGAAGCACATGTAGGTCCAGGGCACGGACGTTTGCAAAAATCAAAAGTAGCAAAGAGGTCGGTCGGGAAGGAGATAGTTCAATGGGCAGCTGTGGGACAGTATAGTAAAAAGACAGTAAGTAAGACAGTTGTATGTCAACGAGGATTTGAACCCAGCCAGCACTAGACAGAGACTTAACTCCACCACTTCCTTCACCCGACTTGGTGTGAAGAAAGTGGGAGACGGCCAAAAGTTTACTTACTAAAACTTCCACCGATTCATCACTCGCCACCAGTTTTGCGGACAGACCCCAAAACGGTTCACCCTGATTTTCATGAGCGGTGCATTGGACTTGGCTTTGCACGGCTGTATTATGCAATACAGCCGTGCAAAGCCGGAGGGGGTCGCTATTTTTAATATAAGTATTAAATAAACAATGGCCCAAATGATGAGGCTAAGTACGGAAACAGCCGCGTAAAACTAAACTAAGTATTAAATAAATTAGCTCACTGCGTCGACTACACTGTGCTATCAAAGCACAGTGACCATTCAAATTCGCTGTCTTGTTTCGTATCCGTTTTCAAAAGCTCTGTCTGTCGGAGCCCTTTTCAAAAGCCCGTGTGGACCTGGAGTTTCGGATCTGATTTTGGTGCGGTAGATATGAATATCACGATAAAACAACAAATTATCTACAGCCAGCAAAGTATACCTAAGTCCTATTATTATGTCCCACAAAATGAGCCTTCATTCAGAGGGGTTAGCGGTGAAAAGCCACGGGCCACTTTTTTTACACACTGAAAATAAAACGTATAAAACAAAAAAAAAATGTTTTAAAGATTAGTAGGCTATACCTGTTATAAATAAGAATAATATACGACAAACAGCATTAACCGTACTATAAATGAAAATACAATTATAAAATCTGATATTCAAACCACGAGACGTCCCGCAAACTCGAGCTATGCCAGTTTAGATAAGTTTTTTCAAAGAATTTTAACTAATATTAAGATAAATATTAAGATAAACTAGCTGCCCTACGCGGTTTCACCCGCGTAACTCCCGATCCCGTGGGAATATCGGGATGTAAGCTATCCTATCTCTCAAGTTGGATCGAACTGCACATGGTGTGCGAATTTTATTATAATCGGTTAAGTGGTTTAGGAGTCCATTGAGGACAAACATTGTGACACGAGATTTATATATATTATAAGAATATATGGCTAGCCAGCTAACCCCTAGCTTTTAATTGTTTGTGTCTTTTTAATGTTGCTTGTGTGGTGTTCAAATAAAGTGTTTTTATGTACTTATCTATCTCTGACTTCCAACCAACTTAAATTCGACAAATATCGAAGGCACCACTTCATAAAAGGTACAAAGAATCGGACCCCCGTTCGGTTTGAAATTCAATGTCCCCTCGATGAAAACAGTTTCAATAGCGAAAGATCCTGATTATGTTTAATTAAATACATTTAAATGATAATTCGAGCTTTGCTAGCTTTGACGAAAGCTCGTTCAATAGCTGTTTGTGCTGATTTAGTCTCTTTCTATTTGAAAGAGATCCGTAACTCAAAGGGGAAGGTCGAAATATGTTTGTTTTGGTATACCTAACCGACTTCTAAGAAAGAGGTACCTCTTCTAAATTTGGGTTCGTACCTGTGTGAAGAAAGGAGCCACAGTAGATAAATAAACCGGTCAAGTTCTACTATATACTCCTTAGTATGCTTCAAAGTCAGTTCCTAAATACGTAACCATAGCAACGTTTGTATTGAATTGGTGAATCATCATCAAAATATGCCATTTGTACGTATATTTCAATAAAATGCAAATACACGAGAGTACAATACTTTAAACGCAGCAACTGAATGATTTTATTATTTATAGCGGATAAACCACCACTAAAAACTATTTTTTCCTTAAAAAGATATTCCTATTTATCCTACCAATCGGAATTTCAATCGGAGGACAGGGAATATCCCGCAAAATCTCATATCTGTGTCAAACAATAATAAAATAAAAGAAAACCTCGGAGCCCAAACAGCACGCGTACGGCATAAAGTTGTAACACAAGACACGAGATGTTTATCTAGAAATTATATTTATCTGTGCTCACACTCCGCCGGACATCAATAAACTTAGAGGAAAAAACATTGCTTCAATATTGCCAGTGAAAATTGATCGCATCTCATATTACGTCAGGGGTTCTGTAGACCAAAGATATGGAAGGGTTTAGGGTATAGGCGCGTAGTAGGTCTGGCTGGAATATCAGCACCGCAGTCAACCATGTTTGACTGTGGCTCATAGCTGAGGTAGACACATTTAGGACATCACACGGTTTCTCTTACTTTTCTTACTTAATGTTTGAATGGTGTCACTAAAACTTATTTTATTGCTTGTTCTCATTGCATGCCTCTATAAGTGGGCGGGCAGTTTCTCGTCTGCAAAGTATTGTTCCAGTTTCGCCAGATGAAGACCATGCCCTGATTTTATATAAGTGTAAATATGTATGTATGTAGCTGTGCCCGCGGTTACATTCGAACAGATTGCGATCCCGTGGGAACATCAGAAACCTGCGGCTTTCTAGAAAACCTGAGCTACCTCTAGTAGGTAGGTATCAATTTGTCGAGATCTCTCCAATTTTAAGAACGATCGTAAAGTACATATATGTATAAGGTATGTAACTAGGTATGTCTAAATCTAAAACTTAAGGTTTTTAATTTTAAAATTAGATTAAAATTAATCATTGAACGTCTGTTGTAGACATACTTTTGTTTTCTATTTTTTTACTATATTACATAACATCTGTAAACACAAAGTTACTTAATATTCCTGATTTCAATTTAAAAATAGAGCACGCAGAAGATGCTCAATAAATTTGAATAAAGAATATTACAGAGAACTTTAAATTACAGTTATTCTCACACAGAATAATTCAAGTACCTACTGAAAGAATTATTCATCCAATGTTAAGTTAAACTTAAGGACGAATGTAGACAATAAATACAAAAGTCGCCCGATGGTTGCAGAAGAACGGCGGAATGTCTTTGTGATGTTGTCATTTTGGTTTTGAACAAAGTTGCAAGGCGAACAAATTAATTATGAATAAATCGATTACTTCGTTTATAATATTTTATTTTTATTAGATATTTATTTTATTATTATTACAAATAGGATTTAATTTTTTTAGAAATTTATTTGTAGGTTTTTGTAAAAGTGTGTATTTTTTGTAAGTATCTAGTTTATTTTATAATTTAATTTTTTTAAGTGTGTGGTATTTTGTGGTGGAATTTAAAGATTAGTAAGAAAGACCACTAGCTTCCGCCACAATAATATTTAAAGTCACTGAAAGAACCTTTACACATTTATGAGGGAGAAACAAAACGATGGCCACCTACCTATTTCAATCGGCACCGCCTTTCCTCTGGATGTTAGTTATAGAATCCTCTGCACGTATAGTATTTAAGATAAATGATTGTCACTAGTTATATGCACACTATAAGAACTAATGCATCACACACTTCTGGGTAAGCAGTTCGGTGGAACTACAGCACATACGATGCGCCGCCTTCAAAAGTTAACAATTAAGACAACTTGTAATGACACGGTTTCTTCGACGTATATATACGTATATCGCGAAAGGATCTACGAATATCCCGGTGAGACTCTCGGCGACAAGATACGTAAGCGTATGTCTTATCTGACGTCGATGGAGCGACTGCTCGACCAATTCTAAGTAATTGATTTCTACCCTCAAGTAAAAAAAAGATATAAGGTTCAAACATTAAGAATTGTGAATAAATGAAAAAGTAAGAAAAAAAAACAAGTCACGGGACACACGTTTGGAACGAAGTCCCTTTGACTTTTTTTAAAAAATTTTTTTCTAAATTAATGTGTGGAAAATTCTGTTCAAGTCGTAGGCAAAAATGTCAGATAAGTTTTAAGTTTATGTAACTAGATGGCGAAACAGGTATAATTAGGTTGAACATCGATTTCTGAATACAGCAGCGTTTTAGATATTATGCAGTCCTTCGAAAAGTCAGTCGAAAAGAGGTTAATCGTTAAAATAATTATATACTAAAATTTATATGTATAGATTAAGTCGAAATTTGGATCGTAGTTGGACTTTCTTTCGGAGACAGTTACGGAAACAGCCAAAGTGTAACACTTATTGAAAAGAAGTTCCTTATCGCGGGTTGGCGAGGTGACCTAGCAGATAAAAAATGTAACGCGTTACGAAAACGTGAAACGAAAAACCGTAAAAGAAACTAATCTCCCACATATATTATGACGACCCTGTTGGCACAATGGTCACCATGCCCGACTGCCAAATACAGGGTTGCGGGTTCGATTCTCGCCTCAGACAAGTATTTATGCTTAGATATTTGTCTATGGTCTGGTTGTTTCTATGTATTATAAGTATATATTTACAAAAAAAAAGTATATAAGTAGTATATCCGTTGTCTAGCACCCATAACACAAGTCTAGTTACTTAGCTTGGGGCTAGATGGCGATGTGTGGAATGTCCTGCAATATTTATTTATTTTATTTATTTATTATAATTATATCTTCAGCATATATGAAAAAAAGGTAAAAGGACTTTGTTACCATTTCATGTATCGCGACACGTACATTTTTAGGGTTCCGTACCTCAAAAGGTAAAAAAAGGAACCCATAAAAGATCATTTTTTGTTTGCCTTCAATATGAAGGTCGGCCGTGAAGTTTGTACGTGGTCTGCGTCGCCCTAACATTGAAGAGTCCTTCATTTGCCAAGGTTTAGATCCTGACCTTGTAAACAAATAGCTTCATTTAGATACTACCTAGGTATATTTGAAGCGAGCTATGATATAACTACTTAATAAGACCTTCACTGTGTTTTTGTAGACTACGTTTTTCATTAAAACATTAAATAAACATTGACTTATGATTTTACAATGTTTTTAGGTTAAAACCAATTACTATTGATGACTTGGACTTCGATGATGCTCCAAAACGACCTCGCCGTACTTCTATCCTTAGACGCGATCGCCATCTGGCACCCGCCTTAACAAATGGATGGATTCTTTATCTCTTCACCAACTGGAAGAACCCACCAGGGCTGAAGAGAGAACACAAGATGCTGATGCTGAGAACACAAGATGCCGACGACCCAGTTGGCACAATGGTCACCATGCCAGATTGCCAAACACAGGGTTGCGGGTTCGATTCCCGCCTCAGACAAGTATTTATGCTTAAATATTTGTCTGTGGTCTGGTTGTTTCTATATAATACATAGAAACAACCAGACCACAGACAAATATTAGTAAGTATAAAATAAGTATATATTTACAAAAGAAAAGTGTATAAGTAGTATATCCGTTGTCTAGCATCCATAACACAAGTCTAGTTACTTAGCTTGGGGCTAAATGGCGATGTGTGGAATGTCCTGCAATATTTATTTATTATTTATTTATTTGATAAGACACACAAAGGGTGTCACTCTTCTCCCCTCAGACCAGTACATCCGGGCCCTTTTACACATATGCCCCGATATGTGTAAAAGGGCCCGGATGTACTGGGCTTGGTTGGGACCTTGGGACCCTAGTTCTATGAAGCACAACGTAGAGCTTATGAAGCATATGCATGTTGCACAAGAAGCTACTCGGTTAGGACATAAATACTACACTTTGAGCCTTCTCTCCGCAGTGTAAAGCCTACCGAAATAATGTTACAGATTCACTCCTCTAAAAGGATTCTATCTGATATAACATCCGACATAGCCTTCAGTAAGAAATTCCGCCAGGGTTATAGCTTCTTCGGTTGCCACTCTGTATGTTACGGCAATCTTCATGTAGTGTAGACCTCCGACCAGTTCGCATTTCTCATAATGCACCGTCACTTTATTTCCTTAAAGAACTTTAACTTTCCTTTAACTCGTGGTTCTCATGCTTGCTTTACGGGTTCCAGAATAACAAATGTACCATAGCTACAACCGTCGTTACGTTAATGTCATCATTGTAGTTCTAGATGATATAGGTATTTACAAGGACGGGGCGTTTGATATACTTACTTAAAGCCTGGCAGCCATTAGTCATAGGCACGATTTTAAAATATATGAAGGCCAGCCCAGATTTCCTATAGCCGTTGCAGGAGACAATGCGGCAGTATCCCGATTCTTATTTAGCCAAGATAGCGAGTGCTATACGACGGAATATTGGGGAGAGACCACAGCAGACCCTTGGTGTCCAGAAATTTACATGGGCACTCTCATTCGATTTCCAAGTTTACACCGCAGACCTTCTATCAGACAAGCCTATCATTCCAGGCCACAGTCACTGGCCTCATGAGTACGATCGCCAGGCCCATAGGACCAATCACGGCTTCTTTCCGGTTTCACCTATAATGCAAAGCAATAATGTTATATTGCAATATATCCAAAGAGAAGAGGAGAATGTGAGAGGAGATAATTGACACCATATCTTCTCGACGTGTTGTGAGTGGAAAGTGTGTGAAGGCGTGGCGATAGAAAGAGAGATGAAAAAAAAGAAAGCCCGGTTCTTTGGAAAGCTCAGTCTGGAGCTGCGTTTATACCAGGTCTCCACAGAAAACAACATCTAAAACATTTTCAAATTCATCCCTCATCAGACAATGACAAAGAGCGAAGACACACTAATGAAGCACTTAATTCATAAGTCCGATTCTCCCGAATCAGAAGAGGGTAGTAACGTCTTCATATCCATAGACTTTTCGTCATAGTGCACGAGTTTTCGACATGAGGGAGTTCATACCTTTTTTAGAGGAGTTAGATCGTCTATTAGGAGTCACGAATGTCCTGTCATATACTCAACTCTTTCCAATTGAGAGTGTACTGCTCTTCCAAGTCCGGTTTAATTCCCCACGCCAGGGTTCAGATGGCCTGCCCGAGAATGGACCACGATGCATACCGTGATCAAATAACTAACAATACAATATTTAGAAAAAAAACAGTGCATACGAACATCATCATAAGATAATCTTTGGCATATACGTACCTATAAACATGATAGATCCATGTCTATCCCAGTAATAAACAAAGAAAACGGATAAAACATACAAATACAAAGGCTTTCACCCTCTTATCCAGATGAAACGCTCAAAGAGTTAAATGCTTTAAAAAGCAAATCTATTTAAACAATTAGCCGTGTTTCCAACAACATTAAAATACATTCCAACCACAAGGCAACTAGAAAATACTTTATAATATAATAGCTACGTTTCATAATTCAGTTGTCTCTTCCTTCCAAAGTCTTATTATAAACGAAACTGTGGAAAAACAGCTCTTATCTGTAAGAAAATACAGCTGAAAATCGGTTGATGTTTTGTGCCATGTGTCTAAGAGGTCTGGATAGGACATGTCGTGACGTCACTTTGCGCGGGAAACGTATTTTATTAAAATTTCCATCTCGTATTCGCGAGTTTATAAGTTGCATTATTTTTGGTGGTTTGGTAATAATAATTTTAGTATAATAAGCCGAAATTAGCTCTTGAATATAAGAAGACAAAATCCGTAAATTTTTAGTGGCATGCAAGGTAGAGATCGATGGAACCTGTACTTCCACAACAAAATATAGACAATTATTATAGGTAGGTATCCCTAGCGGAATATCTAATTACATTTTGATATTAAAAGAATTAGTTAAAGCCACAGAAAGCTAGAAGTGAAATAGGAAAAAGAAGTTACAAATAGAGAGGAGAAGGTGTAGAGTTCACTTCACAAAATTAGTCTCACACACTTGCTATCAAATGAGTTCTAATTTCTGCCAAACGGAAATTGCACTAGGATCCCCTATCTTGCTCTCCCAGAGGATCCAGGTGACCTTATCAGTTAATCAGAAAGGGTAGAATAAAACAAACGAATTAAAAATATGTGCTCAGTTATCACGACAAGAGAAAGTCACTACTTAAGAGATATTTACTGTATTTTTTTAAAACTTTGTGAATAAAACATTGAAAAAATCGAGACCCAAAAATATTCCGTTTTAAATAGCTTTCGAAGTTAACATAACAATGTTAGTTTAAAGTGAGAGATAATCACAGTTCCCATAACAAGCTACGCTTAAAATTTCATAATGAATTTTAAACATTAATAAACTAAGCGGTAATAAAAAAAGTTATATATTATAATTCCAAACGTCGCTCTTGTTTTCAAATATTTATGTTCATAACGCTCGTTATAATCGAATAACATCACTAAACAGTGAACATAAATTAATGAAGTTATGTCATTAATTATTTTTATGGCACAATATTGCGTAATATGTTGCTAGGGACGATCATGACTTAATATTACACTGGATAGGGTAAGTCAAAGTTAATTGTTACTCTTGTCCACTGTGACTAGCAGAGCTCCGCGGTTTCACCAGTGTAACTCCCGATCCCTTGAGAATATCGGGATAAAAAGCTATGCTATTCCCAATGAATCAATGTATCCTCACACTAAGTTTTATCAAAATCAGTCCTCTTTATAATATTTGTTAGTGTAGATACAACATGGTCCAAACAGCTATATCCCCTTCGGCCGCATTCAAATAACAAACCAATAATACAAATGAAGATCGGTCCGTCCGTTCGGGACCTACGATGCCACAGACAGACACACAGACACATTATTCATAACACCCTTCTTTTTATAATTAAAAAATATTAAGTTTAGTAAAATTATCAGGGGTATAATCTAAAAATATCATAGATGGTGCTGGTGATGAACTGGAGCACATTCTAAATAATAAATCATCAAGTAAACAATCTACGAGGTGGATTGTGTAAATACAAAGTATCATAAAAATAATCATTTTTTTTGGGAATATTATATCTGTTCCGGTTCCCAGTTTCTATTGATCTTTAACTGTTTTTGTCATGTTTGTCTGCCTGGAAGAGATCGCTTAGGCGTTAATATCACCCATTGTGCCACGATAAATTGAAATTTGAAATTAATTTATTTGTTTTTTTTTTTGTGTACGTATGTTTTGACTCGTGCAGTATAGTATTTTTTCTATCTTCTTTAGTTTACACTTCAGTGAGAGCCCACAATAGACAATCCAGTACGATGTCATCTTTGTTCGCTAAGGTCAAAGGAGCCGCTCGGACAAAGTATATCGGACGGAATTCACTAATTAATCAAACTTTACTATCGACCGCACCCGACCCGGACTAACATTGTTCATCTTAAAAGGATCAATAATTTTCGTTAAAGAAATACCCTAAAATCATTTTGGTATGTATACAATTTCTGAGTTTTTTTTCGTATGATATGTCGTCGATTGTTCATCATAGGTCACTTATAGGTGAACTTCCAATTAGAGTAGGTACTTGAAGGTAGTATCCTGGCTCTGTAGCAACTGGACTGGGCAACTGTTTCAGAAATCAAAGCACTACTGCAAACCAAGTAAAAGTACGTTTGCCTGTGCTCAGATATTATTCCAAAATGTCTTGCGGTAATCAATCTGGTATGCTTTCCGGTGTTTACAATCAGGTTGTGACGTGACCTTGCTTTAGCGGCCAGCGAATACAATTGTTTGATACCTCATTTTTTAACACATCGAGAAAAAACGCATTATGACGAATACCGGTAAAACACTTCCACAAATTATGAACATATTGACAAGCACTCTTGAAGAATTACATGACAACGTCCGAAAGACTAACGGGAAAGTAGAAATGGGCACTACCACATGGCATGAGATGAAAGACCTTGAATTAGGTGTCCCTGGTTCAGAAGTTCAATTGAGAATTGAGGAAACAAATAAGATGTCCTTAGGACAGATCTGGAACTGGACAAATTAGCAATTGGACAGAAGGTGGCGTACAGTCGAAGACATAATTTCGATAACGATCGAAGATCGAAAAAACTATTCCCCTATTTAAAATATCATATGTATTAAATTTTAAAAATGTTGTTTCAAGTAACTAAATGTTCTTTGTGGTTTTAGTTATATTTAGTAAATTTAATTAAATATGTAATAAAGTTAGTAATTAGAAACGGGATATTTACCGTAAATAGGGATATATTGACTGTATATCGTTAAAACTATGATATACTAGCTGACCCGTGCCCACTTCGTTGGGCATAATAATGTTAATAAATTAAATTATCTATACTAATATTAAAAAAAATACTTTTTGTAACTTAAATATAAAAGTTAGACATATGCTGTCGTTGACTTTTTTGTAGGCATTTTCAAGCTCCACATCTTTTCTCTAGAACTCAAAAATATATCTTTCATAGTTGAGGCAGCGTTCGTAAGAAACGCTTTCATTCGACCGTTTTTTCTCCGATTCACTTTACAAAACGGACTACCACGTAAAAGCCTTTTTATTTTTTGGTTTTTTATATAACCTATGACACTCAGCAATAATGTGGCTTTATATTGGTGAAAGAATTTAAAAAAACCGGTTCAGTAGATCCCGAGATTACCCCTTACAATTTAACAAATATACGAACACACAAACTTTACTTCTTTATAATATTAGTATAGATAAATAATAATACCTATAAAAATATATAAAAGTATGTTGTAAATGTCCCGTTTTCTAAGTTAGGTAACGAGTTAAAAATTAAAGTAGATATTGTATTTAAAATCATTCAAATCAAAATTTCTTAAAACTAAAACAATAAATTAAACTTTATGTGACAAAAAAATTAAATCACCGCACTCGTTAATTATTGACGCTAAAAATAAATATTCAAATGAATAGTCGGTACCGTTTTACGTTTGATCGCTTTCTGTTAATTAATTTAAAATATCCTATTGATCTTGCCGCATTTTATATCGCTTTTTGATAGATATTTAAATAAAACAATGTATTTAATGACCAAGTCGTAATTTAAATAACTGTTATATTTGGATATTAAAAAGTAGTTTAAGGTGAAAATAATGGTGTCGTTTGCTTCGTTTGTGAATAAAAAAGCTTGTAAAAATTGATAACTTTTGAAGATAGGTGTTTGGATTTTAAGATTTTTGATAAGTACTACGACATAAAAGGACAATGTCCACATCCACAAAATATAGGCATGCGATTATTTTTGATTTAATAACTAGTACAGCAAGGATCAAAACAGCTAAATATTGGAGTGCCGGGATACTTTCATGAGTCTCGGTCTAAGGATCTACTCGTATTTATTATACATTGATTTCGTTGCGTTATGATCGATTCATATTACTCACTTGATATGAATATAGTTATGGGAACTCAACTATGACAAAGTGATCAAACAAAATGGAGATGGTTGGATTCGAGTGTTCTGTGATCATGTAGAAGACTAAAAATACTTAATATGTATGCACATTTGTTAATTCTTTACTTTACCTATATTTCCGAATATAATTATTTAAACACTTTTTTTTAAAAACGCCAATAACGGGGTTTCTTCTTTGAATTTGATATAATTTTGTATCAAAACTGAATGTCACCATTATAAATACTCTGCTCTTTGCTTTCTGAAATTAAAACGGAAAAAGCCCAAACCGAATTCTATAGACAACTGTCGAGAAAAAAACATTGAAAAAATATAATTTCCGCCAGTGTCACTGGGGGTTACCCGTATTTTAAATTAGCAGAGTTCTGTTCCGACCCTAACAACATTAGGAGGCTCAATTTTAAAATATTACAAGGGAGGGAGTAAATTTCAGAGATTACAACTGAATTTACCCAGCAGGTGCTCTTACCATGATGGAAACACTGACAGCTTGATTAAATAGCAGATGTTATTGAAAATTATTTGAATTAATCGCCACGCATACCTATGATGCTTATTTTTGATTTTAAATCAGCTGAGTGGGAATCGATTTCACTTCACGGTTTAACATAAAACGACATTTATCTACAATTTTCTGTCCCACAATTCTTACATTGTGGACAAAAAAATCCACAATTTAAGTCATAAGCGGCCTGAGGTAACTTATGTCCGCAATGGGTCGGAGACGTCGTGACGAATTTTGAACATTCTCCATTTTGAAGTCGGTTAAAAAGAATGAACACGTAACATAAAATTATTATTAATTTTTCATATTAAATACGGAAACGTAACATCAAATAGGTATAATAACCATACATAACAGACAAGTGACAGACAACAATAAAAAGGCTGGTCCAACAAAATAATAACATAACAGAATTGCGTTATAATAAATTAATTATGTAGTTTAAATTGTAATTAAAATTGAAATTGCGATAAGCTATGCGTGTACAACTAGAGGTCGGATGGTCTTATGTAAGAGAAAACCAATAATTAGGGCAATTTACGAAATATAATAAATATCAGTAAGTATTACTTACCCAATTTTTTATTCTAAGGAAAAAATACATTTTGTAAGCTGAAAATTTACCTTAATAAAAATTAATTGAATCGATTAATTTAAATATAAATTGATCTAAGATATTAACAACTGTCAAAGTGTTAAACTGTTATAATAATATCAACTTTGTGGTTATTGAAATGAAATTTAATTAAAGATTACCCGTTAAATGCATTTAGTTAGAATTTGGCTAAATTTGTTTAAGAACAACCTCATGCAAGCCACCCTCAGAAGTTGAGTTTCAATTTTAAATGTTTTCTGGATCAAACAAACTTACTATCCTTAAAACAGTGGCCAAATGCTGATCTATGATACAAAATAGAAAATCTATTTCATAAACGTTGTAACTTAATATTGTTACTGATTCATTGTGACATAAACAGTTCCATGTTATCTGTCAACGGTAGGGTCCAACGATAAATATTTTATAGTGCGACGTAGTTGATAACTCTATTATTTATACTATTTTTCTTCAACCCTACTATTTTCGAAAATAAAATGCTTGTAATAATTATTTATTACACTGTCAAAAAACGGAAATTGATCTTTCAACTTTTGATTAATGATCTTAAGGTTATATTTAAGGCATCTTGCAGCAGAATTGCAAAATCTCGATTTGATTAATCTACCTAGACTGGTTCATACATTTTTGATACAATTTGAAATTATATAATGATAAATTTATAATAAAAATGTATGGATTTTTATGATTCGTAAAATCGAGATTTTGCATTTTGCTGTAAGTGACCCTTGGAACAGTAAGAGGACAATTTGTCTTTTTTTCTCTATCGTAATTTTTCACGATTTTTTTGACGACGGCAATTGATGGACCTGATTACACGAATCACGAATCGTGAAAAAAGACGGATACGTCTTCATTACCATCCGTATATTTTAATACGTTTTGTTAATCAATAAACAAGAATCGTCAATAACGGACCCGTGTGAATGAATTTGAAAGCTTATAAAAGTATTGTTAAAGTCCAAAATTCTTTTGCCTCTTGCAGATAACTTATTTTAGAATTTTTGAGGATTTCATGGTTCATACTTTCTTATCATGTGACCGAGGTAGAAGGGCCATACTTCGTTACAATCTAGATCAACATACCTACCGCCTTAACCTAATCTGTTTGTAACAGTAATTTGTATGAAACCACGCGCAAGTTGTCAGTTTGTCTGTTCCACCAGGCTTTCGTAGTTGGGATTTAATACAATTTTCCTAATGTCTATCTTCCTACTGACATGGTAATAATTTATGTTTTGGGATTTTGGTAATTGCTATATCACTTAGGTAAAACCGTTAGTTCAAAGATTAAAAATCATTAAAATCTACAAAAATGTTATTAGCTAGTAACATATTATTATTATAGGGCTATCTATAAGTATAATATACCGAAGCAGCTGTAGAAAATATATCCAACCGTATAAATGCCCAACTATAGATATGTCTAACCAAAAAAATTACCAATTATAGAAACGTATACTTAATCAGAAAATTATCAACTATAAAAATGTACCACCAGAAAAACGTCCAACTATAGAAATGTACCTACTAACCTGTAACCAGAAAAATGGCCAACTATACAAAAATCCAACTAGAAAAAGACGAACAAGAAAGTGATCTCATAAGGGTTCCTTTTTTACCTTAGGTACAGAACTCTAAAAATGGTCCAATAAAATAGTTTCCGGTTCGCATAAAACATCCAGAATTTTAACGAAAACTCGATGATTGTGTTAAATGATCTGGCTTTGAGATTTATTTATCACAAAGCATTGTTTGCACCATTCTATTTTAATTCGAATTCCAGTCTTTCGGTCATTTTACACTATACTGCGCAATTATGTGTTGGCTTTATTGCTATCACTCATCAGAGAAAAAACATGTTTTACTTTGAAATAAAGTAGGTAGGTACGCATGTTTTTATAAATATAAGTTTTTGTTTAGATAATCTAATATTACCTAATAAATAGGTAGGTACTAGGATTTGTGTCAAGGAGTCAATCATATTACATATTATGATGAGAAAAAACGGAAATGTATAGGTACAGAGCAGTGTGAAATATTTTCAGTAATCACTTGTTTCCTGAATGGCAAATAATTCATTTAGAGATTATGGATATTTTGGAATATTACATTTTTATTTTTAAAAAGGCTCTGAAACTACTAATCGAATTTCATTAAAACTTGGCATACGAGAAACAATTTTTTCCTGGAGAGTTGTTACTCATCTATGTATGTACTCGTCTATGTATGTATAGTGTTCTATGTTTAGAATACTTTTATCCCGATATTTGTACGGGATCGGAAAAAAGCGGAAAAAACCGCGGGGGCTCTCTGTAGGTATCTAAAAATTTAACATTTACTGCGTGCGACAATATACATTGGTGAGTCCCTCACGCCTCAGTATTTCATTAAAAATCGAATGTCTATAGCCAATTTAAAGGCAATAGGCATCAAATACGTAATAAACCCCGGTAAGTACCGGAATGTTAAAATTAACAGTACATTGATGTCGTCGTATTTAATTAAATTCGCTATTGCTCTCGGTGCGATATTGATTTTACTTTACTTTGATTTCAAGAGTTTTAATTTACAAGGAACGTTTGTTCGGAACTTAATCAATTTTGTTTATAGCTCCGGTAAGGTACGGGGAAATGTAAAAAAACATATCTAAGAACACTCCAGACTAATTTAAATTTCAAACGAAAAAATAATTTTTCTTTTCACAAATTAACGTGTTTAAGAAAACGATCTAATTACTAATAATATAGGTAAAGTAGCTATTATCTACCTATTTATGGATGCAAACATCGACCTTCACAATGAGATAGTGAATAGTGAGTGCTAAGTCTAGTTACCAGCAAGTATACCTATTAGAGAACGTCATTCGTCAATCCATTTACATTTGTCGTAATTGATTTGCTTGTATTTTAACCTATGAATTATTTATAGAATGTGGTCCAAGGGAAAAGATAACGCTATTTTATAAGCCGACTTCAAAACAAGAAGGAAGTTCTCAATAAGTAAATTCTTCTTCGTAAAGTCCTTAACTTTTTCCCATATCAAGAACTAGCCACATTTAAGACAGCGGGCGTCTACCTAGCAAAATAAGCAGAATCATCGAATAAACCAAATTAAGTGTGGCTACGCGACCACTATCATCATTAACCACTCCTGTGCCATCTGCCCTTTCTGAGTACCCCAAGTACTCACATTTGTGTGACCGTCCGCCCTCTCACCTTCCTCGGCAGGCACCCGGCGCGCTATGGGAGTCTCTGGCGGTCGCCGCGAGTCTCTACAATCTCTCTGAATTTCTCCACCTGCGAGCTTCGTAAGGTGGGTAAAATCAAAGACCCAAAAAGGTTGGATTAGCAACATCCATTAAGTACAAATTGAGACGTCACATCCGTATTTAGTTGCGGATTACCGACAGGTAGAAGTTTTTTTTTTTAATATTACAGGACATGCCACACATCGTCATCTAGCCCCAAGCTAAGTAACTAGACTTGTGTTATGGGTGCTAGACAACGGATATACTACTTATATACTTTTCTTTTGTAAATATATACTTATACCTAATACATAGAAACAACCAGACCACAGACAAATATCTAAGCATAAATACTTGTCTGTGGCGGGAATCGAACCCGCAACCCTGTGTTTGGCAGTCCGGCATGGTAACCATTGTGCCAACTGAGTCGTCAATTTTTGTAAATTCCCACCGGTTACTCAAGTTAACCTGCAGGGCATAGAAGATTATACCTTACTATAATAATTCGCTGTATCTTACGTCTTACACCAACAATACCCTTAAAACGTAAATGTAAGAACATTAGACAGAACCAGTGTTAACTAAGGAAGCAATTTCAATTACCAGATACAAGAAAATAATGGATCTTTAACAGTTTTCCATTCAGGGCATACGCAGACTGCACACATAAAATCGTTAAACGATCGTTCGTTTATTTATTTGTTTGCCATCAATAAAGCTTTCTACAAAACATAGTTATGTTATGCCTCGATAGGTTCTACTACAAAAGAGTGCGATATAACTATCGGCCATTGCTTAGAAAAATTAAGAGTGTAGTTTAAGTTTACGGTTTTTATCAGGTTTTTATTTTTATTTTACATTAATGATTTTCAATAATTACCTAATTAGAAGTAAATTGGACGTTGTTAATTAAAAAAGATCCAAACCACAAAATGTGCCATTGGAGTTGTTTAAGTTTGAAGTTTAAACTGTATTTGGTCATTGATATACGTTTTTCTGAATTATTATATTTCTTAGGAAAAGATTCAGTCATTTTTGGTCCGAGACAATTTAATTTTGGGTGCAGAAACTAGTCGAGGGTTGAAAATGGGGTTAAATCGGAATGCCACCAATAATTGTGTCGTCTAGAATCCAACCCCGCCACATCCACTTTACGAAAAAAATAAGGTTTTGACCAATATGGATTCTTTATTAAATTTACAACCAACTCAACAAATTTTTTCCGTATAAACCCCGATACATCCTGAGTTATTTGAGCCTAAAAATCGTGATTTACTTCAAACGCCGCTACATTTTGTATGGTTTTAAGGTCTTTAATTATTTCGTTTTTGGAGCAATAGCTCCAAATTACTATAACAAAAATAATAAAGTAACATCTACGAGGAAAAAAAAGTGATTATTGAACATTTTACCTTTCTGGATGTAGCGGAGTTGGATTCTAGCCGACACAATTAATATACGTCTTCTATTGATTCAAAAATCTATCCAATACCCCTTTTGGGACCTCCTGGTTAGCGGCCCACCGCTCCTAAGACAACCTAAGTAGGCTTTTGTGTTTCTGATTTTCTTTTTTTTCCGTTGTCATTGTTTTCTTCTTTTATTATGTCGTGTGTTAGTTTTGATAAATGGTATTCTTCTTTTTCTATTTGTTACAGTTGGCCAGCGGTCGGTCGACCTTTTAGTCTATAGTCTATATTAGTTTGAACTTTATCGATGAACGATGTCTAGAGGTCAGTCAAGGAAACATTTTTATTTTCAATGCAGGTGACAATTTATATTTACTGCTGATTGCACTTCTTAATTGGTTTTCATTTAAATATCTATTAATTAATATAATAAATTATATTCGAATAGATATGGGTAATTTCCTGTACAACTTCATCGATGATTTCATTAGTAAGGTTGATACAACTAAAATTAAAAGCGTTTACGACCCTAAACATGATTAATCAACTGTCAAAGTGTTAAATTGATTAAATAATATCTACCTTGTGGTTGTTGAAATAGAATTTAATTTTAAGTTACCGGCTTAATGCATTTAGCCTTTGTTTGAACAATGTCATCCAATCCGTCCTTACAGTGCGCAAGTCAGTACTAGGCATTTCTGTAAAAATGCATCTACAAAATTTAAACACTGCGATGGTGAGATTATTTCCTGATTTATTTACTAACTAGCTGTTGCCCGCGACTTCGTTCGCGATGTGGTTTTGGTTTATATAGAATGCCTAGCATTTTCCCGCATAGATACTATTTAACGTTCGGTGTAAGTTATAATAACAAAATAGATACATTGTTGTTAAGCTATATTTTTTGATTGATTTGGCAAAGGCACTTATGTAGGTAAGTAATATTTATATTTATTTATTTCACTCAAATAGAACATAATACACAACAATATAATAAGCTAAAACTAAGTTCAATTCATATTCGCACAAAACTTTCAACATCTTTGTCTTCCTCATCATCTCATCTTTGGGTTTCTTGTAAATGAAAGTAAAAAAGAATTATTAACTAACCGTTGTCCCTCTATCCATATTTTTGTATTCATAATATATGAGGTTATAGTATTTATAAACACCAACATCATGCAAAAAAAAAAATCTATTTTGGTGCAAATAAAATTTTGTTTTTTATTTTCAAATATTATTAATGATTAAATATGAAAGGCCATTGGACAGAACAGATACTTATACATAAAATAAAGTCCTTACCTATTGATAGCGGGCATTACGTTGAACAAAAAATGCTTTCACACCAAACATCTAAAACGTCTCGGAAACGGGGTATTTGAAGGAACGTGATGTCCTATGATTTTACAAAAGTGCACGATGCCCTTAGAGACCTATACCTATCGATAGAGAACATCGAAGAAAACAAATAGGGCCTTCACACCAAACTTCTAAAGGATACAGGGTTTTTGAAGAAACGTGATGTTCCATGATTTTCCAAAAGTGCGCGGTGACTTTATGCCAATAATAATTGTGTAAAATTACGGTATGCCTAGGGTTATTTTATTATGCTAAAACGTTTATGCCAAACTACAAAAGGACATTTTGTTTATGCCAAAAGTGTGGTTCCCATCTAAAACCTCTAAGCCAACCTCCAACTACTAAAGCGTCTGGGAAATGGAATATTTAAAGAAAAATGATGTCCTATGATTTTTCAAAAGTGTGCGGTCACTTTGAGACCCATACCCACCTAAATGAACAAAAAATGCCCTTATACAAAAACCTATAAAGCGTAAGGGCATTATTTATCCATCGGGTCTAAAATCACAGCGCAAAAAACATAACACTGCCACGCTCCCATACTGAATGGCCGGACCCTTTTTGCAATTTTCTGAATTCTAGACCAAATTTCCCAGATTTTCTTAATTAGGTAGCTAGGGCTACGTAATTTTGGGGAAAACAAAATAAAAAAATAGCTGTGACATACGGCAGACAGACAGACATGACGAATCTATAAGGGTTCCGTTTTTTGCCATTTGGCTACGGAACCCTAAAAATTGATTTTTACAAACATACCTTATCTATTATTCACTTCAAAAACTTCAAAAAAGGAGGAGGTTCTCAATTCGTCGCGTATATTTTTTTATGTATAATTTTCGTCGATTACTTACTCGAAAACGCTTGAAACGATTTGGAAAATTCTTTTTAGGGTTTCGCACCTCAAAAGGTAACAAAGGAACCCTTATAATATCACTTTCTTGTCTGTCTGTCTGTCTGTCCGTGTGTCACCACCGATTATCTCAGGAACGGTTGGACTTAGCAAGTTGAAATTACTGAAGTCTATGGTCCCTATTATGTGTATAAAAATCAAGGTGTATAAAAACTAATGTACGGAACCCTCGGCGCGCGAGTACGACTCGCACTTGGCCGGTTTTTTTATTTTGTTTTTATTTTCTAAGGTGTCCGCGACTTGAACTCATAATTCAAACTATAGTTGAGCGCGATATAAGTGTAACATCGAGGAGGTCTTCGCTATAGGAGATCCGTAATTTTATGTAGTAGTACCTCTTTGTACCAACCTCATTTTCAGTTTCACGTAGGTAGTAGATATATGCAAACTATTTGGTTTTATGACAACTGTCATCTTGAGCGGAGGCATGTACCTGTACGCCTAGTATGACTTGTTGAAGCACTCGAAAATAAGGAACCCTTATAAGGTCACTCTCTTGTCTGTCTGTCTGTCGGTGTGTCACTACCGATATTCTCAGAGACGGGTGGATCTAGTAAGTTGATTTTTAGGAAGTTTCATAGTAAATACTCAATATAGTATGTTTTGATCGAATACGTAACAAAGTAGTGCTAAGCGTACTGTTCCTTTTTGACGTTTGATTACGTTTTACACGGAAAAATATTTCGATTTCACATTTTTTAAATGTTTTTTTATCAAATATCATAATTATTGTATTAAAGTTAAATTGAAAAATACCCTAAATGTTAATCTGGTATTTTCTGAACATAATGGTGTGGACCTCGTTGAAATCTGTTCTCTAGTTTATGAGATTACCTGGTTCAAACAAACAGACAAACAGACAAACAAAAATTCTAAAAACTACCCTATCGTGTTCAGCTAACGATTCTAAGACGACCTGTGTATTTTTTTCTGGATATTTTACAATTACAGATTTTTTTATGTCTACAGATTTATTATATGTATAGATTTACTTAATTTTGATGAAACTTGTAACGAAGAAACAGTCAATATTGGGTATTAACAAAGGCAAGCGCCCCGTGATTTTACCCACGTGTCCCGTTCCAGTGATATAAAAAAGTCAATTTATAATATTATGTTATCTGCAAAACAAGTTCATCGCACACCATCATTAATTTTTGTCTACAAATAAACAAACACTCAAATATAAATTTTCGGATTCATTATGTTCAGTGACTAAAGTTAACTAGTGCAATAAAACTTTTGATAATCTAGAAAATTAAAACATTGTTTACGCCACTCTTATAAAACTCAAATATTTCTTATCCCAAAAACACCATTTTGGACCTAAAATAGTAGTAATTAATGACGAAACAAATATAAAGACAATTGAATTAAAACATAGTTTACGCCACTTAATAAAAAACTTAAATAGGTATATCTTAGTTGAAACAAAGGTTACCATTTAGTACCTAAAACGGTAGTCATTAAAGACGCAACAAATATGGAGACAAGTGTTCGATCATCAATCATGGAGATAACCTAATGTCACACGAGTTGAAGAATTCAAAAGAACATCTGCGACCACGTCATTGTAATCTAGGTTTTGGAATTTAATGCGTATTACTTAAGAATCAGCAGTTTCAACGACGTTAGTTCCAATCCCCTTGAATACTGTAATATAAAGTACTCAATCTATGTGTGTATGTTTTTTACGCAATATAAGCTGACAGACCTCACCTCATCTGACTGGGTGAGGTGATCAGTATAATTAGCATAAACCATGTTTGTTTTGAAAGTGTCTATTATTCCTGGGATCCAGTTAATCCAATTTCGGTTCAGAAACGGTTCAAATTAAACCAGTTCAATCACAGATTACGCAATTTGCCTAATTGCATAATTAGCGTAGGTTACTATTGGATGATCAAAAACGCAAATTATCATATGCGTCAATTTGTCTCAAAATCATAAATAAGTAGTCTAATTTGCAACTAGTACTCAATTTGCGACATAGACGAGGTGCTTCTTAAGCGACCTGCCAAATTGCATTGACGATGAATTGTTATTGATACCAAAGCGTATAAAAAAATAACAATTTAACACGATGGTAGTAGACGTGTTCCTTAAGAGACTAATGGCAAATAAGACCATATGATTTTAAGACATTTCACATTTTTGACCATCTGACACCAACCCATTAGCGTCACCAATGAATTTAGGTTAGTAATTGTAAATCACTATTATCTATAGGTAGGTACATAACACAATTAATTATCAACATTCAACTATTATTAATTCACACTTTCGATAACATTACAACGATAATTCAACTTATAATTAGCAATAACACCAGATGTGGGGGTCAAGCAGCTTACTACACACATTGATTATAATATGTAGGTATTATGTATATTATGTGTTTTACCTACTTTAGGCGCAGTTTGTTACTTCTATTCGTTAGAGGGTGATTAAGGATACCGTAGCGAAGGCGTCACAGTCCTAGAACCTTAAGGTACTTACACACACTCTAAAGACGCTTCGATGCGATACCTAACGATCGTAGTCTTCAACTTCGCTACCTGAATTTCACCTCCATGTAAAACAAGTAAACAAATATTGCAGGACAATCCACATAGCGTCATCTAACCCCAAGCTTAAGCAAGTATGAAATGCTTGCTTATTAGACACGCTATTATAAGAAAGTGTACTTCACTCAGATACACTTACATCGCAAATATCGCAATGAAGTATTTATCGCAGCTAGCAATATGTCGCAATGAGGTATCCTTCGATAAGGTATCGCAGTGAAGTATTCTTCGGCTCAAAGCACGCAATTTTCAATTTTCTTATGAGGAATATTTGAGACTAAAAAAAACTGGTTGCCTGTAAAGTCGGTATACGGGCGAAAGTTTTACGTGACAACAACTGTGCTCGAGTGGAAGGGACGCGTGCCTTTCACTTTTTATGTCTGTCTCTCTCGCTCTTAGGCGGGCTAACCATGCCCGTGTGCCTCTCACTCGCTCTCATTGTGAGCGCATAACGTCAGCGGAGCGTAACGGAGTTTCTTGAAGTGTCACCCGGCAAACCAATTTATAAGACGTTGTCACGTCAAAATGAACTAGCCTTTCTTGCCTGTGCCTTTCTGTGTCGATCTCGGGTTAAAAAGACGGCTTACAATACAAAGAGTTCTATCTACCAGGTGGCACAGATTTAATGTCTAAAATGCCTCGTTCCAAACGTTACAAATATAACATTAAATGTGTTCGTCTCGTCCATAATGGGCCATAACGCAGACCCAAACGCGATCAACAGGCAAATAAACATTTGGCACTTGGTGCACTGTTTAGGAGTTCGCACATTTTTTAACAATACTGATTTATTATTCTACAGTTTCAGTCTATTACTGTTTTGGTACTTTTCTGTAATATTGGAGTTTTACATCATATCTAGATAATTTACACAGGGATAAGTTTAGTCCATGTTATTCAAGGCGCCTGTAATGCCTGAAACATGTCCTAGATGAGATCGATTAGTCCAAAATCTATACCACCCTCTCAGCTTAGTAGACCTTGTCCAGGAAAATAACTAAGTATAACAATACGTATATTGTACAAATTGCATTCATCATACTAAGTTAAGTAATATCGACAAAATTTAAACTAATCCATTAGGTACATCTGTGTAAAAATTGTATCCCCAATGTTCTTTATAGATTGCTCTTCAAATTGAAACGTCCACTCCGCGTAAACGGTGTTTATTTTAAAAAAACCAGTTTAATAAATTAATATTTTATGGGAAAAGCGAAACATTAAATTTTCCATTAGACTAGAAGTTTTTACTTCACTCCACGAATGAAACGTTAAGCATTTCAACCATATTTTAATGGTAGAATAGTTGGACTATAAAATCTTTTGATTTATTTTATGACTACTATAAGTGTTTGGTGCGAGTGAAAGCCGGCTAGGGTTTAAACTATGGTGTAACTTTAATAGGTTTTTTATTTATTTATGCGGAACAGGGGTTGTTATTGACCTAAAATGAGGCACACTAATAACGCAGAAAATAAATTTATCTTTGTAATATGGGCTTTCTTACGACGAACATTTGGCCGGTAAGCTAATGATCGACCATTCGCTTACCGGCCGTTAAGTTTGGCTTGTTTTTAGGGTTCCGTATTTCAAGAGGAAAGGACTCTATTGAGATAACTCGTTTGTGAGTCAGTCTGACTGATTTTACTTTAAATTGAAGCGTATACTAACTTTTCAACAGTATTTTTCTGTTAGAAAAACCAATAGGTGATTCAATGTATGCACGTTATACAAGCCGTTTTCCATTATCACACACATAACCTCTTAGCTAAATGTCTGAAAACAATAGACAGATTGAAACACACACAATCACACACCTACACTTACAAAATTGCTCTAGTTTCCTTCTTACTCTTTATTTTTACTTTTTGTTTAGTCACTTAGTTAAATTCAAAAATAATAAACTCGCTGACTGAGGTGGATCCCAGTTTTCTATATTATCAAGCTTGCAGCTTAGTATAGAGACCTGGTGTTAAAACTAATATTGTAAGGTCTAAGCTTTCTTTTTCCTTTTCAATATGTTGGGTCTAAAATGAGATCGCTTTTGCTGTGGAGGAATCCTTCTCTCTAACTCACAAGCTTCAAGCTTAGTTTGGTGGGGAGGACTTCGACCAACAGTTACGAATATCATTAGAAGATTACTTATTTTACCCTAATGTATGAACGTCAAGACTTTAACTAGAATAAGACCTATGTATATTTTTTTGGAAAAATAAAAAATTTATTTATTTATTTATTTATTTTAAGACAGATTCAGATTCAAATTTATTTATTTGCCAAAATACAGTACAGCATACAGCAGATCTTAAAAAATAATAAATAATGTCCTTGTAGAGGGAGATTTAAAACAAAAATTTTACAAAGAACATTAAGTAATATTTAAGAATCATCGCTAACAGTGTCACCATACACATATTTTTATATGTATTGCGATTATTATGACTAGGCATGAATAAACAACGCATCAATTACCTTTGAATATTTTGTCAAGAATCCTATCTTTCGTATTTGTCCTAGAAAGCTACCAATCTATTTGTGTAGCTTGGTAAGAAGTCGCGTGCAAAAGTTACTTTTAGTATAGACTAATAGGTATACATTTACCCCCATAAAACCCAGTTTTGACGACCCAGTTGGCACAATGGTCGCCATGCCGGACTGCCAAACACAGGGTCGCGGGTTCGATTCCCGCCTCTGACATGTATTTATGCTTATAGATATTTGTCTGTGGTCTGGTTGTTTCTATGTATTATAAGTATATAGTTACAAAAGAAAAGTGTATAAGCAGTATATCAGTTGTCTAGCGCCCATAACACAAGTCTAGTTACTTCTAAGTCTAGTCTAGTTAGCTTGGGGCTAGATGGCGATGTGTGGATTGTCCTGCAATATTTATTTATTTATTTTTATTAAAAGAAGCTTAGTATTTTATTCAAGCAATAAGTAAATGTACCCAAACCAACAATCCAATGGTTTCAAAAGAATCGGAAAGAAATTCGGTTTAACATAACAAACCACCAATGATGATCTTTTTTTCTTTGGACGTCGGTTCATAAAACTAAAAAATAATATTTCCCTGGTTTCCCTAGGAAACTCAATGGAGTATGGTCAGGTTACGAATAGTTTATAGGTACCCGAGGAAACCTCGTCGAACTTAGACATTAAATATATATACTAGTAGTTCGCCCCGAACTGAGACCTCACGAGTTTTTTTCAGCGTTTATTATATTTCAGCGTAAAGTACTAAAATGTATAATATAACGACGAAAGACTCCAAATACGACAGGTCTATCTTATTTGAATGATAGGTGCCTAGTATCGCTATTATCTGACATTGGATGATTTAGAGAATCCAAACACGATAGGCATAACTTGTTGTTGTTGTTAACTTGTTGTTGTTAAGTTCTAATTAGCATAGGTCAATCATTACACCCTGGACATCCGTTGACTCTTTATTTTTACTCAAGACATTTTTAATGTGTCCAACATAATATCCAGAAGATAGTAATTCCTTGCCTTCCTTCCTTATGTATCTACTTATCATAATGTTACGTAAGAAGAAACGAGAAGACAAGGTCGAGAACGAGAATATATTAGAGAAGTTTGAGACCAATATGTCCTGTAATAAGTCCCTAAACTAAAATATAACAAGTCAATAAAAATTATAAAAAAATTAGTCACAAATTTTATAATTATCAGAGTCTCTAGATCGGCTAGAACCGAACATTCCTACTATTTAATACTATCCATCACTATTATTGTAAAACAGCCCATGATTATGAAATAAATAATTATAGGAAATGAAGCAAAGAGAGTTCGGACGATTTGGGGCAAAGTAATAAATTTCTATAAAATTTAAATAAATTTGGATTAAGAATATTGTAAATAGTAAGCGTGTTACATTGTGAATTTGTGATGCTACACCTTCGTTATTTTTCTTTTGCAATCACAATGTAACACGCTTACTATTTAAGTACAATATTCTCCAAATTTATTAGATTTATTTATTTTCTATTTTTTAGTTGGACTTTTTTTATTAAAGCGTGTTTTTTTTTAGTTTTTTACTGTATTAATTTATTTTATACTTTTTGGTCTTTGATAACGAAATATGTTAGATCGGACCCTGGTTACTATTGAAAGACAAACTACTCGTCAAGACGATTCTAACGAGCCTAAACTCGATGAGGTTGTGCCGTTTCATTGCGAATTTCCTATGACCACCTTCCAGTTCCATTATCAGACCCTGGTTACCATTAAAAGACAAACTACCCGTCAAGGCGATTCTAACGAGCCCAAACTCGATGGGGTTGTGTCGTTTCATTGCGGAGTTCCTATGACCACCTTCCAGTTCCATCATTAGACCCTGGTCACCATTGAAAGACAAACTACTCGTCAAGACGATTCTAACGAGCCCAAACTCGATGAGGTTGTGTCGTTTCATTGCGAAGTTCCTATGACAACCTTCCAGTTCCATCATCAGACCCTGGTTACCATTGAAAGACAAACTACTCGTCGAGGCGATTCTTGACGAGTAGTTTGAATGAATGAACTATAAGGTATGGATAATGAGATAATTCCTGCAGATTCCCTCCAGCTCTATCATCAGATCAGTTCCATGGTACCATATTATTGTCACCGAAGTTACGCCCTTTCATTTGATACCCCACTCGGGTATATTTGCAGTATAGTTTGTGTGCCATATAGGTAGATCCCCTTTTGGACCCCTATCTCCGTAACCCCCTGACCGATCCTGCTCATGTTCGAACTTAAAAATTCTATGGACCTCAACTACTTGTATACCAAAAATCATGAAGATCAGAGCAACGGTACTCAAGTTATCGTCGAACAAACATACAAACATACAAACATACAAACATACGAGCGACCGACCCTTCTCAACACTAGACCTCTCTCGCTTCGCTCGTTCGGTCAACTACAAGAGAATACAGATCAGTTCACTCAGGAAGGCGGGCCCTTCCACACCTTATGAATGTTGTTGTAAACATAATCTGTATATAATTCTATCTCTGTTATATGCTGTCTCTACTGATAGTCTTCACACACACATTAAGACATCTTGTTGCACACCGAGAAAATTTACCCTGGAGGGTCGCGCCTTCGCTCGTGAGTGAACAGATCTATACATCATAATATTTTGCACTACGTATGTAAAATTAAATCACGCTATCGTTGTGTTTATATCGAAAGACAGAGAGTTATCATCAAATTTAATTTATCTCAGTCGAAAATCGGTTCTGTAGTTTCCAAAAGGATTTTTGAGAAAATTGCTGTGAAGGTTTATAATCATCCTTACTAGCAATTTATTATTTTTATGATGAGTTTGTACAAACACCTCTTTAACTTTATTTAATTTCTGACTTTCTGAACTTCTGGTAGGTCAAAAACGTTACAATTTAGCAAATCACAGGAGTCTAGTGGTTGGCGTGGTTACTCAAGACTGTCACGTGATGTAAATCGTGATATGGGGTGAAATATTAGAATAGTTTCCACATGTAAAATTGGTCATAGGGTCGGTTAAAAAGGTCTTTTAATTACGTTAGTTAAGTACTTTTATCAAATGTAACAGTATCTCAAGGAATCCACACGTGAATCGGAATCAATAAATTCTGTGATGTACTTTAGAATAATTGTGGTGTATTTTATCTCTATTTCGTCGAAGCGAACTGCGAGTATTTTCCGATATTTACACAGATCCCGCCTTCTATTTTCTGCATTTTGGCGGCAAAATGTTAGTTACCTGACCAATCTTTAGTTTAAAACTGTTTGGGTTTCCTCCTTTTTTTGTTAAAGGGTATTTATATAGTTGTTCAGTTACAGAATAACTACGTATAAGTTAATGTAGGTATTATTAAAATGTATTACAATGTCTTTATAATTTGCCATCGTTTATAACCTGAATTTAATGTTTTATGGGTGGCAACACTTTTTTCTGCCCTTGCCACGGATTCTAAAGCCCAAGCTCAAATTGGATTGTGTTTAGGCAAGGCGCGCAGCTGGTTTAAACATATTAGCATTAAATATTAATGCTAATAACGTCTGACATAATTCTTTAGCATTTCTGCTAAAGAATTCTAGATCATTTTCAGTAAAAAAAAAATGTGACTAATAATAACTCGGTTAATTAAGCAACATAACAACTCTCCATATAAGTCTTACAACATTTTTATATATTAACTAATCAGACAAATATGTCTCACAATGCCTTTGACAGACAGACAGGCGACATTGAAATGTTTTTCTTATGGGTAATGAATGTGGAAGCAAATCGTGAGAAAAAAGTTATTAACATCTGAGTTTGTTATTTGATATGGTTTGTTGTTACAATGTTGTTTGAATTCTTGTTTCATTAACTTTGATACCCAGTTGATATTTAAATATCTTACAACGATTATAATGATACCGTTTCATATTCATGTAAATGGTGTTCTCCTACAATAAAGAATTTATCTATCTTATCTATAATAAAAAAATCCAAATACTTGATTGACTGTAAGCAGTTTCCAATTTGGCCTTTTAAATATTTTTGTTTTTAGGTAAGATGGGGTTAAATTTAAGCTTATTTTGTGTAAAAGAGAAATAAATTTGATATGCCAACTCCCCCCTCTGCGTCTGCCTCTGCCACCCTCTCAGCTGAAATGGATTATCGGCAGGAATCTTGAGCGCTGAGACCTGTTGAGCAAACTCATCGTCCAAAGTTAATTCTAATATAATAAAGAGGAAACATTTTTTTTGTTTATGATTAAACTTGGTATCTATGAGTAACATTGATTCATTGCGAATAACATAGGCTACTTTTTGTCCCGATATTCCCACAGGATCGGAAGTCACGCGGGTGAAACCGCGGAACGATGTTAGTAGTTAATAAAATAAAATGCATAGGTGTATGAATAGTTCAATTAATAGATAAAAATAAAGAATCAAAATCACCTGCAGCATAGAGAACAAAAGACAATTTATTATATATACATAAACTTTAATTTCAGACTGACAACTCAATTGAATTAATACCTATGTAGGTATCAGTGTGTTCCATTAACTACTATATTGCCTATTGTGAAATTGTAATATACAGATGTCTGTTCATCACACTAATATTAAGGCTTAGTTTCAGAATTTCTGTTATCGGACTGTCCAAACTTTTTAAGTTCAGTAGTTCGGTTGCTACTTCAGTTACCGGACTGTTGAAGCTTTTTAGTGTCAGTAGTTTTGTGGGGGGAGAGGACTGAACTGTTGATACCAACAATTTTACTGTAGTATTTCGGTTGACAGTCCTGGTACTGGATTCTGCAATATTTGTGTCTAATTACACAACCGTACCATTAGGTCTGGTTGAAACACAACGCAAGATATAACTGTAAAATTATTATTAAAGGACGGAGTCAAACACATTAGTTTGATAGGAAATAGGTTACATTGAAAGTATATAGATGGAGCCCCGGAATACGACTTTATATTCCGATTATTTCCGATATCACTTTGGGATCAGTAACGACACTATGAAATGAAATAGGTACCTATGTTTGTTGGCTAAATAATTAAATAATATAGTAATTCTCTGTTCCTCCTAGCACAAAGTAGTAAAAGAAGTTAAAGAATACGTAGATAAGTAATAAACATCATAACCGTAGATAAGTACGTATTTTTTAATTTAAAATGCGATCAAAGCCACAGGCAAAAAGTAGGTAGAGCTAGGTATTCATAAATAAATCCTAATTACTTCGATTGATATATTATCAATTGAATCATTAATTGCGGGTTCCAAGCCATTTTTTACATCCCAACGAATTAGCAAAAAAGGTACCAAGTTAACCTACATTTTTTGCTTCGCAACATTTATACCTCGTTTTTTCTAAAAACAAAATTAATGCACTATTCGTAAAAAACGAACAAAAAATATCTGCAACAGTAATTTAGTACAATTTTAAACGTATTCCGTATATAACCAACACGAATTCAAAAGGATGTAAGTCAAAAAACGTCAAATTCACAGTAAGTTGTTAGTAAAAAGATGCTTATCTCTGAACTCACGGACCTGTAACGCGATAATTTCTTTAAAATTAGTCATAGGATAAAAAATGTGATTGTTATGTTAAATTATTACTTTATGAACAAACACCTTCCTAAAAGTTGGAAAATATTTTATATTGATACCTTAATTAGGTATAATACCTACATTTCAATTATTATTATGATTTTCACTTGACTGCAAGAATAGGAAATACATATTTTTCTTTTAGTTTTCATTAAATTTTATCGTTATACGAACTTAAGTTGTTACACCCATTTTAATTTCAAAATTTCACTTTTTTAAAACACCTTAATTTAAAATAAAAAGTTAGGCGCTAAAACTATAAGTTCTTGCAGTCGGGTAAAAAACCTACATTAAAAATGACTAATTAGTTAAATTTAGAAGTCTTCTTCTTCATATCGATAACACAAATTAAAGGGGGAATTGATGGGGTAGGGTCAGATCCGCCCATTCCAGAGTGCTGCGTGGCTATGATGCTGCTTTGGCATTTAAATTCAGGAGTAACAAATGCATTAAAAAAATCGAATCTACAACCTTAGAAACAGTAACTAACAACAATAACTACCATTTTGGTTTTGGCGAAAAAATGAACTAAAAAAATGAATAAACTTCAAATCCTTATGAATATAAACAATTTTATGTTTTAAAATAAAGTACAAAATCTTTATTTCGAAGTCACAACACACCTATTACATACCAACCTAGCCTGGGGCGATGAGATCATGCGCCTGCGACCGATATGTCCTACGGTCTCGATTCTAGTTTAGTAGAGATCATTTCGTAATAGATATAATTCCGATACTTTCCTTGCTTTCGGTCGCGACTTTATCCGCGTTAGGGTAGAATTTTTCAAAATATTATTCATAAAATATCAGTAGTGACGTGACAATACAAGTGCTTACTAGAGAGTTCTTCTTATTTAACTGGTTGGTAACACAAACCTGATGTTGCCTGACGGGTACAATTTGCAGGTCTTGAAGTCACGAGTGAACAGGCAAATACTAGGAAAGCGTGCTACCATCAGGTTTATTATTATCAAGCAGTTGTGATAGTGACCAATAGCTGAGCTGAGCTGAGCTTATTTGTAAAAAAAAATATCATCACATTCGTCAGTTGCTTCTAGCAAGTTAACGCGTCAAAACCATGTTAGTCTAGAATAGGTCCCCCCAGTCGTGATGCGATATTAATTATAGTTGTAACATTCAAAGCCGTGACTAACGTGACGGTCCGTGATAATCATACACTTCTGATGATGTTATTAATGTGTTCAACGATTTATTAAACCATTTTCTCGGTTTTACATTTTAGTACGAAAAATAACTTGAAAGATACAAAACATTGTAACCATTTAACAAGCAAAAAATTTAATTGAGAGGAGTTGAATTTTTCAAAATCATATTCACGAAATATCAGTTTATGACATGACAGTTTACCTAATTATTAGAGAGTTCTTCTCATTTGAAAACTTGGTAACCCAAACAGGTTGGCAGCAAGGGAGTGGAATCAGTTGCTTGTGTCTGTCTTTCCTGACTAGCACTATGTGAGGGACTTCAAGTGATGAGTAAACCAGGTATCTTCTGGACGCACGCGTTACATCATATACTGCCCGCCCATCGTCACCTATTACTTATTAAAAAAGTTTAAACCTACTTCAAAAAATGAGGAAGTTCTCAATTTGCCGCGTATTGTTTTTAATATTTATGTTCATCGATTACTTCAAGCCGACAAACATTTCTTATTATTTTAAGGTTTACATAAAGTCACTGTGACGTAAAAACCCTAAAAATTGAAAAACCATAAAATACAATAAAAGTAACAATACTTCAAAAGTAAATAATGTAATTAAATTTCATTACAATATTTGAAATATTGAAGAACGTTCGGTTACAGTAGGCTGGTATTGTTTTTCAGTTCGCTTCAGCGGTTGCCCCGGGCTGGATTCGATGAAATCCTAAAATATTGACTGTTAACACATACCACAATCGAGCGATACGCGACAACTATGAAAAAATTTGTAAAATCTAATTAATGATCTGGTTAGTGCAGTGGTATGACGAGCTTTAGATGCCAGCAATATACAATGTAGCTGGAGTAGTCAGAAAGCAGAGATGCTGGCAAAAAAACCAAGAAGGTTCTCTCTTCTTGTGCCCAATATTGGGAAAAGGAGCCGATGTTCAAAAAGACTAAAGAGTTCCAGCTGAAATTTGCAACGAAACAGCTGCCTTTTAACCCTGTTAAATAAAAAATTACAAGGCCCATAGCCCTGTTGACTAATATTGGCATTTACATCTAATCTTAGTTAATTTAGACAGCGCCAGCAACTTTTAATCCCTGCCATATTGGGCGCTGTGGGGCCTGGGACATGTAGTGGGCTTGCCCAGAAACTATATCACCCTCTTAGCCTAGCTTATCCTGTCCGTAGGAAAGAACTCGTTAAAATATCTAGAGTCAACTAAGCCGCGTATTTCATCACAAAGAATTAGTGCACATACATTTTCCGTAAGAAAAATCCATTCGTGCATGGCCAGCCAAGATTCGATCTTACAACTTTCGGTCTTCCTTGTTAAAATAATGTACTTAATCAACTATCTAGGTACCCATTCATGTCATTCAACAGCCTTTCAGAAAAGGTTATTCTAAAGGTGATCGCAGATTGATCAGAGCCGAACGAAATCTCTATTAAAATAAGGTACTTTTTCTCGTGCACGACAAAAATTCGATTCTTTTGGCTGTGATCAATGTGTTCGTTCACCTTAATAGTAACATTAAAGAAGGAGTTTCTATTAACGACAACAACGACTTGTCGCTGTCGCTTGTAACTTCATTATGTCCCAGTGGTTAGCCTTTGAGTGAAAAAGCAGATATCAAATACAATATTCGGTCACCGCTCCATTTTAATTAATTACATTTTATTAATATTTCAAAGGTTTTGACTGGAATAAAGGTTGGCTCGATATTGAGTTATATATTGATTTAGTTACGACCGTTATTGGAATTCGTTTTGCAATTTAGTTTTTAATAGAATTAATGTTTTATTAGCAATACCCCTCCTTAAATAGATCTTGCATCTTGACACGATTCGCAATATTAACGAAACTTTATTATAAGCAAAGAGTTTGCTCTATGCTTTAGTCTTTTTACCTGACTCTATGATACAAAGAAGGGTAAATCATAAGTTACACGGTCAATGGAAAATACCTAATGTCTAAGATAAAACATTGAAGCGAAGGATTACTTATCAACCCCCAAAAAGAGGGGTATTATAAGTTTGACGCGTGTGTCTGTGGGTCTGTCTGTGGCATCGTAGCTCCCGAACGGATGGACCGATTTTGATTTAGTTTTTTTAGCTGCAAATTCTCGTACCTTAGATAGAATCCTGTTAACAACGTCTGTTATATGAAGATACCACGTTGTGTATGTGTATGTAATTAGTGAATTAAATCAAAACAGTGGTTTTGATCAATCTTGACACTAATTCCCAAACACACTTTACACACAGAACAGTACTTTGTTAGAATTCTTTTTGTATATTGTTTTTATGGTGCAATAAAGTGTTTATCTATCTAACACATTTACATCATATTGGTTGACTTTGTTACAACACATGTAGGGCTGTCTCTCCAATAGAATTGCACATAAACTCCGTACGCGGAGTTTTTGCAGAGCGCTATTGGTGGAAACGCATCTCCGCCACCTCGGAGAGGCAGCTAGTTCACGACTTCGCGAACCTCGAGATGCAAGCTCTATATTCTACATTAAACTGAGATCAGGTACCTCATCGTCAACTATCGTTCATTTCTCACGAGAGAAAATTACATTGCGTGTTCGTCAAAATAAAAATATGCGAAGTATTATTTATTACGATTTCTATTTATTGTCAGTCAAACGTATTCAAATTATTGTAGTACTTTATTGCAATTTAATCTTGTTGAAAGTGATTCAACAAGATTAAACTATAAAATAACAACTGATAAGATCAAGGTGTAATTTATTATTAAAACACAGGTTTTAAATAACGAACAGATTGACGGCTTCCAACGAATATTCGTCTATTAGTATGGGAAAAGAAATTGGCCAATTTTTATGCGAGCGAAACCGCGGCGCGAAGCTAGTATTTTTAATGTTTTAAAACCTATGTACCTATAGTATTAAACGCGTAAATTGATTCAGTGATAGTCTTAACAGTATACAGGCAGTATAACTTACCAAAAAAACTATGCTCAATCAATACACACAATACAACTAATTTGATTCGAACGAAAAATATTGGAGCCAAAGCCAAAAGAGGTTTTAGGATATTCTAGCGTTTCCATTATTGCCACATGTTGTAAAATTCTTTAAATTTTCTTTAACCTGAAAAATCGAATTGGTTAATTTCTTTAATGCATTTTTTTAAAAGGATTGTTCTACTTACGAGGGACTACCAGGGTGCATAACTTTGGTCAAATAAACATTATATTACTATACTTCAGTATAAAAATAAATGGAATAATGCAGAATAGGGGTGGTAACAATCGAAATAGTGAGTGAAGGTGTATGAAGACGGGTAAAGTTTCCATCGAGGTGCATGCAGTTAGAGGTAATGTGTTAAGTTTTGAGAGTTCTGATGATACGGTCTAAGGAGGGACGCAGACGTTGCGTTGCTTGCCCACCTATCGATAAACAAGAAAAATATCGACGTCGATAAAATTGCTAAATCAGTTTTTACCTTATATGGATACAGATGATATATTTTAAATTTTCTTTATTTTAGCAAATACAGTGTAATATAGTTCGTAAATGTAGTAATAAATGACTACGTTTACGCATTGTTAAAAATGACACAAAAGAACTCGAACTCAATGAAATCAAAACTCCTCCAGATCTCCATTTTTCTCTAGGTGTAGGTACTCATTGAATACTAGAGAATAGATGGGTCTTGTTAGAGATTGATTATAATATTTTATCAATTTATAACTACTAAAGTTTTTTTTTATCAGGATATTTATCTTGTTTTTTGTCATTGTTTTGTAGAACTCTATATCTTGATTTTCACGAGACTGGACTGAACTTTAGTATTGAAAATAACCATGTTAGTTTAAAAACCTACACCGTTTTAAAACGTGTATCAATTATATACTTAGAGGCATACCTATTTTTTAAATAATATCGATAACACATTTTACAACAAACGTTCCACCACTAGTAGTTAATAGTAACTCGTCGTATAACGTCTTTGCTCTCTTAAGACAATTTCCAGAGGTATACGCCATTGCATCCAGTTAAGCTGTCGTTTGAGCGTCCTTATTCTGTTCAAGTATTTGGAGGTAACATTAACTAATATTAGATGCATAGTTCTATTTATTTATTAATCAATGATATTAATTGATTTAAATTTTAATGTACAAGAAGCTGCCTAAGATCGCGATGAGGAATACCGACGAGGAGACCGAAAATAGAAAACCCTAAAACCTAACTTCGAATTATAATATTATCTATATGTATGTTAGTCTGTAAGGTATATATTTTATATGGGTCTGTACTTATTTATAAGGCTGTTACCTGAAATAAATGATTTATTTATTTATTTATTTAATACCTGTGGCGAATGGGGAAGCTCCACATCTTGAAAGAAGTAGGGAGTGTTCGAATGAAATGCAGGATGATTTTGAAAAATGTTAGAGAAGTAAATTAAATACTCTGTATACTATTCAAACTAATAGTCCGGTAGCCCAATGCAACTCCTACCTCATAAAAACAAATGGTTGTCCGTCGGTCTACGGACGATAATTTTACGTTATAACGTCATAAGAAAACGATGAAAAATTTAGATTTTTTATACCTAGAATTATATATTTTTTCCTTTTTTTTTTTTCTTTTTTTTCCCCTTATATTAATCTTCTATTCGTCACTCGTCACCATAACACAAGCCCAGATGAGTGATATTATTATTAAATACTCTTGTTTTCTAACGGGAACGGACGCGTCATGTTCCGATAACATGACACTTTTGTGTAAATGCATCCCATCAATTTATTAGACGTTATCACGTCAAAAAATAGAATCTGCATACCTTGTAAAGTAATGTATTAACTTAGTCTGAATACAACATTTTCTAAATGTAAAATCAGTAAGTATGTGTTTTCGTAGCCCTTTTTTACCATTCGCATGATATTGGTTTGAGATGTGCGTTGATACACCAGTCAGTCAGGACTTAAAAACTTATAGATAAAATGACCTTTTTTTGTAAGGCGATCATAAAAGTAGTTTGCGATATCGTTTCCCCATCGTCCTTCGACTCAAGAATAAGACCGGTTGCCACGCTTTTCTACAACTAAACACAATCCTCCTTTATCTTAATAGCTACTAATATAATATTATCGCCCACTAACGTCGCCACAATGTTCGCCAACATTGATTTTGTATTGAAAATATTTGTTTAAGTATTTTATTTCTATCTCTTTTCTCTGTCTGCGCTTTTATTTCTAGTGTAAAAATAATACTAAAGTTTTTAATGGAAATGGAAATTTATGAATACGGTTTAGGTTTTAAATAGTTTTTTTTGACGACTAAACGTCCAGTGACTTTCAAAACCTAAATAAAGGATGTGACGTCATAAATCAAGTCAAAGTCAAAATTCGTTTTTCATTCATTTAGAATCATATAAATAACATTGATATATTTAAAAAACTTAGTTAGAATAACGTGCCAACCAATGAGACGAAAACACAATAAACTATGTGGTTTTTTTGCGATGCGGCCTAACATCTGAGGCTGCATCGTCACTCTCTTCTAGCGTGCTATAGCACGCCTTTCCTAGAAGATACCAAATCACTCGTGACTTGGAGATATAAGTCATTTAAATAAATCATAATATCTACCTCATCAAACTGTGTAAATAGACATCGTTATCCATACAAATATGTTTGGTTTAAATTCATCAAACAATTTCCAAAAACAAAAATTAAATGATAACTCGATCAAGATATACAATACAGCAGCTATAGAACACGCACGACCACCAGCCAGGCAGCCCGTTGCGAGCCACTAGTCGGCTGATGAGGTGTACTTCACACCTCCTGACTCATGGTTCCACCAGCAGCAGCGGGTCCGGGCTGTCACCAACACCACCACCTGCGCGACGGAGATGTCGACCGCCGCCGTCGGCATGCTTGGGGCCTGCGAGACACCGTCCGCGCTCGGTCTGCCCTCGATGATTTAGTGCGTCGCATGCGATGGTCTTACACGACAAATGAGAACTGCATGCGCACCTGTTATAGGGCTACAGAGGGAGGAATATTCCGTATCGTGAAAGGATACCTTTGTTTCAGGCACTTGAACCAGCCGTGTCCGGTCTGCCCAATAACATGTTATTTTTATAGTTCAAATCTATTGGGTAATTTGTAGCTAAATTAAGCGGGAAATAATGAAAACCCTGAAGCTTAGAGCAGCACTGCAATTAGTAACAGAGGTGCTTCGGAACCAAATCAGATTTATAAGAACATCTTTTTACAGTAACACTTTTATGAAATCATAAATAATAAAGTATCGTAAAAAATATTCTTGAAAGTAATTCCTTTTACGTTTATATTACACATAATGACATATGAAGTTAATTGTGCCATAACTTCCTGAGTCAAAACAAAGATTCCATTCTGAGTATGTTTATGACACTTAAATTTTACTAATATCTTAGTATTCAAAAGTTTGTTTATCTGTCTGTCTGTCTGCATAATTGCAGGAGATTGAATACTGCACCATCTAGTTCAAGCTAAGCAACTAGGCTTGTGTTATGGTGGCTGGACAACGGATAGAATACTTGCCTAAGTATATATTTTTCCTTTATAAGCACACACAAAAACAATGCAAGTTGCCTGAAAATGAAAAAAAAAACTTCTTTTCGTATGATTGTGTGGCTAAGTTATAGGTACCTAAAGGATTTATGACTAGTAGTCTAACTAGTCGTAAACAACAGGACCTGTGGTCTTACTTTTAGAAGGACCACGGGTCATACGGGTAAAGTAGGGCTCGTGGTCCCACTTATGAAAAACTTAAAAAATAATTATTAAAATTATAACAAAAATGGGAATGAATGAAGAGGTAAGAATCTACTTGAATGGCAAGACATAAGTGGATAAAAATAATAATTTAGATTTTTTAAAAAACGAGGCTACGATTTTTAGGATGAATTAAACTTCCACTCCATTCCACTCACACACATACACACGCAAAACGGACCAAACTAAAGAGACTAGTTGCAGAAAACAGCTCGTATAAAAATACAAGATACATTCATAAAAAGTCTTGATGGTTTGGGGTAATACTTTCCAAAGCAAGGAGGGAGAGCTGCTGACCCCAATGTGCACAGAACTGGGACTTACTCGAGTAAAGCCACGGGTCACAACTTATAGGTATAAAATATAACGGATGCCATAATAACACTCCGGGAAAACATTAAAAAGTTTAAACAAAGAGGTTTCCAATGAGACAAAAGAGGTAACGTTGGCAACAAAATTGTGTTACAAGTTTTCGAAGAAAGTTCCTTTTGTGAAGTAGATATAAGTATATTGAAGAAATATAGACTTAACTTCCGTATTCTGGGCCCCGTGGTTTCATCCACTTGAAGTATTTTTTACATTTTCTCACCATTTGAACTTTCCATACCACAAATATTTGAAAAACCAAAATTAGCTAAATCGGCCAAGTCTTTTTGGAGTTTTTATGTAGGTACACCTATATTATTAACTTTTGACTTTTTTATCTAACCATAGTTTTACAGCTGGGCGAGGATCTTTTTCAAATAATAAAAAATAAGACAGATACATGTGGCCTCCTGCATAAGAAATACTATTTCTTTCCTTTTTTTCTTACTCTCCCGTGAGTTTCTTGTGCCTTCTTCGCGTGGCACGTGGTGAGCGCGTTCCAAAGGCACATAGCCTAACTTAGTTTTTAAGACGATTCAATGTGGTCTAATGCAAATTGTATGATTCCAAATGAACAAATTTTGACTTAGGCTTTTGACTTTGACTCTGCGGCGCAAACCTTCAAAAGTAAAAAAAATAAAAATTTTTACTTAGAATAACTTATAACCGTTCGCATGAGATTACTCTAAATCGTTTTAAATAAAGCTTAGGATATATTGTTTTCAGAATGGGTCCACCAAAAAAAAATATACAAAAACTAATAGGGCTTCTATTATTTTATGTTTTTAAAGGCAACTTAATGTAGTGGTCTTATAATTGCATCCCTCCTTTTCCATCTATCGGTTGAAACCAATGAATATCAGTCAAACAACGTCCATTGAACCTAACCGTCTTTTTTACCTCTCTACATTTCCAAAATTGCGTAGTTACCAACGAAAATTGCGATATCTCCTCTAAAAGTCAACATACCTTTTCGTTTAGATGCGAGGTTATGAAAGCGGTCACAGTCCCCTCAGTATTTGAATCTACATACACACATACATACCGACCGTCCAATAACAACGTCATAAAAAATAATGGCACGATTTTTCCCAGTTTGATGGAATAACGTCATATGAGTGTACACTGATGGGGAAGGAATTTAGGACGGCTTTGTAGTAATATTAAAAACACAGATAGACAGACGGACAAGAAAGTGATCTTAAAAGGGTTCCTTTTTTACCTTTTGAGGTACGGAACCCTAAAAAAATGCTTATCCAAAAAGTAATCAATGCTTGCTCATTAATTGGTCCCAAAAATACTAAATTTAAGTTAAACTTCAATACGACATAGGACTAAAGCGTATGTGAAAATCATGGCGAAAGTTTTCTGTGCTTTTCATTTGAAATATTTTCTACTCCGTCATTTCCTTAATGATAAAAATCGATGTTTTTCGTTGTTTTGTTATTCCTTCAGGTATATAAAATAATTATGGATTTTTTGTCGCGAGCAGCGATTGCCGCAAAAAACAGAAAAGGACCATACCTTTAGGCATGCAAAATATTAACTTTCACCGATCCAAATTCTTTGGTACTTCAGTGTAGAATGCGATGTTTCCCACAATAATTGCAATTTTAACCACATTCCCTTGATTTATTTATCAATTCGCAATTTTACATGTTACGTTATATGAGTGTTTATTCTGGTTATGAATGGTTGGATGTCAGATATATTAGTTTTTAATGTTTGGATCTTAAACATTCATATTTTTCATAGTATATAGCTTTAAAAAAAGCTCCTAATTAATTTTCTGTGGTTCTTTAACGTGTCATTATAGATTATCAACAACGATCCGTTTAATACGATTTAGAACTAAATAATAATAAAATAGCAGGACGTTCCACACATCGCTATCTAGCCCCAAGCTAAGCAACTAGGCTTGTGTTATGGGTGCTAGACAACTTATTTACTACTTACTTATACTTAGAACTATTGCAAGTATTTGTTGTGCGGATAATTTGTTCAGTATGCGGAATCTGTAATCTGTGCTTCTGAAACAAGAAGGTGCTTGGTCACCCATCGGAGTAATGACCGCGCCACGCGTTGCTTAATGTGCCCGTACAATAGTATACAATATGTAAAGTTTCCATAAGATGATAATAACTATACAAATGACATTTATGATGGAATTTTAATATCGTTTTCATCCTTTAAATTGCAACAAAATGTTATTGATGCCAATCGCTTGAATAGTTCGTATTCTAGGTTTGATTTTTTTATTTTTTATATAATGGTAAACGTTAACTATTAAGTAAATAAAAAACGGGAAGAAATATAATATATACACCGAAAATATTGGTTATAAGACGTAACGTAACTTGTAATGGTTGATAACGCGATATGTACCATTTCATCATACAAATAAGTATCCAAGTAGTCTCAAAACTATATAACATATCGCTTATAAAGGACTTTACGTAAGGTTTCAGGTATTATGAATAATGTTCCCCTACATACAGACAAAGTAGGGAGGTAATATTAGTTTAATTCTGAAACAATCCTTACCACAACACAATTATACTGTAATTTACATACAGCTGAACTAATTGTATTACTAACATAAACATTATACCTATTACTATGTATGTATGTATGTACGTTACATCACAATAATTGGCTCCTTGACAGTTTTTGCAGTAAGTATTTCGAAAGTAGCAAATGTGCTCAAACCTAAAATAAAAAATAATCATTTATTATGAAACTAAAATAAAATAAATAAATAAATCGTTTATTATGAAAAGAGGCAAAAGTTACGACAAAAATCCACCAAACTTTAAAGAAAGTTTGTAGGTGGACTACCTATACTACTAACATACCTACACACATCTTTTTTTCTAAAAATATGAATGATTGACAAAAAAATACCAATTTTTTTTCATTAATTTGAATTGTAGCACGAAGAAAGTCACGACTAAACGTTACGGACCTAACTTTGAAGCTGGCTCCAATAAGGTTTGTATTTTTTTGGTAAAATGTACTGCAGGTGTCTGTGACGTCACAGGCTTTTGAGTATCTTTTTTTTTGTAATCTGACAAAATATTTTTAACATCATATTTTAATGGCATAAAATATTGTAAGTACCTAGTTTGTTAGGTTAGCTCTTGGTTAGCTACAATTTCCTATGCTGGAAACATTTGATGTAATTTAAACTCAAAATATTATTTGCAATCATTTGCATAAAATCCCATTGAAACAACTTTAAAAAAATCAGGATGTTTGCGTACAGAACACGCCCACCAATGAGAAGAAGGTATAAGAAGAAGGCGCACTCATGGAATCGTTCCAAGTGTCAAGTACCGAATTGTCTCAAAATCACAAACCAAAATACGCCTCAAAGACGAACCCATATAAATTCACTTCCAAACGTTCAAGCCCCACATTTGAATCTATTCAATAACATATTAATATAAACTATTAATACATAATAATAGTTTTGAACACGACCGCAGTACAAACGCAAATTGTTCACGTGAATTTGAAATTTCATCTCGTATGGTGAACCATCATTCTAAATGGAATATTGGCGTATTCAGAGCAATATTAATGCCGCGTTCAAACTGTCAAATAAAATACAATCTAGTTCTAACTTACTATTAAAATTAGAAAAGAGAATAAGTATTTGAAGCGCTCTATAGGCCGAGTCGTATTTTTTTTTGTAACCACACTATATATTTATATTTATTTTATATTAAAGTAGTAGGTATTTTAGTTACTAATAAACTTATTTCTTTCTTTCAAACAGGTAAATGAATCCAATGAAATTTTTAGATAGAATTTTCATCTCAAGGCATATATGAACCTGTTTTCATTCTTTACCTAAAAGCATCAAAATTTCAAAGAAAAACTTATTACTCCGATTGATTTACTGAAAATAATAGTAGTAATCACATAATAATAATAATACAGCCATTTTCACAGATCTAATATCTGTAAAAGAATTGTTGTCAAAATAGCTTCAGTGGTTTCGAAGCAATACAACTATAGCTTTCACTCGAATTTTCGTCCGCGAATGAGTTTAATTTTCCAAAAATTAAATCTAAGCGGGTGCCTATTAAGTATGTCAAATTTAACAAAACAAAACGTAGCTATTAAGTATGTCAAATTTTAATCTGATCCGTCCCGTTGGTTTGAACTGTGCGTTGATTGTTTATATAAGCCAGCCAGTTACTGTTAGTGAGGACTTCGAATTTTAAATTTTGGGTGACCAACCTGGAGTTTGATTTGAACCAACCATCAAGTATATTTAAGTCAAACTTGAAAGTGTGAAACGACCCTAAACTGTACAAAGGTAGTCGCATTCGATCCATTATGTTGGTGCATTACTGCAGTGTTTGGTGAATGTCTACAGCCACACGGGGAAGATAATACCTAACGTCAATTCATTGATGGAGATGGTTGTACGGAGTTCTGTGAGAATTGGTTTATGCAGGGTTTTTCAATTCTGTTTTTTTATAGAGGTATCTTTTCGACCCCTAAAGAACCGCCATTGCTTTTCAAATGCCTACTTACTTTCAACAAACTAATTAAAAAAATATGAAATTATAATTTTTTTATTTTTATTTACAATATAAATTTCTGGCAACAAAAGCGTAGACTAATATAATATAACATTTAAACCCAATAAGAAAATAGCTATGATTGGTCTAAAGTAGATATATAATTCGAAGACCTACTTAATAACGTATTTTGCCAAAACTTACGAAAAAAATTAAAACATTTAAGTATATAAGTAGGTAGTATCCCCGGAGTACCTTTTTAACATCAAATTAAAACAGGATACGAAAAAATCTCCTTAAAAATGTTATCCATAAAAGTGAAGGAAACTCCAATGAAAATACCTGTCGAAACAGACGCTCATTACCTTTTTAAATATTCCTTAATTAAGTGTCAAGAAAAATAATTAATTTTGATAAAAAAGAAGCCCTTTGATCATTATTCCGTGTTTTAAAGGAGATTTAATAAATTGATATTTACAACACTGAGGCGGTTCCTTTGCTTCGATATAAAGCAGGTATCTGTGCCACAAAGAATAGTAGATATGTACATTTGTCCCCTTTTAAAGCCTGAAAAACCTCCAGTCTACTGTCACCACTGCTGCATTGACCGAAACCGACCAATCTAAAAAGATTGGTATTCCAACCAATTTCAACTTAAATAGAAGAACCAAAAAAATCTGAACTACTCAAACGTTCTGCCATACTATCCAATGACTAAAGTGAAATAAACAAATTTAAGTAAAGACTTTTGTCACAACTTAATTGGGAATAGTAATATCTATTTTTTTTTATTATTTACCTATTATTAGTTATTTGTTATTATTTAAGAAAAATGACCGACAACTGTCAGGTTAGTAAAAATTAAATATTTTATCTAAAATTCTAAATGGTCAATATTTTTCTAAATGCAAGTTACATTTTACTCATATAAAAGTTCCTTGATTTCTTTCGCCTTAAAAGAAGACGCAGACAGGTCGTGAAGACCCAGGTCTTCACGATCGTCTTTGGGACTCATCAGGGGCCTAAGTCTGCTAACACAATTGTATTTCAATAGTGTGTCGATATAATCGTAATAGAAATTTAATGTCAAAAATATGACATTACATGTCAAATTGGTATTCTCCTAACGTTGACTATTCTATCGAAACACCACTGACACACCACTGACTCACTTCGGTATTCTGCTCTACAATCGTGGCTTGATGGAATCTCGATAGTTGTTAAAACGGTATATTGCTTAGGAACATATACCATGTTGCTAGGCAACACCTGCAAGGTAAATATTACCATACCATTGAGACTCCATAGTGATTCTATTGTGATGTTATTAAAACTTTAGCAGAATACCAAATAAAGTCACAATCTCGATATAATATCAATAGAGTCTCGATATAATGACAATGGTTGGCCAAATAGCAGAATAAGGCCCCAGGGCTCTATTACCGCAAAGGTCCTTACCTATGGTCCTTACAGTTCTGTTATGGTATACGCCTGCACCCCCAAGTTTTTTATTTTATAAAAAATAGGTCAGCGGTTGACCAATATCTTACAATATAGTAAGTGACAAATCTTTCCTAGAAGCTCGTAAGTAGACCCCCGAATAAAATTTATTGATTTTGTTTTCAGTGAAATTAACATTCTCAGTTTTTGTCAGACATACAAGTCTAATTTCGATTAAAAACTGGTTGCCTGTAAAGTCGGTATACGGGCGAAAGTTTTACGTGACAACAACTGTGCTCGAGTGGAAGGGACGCGTGCCTTTCACTTTTTATGTCTGTCTCTCTCGCTCTTAGGCGGGCTAACCATGCCCGCGTGCCTCTCACTCGCTCTCATTGTGAGCGCATAACGTCAGCGGAGCGTAACGCAGTTTCTTGAAGTGTCACCCGGCAAACCAATTTATAAGACGTTGTCACGTCAAAAACGCAGAAGTATTCACTTAAAATTATACCATCCATCCAATATCGAGCACCGCCAGACTTAATTTTTAAACTTAACGTTTTAAATGCAAAGACTATAAAAATACGCAGAGGCGGCAAACAGAGATATAGAGGCGGAGAAGCATTTACATACAAATGAGGTTCATGTGAAATTATTTCTGTCGGGGAATGGTTGAAGCGAGTGCAACGGTCGAACCGTTGAAAAAAGTGGACAGGAGTGTCGTGGTAGTTTGCGAACGGGTTCCGTAACTGTACATTTTATGTGATTTAATGTATAGAGGTAGAACTTTACTGTTAGCGGCTTCTTGGGTGCACGAGGAGTAGGTTACATATATTTTACAAAATTTGTCTATTTTACATAATACATAAAGGCATAACTAAAAACGGGCGCCGTTTTCGTTTTGGGAAAACAGCAGAAAGATGACTTGCGACCTGATTCAAAAACCTTATTGTAGTTATTGTAAGTTTTTGAAAATGTTTGTATATACCTACTTTAAGGTTTTCATAAAGGTATACCTACTAGTTTATTTCCTCCTTTCTTACTTTTAAACAACTGACATTTGGACGACCGCGACGTCTTGGCACATAAGGACGTGATGTCTACACAGCCCTTCCACGCCTAGCAATTGTTTATTAATTGACTACTAGTAGTATGTTGCTGCTGACTACTAGTAGTATGCCCCGCTGTTTCACAAGTTACAACGTTTTTTTTGTATCTACAGCAGTTGTTTTATTAATATAAATATCTTATATTTAAAATCGGTTAACTTTTTAACTGCGGACCCCTAAAGACCAAAATGCTTCTTTTTCGCAGGCCATTTGGTGCGCGAACGGTCACTCCTATTTACTGTTTGTTTTTGCCCAGTGTTTCAAACACTTCTGTTTTTTTAACCAATTCAATTGAAACGTTGGGTGTCACCAAATTTTCAGTCTATTGGTATGGAGGTTCAGGTTTCATAAAGTACCTACATTCGTAAAATATTAACCTGGTTTGAATCTTTTTATTTTAAGTATATATAAATAATAATTATATAATTTAAACTAAAACATCAATAAAACACCCACATTAAAATAAATTACAATTAAAAGACATCCTCAAGCTAGTCTCCCTGAGACCCGAGGCGTCGTTCCCGGAAGGCCTAATTAAATAGATATAAAATATCTTATTTATTATTTTGTTGATTTAGGGACTTAATACCTATAAGAATTCTAGGTCCCAAACTCTGAAAGAAAAGTCTCACTCCCCTTTCGTAAAAGATTTCCAAAAATCAAATGGATGTTGCAAATCCGAACTTAGTCAATTGCATTTAAATAAAAACTTATTGGATTTTGCGTCCCTCATATCATATAAGCCAAATAATTTAACTGCTTATTTGTTAAGTAGTAGGTATATCAAGTTAGCAAGTTTAATAAAATTTGTATTTTTTTGGACTAAGCAAGACTTATCCAGCTTAAACTGATAATAATTTATTCAATAATCCATAACGCAAACACCATTTAAGTTCCGGAAAAAAGCAAACCATTAACATTTAAACAGTAACTCAACTACTTCCGCAGTCATCATAAACCTCTAACCACTCAAAAGAAAAGCTCTTAAAAACAAACAGTAGGAGCAAAAAGCTGCAAAAAGCTATCGCAAATCTTGAAAACATCGACATAAACTTTAATAAATCACAAAACGTTTTACCGAAAACTCGGTCCATTTACTTGCAGATTATCATTCGTTCGTTCGTTCAGTCGAGTCGTTCAGTGACGCCCAACGGTGCCACAATACGTTAGCTGTCATTTTCCGCCTGCCATTTCTCAACACGTCAAAAAATCGATAGCACTGTGTGTTTCCCTGTATTGTCAAAGATAAACGCGTTAGCAGAATAGACATCAAAAAGGAGAGGGTACTTTATTCTATGTATTTTTTCTATAGTTAAAAATTCAAAATTTGGCACCGCGGCTAGATTTGAACTAGCATCCTTTTACCATGTGGGGTGCAATAACGCAATGCGAGGCAAGAGGGCAGAGGAAGTGGCTCCGGCACTAAGTGCTTTTGCTGACGTTATATTGATAGCAGGTGCCAGGAACGCTCAAAGAGCATTTTCCCGTTGAATTTCATACTTTATTGTCTTGCATCTAAAGATCAACTGGCGATGTGCTCAAAAAGGAGATAATATCCTCTGCTCAATCCAAGTGACATTGACTTCTCAGGTTAAGGCATGTGGTTAATTTACAAAGAGTGCTCTAAGGGAACATGGTCAATAGAAACAGCGATGGAGGATATCTCGGCATCACAGATAATCTACCATGCCATCTTTGGTACCCAAAATGAGGATCTTGGGATTTTACAGACAATAACCGACTTGAAGAGTTCGTGGAAAACGAGGTCCGAGATTGCCGACAAGTTTAGGAGTGAGGGAAAAACAAAGAAAGTGGTAAAACTTCCAATCCAAAGGCTTTACTCCAAAATGGCTCAGGCAAATATGACTGGCATGTTAACGGAATCAGCCTTCCAAATACGGTGTAAGCAGGTGTTTGCTGGAAAGCGCACAGTAAATTACATAGAAGCGTTTTATAAACATATGTCCTCAGACACACCAACGGCAATTCGAGGAGGCATGACCCTACACGCACTAGCTGCATTCTACAGAGCACTCAAAGTGGAGCTAATGAGCAAGAAAGAAGAAATACCCGTCCATGGAACCGTGCAGTGGAGAGAAATGTCTGGTTTGACTGTCGAATCACATGCGAATGTGTCTTCTGAGGCCATAAGAGAAAGTGGGTGGTATTTCCATGGCCGTTCCTAGTTTATCTTATCTTCTCTGTTTAACCTTATTGTATGTTTTCTTAGCCCATTAATCAATATATAGAGTTTTTTCTCTATGTTTAATTGTCGTATTTTCTATATAACCTAAGTTTAAAAAAAATAACCACTACGCTACGCACTTTAACCTTGGAACACAAAACACAGGAGGAAATGAATGATGAACCTTTGGGAATAAGCCGTCCATGCTGAAGAAATATCTCTACAAATAATGTATGCGGAGTTTGGCAGCGTTAAATTTTTATAAATAATTAAAATTCAAAACAAGCAAAAAAGTGTATATTGGTAATTTCATTGACTATCCTTTCGCAATGACACGTCACGGTACCTGCAACGGGATCGAAACGTCGTAAGGTAAATTTAAATGTAAATTTACAGAATATTACATCATACCCCGTAAAATACACAAAAAAAAAAGTTAAATAACTTTTCGTCAACATGCATGATTCCCAACACCTATGTAACGTAGTATTTTTATTCTACTAGTTTGAATTATGATTTTTGTCAACTTTGTTTGTCACTGGCGATATGTAAGGTCGCATGTTGCCAAACAGCTTAAGAAAAAATTGAAATGACATTAGACATCGAGTGTTGACGCGTTTTGATATTTACCTAAAATCGGGGAGTTTACGCATTATCTATGCTACGAGATAACCTAATAACAAAAAAAAACGATTTTGATATCATACTAAACGAATCAAATTTTATTGTACTCCGAATATAATGAAAAGTAAATCAAATTTGTTGGTTAAGATATTTGAAATTGGGCTAATAAATATATCCAACTTGTTAGCAAATGGCGAGCATTTATCAGTAGTCCATTATGTTTTAGTTCGCTTACAAATAACTGAACTACCTACACGTCACATCTGCAGTGTCCAGAGCCATTGCTCTATGAACACTACGACTAACCCCGCCGCTAGCCACTGCAAATGGATTAAGCGATGATGGGGCTCAAAGAGCCCTGACTGAATCAATTTCTATGCTAATCCTATTCGGTCTTCATTTTAACGTCCAAGGGTTTCTGAACTAAAGGGTCTGTTTCACTAACTGACGGATAAAATGACTATTAGTTACTCGCTTTCTAAATCTGACAAGATGGATTCGATGGTGAAATGGGATTAGTGATATTGGTGTTTTGTTTTATTTAAAGCAAAGTTGTATAAAGTTGTTTAAAAATAAGTATTTGCGCATTTTCAATATATTTTTTGACGTGATAACGTTTTATAAATTGGTGAACACCTGCAATCTCAAAAAAGTGTGACGTCACGCGTCGTTACTGGAACGCCTCATGTTATTGACAAGGTAACTATAGCAACGTTTTATCGTTGCCATGGTTACCATCAATGTTTTCTTATGACGTTATCACGTAAAATTATCTTCCGTAAACCGACTTTACAGACAACCATTTTTTTACTACGCGACACGACCTGCACGAATCAACAATTGATAATTTTAAGAAATCTGTCTTTTCCTTAACTGGTTCCAAATCTTTAGCGAAGTTTATTGTAAAAGTCTCAAAGTAATAACTTGTATTTTTTTAAATTTACGTTTCCTTTTCTCTCATTACCAGATTTATTGATAGATGGAAAGAAAATGTTCGGATTTTCTTAAGATTTTTTTTGGAACTTTAGAGATATTTCGCTCTAATTTTTAACCGACTTCAAAAAAGGAGGAGGTTCTCAATTCGTCGCGTATATATTTTTTTTTTTTATGTATGTTCGCCGATTACTCGAAAACGCCTGGACCGATTTGGAAAAATCTTTTTTCGTATGAAAGGGCATAACTCAGAGGTGGTCCCACAAAAATTGAATGAAGATCTGATGAGGATCTTCGGAGTGATGAACAGAATTGCACCTCGAGAGTGCAGCAAACTGTTCAGTTTTCGATTTCCACCAGTAGAATTGGCCCATAATTACAAATATAATTTGTCAAAAATAAGAAGGAAATCATCGTGATGAAACCCGCGGCTTAGTTGACTCCAGACCTTTTGAAGAGTGCTTTCCTCTAGACACGGTTGACGCAGCTGAAACGGTGGAATATGTGCTAGTAAGCCTATTTCATCTAATACATGTCTCAGGTACTACAGCCCCCAGAATAACTCTGTATTATTTGTACAAGATTGTAAATTACAATTTTCGTCTTAACCATCATGAAAAAGGGCCGCGATTCCGACGATATCCTGAGCATGTAATGACTCATTTGTTTTTATTGAGCAATGAGTCGCATTTTTTTAACCCCCCACTGCGTTGATATGGGTGTTATTTACCGTTTACAAGGGAAATAATTCATGTTTTACTATTTATTAGGTTTTACGAGTTATCTGATCACGCAAAGTGGGTTTTCATGAACTTCGCTTGTTAATGGGGTCGTGGCTTTAATTTTTATGTTTAACCTTTGTTTTTTTTTTTTAATTTGGTTTGTTTTTTTTTATCATAGCATTTGCCCATAATTTTATCGGATTCTTCTTTCTAGTCAAGGGGTTCGACCATATTATAAGATTTTGTTCATTGCAGCCTCTTTCAGATCCTTCAGAGTGCAGGTGATAAGGCCTATTGGGTATTGGAGTAGAAGCTAAAAATGCATTGTTCCTTGTAATGGTATATGTAGATACCAATAATAAAGGAGAGCAGCATCATCGCAACGTCTCGTACATTTTGTAAAGCGTAATGGAAATATGCAATGAATTGATAATCTCCTTCTCCTTATTTTGAAGTCGGTTAAAAATATGAGTGAACCATGTGGTCCTAAAGTTCAATATTCGTTCCCTTTATGTTGATGGAATTTATTTTTGGTAAAGTAAAAAAAACTATAATTTAAATTACTCCATAAAAAAGTTCAACCATGTGGCCAAAGCCAACAAATGAAACCCGCATCACTCGCGCAGATTAAGTAGAATTATGTATATTACGATAAGATTCCTACCTATTAGGTACCTCGCGACTTTACCTAAAAATGTGCATTAACCATAAAAACCCAACAAGAAAACAACATTTTTAAAGCTCATGGCATCATTTGCCTTTTACGACAAATGCAATAACAATGAATGCTTGCTCACACAGCAATGTACACCGGATAATGCAATGTTCACAATTCTGGAAACCATCGTATATCGTTGAATATTAGCCCTGCGATTTCATATTTCCCGTCTTACAACGTGAACGCTATGCAGTTCCGTCTGACTCAGTTAACAAAAGTTGGCTCTATATTTATTTTGCAACTCCAAGTAGTTTTTTTTATTTAGTTGAAGTGATTTGTGTAAGATTATACTGGATCGTCTAAAAATTCTCTTGCATATCTCAACAAAATATTTAACAAAAACTATTTAAAGACACGTAAACACAAAAATTGGTCCTCATCATTAGCATTGAATGACCAATCGCAAATTATGTTATGTTTTAAAGTCTCATCTAAACTCCAAGGCCCTAGTGCTTACGTTCTCTCAAATAACTTTAAAAAATTTTAAGTAAGTAATACTCAAAAGAAATAACAACATCAAGAAGAAATAATAAAAAATGTACTTTTTTCTTCTTTCTTATCATGAGCTACTGGTTAAAGGCATTCTTTGAAGCCACCTACCTAAATAAACAAGATTTAAAAAAAAATGTAAAGGTTAGAAATAAAAATCATTAAAATGATAAGGTAGTTAAAATAGAACATCATGGGAAGCATAAATACGTTTAGAAAAATTATTTTAAAATAAAATTACATTGGTACCAAATGAACAAGCCAACTTTACAAAACCGCCCTTCACTAGAATACCTAGTGTTGTTCAGTACCTTATCTCTACAAGGTCTCTGTTGGGAAATTTCAGCTTTCAGTTCCGCTTTTGTTGTGAGAGTATTAAGCATAATAGGTACCTACTGCGATGAGGTTATTACAAAATTGTAAGAAATTCTGCTTACACAGACTCAAATAAGACGCGAAATTATTATTCAAATTAACCAAATATTATAATTAGGTGAAATTGGCATAGATATTGATCTAGGCTACTCGTTCCTAATTTTATTTTTTTATCCTGTAGGGACTATGTTACAGAGTCAGTTAGAGTAAACTACAAGGCAAAGCATTTAAAAACAAAATTAGTAAAAAACTTTATATTAATAGTAATCTTAATTTGTTACCTAGGAGTTCCGATTATGTTACAATAGTCATGGTCGCGAGGAGACCGAGTAAAGATAAAAATACGCGATTAAGACCGGAGATATTGATAAAGTAGGCATATCGAGTACTTAAAGTACGTAAAATTTACACCACAGCCAAACAGGCGAATGTACCTATAATATTATGTAGATACGTACCTACTTTATCTGCCCGGTCAAAAACTTTATTTATTTTACAAAGCCATAGAACCCTAATAAATAATAGATAATAATCAATGATTGCGTACAGTCAGCAGAAAAAGTATCTAACACAATTCAATTTTTTTTTAAGAATATGGTTTTTTTTTAGTTATCTAATTTGGTCTGTAGCGTAACTGGGCCGCGTAGCGTAGCAGTTATCGCAACCGCACGGTGATCAGGAAGTACGTGAGTTTAATTCTTGCCCACCGCCCCGTGCTAAATATTGGACTGGTATCCATTTTTCCATGGAAAAAATTAGATATGCTTAATGGTACTTCGAGTAACATAAACTTAAAATCGTTGTTAATTTCTTATTTAACAGTGCACGGTCGAATGGTCATTGGTCACATTTGATTCCTGAAAACACTATTGATTGAAATCGATTGATGCAATTTAAAAGAGAGAGAGGTCGATAAAAAACAGACATCTGTCATTTCCAAAAAAAAATATATAATTTCCTAAAATGAATCAAAGTTGCTTTATATAGATATTTTTTCTGCTGACTGTACTTTCAGAATAAATCACGATTTTACAGAAAAAAATCTGAAAATTCCTGAAATGAATCAAAATTGCCATTTAAAATGTTGGAGATAACTCGCTATGATCCGGGTATGTGATAAATCAATATGAACATCGGGCCGTGCACTTTGCATTAGCATATCAAAATTGGTTCAGCCATTTGTAATTACGTTGATGGGCATATTGATGTGTAACTTCATTTTACAGTATGATTAGACCTGGTTTATGTTAAACTAGATATGGGCGATTTTGTTCGCCACATTTCAAATATATACCTTCAAAAATATGTGAAATTGACGATAGAAAAAACGTGCTTAATGCTTATGTGTTTCTTGTGTCTTCTTTTTAATTGGAGGGCACGTTCCGAAGCTACACATCCTCACTTTAAAACGTTTGAGGAATTCAGTTCGTTGTCAGGTTATCAGGATAATGCGACTTTTGTGCTGTGATGAGGAGAGAAAAGAGCCATGCGTCCCATGCGTCTCGTAGACAGATATAGAGGAAGAGAAAGAAAAGATGGATGGACTGCGTGAGACAAGACATGAGAGAGATGAGTGTAAACGATGAGATGACGAGTAATAGAAGTGAATGGAAGAAAAAGACGTACTGCGCCGACCACCAATAAATTGGGATAAGAGCAGACAGATTAATATAATGAGACTTTATGGAATAAACCTTCTTTTCTAACGCCAGTTAAAAATAAAGTGAGCAGAACGTGTTAATACAGGCCTAAAATACATAATTATTAGTCCTCGTATTTCCACTTCCACCTCTGAATAAGTCAAGTGTTCTAGAGGTCATCCCGGTCGTGTCCCAGAGGAGACGAAGCCTCCGATGCGGACGATTGCCTGGGTCAGGAATCGAACCCCGTACTCATGTCCCAAGGGTCATGTTTACATGCAACGTAGCTTTGTCTTGCGGCATATTCGAGTAATGTAGAATATTTTTAGTTTGATGGGGAAAACCTTTTTAATAAAAATACTACGTGTATTTTTATTAAAAAGAAAAATTGGTAGGTTTGTAAAAGTTGTCAATAATACTTTTAAAATACGACTGAAATATCTCTCTTTAGGTATGATTACTTATATGGACTGGAAGATATCGCCCTTAGGCGATAACTCCGCCCTTTGTGCCATTCTAGTATATTTTTCTATATCAAAGTTTCCTGTTTTAGTATTTTAGAATCACTTTTTGTTTGTGTTTTGTTTTTATGTTCCAATAAAGTGTTTTGTCTAAGTGAAATTAGCAGTGAAATAGGTTTTCATTGCATTTAAAATCCTCCATCCAAATAAAAGCTTTGATGCTAAACATTCATACTTCGAATCTCAAATCCCTCGATTAACTTTTTACCAAATTATTCAATAAACTTACCAAGAAACATCCTATTTCCGCTTCCAAAAATGCAGTTTATCAAAACTTATAAAGAATCCATCTCCCATAAATTTATGAGAGAGAAAGAGAGACGACGCAAATCTGGTAGGTTATCAATTTCAGTAAAACTTTAATACTTTATACCGACTTTCTGCAAGTTTATGCTAATAAGAAGACGGAGCAACTTCAACTTAACCCAGCGTTTTAAGTAAAACAAAGTGCCTTCGAGCTTAAAAACTTCAATAGGACTGAAAACTTGCCTTTTATTTAATAAACGCACGTTTTTGTGAAGGAATTTTTGATTTTAGTTGATCTTCTTGAGATTACTGTACGGATTTCCTCTTGTTGGTGTTTTTGTTGTTTTGTAAGTTTGCTTTCTTTTCACAGTCACATGGCTTGATAGTTTTTTATGAATCTTTATACATGGGCAGTACACAACTCCCAGAATGCTATTTTTGCTAGCTTTTATGCGAGAGAAATCGCGCCGTGTTTTTAAATGTTAAGTTTGTTAGTGTTTCCGTTATTCTACGTCAATTTTTAAACAAAGAATACCTTAGAAAATTAACATTAAAAATTATTATTTTCAGTTAAAATTCAAAGAAAGAAATTTACGCATAAAGTAATTAAATTGTCTTTTAACGACAACAATAACTTGGAAATTAAACCGCATTAAATTAGTATTTGATTACTCAGAACAGTTCCTAAAATTATGCAGACATGCACTTAGGGCCCTTAATACTTGTACTAAAACAATTAAAAATGTACTTTAAGTCGAAAAACACAATGGACGAGCATTACTATAATTTCAAGACAATAAAGTGTATAAAATTTGCCTTGTTATTTGTACTTAAAGGAGCGTGACGCGATATACTTGTACTTGGTTCCTTTCTGTCAGGTTATCCTTTTATCCTTTGTTTCCATTTTGAAAACGTCTTGTTGCAATCAAGGATTATTAATGAGTTTTCTGTAAAACTCGACGTGTTGAATTTGTTTGTAATTATAGACCGGAAATTTACTGACAATTATTCGGCTTTGTGTGGCACCCAAGTATGCTAATTTTGCTTTTAAAGTTTTATATGGGTTGCATTTGGTAATTCTATTTTAAATGTTTTATTAAAGAAATAATACAATAACTCCCTAATATCATCGGTAAAGTAAATAAATTACTTTTCAGTAGTTGGATACCAGTTCGGTTACCGGACTATTAACTTTTGAGTTTCAGTAGTATTAAGTTTACTTTTTAGTTTATTAGTTCTGTTGTATGAATCAGAATCAGAATCAGAATCAGAATTATTTATTTGCATTAAATATGGTACATAGTGGTGTTACATAATAGGATAATGTTTCTTCATATTTAGCCATACAATAGCGTACAAATAGTAGGTAAAATAATAATCAATCAATACATAGTCAACTTCCGAAATAGTAAATAAAAAAGTTAGTAAAAAATTATAGCTATTAATGTATCATGTCAATAAAATAAAATAATGTCAAAATTAAATAAAAATTATATTATGTCAAAATTAAATAAAAATTAAATAAACATTAAATTATGTCAAAATTAAATTATGTATATCAAAATTAAATAAAATTGAATTATGTTAAAATTAAATAACTAGTTTCATTTGTATGTCTTGCTTAAATATTCATTAATAGTATAAAAGTTCATATGTATTAACCATTCCTTTAGGCGTTTGAAGAAAATAGGGCCATTTTCATTAAGCAGACTTCTTGGCAAATTATTCTTATTATTAAATTATTATGTCAGTATGGTTAAGGAACTACTGCAATTTTTCATTGACAAAAGACATGACAAAAAACTTAGTTTTTCAACAACAAAACAATCAAACTAATGCAACTAAATTATCAACAGAAAACTACTATCACTAAAAAAGCTTCAGTAGTGACCGAACTAGCAACTGAACGCCTGAAACTAAAGCCATTGTCCACCGCCAACTAAACTAAGTTAGCTTAGCTCGCATAGTTGAGCCATGTTTTCATACATGTGCGTCCACTACAAACTATACCAGCTAAGCTACGTAAAACTGAAAAACTGCGAGCTAAGCTAAACTTAGTTTAGTTGGCAGTGGACAACACGGCTTCAGACTTAAGTTTATTATTATATTTTAAATCAAACAGTAAAGATAACAGTGTCAGATAGCTAATAAATAACAACCTTACGATGGGTAACATTTTATCGAAGCATGACCGATTGCTCGTTGAGCATAAACTTAGTTTTCTCTATGGTTAAGTTGTAAACTAAACAATACTTAATGGTGGACAATTGTAGTGAAATAAAAGTAAATATACACTTCTAGTTTTACGGAGGATGGGCAGTTAAAATGCCGGTCTTCAATGATAAGCAAGCATATTTTTTTAAAAATTCAATGTGGGTAAGGTGTACCTATCTCAAGCTTTTGGAACGAAGTTCCTAATCGCGAGTTGGCAAGGGGACTTAGCCGAGAAAAAATGTTACACGTTACGAAAAACTGAAACAAAAAATTGGAAAAGACACTATTTCCCACATAGATATATACATACATCTCCCACATATATGGAAAAAAGGTAAAGGAACTTCGTTTCCCGCAACACAATATTTTTTTTATTAAACTTTTCAAGTGAGGAGATGCTGGAACTATATTTGGTTAAGAAAATCAGAATTTATCGAACTCAAAATGGTGCTATACAAAAGGAAGAAAAAACGACGGAACATAATATGGTTTGAAAGGGATTTAGGAATTTTGTAAATGTCACAACACCAATATTTACCACTGTCAATCATGTTTTTGCATATCCAATGCAAAAATATGCAATCATACCAATATTTCAGTAAAATTGATTAATTATCTCGCACTTTAAATTGAAATAATTCTTTCATTATCATGATATAATATTTTTAGTGATGTTCCAGGGGTCCCAAAACCCTTTTACTAGTCTGTCCGTCAAGTGATCGAGACCTAAGAAAATGGACATTCCTTTTTCTTACCAACCTATCCTAAAATATATCCACTCATATAGCTTCTGAATACAGAATAAAAAGCGTTCTCTTAGCACCCGATGTAAGTCCCGATATAAAGGCAATGCTTTTAGCGCGTACCACGCTAATTGCTCGCTCGATCGCTGATAAGATGAGATGGTTACGATTCCACATGCCGATTGCTGTTTATTTCTTTATTTTATCTTTATTGGGTATCGAGCTGTGGTGTTTATGTTACGGGTAATGTCAGAAGACTGAATAATCTCAGGTTTACCCAAGGCTGCTGACAGCGTAAGGTTAATATATTGTTAAATAATTAGCTTTCCCGTCGGAAAATAGGTATTAAAAGTAGCTTAAATTACTACCAAAGATTCATATAACTTACTACCGGAGCTATATAAGGTTAGCGAATTCTAATTATCTGAGATCATTATGGACGTAGAACGCTTACTTCCAAAACTTATAATTTATTATATGTATAGATAATATACCTATATTTATTCAAAATCGGTCCAGTAGTTTCGGACCCTTTCGGACCCTATCTTTCATCTTTATAAAATCAAGTGTAGTGGGGCGTACTGAGGCTGTGGTGTTTTTTTTAATGCTCGATAATTCGTTGCAGTCTTGTCAACATGATGGTTGTACAACATCGAAATATTGTGTTCCACAAAATAATATCATGTTAATATTAAAATATATCCCTTGTTAGCGATCGCGACCCGTTTTATTAGGTAGTTCCTAATAAAACGTTTTTTGACAAATTGTCTACTGCAACTGTAAGTAAATTATAATGATTGTCGAGGTAATTTAAAAAAAATCATATAAATCACGACCTGTTCTAAAATATTAAATAAATAGAAATGCTAGGTGCTAGTTTAAACAGTGTATACTTTTTCGACGCTGGATATTCGTGGATCAAAGATATTTCACGAGTCACAACGGATATCGACCGTCATTTTTATACCTTTAAAATGTTCTCTTTGCCATCGATTTTCAATATATTAAAGTTGTTCATATGAACACAACTGCATCACCTACCTCTCTAGCGTTGGAGAGACAGACGCAAATTTGACAAGGAACGCGAGACTCGTTTGAACGCAGCCGCATCAGAAATTATATTTAGTTTTAAAATATGACTTGTAGGAAAAATAGTTTCCGTACTAATATGAAAGAGTCTTGAAACCTGACAAAGGCGAGAAAATGTATATAAAAAGTAGTTGCAGTGAGAAGGCGTATGTCTGTATTGTAACTTTACAATAAAAACAGTCTAGTGTGAGGGTTTCAAATATTTCTAAAACTATATTCGTACAGGTAATTAAATATTTAATACTTATTTATTATCATGTGGTGTTAACTGCCAATCGGAAATTCTTTAAAAGTTAATTTTTAACAGTAAGTACCTACTACGATTTCGGATGCAATAATATCAAATGTTGAGTATTTACTATTTAATTTTAAAGTTAAAATTGGCCTATACACAAATTAATATTTGGTAACCCTAATCAGAGAAACTGTTTTAAGCTGTAGCGTATGGACCGTATAAGTATTTTAGTAAGACCTCATGAATAAAGAAATACTAATTGTGAAGACACTGACTTGAGATTCGTTCATAACCTGTTCTGTTACAGTAAAAGGTTCTGTTACAGTCGTTAATAACCGACTGTAACAGAACCTTAAAATGCTGATATTATAATTATCTATTCTTTTAAATATTTATTTGTTTTATGGCTGTACTGTCTATCTACTTTTAGTGAATAAGTTGCCAAGATTGTGGAAGGTTTGTGAATTGATTATTTTATTATTTTGTATATATAATTTAATTGTTGTACTGAAATATAATCTGTTTGTTCTAACATATTTCTTGTTTAATTTGATCAATTCAGAGTTGTTCCCTTATATCTATTACTAGCGACCCGCTCCGGCTTCGCACGGCTATATTATGCATGTATTATACATATAAACCTTCCTCTTGAATCAATCTATCTATTAAAAAAAAACCGCACCAAATCCGTTGCGTAGTTTTAAAGATCTACATACATAGGGACATGACCCGTGCCCACTTCGTTGGGCATAATGTTAAATTCGAACGTTTTTTCTCCGATTCACTTTGCAAAACGGACTACCACGTAAAAGCCTTTTTATTTTTCGGTTTTTTATATAACCTATGACACTCAGCAATAATGTGACTTTCTATTGGTGCAAGAATTTTTTAAATCGGTTCAGTAGATCCCGAGATTACCCCTTACAATTTAACAAATATACAAACACACAAACTTTACTTCTTTATAATATTAGTATAGACTATGTAGTGATAGTGATACTTCGTGTATCGCACATACTAAATTTTAGCTTCAATTATTTATCTAAGATTGATTTGCAAGAAGACTGTTACAGTTGAAATATACGTCAAATCTTAAATATGTATTTAAGGAATGAAACGAGTTAAAATCAATTTTGACTCATTTCAGGTTAAAACCCCGTATAAATCTTACGTGATATATAAAATAATAAAAAATTTATCCAGTGTGTTCAGTAAATTATTTTCTAAAGAGATAACCACGATAATTGCTAATAATTTCAAGCAGTAAAACAATATGAACTGCTCACTGGTCAATTGTTCATGAACACGAGGTTTCATCTGATATAAATTAATTCTCGTGTGTTAATTATTCATTTATTATTTAATCTGAACTACTGTTTCGAACAAGGTTTTTGTTTCATTTTTTAGTATTTACAATCCTCAGTTTATATGGTGTTCTTTTCGTAAAAATTATTAGAAATAATTGTGAAATTTCCATACTTTGTGTATGTTTGAGACTGTAGATGAAAAAAATCGATGCTCCCAATGGGGTTCGAAGCTGCGACTCCCGCTGAGTATCTGTGGCGTAGATTTTAGGACAAGTCACTTCTGAAAGCATTTTGATCTAACGACCTCGGCACCAGTATGAAGAAAGAGTCAAGTTTTTGGATACAGGCGACATCTCCCAATTCGTGTACATACACTTTACGTCTTAGAATTTGTTTATCTTGTATGGTATATCCACATAATATCTCTGACTGTGGCTTAACCAGGTAGATCTCAAACGCAACCACAAACCGTCCTGCCGCCCTGTTACGCAAGCATAGTATCCTGCCACGCCGCTACACACGTCATCACCTTCGGTACTAAATATCAAATTTCTAAACCCAGTATGGATTTAGGCTGTACATAGTCAGTTACTCAATGATTATAAGTTGCGTTTTAGTAAGTATGATGAGGAAATTTAACTAGGCGGACGAGACAGCAACTAAAACACAAATCAACAATTAAAAGGCAATAAAATATCTATTTACAACAAAAGTTCCGTCAAACCAATGAAAAACAAAATTCTCCATAATTTTACGACTTTAATACCTACATAATATCGAAGAAATAATACAATATGCGTAACGAAGATTAATTACTAAAACAATAAGTAATCTATTCATAATTACGAAACATATAATTACAGAAACGAAACAAACAAAAAATGCCTACGAAATTCTTCACGCCGTTATCAGAGTCGAGTATTAATTCGAAAAAAATCCTCGTCATTTAGTTTCAGCCTTTAAGTTCTATGAGTGCTTGTATAGAGAAGCAGATTATCTACTTGGTGTTAACGAGTAACGAAAACTAATGAGGCCAGGTGCCTGAGAAGCGTATTGAAAATAAAATTTCCAGCCCTAGGGATTTTTGCTTTCACTGACAGCTGTCATGTCAAATTATGGCTTCGCACGGCTTGTGCAATCTGCATGTAGCCAGTATCAGTATCATTACGCATTAGGAACTTTAAAAACGTAACCTCCTTGCTTTTTTTTTACAACAAAGAATAATAATTATGGCTTGGCACGGCTCATGCATACTGCCAGAGTTTAGTACTTAGTAACTTTTTTATCAGTAATCAAATTCAAGTAAGTTTATTTAGTTCAAGATATCTTATTTAATAAAATAAATGTAAAGACGAAAATGGTCAAAGCGACCTATGACCATGCCGCGCCGCCCGCGCCTTGTCGATGTTGCTAATGTGGCTTTATGCGATGTATGGTCAGTGTTGTACCTTGAGTAAAAAAAAAACTGGTGGGAAATGCTAGCATTTCCAAATTATTTTAAACGTTTTAATTAGTACTATTTTTTGTTATTTTATTATGTTTTTGTGTTAAGTTTAATCTGGTTTTTCATTTATGATTTTGTATTTTGTGTACTTAAATAACATTTTCTAGACAAACCGTGTTACAAAAACTGTAAGTTAAATCTACGGACTTCGCGTCATTTCCCAGTGTTGGATTAACTCATTTATAAAAATTTATTCGGTAAGTACCGCCGTATTTAAGTATTGAATACAAATAGCAGAAACCTAAAAAAAAACACTACATAATGTATACCCTCTTTGGTCCCAACCTTGTAAGAGGATCAGGTAGGATGGACACATGAGTACCTACTCATGTGGTATGGAGTCTCATAGTCTCATTCACTCTCGTTGTTAGGAAGAATTTTATGTATTATTCGTAATGAAAAGCACAGTGTTTACCTCGGGTGAAAGACTCATTAAGTCCCTCGAACTATTAGCGCCCTCGCTACGCTCGGGCGCCAAACTCCGTCTCGGGACTTGTAATGAGTGACTTTCACACCTAGGATAACAATGTACTATTACAATGTCTATTGGAAAAAAGTTAAAAAGGTGAGTTTGGTTCACAATTTTTTGCAAAATCTAGAAGACCTTTCATTACAAACAATTACCTTAAAAAATAGCCGTTCTTATTACGAGTATTGCTCATACTAATATTGTAATATTAGTATGAGCAATACTCGTAATAAGAATTATACGGATCCTGTTTTATTCACTCTTAAAATGAAAATAATTAAAAAAAAATGCCGACGATGTGCGAGATCTAGAAAATACATTTAGAAAAATAAATGTTCCATAAAAATATGTTAATTGTGCAGACAAAATTATTTCTTAAATGGCTCCTCCTCCTAGAAAACTCCTAGAAAATCTAAAATATATGAATGAACCAGTATTTTTCAATTTTTGATCTTTACCGTATGCTGTAAGTAAAATAAAACTTGTATCGATATTAAACCAACATCTCTATGTAAACACCCTTACGTTGTTTCGCTTGCGTGTTGACTTCGCGTGCTTTCCCCACTTTCCATATAGAGGGTTAATTAATATTTATTAATTTAATTACCGCTGGCTGGCGACAATGCGAAAGAATTTCATGCGGTTTTCCTATTCTGTTCCGAGTTCATGTAAATATGGGCCCTATAATGGATAGCAGTAAACAAAATACCTTAGATACACTCCTTTTAAATTATTTCCTGTACTACATACCTTTTTATATTCCAATAGATGTCTGAAAAACGAAGTTAGGATGTGTTATTATAGCACTAATAATGTGTGATATGATATATCAACGTACAACAAAAATTAAGGACGGATCGAGTAAAAGTTTGGCATGCAGACAGAATTAGGCATCCGCCGAAGAAAATCCTTTTGAAAATTCAAATTCTAAGCGCGGAAGTTGCGAGCAAAAAGTATCACAAATAAAAGCAAAAAAACCTTACGTACAAGGTACCTTTGAAAAAAAAATCTAGTTTTGATTGTCAGTAACTTTAAAAGAACGAGCTATAACATGTCCTTAGTCAGAGTTAGCAACAAGTCCAAAATTACCCCCAAAGTCCCAAAAACAACAATTGAGACACAGTATCCATCCACATGGTTCACTGAGAATAAAACCAAACCAATACTCAATATAGAGCTGGTTACCGAATCCCTTGAGACAGCATCAAGCGCACTAAAGAAACAAATAATAGATAACAACATTGATATTGAGGTTGCAAAAACCTTCTTATACCTTTATGCACTCCAAGTGACTGCTCAACTGGAAGAAGATTGGAAGTCATATGAAGTCACAATTGGCAAAAAAGACGAGACCATCAACCCCATGTCACTGTTAAAAGTTAACCATACTTTAAAATCTAGAGAAATAATAAAAGCTGCATCCACAGAAAAAGATCAACCCTGGATGGCTGGCTTTGTACTTGGAATCTACAGATTGACAAGAGCTACAATTGCTGAATACAAGACACAAATAGCAACAAGGATCAGCACACAATTAAGGGCTCTAAGCACAACATCCATGGCTATGACAGATGTAGTTGACATCTATATGGGGTGGTCAGTCGATAAAGGGTACAATGTTATAGTAGCAGCATATGACATGTTCTTTCATAAATTCCCATCACATCGATTGGCCAGCCTAAGAATAGGGACAACTGGATCAAGATTCCGAGACTGTGCCTCTCTATTGTCTTATGGATATATAATAGAGCTTCTTGGAATGTCCAAAACCACAGATGTTATGGATTGGGTATTTGTTGAGCAGATAGGAAATGAGATCGACAGAATGATGAACACAAGTGATGAGATTGACAAATCTGACTCTTATTTTCCTTACCATGTAGATCTAGGTCTTGTGCTTAAGTCTTCTTATTCAGCATCGGCAAATCCCTGTTTCTTTGAATGGATACACATAACAGGGTCATTTCTACAATCTCAAAGATCACTCAATGCAAAACATATAACAGACTCAAGATCACTTCAAATTCTTGCAAATGCAGCTTGTCTTGCATTTGCATTTTCCAACTCGTTTGAATTCAACAAAGTATACACAACCACTGGAGATGAACCCAAAGCAGCAACCGAAAGCGATGATGATGATGACGAAGATGAAATAGAAAAGGTCGTGAATCGCCGAGATCCAGGTGACTGGTGTAAAATGCTTGGATCAACAGGTGGGAAACTTCCAAGGAGAGTAAAGGCATTCATCAAGAAGTCCATCATGTCCATAAGGGAACCACGATCAGGCACAATTTACAGTTATCCATGCTTTATTGTATTATATGAAAAAAAGAAAATGCAGGAATTGGACAAAAAAGGATTAGCCGAAAAACTGAAAAAGGACTACAAAGAGTCAACATCCAATGAGGGAGAACCCCTGGATGAAATGGGAGGCGCAGTCAGTGCATTATCTGAGCCAGTCAAACAAGGAATCGATTGGATCAGAACAAACATCAACAGATCAACATCTGATGAAAATGAGTACGAATTTGATTGTGAAGCAGAACAAGGTCAACAATCACAAAACAAAGATGAAGAAGACGACATAGACACATCTGATCCAATGGGTGAAAAGGAGAAATTTTCATTCAAATATCAGTTATCAAAGATCAACAAGATATTTGGTCATGGGTATAGCTCATTTGAGCTTGATTTTGAAATCCCTGAACAAAGCAACTTTAATGAGTTCCTAGAATGGATCTCAAACCAGTCAGGTCAGGAATTCATTTCTCAGAAAGTACAAACAACAACAGTTATAACAAAGGTGAACAAAGGCAAAGCAAGAACCACAATGTCAGAGAAATCTGATTATACTGTAACTGAGGTCAATGATAATGAAACAGCCGCATCACAAACAAATGATGATGATCCTGATGACCCCAAATCCGACAAAGCAACAGAAATACAACGTGGATCATCAAGTGCATCCATACTAAAACAACTAACAAAGGGAATAACAATTCCGGCATTTGAATCCCACAAAAAACCAAAGAAGATAAGTCTAAAAACACTTGGATTATCACAAAGAGAAATTCTAGAAATTATTAAGGAGAATCCGGAGATAAACATCAAAAATCTGATCAAGAAAATATTTACTAAGCGCGGAACATGGAAACTTATTAAGAGCATGTATGATGTTATAAACACTCGTTCTATAGATCGCATGTAAGTAGAGTCAGCGCTCAAGATTGATGCAAACAATATAATCTGTAATAAAATGACACAGTACTAAATTGAAATTAAAAATGCAGAATGTAAAGATGTCAAATAAGCATATTTTACACTGTGACACACTGGTAATTCTCATTTGTCAGGTGTAATGACCTTAATGTGTCCTTTTTAAGAATTTTTATGTTGTCTTTTGACATTAAAAGTCTATAAAGTCTGTCCTCCGTGTCCCTTGACACAGGGCTGTCAGCTTTTATGAAATAAATTAAATTAAAGAAAACAACGTTTTTTTTTTAAAATAAAACTCACATATTTTGGGTATACTTTTGTTGAATGTAAGCAACGATGACAATGTCACAATTTTTTATAAGTATTTTTTGACATGTTAATGTCTTTAAAATCCTTTAGAAGACTTGCAAAAACCAAATGATTTTGTTTTTTTTTTGATAATTTAGTTTTTTGTAATTAGATAATAATATATCCGTGTAAAAAAAAATGTCATGTCATGCAGTTGCTTTATTCGACGTAAGGTAATTTTTAATTGGTTGACTTTCGGACACTTTATTATGGATTTGTTTTTAACCGACTTCAAAAAAGGAGGAGGTTTTCAATTTGTCTGTATGTTGTTTTTTTTTGTATATATGTTACGCGATCATTCGAAGACGGCTCAACCGATTGAGATGATTCTTTGTGTTAAAAAAGTGATTCTTCAGGGGTGGTCCCATAAAAATTTGGTGACGATCTGATGAGAATCTTCGGAGTGATGAACAGAATTGCACCTAGATCGTGCAGAAAATTGCTCAGTTTTCAAGATCTCCAGTAGAATCGACCCTTTAACTTATAGGTAAAGATTGATGGAGCATCTGAAACTACCTTTTCATCACTAAACTTCTCAATAAATTACGATTACGCGTTACAATTTGAAGAATTTAGTTGAATTTAGTCGCCGGACTGGGTTTGAATGAATTTTGATAGAGAACCCTATCCTATCCTATCCTATCCTAAATGAAGATCTGATGGGATCTTTGGAGTGATAAACAGATCTGCACAGCGAGAATCAACAAATTGCGCAGTTTTCCATTTCCACTAATAGAAGTGGCCCATACACTAATAGGTACCTATGAATGGAGCATCAGAATGGTTTCAGATGGTGATGAGAAGGACCACCTTGAGAAGCCACCTTTACCTTCTCATCACCAAACTCCTCAATGGGTTACGATTAGGTACAGGTAGCAATTTGAAGAAATAGTCGCTTTCGCCTCATGGAATAGAATTTTCAGTAACAGTGGCACTAAAAATGATTAAATAAAAAAATAATTTTAGTCGATACTCAGTCAATTTTCTTTTGGACACAAAAACAATGTGCATTGACTGACGAACCAACAGTTCACGTTTGTTCAGTGCCCATTTGTGCTCAAAATTAGCCAAAACTGTACCATAATAGCTTAGGCTAGTGCTTAATAGGCACAGGTACTTCGTAATCAAGAGTGGTTATGCAGCTAGGCTGATGGTTAAAATCAGTAGTATTGTTATTTAAACAAATATCGAAATGAGTAACTCCTCCGTTTTTAAGTCGGTTAAAAATGAAACGTGTAAATGTAAGTAGGTATAGTCAAATGAAAAGCTTAATCTCTTTTTTGAAAATTTTCATAATCTCCATGCAGTCTAATAAATAGAGGCAACCATAAACATCAGTCAGTCACATTGTATATTTTGTACACAATTTGTTATTCTACAGGTATTAAAGATACTATCTTTGGTTTGTTTTGAGATTAGATATTCAAGACATGTCGATTTTAGAATTAATTGTTTTGCCTTAAAATAGCCATAAAGTGATGGTGGTCTAATCTATATTTATATTATAAAGCTGAAGAGTTTGTTTGTTTTGAACACGCTAATCTCAAGAACTACTGGTTCAAATTGAAAATTTCTCTTTGAGTTGGATAGTCCATTTATCGAGGAAGGCTACTTTATATCCCGATATTTCCACGGGATCGGAAGTTACGCGGGTGAAATCGCGAAGCGCTGCAAGTACTTAAAAATCTGCATATTTCACGCTGCACGTAATTATCGTGACCATTGAAAATGATTCTATATTTTAAAGTCTAAAAAAGAATACACTTTAGTCGACGAGCGTTCTCACGCAGACGAAGCAACTTAAACTGGTGTGACCTCTGGCGGCTACAAATTTTGATCCTAGCTCGCTCTTCCGTGGCTTAAATTGACAACGTTTAACAACTAGAGTGCTTTTTTATTTTGGATTGGATCCCCTTAAAATTTTTTTTAATGAATTTCATCGGAGTGAAATTCGGATAAAATTTGCCAATATTTTCATAAATCTATGCAAATTCGAATAACCAACGGCCATGTCGCAAACTCTTTCAAAATTACGGAAAGACTGAAAGATATTCTCAGTGTCAAAAAAGTTAAATCAGCATGGTTTTTACGCTGTTTAATTTTTATTTTATTTATTTTGACTATAATATCTACTTATTTTCGCTGAGCAAGGCGACTGGCATAAGTTTTAATCATCTATATTTAGATGTACCTAAAGGCTATTTATTTGTCTGTTGTGTCATATATGCTATGGTGCCATCTCGGACCGGAAGGCGTGCATGGAGCCAACGCCAACAGGTATAAAGGTCTTTTACAATAAAAAGTTCATTACCAAAGTATGATGTGGACACCAAACCGGCGATTATTTCAATCTGCACAGACCTATTAATAAACTACAGAAGAAAACTATTTGGGCTATTGTGATGGTAAGGTAGTGGACTGAATACTGGGAAACCATTATATCCTGTAATACAGAGATAAAGGGAAAATAGCGTTTTGACTGATTTCTGTTATAAATTTTCCCGATATCCAGTAAATAATTGTAATGTAAGAAAACAAAATAATTATAAAAGTTAATTGTTGTTTGTGAGTGAGAACGATTAAGTGGAAATGAACCGGAAAAACTGGAAAATTTTGAACAATTAGCGGAAAAACTTCTAGTTAACTACTGAGAAATAAAAACACATTAAACAATAATTATAATTAATAGGCAAGTGATCAGTGGGTTAAAAATATTTATTTGTTTTTCGTTGGAAATTCATCACATTAGCAGCGGATACAACTTGGCATGAGTAGCTAATTCCATCTGATACCAAAATCACCTACTTACAAAAAAAAGATTTTAAACCTATTCGTAAAAAGTAGCAATCTTTTAAAAAAGTTGTTTTGTCGACTTTTTGGTATTAATAAAATGTTTTTTTTTTCTTCCTATCAGGGGCTGACAGATGCAGCAACACTTCGACCCAGTGGGATCGTTTGTGTTTGTAGGTATAGTTTTTTTTAATAAAGAGTAATATTATTAATAGTATTTCAAGATTCCATTCTATTATTTTTCTATCTACTGCAACAAAATGACATGTAATCTAATCGATAGAAAGATCAAACCGATGGGATTTCCGTTTCCACGATTACTGCGTAAGAAAACAATTAGGTATTAGCTATTAAAACTCGTATAACAGTCGACTATTACGAGACTGTTATACGAGCAAGTTGTTCTATACTAGTTTACAAGGTCAGTTTGCGACCGTATTTTCCACGTGTAAAAACTGGATTTACTGTAATGAAATTCAGCAAACGAGTTTTGACTAACAATGAAATTATTTGTCGTGTGTAAATCGGAATCGATACAGACGTATATCAATGCAGTCTTTTATTGTCGACTTAGGTTTAGATAATATTCGGCGCAACAATTTTACACGCATAATATCACGATCACTACATAGTATAAAACAAAGTCGCTTTCTCTGTCCCTATATCCCTATGCTTAAATATTTAAAACTACGCAACAGATTTTGATGCAGTTTTTTTTATAAATAGAGCGATTCAATAGAAAGGTTTATATGTATAACTAGCGACCCGCCCCGGCTTCGCACGGCTATATTATGCATGTATTATACATATAAACCTTCCTCTTGAATCACTCTATCTATTAAAAAAAACCGCATCAAAATCCGTTGCGTAGTTTTAAAGATTTAAGCATACAAAGGGAAATAGGGACAGAAAAAGCGACTTTGTTTTATACTATGTAGTGATACATGAATAATATACCGTGCGAAGCCGGGGCGGGTCGTAATATTATAAAGAGGAAAGATTTTTTGTTTGTAACAAATAAGCTCCAAAACTTATGAACCAATTTTGATGAAACTTGTTTTGAGGATACATTGATTCATCGGGAATAATATAAGCTCTTTTAATCTCATTCCTACGGGATCGGGAGTCATGCGGGTGAAACCACGGAGCGCTGGTAGTAGGTAATAATTTCAGTTACAGGCGAAAACCATTGTTCGGGCGTGCAATTTCCTGTGTTGTTTAGTCGTGTAGTCACACATTTAAATATAATTTTCGGACTTCTATGGCGTCGTTGTGTTTTTCTTTCAAAGATAGGTACATTTTTTCTTGCTGTTTCATAATACTCGTAAAAAATCGTTGCCTTTCATCCTTTTTTACATAGAATTTTTAAACTGCTGCCTTTAATGTCAAAAAAATATTCTAATCGTTTTTTTTAAACGTGTCTCCTCGCGACCATGACTATTGTAACTTATTCGAAGCGTCAACGTGAGAGAAATAAAAATAAAAATACGCGAATAAGACCCGGGGGAAAAACATTACTATGTACAAATCGTGTTAGTTTAAAATGTTAGTTTTATTTTTATTTTAATTAAGTAGCTACAGGACTACCTTAAGTAGCTACTTAATTAAAATACTTACCAGAGATATTGAAATTTGAATAAAAATTACATTTGGTAACTTTTTAACAAAAACTTTGTTATTGTTTTTATTTTAGTTTAAGTTTATAACTTTTTAGATTAGATTAGAAATGAATCTGTATTAAATTTAATTTTTTTATTTTATTATAGTAAGTATTGTATTTCTGATAAGGGTGATCTGCCTGAAATAAATGACTATTATTATTAATTTACACACAGCGTGATATCTTTGTGCAGAACATATACATACGTCACACTAGACTGAGCTAATTTGTACTAGTTTGTACAATCTACTTTTGGTAATATATTAAGTAAAAGTCTTAATTAAAAAATGAAATAAATAAATATTGCAGGACAATTCACACAGCGCCATCTAGCCCCAAGGTGGTAGTTATATTTAAAGTCTTGTTATCTACGATATCCACCTGCTATAGCACCACAGCGTCGTGAACACTACTGTAGTCCCCGTTTACCTACAGACCAATCATCAATAGCAGTTACAGGTTAAATTCTTCGAAAACCATCAAGCGAAGCCGGCAAAGCCTATTTTTAGTACATCTTCGTACACGGAAGAGCGATCCTATTAAAATTCTACCCATAAGGAAACGATTAAGGTCACGAAAGAACACTCGATACGATACTTCCATGTCTGAATGTAAATGTCAAACGAAAATGTATTTAGTTTGAATTCTAACCAAGATTTTACAATAAAAGAGTAACTAGTCGGCACGTTTCTTTAAGATATATGGAGATAAAGAAGAAGTAAGTAAACATATATCTCAACTATCCTAGATATCAGACATTAAAATTTTACTCTAGGTTTGTTTGACTTACTCCCCATCCCCGTCAACGGGGCAGATGGGAAAAATCGTTTTATCGGTGAATGTGATTGACCTCTAAATTGTTTGATTCCAGGAACAATGGCAGATGAACAAACAAGTACACTAAAGAGTTACACCTTTGACATTTATTAAAAGAGGCGGTGGCACTGTCTTTTTACGTGCTGAGCACCAATACTATTAAAAAAAAAATACAAAAATGAAACGGTAGCTTGGGAATGTATTTACAGAATTTTTTTTTATTGAAATGTTGCGGAGAAATAACTCTAAAAGTGATTTCGTACAGGATTTTCTACACTAAGAATAGAATAAGAGTGCTAATTGACTTGAGGAATTGCTAATTACGTAAAATCTGAATCTTTGTTACTCGAAAGAACATGACCCGAACACACCCGGCCCCCCTGCGCCGACGCTAGCGGGGCCGATGAAACTATTATTCCCATCTGGCCCGTTGACGGGGCAGAGCTAGCGGGACCCACGGGAGTAATTCGTTTGTCTGCATATACTCGTATAAGTATAAATCATAAAGTAAATAAATACTGGCCGCCAATAAATTGATGCCATCGCATTTGTTTTCAAATTCGAATTCCTAAGTTTTTGGTTGAATGATTGTTTGTTATTATAAACAAGAATTTGAACAGACCCTTGACATCGTCTTGAGGACGGAATAGTATAGCAATACTCTTCGTTCGGACACTAGGATAGTTAGTTTTAGATTGCAAGGTTCATTTTCTCAAAACTGTGGGTGAGTGACAAGAAGAGAAGCTGAATATTGTAAAAGGTTCCAGATACAAATAGTTCGCTTTATAAAAAAGCCTTCCGTCAGCGAAGGCTTCTTCACCGCCAAGGCATTAAACTAAATGTTGAAAACACAATAAATATGATTTAATATAAAATACCTACTAGAAAGTACGATTTTTAGGTATGGATTAAATGCTTTTAGTCAGTAGCGTTTCAAAAAATTAATATTATTAATGATTTAAACAGGGCCAATAACTTTAATCCATACTATTCACGATACTACTGGTATTACCTCCGCGGAGTAGGCTTGACCGGATTTTTAGGCAGGAAAAAATGCACCCTGAAAATACTAGAAAAAGAAAGTGAAGCTTAAAAGTGTTCAGGTACCTAAAGGCGAGATAGGTGTACAGGATTGGTACAAATAAAGAGCACGCGCCGAGTGCCATGACCTGGCTCAATGCTACGTGTTCATTGCATGCACACATGCGCAGACGTCGTCGGTAAACGCGCGCGGCTGTGCGCGAGCGCAGCGTCCGCGTCGACTACGCGCAACTGAAGGTTTGTTTACATCAACACTAGTGCAATACTACTACGATTAAATGTTTTGATATTTTTGTTTTGTAAGGTTGTCGCGATTCGGGAATTGAACTCATAATAAAACTATTTCAACGGATTTATTCAGGCTTTTTTTTGATAAAACCAGCTGTTTTTTGAAGCTTTTTACAGTTTCCATCATCATTCCATCAGGGGACATTACGTTTTACGCACTTTTTTAAGTGGATACTAAACTAAATGTGAAAAAATTTATTTAGATTTCATAACTGACATTGTTTATAGTTACCTAATTTATACAATACTTACATAAAAATTCTGAATAATTTCTTAAGGTCAAAAACGCTAGCCTATTTATCGTAAAAATTGAGAGATACTATTAGAAAAATAACGAAATCAGCTTGTAAAGCAACAAAAATAAAACCAAAACATAGGCAACGTAAAGGAAATCCATGAACTCAATTACCAAAATCACTAAATTGCAGTAGAAACTCACACATGAAAATCTCACGCGCATCAGTTTGTGTGTGTGCGTGAATGTTTACAGATAATAAATATTCGCGAGTATTCAACTCTTGCGCACTATATTTGTTTGGTAGAGTCTTTGGCCGGTGTTACCTCGGTTTTCATTTAGCCACTTCATGTTAAGGCCATTTAATAATTTCCTCTTTTTTATGAAGAATTTTCGCTTGGATTTGCCGCTAAGTAGTAGTTACTGGTATGATTTTTTTATTTCTTTGAACCTGCGTGTCACTTTGGGTGACTGAATACGGAGTAAGTAAACTTGCGTGTATATGACTTAGCGCTTGATATTCGCGTCCATTAGATTAATAGGCATTCAGATTAACCAATTGTTGGAGTTATGACTGTTTTAAAGACAGAGATTATTATAAGTTCTACCTATTATGTAGGTACTTACAACACACCGTTAATTTGCATAAAAATCTTGACAAAACAAACACATTACATATTAACAACTACCTACAATAAATAGGTAAGTACCTAAGTATGTTTTGATATAAAAGGGCGAGAAACAACAGCCTTGATTTGCTAATAATTTTATAGACAGACAAATAGTAAGGAATCACTTCCAACAATTACTAAGATAAGATCGCTGAAAACTTTTGACTGAATGAAAATTAATGTTAGCCAAAGGAATAGAAAAGTTGTCTTTTTAACAAATCATTCCTAACGAAAAGTGAATGCCGGTGTCTAAATAAATATTATGTTTGATAACACACTCACACCGATAAATTCAAGTTAAATGAAATAAAAATGCAATCTCACAATATTTCAATATTACACAGATAGAAATTATATCTTTATTTAAAACGTAAATATATCTTGAAGCGTATTTTTTAAAGCAATTATTATATATCTTATCCAAAAATACTTTACTTGGTCCAAATTACAAATCCGCATTGTTTAAATAAATTTAATTTCTTTTTAGGAATTTCAAAAACAATTAGTACAAAAAATACAGTTTTAAACTGAAAATGACTTTCTTTAATCTACTGCCTATAATTCTTAACATTAAAGTGAACATTCTTAACAATACGTATTTCAATCAAATAATTTTAATTTTGAACGACACATTACCGCATATTTAATTTAATAAATACCTGTCGTCTTTGATAAAGAACGTTGAGTTTCTCTGACCAAAACATTATTTTTAATTTAAAATTCTTGAGTCTTCATTCAAATTTTTTGATTCTAGAATCTAAATGCAACCTTGTCTTTTGCGTCAAGAATTGTTCATTCTTGTTCTAAAACTGATTTTGTGATTATATTTTCAATTAAATATGACCCTGAAATATATTTTGTATCAAGATTCAATGACTCTTGAATAGAAATTTAAGTTTATAAAATAAATCTTGAAATATTTCAGTGTTACCAGTATAATAGCTCCCCCTGAACTTATGGTAAATTTAATAATTAATAATATTACCGTATTAACAATTTATAAAAAATTTTTTTTCGTAATTATTAACAATTTTGACGCTAGAAACGCCGTCCAGTGTTGCTAAAGCCGCGTGACGCCCAGCCTTAACAAACTTATAAGTGACATTTGTAATAAATATGTCGCATAAACAGTTCTAAATATATTTTTGAAAATAAGAAAAGAAAAGAAAAGGACGGGTATAATCCTTTTAACACCGTTTTAGTTAGACGTATTTACCGAATAAATAAAAAATCATGCGAGGAACGCAGCCAAACGTGCGATCAGTGTACCTATTATGTCTATTCTGCCAGATTCTGCCTTTTTAAGAAGATTAAACGACATTACCCTACCAAATTAAGAATACACGGGTCGCAGGTTTAGTTGCGTTCCTGGAGTATTTTTTTACAAAGTCGGTTGATATGTCAAACTAAAACGGTACTAAAATGATTGTTCCCGTCCTTTTCTTATTGAAATTGAAAAAAGAGAGGTAGGTACTAGACCAAAAAATAGTTAAGTTCATTGCATATAATATATCGAATAAGCACCAATAGTCAACTCACAATAGTTTAAAGTCGGTTTTACACTACATCGTGGACAGCACTACATCATATCTTTGATCATTTCAATTTTTATATAATGTAATATCATTGAATCATATGAATAAACTAGTACGGTGGGTGGTGCGCTCGCTGCTGAAGCTGACCGTCAAACTTTGCGTAAAATTCTTTCTAAGATCTTTTGGTTGAGTGGGATTTTAATATTTTTCTTAGGGAAAAAATTATTCACAAGGCGGCAACACTGATCACCACCGCTTGATTTGTGTAATGTGTCGCACGCGATAAATGGTTTATCTATGCGCACGCGTTTTAAGGTTTTATACAAGTGGTTTTCCTATTTTCTTTAATGTTACAACGTCCTTGATCTAAGGATTATATTATTCTCATTGTTACTTGAGTGGATAAGAACTCCAATCCAATGGACAAGTGGACATTACTCGAGTCTTGGTGTGTTCCCAGAGAAGTTATTTAAAAATTTTGCGGTAAGTCCACTAAACGACATGTATATTTGCTTATTTTATCTAGATATTTGTTAAACCCAGTTAATTTTTTGTATATAAATAAGGTTGGAGAGATCTATCCAAAAAAGGTACGTTGTAGGTAGATAGGTACCTACGTTGCCGGTTGGAGTGCACCCCAACCGCAGCCGTCATAATATGCATTCCCCAACTTAGATGTGACCTTCTGTAAGTGCTTACTTCTGTATGGATCCCATAGATCAAGCCAAGCCGACGCTGTCTTTTGCCATTGTTATATGGTTCATGCTGATGCGTTAGTTTATTTCGATAAATCTGTGGCCTACGATGTAAACTAATTTGAATTTTGACAAAAGTATAATATTATCTTTGTTCTTTCAGATTAATTTGGATTTCGAAAAATTATATACACAACAGTCATTAAACTTTTACAAAAATTGGCAACGCTTTTTTGGGAAGCTGTTAAAGCTAAAGGAACCCGAAATATCAAATGAAAATGCACTACAAATATTAAATGCTGTCACAGACAATGGTAAGATAATTATATTTAAACAGTGGATGAACACCTGCTGGTATAATTTGACTTTGTTTGTGTTTTAAGACTAGCAGTTATGCTATACTTTTATATTTTTCAGACAAAAAAAATACCACTTCAAGTGACCCTGTTCGGATATTTGGCCCCACCCAAAAAAAGATTATCAAGAAAAATAAAATTTTCATCTTCGGAGGCTATTCAAGGATTAATTGTTCAAACAAATGTAAGTAATACTTTTGCCAATTTAGTAAACAAAACTACTATTGTATAGATGATAATATATTCTATAAAATAGTATAAAATAGACGATCTATACAATAGTAGTGTTGTTAGACGACCTCTGTGGCGCGCGTCCGGCGAACACCTGGCGACACAGAAGGTTGCGGGTTCGATTCCCGCCGTCAACAAATGTTTGTGATGGTCTGGGTGGTTTGTCTATGTATAATATTTATTTACAAAAAAAAGGTATATAAGTATTACATCCGTTGTCGGGCTACCATAACACAAGCCTAGTAGCTTACCTTGGGGCCAGATGGCGATGTGTAAATTGTCCCGCAATATTTATTTATTTATTGTAGCTCCAAAAGCACTTGTGACACGAGCAACCAAGTTTTCTTAGCTATGTTTTAAAAAAAAACAGCCAGCTGTTCTGAAATTAATAGCTTTCTAGTAAAATAGTGGAAAGGATTATGCTTCCATTGCACCTTTCCATATGTTGTTGGTTTGCAGTACATCCTGTAGAATTATCTGTTTTTTCGAAAGTTGATACAATTATTAATTTAAGTTATATTTCTTTAAAAAACAATTTCATATTTTTAGTAAGTTGTATTTTTTTGCAATTATTCATAGATTTTTTTTTTCAGGATGCAGGAGATGTTGACAATGTAATCCAGAAACAAAATCAGCTGGTTTTTTTTAAATAAATGACATTACTACTTGGAAATATCAATAAAAGTTAAAAAATACGTAAAATCATAAGGTTAATGACCTCACCGTGTCAGTAACAGCTGATTTTCGAATCAACATAACCTCAAAATTTTCGAATTTCCAAAAGTCGTAGAACAAAAGTAGCTGGTCTCAATGATATGAACCACCCTGCAAGACAGCGTGCGCATTTTTCAAATAACCTTGTATATAATGTTATAGATGACGTAAAGTACGAATTTCAAAGCGCAGCAAAAGCGTTTTTATGGTGTCATTTACTTTGTTAAAAGTTACTGTCAGTAAAAACTGTTTTTTTTTTTGTTTTTATAGTGTCGTTTTCTTTGTATTATTATTTAAGTAACTGTCAGTAGTGACTGATAAATTTGTTTTTATGTTGTCATTTTCATTGCTATAGTAGATAAGTAAGTACTTAACTGAAAATGTTTGTTTTCAAAATTTCATTTTCTTTGTAATGTTTATTTTTATGTCTCTTTGTTAAGTAAGTAACTAAGTAAGTCAGTAGTAACTGATAGTATTTATGGTGTAATGTTTTCGTCTTTAGGCTAAGAAAAAAATGGTGTCAAACATCTAACGGGAGCATATTTAAAATAAAGAACTAATTGAATCTACTTTTTGACTTTTTACTAAGAAATATGAAATTAACCTTTAATCATTTGTTACTTGATAAGTGAAAGATTCTGCGTTTGCTTATTTATTCTATGTACTTTTTGTAATATAATATTGTTATAGGTTACTGTACTGTGTGAATCAAATGCTAGTTAAGAAAAGTGTTGCTATTTTCAGATAGACCAATAGTATGTTTGATATATTTTTATTTATGGTTAAATTTCAGCAGCGTTGGTGTCATTTTCAGAAATAAATTCATGCAAATATAAATCATTTTATGAATATTTCCTAAACCACGGCAATATGAAACAATACAAAATAATGATATACCTTGTTGGTACTAAAATAATGGTTTGTTTCATTTTGACGTGGTTACGGAATATTTATGAAAGAATTTATGTTTGCTATGAATTTATTTAAGTGGCGCCACTGCTGGTGACGTTTAACCCTAAATTAAAAAAATATTTCAATCAAAGCATTGTAATTTTCAATTGAAATAACAGAATCTTTTATATCAAGTAACTATTACTCTTAATACAAAGAATTTATAGAGCTTGGCTTAAATAATAAAAAATTCCAAAAAAGTAATATCCAAATGTTAGAATGAATTAGCCACATATTTAAGTCAAGAAATGACATTAATGCTGTCAAGTACTGTATATTTGGTCGCAAAATCATCGAGATCTTAGAATAAACACTTAAACATTAAATCAAGAAAGATCATTTCCTAATCAAGAAATAAGAAGTTTTGTTGCAAGAATGTGACCTCTCTCTATCTAAAGTTTTTCAAGCTAAGAATGAAAATAAGTAAGATCAAGAGTCAATAAATTTTATCTTGAAAACGGTACAAATTAAATGCAAATATTATTATTTTTAAACCAAAACGGTTGCGCTCTTGGATTCAATAATTATTTTTTTAAAAAGAGAGTTAACACGCTTTTGTCTCAAATACTATATTGGTTCATTTAAACAATATACTTTGAAACATTTTATATCTTACTCCGAGTATTTTCTATTTTCCTTATATAGGAAACAGGAAATATCTTGACTCAAGTAAATTTATTTGACTGGAGAACTTTTTTCTTTCTGTGTAGAGATGCTTTTAGCTGCGTATTGCCAAAATGATAGACCAAATCATAGCCACAAAGACAAGTTCAAAATTTAAAAATTTACATGAGATCTTATTGACACTAAGTAAGGGTGTGCGTCTTGAGAACGCACCCAGCAATGAGAAAAAGGCACAAGAAACTCATTAGGCTATAGATCATTTTATTTGTGCAACAGAGGAAATAACATAGAACTCGAAATACACAAAGTAATGTTTGAAAATATAAGTTACACAAAGTATAAGGGCGGGCGATTTCTTCTAGGGATCCTTTGGATGGAAAATAACTGATTTAACTTTTAGAGGTTTCTTGTATATTTACCCAAAAGAGGAAGACGTCTTATTGTAAGTAGAGGTAATGTGTTTACTAATAATTATTCACTCTGTATAAACTGCAACATTTTCGATGCGTCACACTGTTATGCGGAAACATTGTTTCCTTATTCTATTCAAGAACATGATGAATAAGTTTTCAACGCAGTTTTTTTGCGCTCTTGGATCTATTTCAATGTGGAATTTTTGAAATTTACGTGTTATATCCACGTGTGGGCACACGTGGATATTTTTAACGTTTCAAATAAATGTAATTATAGGTTAACCGATATGTTTTATTTGATGTAGGGAGTAAAACTGCCAATCTCAAATGGGATTGGGCGGGTCACGTGAGTCGAATGAATCCCGACCGGTGGGCTAGGGTCGTCACGCATTGGGTGCCGGAGGACGGACGTCGGAATCGAGGCAGACCCCGTAAACGATGGCGTGACGATCTTGATGCATTTGACACAGACTGGATAAACCTTGCCCAGGACCGAAATGCTTGGAGAGATGTTAGGGAGGCCTTTGCCCAGCAGTGGGACGATATAGGCTAACAAAAAAAAAAAAAAAAATATCAGTTACCAGTATTGTTACTACACTAAATTTTCAAAAAGAAAATATTGTTTGGACCGATTTTGATGATTCTTGGCAAGTATAGGATATAATAATAAATTATTAGACTCCGTAATAAACAGCTTCACAAGAGGTTTCTGAAGTGAAACATATTTTATCTAAAACGTTTGACATAATGAGGTTGATTTCTTGTTTTCAAATAGTAGTGTGGCTCACTACGATATCTTACTTTACCTAACGACTGCGCGCACCTAACGCACCTAACGCGCTTTCCATAGCAAGGCACCTAACGCGCTTTCCATAGCAAGGGTTTCGAAGGCACATTTATAATACCGCTCTTTCAATCGGTTACCTATCGAAGTAGTGACTACGCCAGGCGTTGTTTAATCTGCACGAATGTAAACTATAAGCCAGCACAGCTAGACTATGGAGCTTCTCAAACGAAGTGATGATGAATTTGTTGATGATTAATAAGTTGTGGGTTTTCCATTTTGGTAATTAACGAATTTAGGTAAACCCCAAAACCAGTATGTTACATGACTGTTTCTAATACATACATACAAGTACATTTTTAAACGTGGCAAAAATGCAAATCGAACTGATGCTGTTAACGATTTCTAAATTCAATTGTTGTTTTATAGCAGAAAACCTTCTGATGCACTTTTCATGAGGCGTTTTGAAAAAGATTACCTCTTCAAAAAAGAGAGTCTAAGTTTCAGTCAGAGATCAGTTTCATATTGAAATTAACCATGCAAACCTTGTTGCATGATTAATTTAATAAGGGAGCTTGAAAATTATATTTATTTTAACGGATATATTCGCGTTTTAATTTGTTTTAAAACCTGACGTTTTGGGAACTTTGCAGATCCCATGGTTACAGGCAGACTGAGATGACATTCGTCTAACAAAAATTCATTATGTGAAATGCTCCGTTAAAATAAATATAATTATGAGCTTAAGTCGCGAAAACCTTAGAAAATACGAAGTGGCTTTAATTTGAGTACTTCCTTTTTTGCTTTCAACCTCATGAAGAAGGGATTTTTCAAGAGGTTTTCTCTGAGACTAAGCGAAATGGAAGAAGATGATTGAGGTGACCATGAGCGACAAAGGATTTTAGAGCCACAGGAAATAAGTTTTGTTAGATCAGTGCGGCACCCCTACCCCATCTAACCTAAAACAGTACTCAATGCTAAAACCACCTTCTAAAATCAACCACGTCATTTATACGATATAAGAAATTTAGGTGGTTTAAATTTCGTAAAACGATCCTCGATCGTTTTGCTCACAGTGAGTAATCTTGCCACTCTGTTTTTGACTGCGACACATCGCAACTCTTAACTTGTTTTGTTTGCGACCAGTTTAGCCAAGTGTTGAATCCACCTCCATATGGGTACGGGAGTGGGTACCTTACGTTTCTGCAACTGTTCAACGAGCTTATGATTAGAATAGAAATAATGATAATTATTCATTAAAAAGATAAATGATTTTGAAATAGAAGATGCACATATACCAAACATTAAGGACTTTCCAAAATCAGGAATAACTGGAAATTTTAACCCGTCAATTACTTGGATTTTTGCACAAAATTATTTGGTTAAGAATTTTGAAGCAATTGTCGATCGTGCTGATCAAACAATTGACTTTCTAAGAACAAGCAATTCAAACGTTCTGAGCAAAGGTAGACAAACTTGGGACTCTTGATTAAAGAGGACAACTTGTTCTAAAGCATTTAATGGGTTAATCATTCTTTTAAAAAGGAATATTGGGAAGACCTTCCACTTGTAAAATCAATACAAACTAGAGTTAAAGTAACACAGATTAGAAATAAGGTGATAAAGAAAAATAACAGGAGGAGATAAATGTAACCATTGGCTTGATAATTATTCAAGCAAACATGCTGAGCGTGGGAAGAAAGATAGAAGAGCAATAGCATCAGGATCAATATCATTAAGACTCCATCTCAAAACAATAGAATAGTTTCACCTTAAATTGGCTAAGAGAGTCCCAGGAAACACCATAAGTATAGGAGGCGAAAGAAGAGAAAAATAATGAATAAATTGCAAATGTCATCCTTAAAAGAAAATATAACCATGGAATGAGTGTTTAAACCCTTTCTTTGAGCTAGTAAACAATTGTTGGTTTAGTGAAGAAATAAGAAAAAGAAACAATTTACCAATACCGACTGAAAATCAAGTTGTGTTCAAAAAGATTTGTAGCATAGGGTTTTATTATCTTTTGATAAAGACAATTCATCTAGGGAAAGGGTTCTTATTAGAAAATGAAGCTTTTTATACAAAAATATTATGGTGTGATACTAAAGTTGAAATCTTGATTTCATACAAGGTTTGGGAAGGTAGTAAATAAGATTGATGAAGAGGATTATATTCCAGCTTCTCTAGGATTTTAATGGGTATGCTGAATGCAGGATCAACAACAATAGGGTTAATAGCAATTGCAGGAAAAGAAATACCTAATACAATTATTAGGTCAAGTTATGACTCCATGACTGTAGCATCTGAAATACCTCAATTAGCCATTTTGGTTGGGATAACTTAAGTGCTGGAATTAATCCAAGTAAAGAATTTCCTGAATCTTTTGGAGAATATACAAGCTGGTATCAAGATAAAGAATTTGTTGGTCAATATGGAGTTAAAACCAGCCCTTTAAAGCCAATGGGAAAAATCCTCAAGATGATTTTAATAGTGTTGCATCAAATACATTACAATTAACGAGAACTCATATAATTAATATTTTTGGAGCAATAACAAGAATCTCTATTGGAGTATATAATGTTAAAAAAATTATGCAATTAATATTTTTGACTGATGGTGGGAGAAATCCTTGGTCACCTGAAAACCCCTTTTCTGAACCTCCTGAAGAACAGCTTTTGTTCAGCAAGGATGTAGGATTATTAGTGTCAAAAGAGGTATCAACACCAAGGAATGTTTTCCAAAAATAAAAACTCTAAGATTAAGGTAGAATTTAAAAGATCTAATCAAGAAGAATTTGAAATAGCTACTGCAATAAATCTTTCTTTTCTTTTAACCGTTCCTTGTTCCAAAACCCTTTTAAATTAATATTTGGCTTCAACAATGATATTATTAAAACAGCGATTGAAAACTAGTATTAGCTACCTACTTATTCTTATTGCAAATCTTAACTCTTTCAATAATTTGAAATCTTTTCAATCGAATTAAATAAGGTGCAAAGTCAAAATTAATTTTTTCAAGACTTCTTATAGTAGTCATCTAGGGGAAATTTTATTTCGAAAAACCAAGAATTAGGAATATTTCCTGAAAAACTGTGTCCAAAGGTTCATAATTAAAATATAGTACGTCGATATCAAGAGTTTGTCCATCTTGGACATACTTACAATTATGGGTTACCTAGTTTACATTAAATACAGACAATTTTAATGAGCTAATTATTAAGCTATCGTATAAAAAAAAGAAATAGTAAAATAATGAAATGACTAAAATTCTAATAATATAAGTTTTCGGGCCATCGATCAATCCTAGTTCAAAAAGCCCAAGACTTGGGGATGGCTGGTTCTTTAGTTTTAAAGAGAAAAGAAGTGGTTGTTGCTATGGATAGCTGTGGAGTTTTATCCAGTCAAAGTCAGAAAAATCATAGCAATAACAAGAAGCCTATGTGAAGTAAACATCTAAATCAAGATATTCTTCAATACTATAAAAAGCTTTAGCCATCAACCCAATAGTTAAAGTTATACCAGTGGAGATAGACATTTATGTTAATAATAACTTATGGAGTAGGTATTTAAATTTCTCCTCCGATAATTGAATTGTAAGTATATATCTATAACATGCAATTGAATGCTAACGAACATAACAGAATAAACTTTCTTATATAACACAGATATATTACAATTTTATACTAAATGGTTATATTTTATACTCCCTTACCCGAGCACAAATTATAAATATTTGTTATGTAAAGGCGAATTACCCCGGGCTCCCGAGAGGGATGCAACCGGGAACATCGCTCGGATGATGATGTTATGTAAAGGCGAACGCACAGGCATAGAAGCACACTTTAGACTTACACAAACAAGGCTAGATGGCATTTGAGAATTATCTCTGGCTAAGGATTGGACAAAGTTCTTTGCCAAGATTTTTGCCACGTTTTTATGCTTTCCTCAGGTTTTCGTCGATAATTCTAAATCCTTAAAAATCATAAATTTGAAATGATCGTATTACGAACATTTGTTTCAGTTGTTTTTTATTCGTTACTCTTCTAAGCAACACCCAATTAAAGCTTTATAGAATTCATTATTCAGAATCTGTAGTCGACGGAACAATTCATATGTACATTTTTTCGTATTTCCTTTGAAAAATAATAAATGTAAAGACAATTCAGCTGAAACAAAAGTGGAATAGCTAGTCATCAGAGAGTCAACTCAGCTAGACTACATAAAAGCAGAATACTCAGTCAGCAGCATAGTCAACACAGCTGGACGATATAAAAGCCGAATATCTGGTCAACAGAGCGTTAACTCAGCTAGACGACATAAAATCAGAATACTCCGTCAGCAGCATAGTCAACTCAGCAAGATGAAAAAAAGCGGAATACTCGGTCAGCAGGATATTCGACTCAGCTGGATGACATAAAGGCAGAATACGCAAGTAGTGAATGATTGGTATAGGTCGATCTATGTCTGTAACTTGATACCGCCCCTAACAATCACACCTCAACTAATTCAGTGTTAATTAAATCAAACAATCAGTTTAACTGTTAAAGGTATACAATAAAACCTTGGTACAGACAATCTATTAGGTATAAACAATACGATACAGTTTCCTTATAAATATATACAATTTATTAGACTTGTGGTTTTTATGTCGACACCCGTATGGAGTGATATGATAAATTCCGCACGAGTATATCCGTATCATTTATTTGTATAGATATTAATATTTTAATAGAAAAATGATTTAGTGACAGACTTGTTTGTGTGCAGTGTAGACGCCCCACTGTGTTCCTGCTTTTCTGTACTACGGCAATAACTATATGAGAAAGGAAACTTGAAAAAGAAACCATAAATAAATATTTAATCAGGAAAAAACATATTTATTAGATTTTTAGGTATAATGTGTTGTTTATTGCTTTCTTACAGAGTGCCTCAAACGTACTCTTCTCTGCAAGCTATACCACTTGACTGGTATCGCTTCTTCTGGTTGAATTCTAAAGCTATATATAGTTTTAAATAGTATTTTGATTTAGATGTTTTCTTCACATGGGTTTCTAATTATTAATAATATAAGTAATTGTTAAGTTTCCCGTTATATTATTTAAATTTTAGTCATTTCATTAGTTTCATTATATATTTGACTAGATACACGAGCTTAATATGTCAGCTCAATATATTGTTTGGCATTTAGTATTGTATTAGTAGGTATATAAATTAAGTTACCTAACTTATTATTGTATGTCCGGGATGGACAAACTGTTGATACCTACCTACTATAATATATCATCTTATGTACACAGCTTTTCAATAAATATTTTTGATTCTTGATGTCTGAAGGAAAGTAATTTGATGGAAAAGAGGACCTTCCGTCGTCGTCGGCAAGATTCAAGACCCGAAAAATCATCTTGCGAACCACACCTTCAACATGCAGTCCAGCTGCGGAGAGAGTCAAATGAAGCACTCAGAAGGCCAATTCTCGTAAATAACATTGTTCAAATTACATTTCAATATCATTTCGATTGCATTTCGATCACAAATAATACCCTCAAAAAAGCTCAAAGCACCCTCAAAGTTAGCTTTTTGTAAAAAAAAACTGACTTTGAAGTTATCTTTTGCAATCGAAATGCAATCGGGATGATATTGAAATGTAATTTAAACAAGATTATTTACGAGAATTGGCCTTCTGCTCTTTAATTTTGTACCCCTAACGAGAAACTTTCCCAGGTTCACCTGCAGTGGCCTACATGGAAGTAACTCGGACCCAAGAAGGCCGCTGCAGACAAAATATGAGCCGGTAGGGTTTCACTTCAGAGTAGCAACTGTAACTGTGGTGAGTAACCCCAATACAATTGTGTCCAAAAATCCATTGGCGCACCAATGGCCGTCCGGGATTCAACACCACGTTCTTCGGAATAAAAATCGAGATATTACCATAATCATAAAGTTGCGCTCCCAATGTATGCAAATGAGTGCAGATTACTACATTTGGTATATGGTATAGTATCAGTATTGTGAACTAATACAATACTGATACTATACCATATACCAAATGACTCAACCTATTACCAGCTGCATACAATAAATATTCCCATTTGAGATAAAGATATACAATTCCGTACCAATTACTAGAAATCGGCTTGTACTTATTTATTAGTTCTCTTTTGTAATAAATTGTCAATTAGCTACGTGAATATTTTCATGACAATTTTATTATGAAACTGAACAGATTGTTAGATCTGACAGTTTTAGATCATGAAAACTTGCATTTAAAGAGTTTTCGTGATAAATCATTTTCTCAAATACATGAAAAAAAAAATAGGAGGTACAGATTCCCTAAGGTCAACCCCTTCCTCCGAGGAACAGCTGCTTACTCTCAACTTACAATCTCAATCGAAAAAATGTTAAATGGTACTCTTGAAAATCAGAGTAGCGCCACATTGGAATTGAATTGCGGTGCAATTTTGTGGAACTAAATGCCATTGAGTGGGTTACGGGATTGAGAAACGGCACTCTTGACGCTAGTTTGACAGCTAGTTATTGCACTAAGTAACTAACTAAGCAGCTATTGCATTCAAATTTTGTTTGTATTGTGGATTGTCACATTATCTAAAGTGTAACTAGTAAAATCATAAAATGGCTCCCTTAATATTGCAAATGTTATCCTACGTGAAGCCTCAAGGATAAATTTACGAGAAAGACATAATTTTCGTCGGATTGCCCCCTACGCTGATAAAGCCTTAACTATGAGCGAAGGCGAATGGCGCACTATCGCATCACCAAGACAATATTTCGTGAATTGTACCAAGAATTAAAGAATTGTATAAAGAATTTTTACACGTGTGTTGGACAATCCCTAAAGTTTCTTATTCAGTCCACCTCTACTCCTTCTCACACATTAGCTATATATTCACCTGAAACGTTCAAGTATTTACAGGATAAACAAGCATTCGCCACCAAAAACACCTTTCTTCTCTTTATTTCTTATCTGCTGACAAATTTCTACTCGAAATCAAAATTCTAAACTCTTTTCTAATCAATAGGAGTCATGCAGTGCATTACATCACTTTGAAGCGTCTTAAAAAATAAGTTAGCATGGGTGCCTTTGGAACGCGCCCACCAATTAAAAGAAGGCACAAGAAACTCATATTCAAACTCAATCACAACCAAAAACACCTTTTTCACCTTTATTTCTGGAATCTTTTCTGGACTCTCGAGATACCGGAAGTGCGTGTTCCTTGTTTGTAATCCGTTGCATGGTATCTTCTTTTGTATATTTTTTTGGCTAATTAACTATTAATTTATTAGTTTATTAAAAATGTCCACGTTTGAAATCAATTTATCTTATACTCTGTATCCAACATTCATCATTTACATCGTTTCTATTTCAGTTAAGTTTCAGGAACGCATGAGACACGAGTGCAAGATGAATGCCAAGACAGATTATACAGTAAGTCGCAAGAGACAGTGTTTAATGCACAGTGGCCACAAATATTTTGCAATTAGGAAAAAAACTATTTTTAATTTATCATCCAAAAATCTATTAACCATATGGCATAGAAAAATTAATTACGGGTGCTTAACCCATAGTTAGTCAAACATTTTGAAATTAGAAAAAAAAACTAACTTAAAGAAAATTAAACTTTATAATTAAACGTATGAACGATAATCTCAATAATACAACTGTTTGAAACAGTGCTTAAGGAACTACATTTCGAGATAAAAGTTAAAGTAGGCACTTCCTTACCAATGAAGCAACTTCTTCACTGAATTTAATTTATTATTATAATATTATTTATTCAATCATCATCAATTAAATTCACAATTAAATACACATACAAATAAAAACAAAAGCAAAAAAAAAACTAAAAGAAAATCACAAACATTAAAAACAATAAACAAATACTATATCAATACAAAAAAAATAAATACAAAAATACTAAAAACACAAATACTACAAATAAATAACTTAACTTATTATTATAATTAGTAAATACACATTAATAAAGTAAATAAGGTTTCTAGGTCATTCGTTTGAAATTAATGAAGCCGTAACCATTTCCTTACAAATTAACAAACAAAAGACTACATTTTAATCCGATTGTAATAATTACGATTATTATGAATTATCTTCAGTCAATCCATTATAATTTGAATACTAAATTATACAGTTTATATTTACAACTGCATTATTTAACACAATGTAATTGGAAAACAAATTATTTAGAAGGTATATGCATGTATTTTATTATTTCCTTGACATTAGTAACTAGGTACATTAATATATTGTGTTTGTAGCAAATATATGTCTGCTAAGGTCTAGTCTAACTCTATTTGTAAATAGTTTTAACTAGTTTAACGCCACGCGGTCTTTCAAATCCTAAATCGTCGTATATAAAAATATTATGATGACAACTTAAGACTACCTTCAAAGTTTTCAGCTCACTGTGTTGAGCTGTTTATAGAAAAGAGAGTACAAAAGAACCTTCATGTTAATAAGTTTAATTCTATCAATTCAGGAATATTATCTAAATAATTGAGGTTTTCGGGATGTTTTTGAATAAGAAAAAAATAAATGGGCTATCGTTTTAAATATATTATCTTTTTAATAGATATAAACTACGTGTCACGTTGTTTGTGCGAGTTGGAGATGCTCCTAAACTACTTAACCGATTTTAATCAAATTTGCACACCGTTTGATTCAACTTGAAAGATAGGATAGCTTAAATCTTAATTTATTCCGATATTCCCACGGGATCGTGAGTTACCGCGGAGCGCAGCTAGTAATATTATATATTTTCCGTCAAAACATTAACAAACAGAACGGATCAAAGTTAGACATTTTTATAAAAATGCTAAAAATCGTTAAAATGCATTTTTATCTTTCAACTGCTCGTGCTTGCGCCATCTATACCTCACGTGTGGTCAACTACTACAAAAAATTGAGCTGCTAATTGGGAGTTCTTCGTTCTATTGCAGATTCCTTGATTCTGGTAGGTACATCAAATATCCTAATAATCTTAATTTAAAATTTTAGTATAATAAAGTCGTGTCTAGAAACCGTCGAATTAGTTCACTGTGCAAGCGACACCACTCTAAGCGTCGCGTCTGGAGACACTCGCGATGACACTTGCCACTGCTCTCCGCACTAATTGCAACTATTATTGCGCGAAATATACTATCAAAACCAACATAAACTTTAACCCAACACTATAAGGTACAATATCTCGTAGCCTCTCCCAGCTAAATTCACTACACGTGACATTAAAATTAAACCTTACATTGCAACTAAATACGGTTGAAAATGTAACAATAACGCACTAGTGTTGCGAAACGGTAGACTTAGCGGCGGCCGCAATTTGCTACTTGACTAGTTTATTGAAATGGAATAAATTAATCGAGCGAATATTATATGTGATTGAAAGTAGTTGATTTATAATGACACGCGCATAATGGAGCCAAAATATTTGCTTTTCATTAGGTACTACGTACGTTGAATTAGTGACAAGTTTATTAGACGAGTAATAACAATGCAAGACAAATTAGGAGGAGAGCGATTTAGAAAGAGAAATGGTCATACAATCATTGTCACGGATTATAAACACAGAGGACATTCGGACGAGATTATATTTTTGCTGGGAGGTACGTTCTGATGATCAAAATGTTGCACTATCAAGTACATTTTTCAACGTGATGGCTTAGTTCTAATCGAATAAAACTTTCAGGGTTTATCCTTCATGAAGTTTTTAAGATCACCTAGGTATGTGAAATATTTTATTGAAACCATAGAAAGTTATTGTAAATATTAGATAAAAAAAAAAACTTTTTCAAATCATACAATTTGCATGACATCATTGAAATGTCTTAAAAACTAAGTTAAAGAGTGTGCCTTCGAAATGCACCCAATAATGAAAAGAAGGAAAGAAACTCATGAGGTTATCGTTTTAAAGTTTTTCCAAACTGAAGTCGAAAAAAGACAGCATAAGTGTTTAACGATAGGACAACACAACGACAACAAAAAATTTTCATCTTTACATTTTACGAAAATGTAAGAAAAGAACTCGCCTACAAACGATACACAAAAACATTTTACAACAAAAAGTTCGTATTACAATCTACAATTTTTAGAATTAGGCATTTTTGCGTTTGGACGCGTAAGAAGATAAATATTCCTATTAAATATTGATTGATTTTCCTTCTGAATCATTAAAACTTAGGTATATCTAAATATAGATATGTAGAAAAACATCAAAACAAACACCATCGAAAACAAGCACAGTAAAACCAAACAGATCAACAATTTTACAGTGTTTTCATTGTACACACGTGTGGTTCTGCGCAATATGAACTGCGCAAATTGTGCACGCGCCGGATCTATCTTTTACTAAGTATATTTTAATTTAACTACTTTATATTTAATGTTGTAATTAATTACTTTATAATTACTTTTCTTTACCTAAAATTACTTTGTTTACAGTTAAGAGAAGCGTTTCATGAAATATATGAACAATTAGGATCCAATTTCAATGAATTTTTAAATGAAATTTATGAAAAAGTGAAAATAAATGACTTTATTTTTTAGTAGTCGTTAGGTACATATTTTTATAACCTGTATGTATGTATAGGTACGTCTACGTTAACCTTAATATTATATTTCACTATTTTAGGCCTGTATTTTGATTTAATGATTCCCGTGACCTTCTGTGTAGTAATTAAATTTTGATAAAAAACTTATATAATAATATTATGTAATAAGTTTAAATAAGATAGACTTTAGAGACTACATAAAATGATGGCAAAATACATGAGCATTTACACAAAATTTTAAAAAAGTATGACCAAATTCGTCGTTTTTTCTAGATTACAAGAAATTGATAGAGGTGAATAAGATGTGGGAAAAAGATATAAGCATTTAAAATCACGTGTTTTTCATTTTCTTCATCAGCATCTGACGCCATTACACACATATTATAGGAACTTCTTGCAAAGAACTAATTTTTATTTGTTTGTTCGTTTTGTTCGATATTTTGTCATTATTCTTTATGAATGGATTAACAAAAACTTACCTACTTACTTGCACTGACTCAGCGACCAGAAGCAAGTGGATTTTGGCCTCTGACACTAAAAGACGCCATTAACAAAACACCTATGAGATTTTTCAGTTAACAATAAAATTTTCCTTATATTTTAAATTCTAAGAATTTACTATGAAATTTAAAAGGATAATGTAAATTATAATCTTTGAAACCTAACTATAGCCTGCAAAAACAACTAGCTATAAGTACCTAAATAGGTAGTAAATACATAATGGATTGTTTTTTGTGTAGGTATGTTTTTCTGTTACTGAAAACTGTGGGAAAATACGAGATACGTCATTTCTATGTAAAAATGTAAAAATATGTTGCACTGTCTAGCATTAGCGAGAAGTGAAAGGCCGAAGTAGATTATTTGATACTAGCGACCCGCCCCGGCTTCGCACGGCTATATTATGCATGTATTATACATATAAACCTTTCTCTTGAAAAGACCTTTTTCCTTTCTCTTTCTCTTCTTTTCTTCTTTTTCTCTCTATATATTTAAAAAAAACCGCATCAAAATCCGATGCGTAGTTTTAAAGATTTAAGCATACATAGGGACATAGGGACAGAGAAAGTGACTTTGTTTTATACTATGTACCTAGTGATAAATGCCACTTTTCGTTGTAATTTTATAACTCAAGAACGGGCTCACCTATCCAAACCAAATGTGTGTAAGCTTTGTTCGGACTATTTAGTAGATGGTTTATTTGAAGTTTGCACAAAATCGGTCGAGCGATTCTTCATTTATCACATTTTATTATATGGCAAAACAACGTTTGCCGGGACAGCTAGTTAAGTATAGATTATTTTAAGAATTCGCCTAGCCGTGGTAGTCACAAGCAATACTGATCAAAGATCGCACGAAACGGTGTTAAATTATTTTCAGTAAAACTCTACCTACCCGTAACAAAATCTAAATTCTTCAAAAAATATCATTGTCACAACGAAATTCTGAGAACAGCAGTTTTGACGAAACGGACATTTATTATGTGTTCATGTCATATTTAACATTTGTTCAGTCAAAATTTGCTTTATACGACTTCCGTTCCGATACACGGCAAAACGTATTTTTGACTGTTTATGTCATTTTAAGTTTTTTGTTTGTTCAAAGCATACGGAAAAATAAAGAATAAAGTATACTTAAGTATGCAATTCATTATCAATATTATTTAGGAATTTACAAATAAAGATCGTATTTCTTTTTATTGTACTTTCCTAACTTTCTAATTGTTTATACTAAAAAAAAAGATTTATCAATAAGTGAACACACAGTTCATAAAACTAAATTTAAAACAGTAAAAAAATAAAAGAAAATAGCTAAAATAAACCCTCAATTTCTTTAAATAAGGCCCACTTTCAATTTGACTAAGTTCTAGCCTCCAATAAACGAAGATAATATCATTAACATTAAAAACAATACGTAAGTGTATTGCAAACAGTAAAATATGTTATAAAAATAACTCATATGTTATCCCGCACGTGCGCTCAAATCATAAATTTCAACGATCTTTTTTATTTGTTGTCGAGTTCAACTGACGAACATTCGTTCTTTAGTCTTGTCTTACTTGAGACGAAGCTATGTTGTATAGCATCCTATAATACTTTTAGTATAAGGTGTTATATTATAGGGGTCAAACGCAAATTGTCTGTCGTGTCTAATAGTATCGAAATTTTCCTAAAAATGTACCTGGAACAGCTGACATGGAAAGCTTAATGTGATGCTATAAAACTGTACTATACTGTGATGAATATAAAGTATTTCTAGACTTATTATCGTATTTACAATGGGACAATGGGAAATGCAAATTTCTCGAAACGTCAGGTTTTAACAAAATAAACAAAATAACGCGATTATTTCCGTTATATTAATTTAATTATGAGTTTAATTCGCGAAAACCTTAGAAAATACTCATTATTAGAAACTAATATATTATTGTATCATCTCTTCAAACTCCATCACCCAAGACGTTGACTTTACGATACCCTTATTTACTTTTACGCGATACACTTTTGCACATTTATTATTATAGTACGAAAATGTTACATTTTTCCCGAGTCAGATTTGGAAATATTTTTGAAGGGTGTCAATCAACCTCCGAAGGGTATGATGAATACCTTTCGTATGGGAAAAATCATGATTTATATAAGCTTTATGAGGTTTTCCGTCATTTGGAAGGTATGGTGAGTCATTCACAGATTTGAATAGACGCAAGAAGGGTCTATATCTGTACCTACCTATAACTAAATATGTAGGTAGGTAGCTTCAGCTTTGATGGCATTATTCACGTACGATGCACATACCTTTATATATTATTGTAAAACGTATCTAGGTCGGTAATTTTAAGATCATAAGAAGAAACTGAAAGAACCTTTACACATTTAAGAGGAAGAAAAAAACTATGGCCACTTACCCAGTTCTTCAATCGGCACCGTCTTTCCTCTGGGTGATATAGTTTCAGGATCCTCTGCACGTAAGATAAACGGTGATAATAATGATCACTAGCTATATGCACACTACACCTCCAGGTAACCAGTCGGTTGGATGTACAGCACATACGATGCGCCGCCTTCCAGAACAATTAACACAACTTGTAATGACACGGTTTCTTCGACGTAGGTGTTAGACTCCCGGCGACAAGACACGTAAGCGTATGTCTCATCCGACGTCGATGAAGCGACTGCTCGACCGGTTCTATGTAACTGACCAAGCGTTATATTTCTACCCTCAAGTAAAAAAAAGTGTATAAAGTTCGAACAATAAATAAATATTCTCAAGAAACTTTTCAAGAAATCTCAGAAATAACATAAGCTAAGAATCTGAAATTTTACATGGGAATTCCTTTTAGGATGTATTCGAGCAAAAAGAAAGATTTTTTGGAAATTTGACCTCTACTATGGTAAGAAGAGCTAATAAAGTTTGTAGTAATAACTATTATGTATTCCGTGTTTGTAGGAAATAATAACACTTTTAAAGATATACTAACGCAGGTAAAACCGCAGGGCGCAGCTCGTAAATAATATTAATCATACAAGATCATTAAGTTTAAAAACTAACTTTTTAGGGTTCCGTACCTCAAAGGTAAAAAAGCCTTATAAGATCACTTTCTTGTCCGTATGTCTGTCTGTCCGTGTGTCACCACCGATTATTTCAGAAACGAGTGGACCTAGTAAGTTGAAATCCATACCAGATACTGAGGTCTATAGTCCCTATTGGGTGTATCAAAATAAAGGTCCTAGGTCAACACGATAAAAAGATACCCAAAATTGACAATTCCAGGTCAACCGGAACTAGGTTTTGGGTCGAAAACCTATATGGTAGTTCGAAAACCTATATGACCTAGAATCACGAAATTTGGCAAAAAGCAAGGTCTTATACAGCATACATAAAAGGAAAATTAATAAAAAAAAAGCAATAGTAAAGAGGTAGTTGCAGCTGAAATAGTCTGGGAAAACATTTGTGCATTTGATAGCCCAACTCTTGAGGAAGGTTATGAGCTACTTTTTCGATCCCGATCTTGACTATACGCAAGTAAAACCGTGTAGCGCTACTAGTTTGTTTTCTTAAAACAAAGACAGTATTGTTATCTTACACATTTTATTGTATTGATATAAACACCATTTCAAAATCATAAAAACGACAAAATACAAAAAAAACGGACTCTAAATGAGCTTCCAAAGCACGTCCGTATCAACAAAAGCTTGCAAAACACATTAGATCGCACACCGCATCCCAATCTGTAGAGGACCGGTCCAAATTAAATTCCTTCGAACGGGTGCAGCCAAAAATAACAGAGTAAACAAATAGTGTAGCGGCGAGTACCCACTTTGGCCAATTTAACAATACGATGTTCTGTACCTATATTGCATAAACCACGAACCTACTAAATGACGGTAAAATATAAAATTTAAAGTCCTGACTGACTGATAACATCAACGCACTTACAGCACTGGTTGTAGAGACCTGGAATTTAGATGTGGTCTTTGTGAAGTGTATGTTAGAAACTTTGCGAAATTCCACGCCTAAGAGGGAGAAATGTGGGCAGACTGGATCCTGAATAGCAGGTGATCTCACCCATTAGACCCAGAAGAATATCCCCAAAAGGATGTGCAGATTGCAGTAGAAAAAAATAGTGGAAAGGCCTCCCACTTTGCCGTACATTAGATAGAACGGTATGTCCTTGTCGCCAGTTTGGTGTCTACATTTATACTTGTTATTGTAAAGGATCTCTACGTTATGGCTTCGGCTCCAAGCACGCGTTCCAAAGCCGGTAGGTAGGTAGGGTTCCGTAACTCAAAAGGTAAAAAAAGGAACCCTTAAAAGATCACTCTTTTGTCCATCTGTCTGTCCGGTTGTCAATACCGATTTTTTACCTATACAATACATTTTTTTTCAGTAATCTGCTCTCAAAAGAACCCTGCAGCGAAGTGTGCAGCAACAAGCGTCTCGACATAGTACGCAACACCAGGCTTCGCTAAAATCAGGCATACCTAGTAGATGTCGGCATAAAAACTGCCTATCCCAAATGGGACTGAGCGGGACCTGAAAGGTAGGTTGGGATCGCAACGATGGTAAACGAGGTCGAGGCAGAACCCGAAAAAGTTGGCGTGACGATCTCAACGCATTTCGAAGTGAATTTCTACATCTGGCGCAAAATCATAGGGTTACACTTCCCTCATCATGTCTCGGAATTGCATCACCTTGCTCAACTCCGCTAATGCTTTAATATTTTTATAAAATAAAAAATGTTAAAACATATTCGCAGGTCTTGTTCAAATACTATCTCATTAGTTAAAACCCACAAATGGGCAAATATTGAAATAGGAAGCGCAATACATCAATGAGAAATATTACGCTGTTAGTATAATAATTTGAAATGTAAAGTTTATTTAGGTGTATGCGTAGAGAAGGTTCTGCTTGTGTGAATCTGATCAAATTTTCTTTGTTCTATCAGATGGACCACTGGAATAACATTTACTTCATGGAGTGGACTAGAACCTATACCTCTCAGCTTAGTTGACCATGTCTAGAGAAAAGAACGCAGGCACGGGTTTCCGTTAAAAAAATCCATTTCCGGCCAGGATTCGAATTCCCATTGTGCCTACCGTCGGAATCAAAGTCGAGGTACCTACGCTGGTGCAGTACGCTAGTACCAGCGTCAGTAAACGTACAGATTTACCTTCAGCAAGCGTATAAATCCTCGTTATTGTTTACATTACATGTTTCGTTCTGGCTATTCGTACTCGGGATAATTTATCGTTTTATTTTAAACGTACGTTAGCTTAAAGTATTTAATTGGAATAATAATTTAATTATTTTCACGAAGATATTAGTAACTATTGAAAACATTTATTATATAATGGAGAAAAGCACAGAAAAAATCGCAGAAGTTATTCGTAGTCAAAAAATAATATTCATTTTCTGTGTTGCGCTCTGGTTGAGTTGCAAAGTTTGTGTACCACATAAGTGTATAACTTTGATAAACTTTTGGTCTTCATGCTTTGAATTTGTTCCTTTTCCCGTCAACTCACACTAAAGATATCATTCAAATAGCGCTCGTTTCGGAAAATATTTCTTATGTCTTGAAATCAATGGAAAAGACCCGATTTTAAAAGAGAAAAATAAACAGATTGGCTTTATACTATAAACACACTGTTCCAATAATGAAAAGTCATTAATAAATCTAGTCAATTTATTGTTGTTTTTTTAGTTTTATTTCTATAATTTAATAATTGAAGTTTGTGATTCAATTTTTTGTTTTTTTTTGTTTTGTATTTTTTGTTTTTCCTTTTAGTCCATGAGGATAAAGTCGCAAATTATGGATGATCATGTATTCGAACAATTGGATATACCTTTCAGCACGGCTTTGGATCAGACATCGAAGAGAGTTCATTGGAGAAAAGACATTGGATCAATTGCACCATGAGAGTCATGCACCACACCAGTGAGGGAACGACTAGAAAAAGGGAATGATCAACAAACCCAGATGGCAATTTTTTATAACAACTGGGTCTTGGTTCGATAAACGAGCTGTCCAATGCCAGAGTGCGTGGACGCAGCCGGCCGGCGGGAGGCGAATCTCATTGCACTCATTATTAGATAATTTGAGCTAATCTGCGCAAGCGTAAATAGGTGTCGAGTTCACTGAACCGGTAATAAATTGATTGTGGTTTGTTTACGTTATTGCGCAATAGTGAACTACGCGTAAAATAAAGAAATAATACCCTTTGGGTACGAAACCCTAAAAAGAAATCATAATCAAGAATAAGAATCATAATCATGACATTCATTTCGGAAAAAACATAGGATATTTCCAGCCACAAAAGGAGGACATGCTTGCAGCCACAAAAGGTCCGTCACTCGCGTCCCTCGTAGGCTCAGGTTTCTTCTAGGAAAGCGTGCTAGACGAATGACCCGAGAAAGCGACTAGACCTATCTTAGACCACATCGTCACTTACTTATCATCGTATGTATAGGTGGTCACACGTTCACCTAAATATTTATTAAATAAAATATAAAATATTATGTCCTCCCATCAAAGAGGACCTACAAAATACATTTTTCAAATAACTTTCAGTATGACGAATCAAAATACGAAATCCTATCAAAACCTTAACATAATTTTCTCTCCCATTAGCGAGAGTAAACATTTACCAATTACAATTGGAGACAATTAACGAGTAAATTATTAATGGGTATTGACAATGTTGGCGCGAATGTGTTTGTATAGCCGTGAGTCGGATTCAATCCTTCACGCTTCGACTAATGCAAATACTGAAGTGTTGTGATACCTACATATTGCTAAGTAGGTACGTACCATAGACTATAGGTATGTAGATAGTAGCCAGTAGTATGTATAATATGTAGTAGTCGAGGTAGTACTTAGTTATGTACTAGTCGAGGGGTCTATACAATCTGATTTTCAGGAATCAGATTGTATAGACCCCTCCGTAACTTTATGGATTCAGGCATGTTCCGAAGGTAACACATCCTAACTTAACCTTTAAGACGTGTCAATGTGATATCAAATGAATAAAGAATTTTGATTTTGATTTTTGTTTTTCCTAGAACATCTGGAGTTTGTGGTGGTTTGACGGTTACCTTTTAAGAAATTTCCCTTCTCGCTACTGGTAGATTAGTACCTAACTATACCTACAGTAATTAACAATCACCCTGTATTATCTCTTAGATATGTAGGACGTTGGTACCCTTAGGACATTATAAAACTATTTAATAAAAAAATAAAACAATTATTATTATAATTTCATTTTTTTTTAATTTTTTGTTCTTATAAGGTTGGATACAGTACCTACCTATTTCTCAGCAACGCATCTAATTTAATACAAAGCCAAAAGCAAAATGCATTACACCTATAATTTAAATAGCTCTAAATAAATAAAAATTGCAGGACATTCCACACATAGCCATCTAGCCCCAACTAAGTAACTAGACTGGTGTTATGGGCCCTAACCAGATAAACAAGAGAACTTTAATAAAAAAAAAACTCGAGTAAAATACCGCGCACATAATAATAATGACCCTTTACATCTAATCAGATGATTGATACAGCGCCAGCAACTTCCATATCCCTGTTATTCAGGACGCTCAATGTAGTGCTTGGGATATTTATTACATGAGTATGTTTGCCCTGAACCTATACCACCCCTCCTTAGTCAAATATAGCTACACATAAACAAACAATAAATAATAATTCGAACTTGCAACACTTTTCTCGGAATTCGAGACCCAATGATTAACACTCGTGCACACTGGGACGAATCAGCATTGTCCAGACAAAAAAAACGAGGCAAAAAATTCTGCAATCATTTGTCCATCACGCACAATGGACACCGTTACCTCTCATAATGCAGGATGTTAAATAATTATACATTTACATTCAAATACAGTACCGTATTGAAAACAGCATACCTACTTCTCGGATGATGCTCGTTTAGTGATGTGAGATATGGGACTGATTTAAGTCTTTCAGTCCCTTTAGTTTTTAAAAATCTACTCACCGCTTACAAATGGACAAACTGCTGTTGAATCTAGACTCAACGAGTACATCTTGCAAAGGTTCTTTTAAATCAGAAACATCTTTGCAACAAGCCTTTATAAAGCATTTTTGATTATTATCCACAAAATCCGGACTTTAAATATACCGTGAAATTAAAAATATTGTGTCTTTAATATAAAACATCCTCAATTTAAAGATAATAAAATCAAGTAAATTAAGTGAAAGTTTGAACCCAAACAGCTAATTCCATTCAACGGTCCAACTTCATAATGAAATAAATTTAAACTGTATAACATTTAACCCACAAAGCCCCTATTAATCATCCGGGAAAAACTCGTCGAAGTACCAAAAGTTAAATTCCGAAAATAACTTCAAAATACAATCAAGTTAACTAGATTAATGGAAGTGTCCCGTACCTTGGTAGCAAGTGTTCCACGGAACAACTTCATTACGTATTTAGCATATTAACTAAGGAGGTAGACAGAACACAAATTTAGCTAATTATTCGGGAACCTATTTGCTTTTCGGTCTAAATATATTATAATATCAAATTAATGGAAGCAAATGGAAATTTACCGAAGTCTTAGTAACCGTGGAGGCTATATCAAAAGGTATATTTACAAAGGGTTCGAAGATTGATCAAATATAAACTTTTAGAACTTCGTCGAGTTATTTTTATTCCTCTTGAATGTTAGCAAATTCAATTTCGCCGAAGAAAATGTATTTCTTTGATAGGATACCTAGGGTTTAATAAAATTCTCTATCAAAACATTATTCATTCTAAGAAATTTCTATAATTTTAGTAAATAACAACCTATATAAACCTACTTAGATAAAATTGAATTGTAAATTGCAGGGTAATTACCTACCTTCTATCTATCTACCTATCTATAGAAGTACAGAAAAAAGGCTTTGTCCTGAACGACTGACTGACTGATCAATGCACAGCCTAAATCGCTGATCGTAGAGATCTAAAATTTTGAGGGTGTGCTCTTTGTGTGACGTAGGCATCCGATAAGAAAGGATTTTCAGAAATTTTGCCCCTTGGGGGGTGAAAAATGTGAGCAAAGTTTGTATGGGACGACGTGATATCAGATTTCTTGTATAGTTTGATCAATATTTCTAAGGCGTTTCTTTCATCTCAGAAGTCTTCTTATAATAAAAAATAAAAGCTTGTAATTACAAAGTAATTACTTCTATTTTTCTTTTATTGCATTAATATTTAACATGGTTACTAGGGTACACGTTACTAGGTGTTATTACTAGCATCGTTATAGGTAAAAGTTGTCAAACGCCGACTTAGCGTTCTTCTTACTCTCGACTTCGTAGCCTTCTTATTTTTTTTCATATGATAGGTCAGCGTTTGACCACTATTGATGGTAGGTGACGATGCGGCCTAAGATGTAACATACCTTCCTAGAAGATACCTATTCCTTCGCGACTTAATAAATGAGTTATGATGTATCAGGGATGCAGAATCCATTCGTGCAACTTCTTAATTCATCATACGTCAAGCTGACAGAATTTTCCCGGATGTACCTAATCAAACCTCTTTGTTAGAAGTTTAAATCAATTTATTTCGGATATTTTGAATCCCGATTTGGATTTTACTTCTTTTACTTAGTTTACTTTTCTGACCAATTTCAACGTTCTATAACAAAACATACAGCTGCAGTTTTAGAATTAAAAAGTCCTTTACAAGACTCAATTACATTTGCCCCATCGCTATACTTAAGGATCATTGCACTACGCTACACTGATTGGTGAACGTATTTGTAAATTGTCGGAAAAATCGTTCCGTGAGTAACGGTTTCAGAAGGAGGACAACTGCAACTATGTTTTATTTTTGATATATTTCAGTTTGTTACCATCATTTAACAAACTGAAATATTTTTTATTTATTTAAGAATAAGAATTTTTATTGCATAAATTGTGTACAGTAGTTACAACAATTTACCCAGTGCGGGCATGCAATAAGTACTTATTAAACATCTTAAAAATAAAATCTGTAATTAAATTACAGTTTCTGCTATAATAATTCTATCTAAAAAAATATTACAATATAAGTAGTTATCAAGTACAGCTATTATGTGATTTTTGATTTGTGTGTTTAGTTTAGTACAACTTAATTAATTATTATATAAAAATGCCCATTTACCTACTTTTCTCTATTATTATCGAAATACGCATTCAGACCTAAAGTTTTAACTCTCTTATTATAGTATATCAACAGATTTTACGCACTGAATACTTCAGATATATATCTAACAAATAAAGTACCTAAGAGGACTAGTCTTTTTGATCATTATGAAACTAAAAAATAAACTAATTTTCGGGGTTTAAAGGAAGTTGGAGGTTTAGAAAGGGGAGATAAGTGTTGTGTGTGTGTGTATCGTTTTTATCTTAATATATATAAATCTCGTGTCACAATGTTTGTCCTCAATGGACTCCTAAACCACTTAACCGATTATAATAAAATTCGCACACCATGTGCAGTTCGATCCAACTTGAGAGATAGGATAGCTTACATCCCGATATTCCCACGGGATCGGGAGTTACGCGGGTGAAACCGCGGAGGGCAGCTAGTAACTTTATAAAATAAAATGTTTTTGGCGTCATTTATCCTTCCTTTTTACTTCCGTGAATGAGGTCAGTTATTAAGTTGATAACAATTTTATGTAAAAATGAATCATAGTGATAACAAGCAGATGAGGTCTTTGACATTAGGTATATTGTTATAGTTTTTCCTTCAGATTATTTAAGAACTTGGCGGGGCGTCTTAATGCGGCGGCGTCGTCGGGCGACCGAAGGGCTGGCGGCTTCTTCACTCAAAGGGTGAGCCTGGCTATCCAGAGAGGGAGAGGAAACTAATACATACCGCTGTCTTCCACAAGGCGTTAATTATGGATTCACCAAACTTATCTGCGACGGGTTCAGACCTATGTTTGACGGTAGACCGCTGCTTGTTGACGGGGCTCTCCATGTGCGCTGTCAGACGAGCGCGTCGTTCGTCGAGTGGCTAAAGGACGTTGTCACCCACGTCGCGGTCGTAGCACCGTGGGATGACTACGTCCTGACCGTCATGAGGCGATCGGAGATGCCCAAACGGCTGCGGGCCGGGATGTGGGTCCCTAATTTTATGGTAGACTCGTAGTTAATGTGGACGGCGTTAAACTTTTTCAACTCGTGGGCCAATGTCAGCTGTTCATGGAGACTCCAAAGAGCTGTTGACAAAGAGAAGAACTACGTCATTGAGGTGATGATTCCCGAGGTGGTAGTCTAAGCTCACGGTGCGAGGAAGGGGTACTTTCTTCAGGACCTGCGACCTCAGACCTGCGACCGTGCGACACAGCAGGAATAAACACGTCAGTCACACCTTCGCTACACCTGCCACAATCATTACCTCCCGACGCAGCCAGGGGGGCAAGGGCTGACGTCCACGTTTCCATGGTGGAGATGAAGTGCGAGTTATAGGAGGGCGGCACCGACGCAATTGACGACCATGACGATGAAGGGGCGTGGATGTTGTCCTTCGACGGCCTCTTCTCCCACGACCCAGGGCATTAAATCATAAAGCATAAATCATTCATTCATCATGTCATCCATACCTTTGTTGTACAGTAGAATTAAGAATATCATTTTTTGAAAACTAATTCAATTCTGGTTAGTGTAATTCAATTATATTTAGTTACATAGTACCTACAAGTACTAAATATTATACTTCTAAAACAACAATATAAAAGTCGAAATAACTCATCAATTCAATGAAAGAGCTCAAAAGAAATATTACCATGACCACAAAATGATTCTAATAGGTACAGTTTCCTTATAAATAAAATTAGTTCTAACCGAAATTGCGCGCATTTCCGAAATTTCCTTAGAAACCTGATAGATTTGCGGTTAGGATAGCCACGCAACCTACGAAATTCTTTATAAACGGAATCATGCATACAATTTTACGCTATCTGATTATAGGCCTGTTTGACACGAAAGCGAAATCTGACAATGTTCAAAAGAAGAGAAAAGTAAATAATGTAAGGAAAAATGCTTATTAGACAAGCAAACAACAATGCAATTGAAAACTATGCAAGAATCTCTTTGTGTAAAAGCTACATCATGCAGCTACAGCGCTGTCTGATAAATTCATTTTTATGACAAAGAAGTAATGTGATGAATGCGTCCCAAACCGCTATCGCTAGAGAGATGTACTTACAAACATTTTGCCAAAATTGGTCTACCTTGAAGTTTTGTAACTTTACTCTTTACTTTGAAATTGAACAGAGTTCTGACGTTTAATTGAGGTCTCTGAAATTTAATTTAGAGTCTTTTCAAACGTCATCTGAGACGCAAAGTTTAAAATATCTACAGGCTACAAATTTTCGGTCGTTTTTATCTAACTGCCAAATGATTGTTTACATGTTTTTCGAAAGCTATCGTGCGACAGGAAAATCTGCTGTTTGCTTTCTTAAAATCTTATTTCATTAGAGTTGTTTCATTTGTATTTTACCAAAAAGGGGGTTAAACTACAAAATGAGTACCTAAACCTGACGTACCTTGAATGACATAAAGTTGGCGTGTCGGAGCTACTACCGCTCAAGCCGCATGCACGCAAGCAGTTATACTGAACTAAGTGTTCACTATTCAAACAGTATAATTTTTATTAAATTTTACTGGGTTAATTTTAATGAGCAGATCATTTTCAGCTCCTGGTTAGTTTAAAATGAAATGCTATCAGAGCCAGTGAGTCTGTCTTTTCTGACGTGTACAATGTGACATTGTCCCGAATTAACGGGATTTCTTATAGGTGGGCTTAGACATCTGACCGCACTACTGCTGAAGCTTTGGCAAGAGCCAAAACGAGAGTGATTTTTCACTAAAATTTGGATAGGTTTTATAATGACAAGGAATTTTAATTAAAATGTAGGAAAAGAACTTATTTACAAATGGTAGGTACCTACAGCACTTAACAACAATAAATAACAATTTTAATTAGTAAATAGGTTCTGAGATTAGCTATTCTTTAAGCAAGCGTATACATAGTTTAAGCCAGCAACACGCTAAAAAAAACTGAAGAGCTTAATGTGAGAAGCAGGCTCAAAATCAGTAGCGTTGAGATGGTGACACAACTCACAGCGTTTTACTGAGCCTGTACTTGCTAATATGCATGTATATTGACTTTTGTGTACCTTGCTAAAGTAATGATGTATGTGTTTGAAATTAAAATTATGCTTCTTCGTAGGGGAAATAATTCTATAGGTAGGGTCAGATCTGCTCACTCCAGTATGCTGCCAGATTTTTGGCGTAGTTATTAGCTGACATTAGGTCAGCCAACGTACAGCTATTAGGGCTGAAGGGGCAGGATATAATAAGAGGCGCAGCATATAGTTTACACGGGAGCCCCGCAGCCGCATCGAATTTGACATAAATCGATAATGACCTATCTTCCCAGGTTCACCCCTAACAAAATACCTCATCACCATATTAACAACCACTTAAACTTCAACTCTCACTACCAGAACAAAAACACCATAATAATACACCGTGACATATTAATTAAAAGAGTACATTTCAGCTATTTTACGGTACGTTAAACAATATTTCTGAATTCGCGTGGAAATGTGAAAGAGATTAATACGAGCCTGGAATTCCTATGGAACGCGTTTCTAGTACGTTCTACACTGGGAGTAACGTTTAAAAAAACTACGAGCATTTTTCATGACGACATTTTTCATCGATCGTTCGTTTTTAGTCGAAAGTCCAGATTTTTGTTTGGGATTTACTAAAATATATTCGAGTTTTTGTCAAGATCTTGAAAAATAATTGCGTGCTGTGATCTAATTCAGGAAAATTAGACAAGACTGATGAACGGAAAAGGATGTAGGTTTCGGCCTAATTTGAGCTACAATTTGAGGCAAAGTAAATGCCAATCTTACTAATATTATTAATGTGAAAGTTTGTGTATTTGTGTGTGTGTTTGTATAATCGCTACTCCTTCACGCAAAAACTACAAAACCGATTGCGTTCAAACTCGGTATGTAGATAACTGGAGACCAGGATTAACACATAGGCTACTTTTTATCCCGATATTCCAAAGGAATCGAGACTTACGTGGGTGAGACTGCAAGGTGGAGCTAGTATCAGCATTAATGAGCCTAGTTAAATAGTCTTGCGAAGCCAATAATCTATAATATTGTTATCAGAGAGCAAAGGTTCACCTTACTGTCTTTGAAATATAAATTACAAATCGGACACTCTGTGTTACTGTGGGTGGGCAAACGATGTCGCAGTAGATAGTCTGCTCTCTCTGCTCTGTTAGCTGTTCTGCAGACGATCTCAACAGGGCAACAGATTATGCGGTTGCCGTGGCTAAGTTTTGGGTGAGAGTACTGTGGCTAAAATATATTGACGCCGTCGAGACGATGAAAAGAAGATCCCTCACTTTGACTGTAGATAAATGTAGGTGTTTTCACGATGAGGGTATTTGTGTGTAATTACTGAATAACAATCCCAGTAGATCACTAGCCTTTAATTTTACCGCGTGCACAATGCGTGAGACAGTTGAGAGTTTGCCAAAAACATTAGTACAGTGCGGGCCGGCGGCATCGCATTAGCCCAGCGGGTTGGATTCCGACCGAATGTCACAGCTACATGACCACTCACAACCTTACCTACTAAATACTTCACCGATCAATACTATTAACATCGTCAGGAATTTCAGGAATACATTTTTGAAAGATTGCATATCCTGTTTGACTTATATTAAAGTACAGCAGATCAGGTCAGAAACTACTGAACTGATGTGGATGAAACTGTAGTTGGGCTCTTGGAAGAACAAGTAAGCTGTACCTTTTATCTCGCAATATTGACGGCATCGGGCCATACGCAGGTAAAAATAAGAGGCGCGGAACAAGTATACCTATATTGTCCCAGCTAAGTGCACCAGTAGGTCACGATTGGTTAGTTATTGGAACTTTGAGATAGAAATTTGCGCCTAACCAAATAATTATTTTTCAATTTTATTTCTCTAGTTCAGGAATAAATGAAAAATGTATAAGTGACTTATTATTCTTACTAATCATTGTCTATTAAAAACAACACCTATATAGAACTGCCGAGAACCAGCTCAATCATAAACATAACTTAATGAACTTCACAATTTAAAAACCGTTTATCCTCATCAACCTGTTCAATTCCAACCCTGCAGGTCATCCGTCTCAAGGTCAAACCACTTCTGCCATCAATGTCAATGGTAATAAGCTCGCTTTTCGTTTAACACACTGCGTAGGTACTTAGGTACGTCTGCTTCGTATCCTGTAACCAATTTACACTTTGCCGAAGTTATAATTGTGCGGAGCCCTTTGCATTTCATGTTCAGGCGTTTAATTTACGCATTATACGGTTTATGTAGTACCCTACCCACATCTTTTACTGTCACAATATCCAAATGTATTATTATAAATGCGAAAGTTTCTGTGCATGAAATTTCGTTACTAATCCAAGTAAAAAGGAATGAATCGATTGCGTTTAAATATGGTACACTGTAATAAAGCATATAGATAGTATGAAAGATAGAATATACTTAGAGATATTTGTGGCGTTTTAACATACCTACATAACAAAATAATCCAATACATATGAACGAAATTGTCTAAATTCAAGATTTTGTAAGAAACTTGAAATCAAATTAGTGATAGCGGCTAGCTTTTATATAACCAGACGTCAACTAACAAATTCAATCAAACCACTCCAACTGGCTATTAACATCCAAAGGAGCATATCAAGCCGTAACAAGCCACAAGCTCACAAGCTAAGCTATATCCAAACCAAGCCAGTCTATTTGCGTACGTTTACCTACCTTGTCGGACGTTGTCGATAAACTATCAAGGGGTATTCAGAATTCAGCGCAACGTCGGCTCTTGGATCATAAATCATTTCTACACCAATGGGTCAATAGCACTTCCATTTTGAACCGTGGACACTTTGGACATGCTGGGAATATGTATTTAGCAATTGTTCAGGGGTCTTTGAATAATTATCAGTCGACATTTTTTGCATCTTCAATCTCCATACATAACACTGCGTTATTTTTAAAAGAGATTTTTTTTTCTAGATTTTGATGTACTTAAAAAATCAACAAAAGAAACATGACAATGTTTTCAAGCAAAATGACTGAAAACTGAAACAAAATGTCAGTATGAAAGGTGTAATAAATAACAATAAAATGGAAAATTTTAGACGCAACAGATTAGTATTTTAGTTTCTACGAACGTGTGTCCTTCTGACGTCCACGGAAAAAGAGACTAGGAAAATTTTACCGTATTTCCGACAGCGCGCCCTTTTAGAAATAGAAAAAAAAAAACAACTGAGAAAAAACTAGCAAAATTAATATTTCTTCGCTTTTCATTTAGTGAGAAGAGGTCAGTTATGAGCACAAAAACCAAGCATAAATTTTAAATTTGTCAGAATTTCCGCAGGCAATATTCCGTATTTAAAAATATAATCTCCTTCGTGATCGACAGATTATTTATCAAAGTCGTGAATATGTGTGTGCAACTGTGCATCTGGCAGACAATTTTAGCTTCGAACCAAAGCACCAATAAACCGTGTCCCTACACCCAAGGTTTCAAAATGGCGGATAGTATCACATCGGCATTCTAATTCTGTATCTTGTAAATAGTACATACCTTTCAAAACTAATTATGGTCTGAATAATCATATTTCTATACCCCAGAACATAGAACAGGAGTTTTGAGAAGTTTGGGATCATTAACACAAGCCATTTTATTAGAAACTAGCGACCCGCTCCGGCTTCGCACGGCTATAATGTACATAATAAACCTTTCTCTTGAATCCCTCTATCTATTAAAAAAAACCGCATCAAAATCCGTTGTGTAGTTTTAAAGATCTAAGCATACTAAGGGAAATAGGGACGGCGAAAAGTGACTTTATTTTATACTATGTAGTGATGGAAAATAAATATTATTCCATGCTCACAATAAATGGTCTAAAGAACAACATTGAAATGCTACCAATACACAATAAAATTTTACAATGTCTTAAAGAGCAAATATTCCAGAAGTATACCAGGTGTATTGAAGGAGCCAGGAGATATATTAATATTAACAACTTCTAGATTCACTTAAAAAAATGCTTTTCTCAAAAAAAACCCGTAGGATTTTAATGCGAGTTTTTTTGGTGAACACATGATGATAAAGTTGTAAGCAGGAATTGTAGCCAAAAGACATAAAATCACAACAAAACTAAAATTCTATAGTGGTATTTCATTGTTTGGCCATTTCTTAATGAGTAATTTTCTATTTTATATAAGTAATAGATATAGATTGAAAACTATCATTGTCATTGACTCGTTAAACATAACCGAATCCGGCCCCCGACCATCAAAAGGAAGAGCTATATTCATCCGAAGTAAACCGACGGATGCCAAGGTTACGCGCGCTTTCCGACTTCGTTTTTGACGTTTGTCAAATTAGTGACGTTGAACCGTACTCGGAGAAGTTGGCTTGGTTATTTACAGTCCAACAAATTTACTCATACAGTTCAAAGTGGCGCTAGCATCTATTAAATATAATTTACTATCTAAGTACATTTTTTAGTTTCAAAAATTTCCACATGAAAAAGTATATCAGTGGCACTGAAGATTTTAGCTAAACTTATTTATTTTAATCGGAAATTACATTTGATGTTGTTTATGATGTTGATAAGTTTAACTAATGTGAAGTTTTTAAAGAACACGGAAAATGAAGATCGAATTGTAATAGGTACCTATACTTACGTAGTGGTATTTACTACCACGTCTTCCTCATTCTTCATGACCTCATCTTCATCTCATCTCAAAGACCTTCATCTCATACATCTTCTACTATTATCTCAAATCTATACTTCATCGTTCATTTTGATTCATACTCATTTGTATCATAATAAGAATAAATGTATAGGTAAACTTCTTTTATGATTCAAAATCAAAAAGACAATGTAATTTTTTTGTCATGTTTTTCTTGATATTAAATAAATATCTAGTTATCACAAATCATATTATACTAACTCAGGAAAAAGTATAGAGCAAAGTCGTGCACCATCCGTAATTTTACTTATACAGGGTGTCCCGTAATAATTTTTTAACCTGAACTTTAACCTTTCCTGGTGTAAAAAAAATGTATGGTCACCCTGGTGCCAAATTAAAAAAAAGTTGCCTATTTCATTGAGATTCTGAAAAGGTATAATATGTTGTATTGCCAGCATTTAATACAAAATTAATTCCTATTAAAGTGAGCCAGAGCTGTCTTTTTTCCTTTTTTTCCATAGTAAATTCGGGGAATTTCAGAACTAAAATTTCTTGAATTATTTTAAGTACTACAAAGTAAATTTTGGTACTACTTTTACTTCACAAAAAGCTAATTTTATTAGAAATTTATTTGGTATTAGAAATTTATTTGGTATTGGAAATTTTTCATTTTTTTAAAATGGCGGATATCTCGGAAACCGAGAGACTTTCATAGAATATAACTTTCGTTTTTCTGATCCGGCACAGTGTCCTCTATCCGTAGGGGCCCGCTTGGCCATTCATTACGAGACACCCTGTATAATCCACCAGAAATCTAATTTACACTTTGTCTCTAAATCTTTGTTTTGTAGCTGATACTATCAAATACGGTCCAATACCAAATGAAAATGAGACCAGTGTTGTGTCCTGTTTCCAAAAAAAGGATATCCAAACCGGCTCATATAAATAAAGAAGCTATACCTAATAGAAGAATAAATAGAACCATATCATGCAATATACGTAGATCCAGCTTTATTCTATTAATTAAATTGAATTTACATTGCTCTTTTGGCCTCATAACGCAGAACAATAAATAAAAAAGACAAATATCTACCCACCTAACCAGGAAACTAACTTAACTGGCACTATTCCAGGCTCAAGGTACATAGAAATGCTTTCTGTCATACACAATGTGATTAACATATTACATGCGTACGCGCACGCCTCGCCGCCACTCTTCCGGATTTTTTCATACCTACAACGGAATTCCAGCCCGCATGGCATTGAGGTCTCATTGTCAATGTTGCGAATTCTATTAATACTTACAGTAAATGTGAAAGTTTATTTGTATGTTTGTAACTTCTTCAAACTACTGAAACGATTGCTAATTAGAAACATGGTTAAAGGCAAACCGGACCCCTAAAAACACAGGCTGTATTTTCTGATTTTTACGGGATTGGTACTAATGTGGATAAAACCATGGGGTGCATTTGGTTTTGCCATATATTTTTAACTATTGTTTGTTATGTAAATAAATAAATAATAAAAACTGCAGGCCAATTCACACATCGCCATCTAGCCCCAAGCTCTAGACTTGTGTTATGGCTGCTAGACAACGGATATACTACTTATGTACTTTTCTTTTGTAAATATATACTTATAATACATAGAATCTACCAGACCACAGACAAATGTCTAAGCATAAATACTTGTCTGAGGCGGGATCGAACCCGCAACCCTGTGTTTGGCAGTACGGCATGGTGACCATTGTGCCAACTGGGTCGTCAATTGATTATAGGTAGATTTGTGACTCTATATTATAGCGCCCACAAGTATATTTAGGCCTCTGAGTAGACCGAAAATGAGAGGTAAAGGCGGAGGTAAAGGCGGAGGTAAAGGCATGCAGCAGACCAAGAGACGTGTGCATTTTTCTTGTAGCTGTATTAAAAATGAAAAAAAGAAGAAGGAAATCGGTAATTTTACCAGACTACTGGTTCACGTTGAAAAAGGTTTAAGTGTTTTTACTACTATCCTTACACGAGAGTCCAAGATTAGACAAAGGATAAAATAGGTAGGATAGATAGATGGAATAATATCAAAATAAAAATAGGTAGACAACACATCAGAACTGATTCAGATCAAAACATAAATCACGTCCAACGACTCAACAGAAAGGTACTTATTATTTTTCGCAATTTCACACAAAATCATAGAGCGTGAAACGAGCGAATCCGTCCAACGAACTAGTGCGGCGTTCACAGACAATTGTGCTATTTGTCACACCAAGTGACATAAGTTATGTACATAATTACTTATGGTAGCGAACAAGTGGACTGGTTACACTAAGTCAGGTGTAATGAAGCTTTACTGTAACTTTAAATGGACGACGCTATTGTTAAGCTTTTGATTTGTTAGGGTATATTGTGAGACTTTCTCTCCAAACGAGCGATGAGGTTACTAGGAGTTAATATAGACCCACCGATACCAGACGACCCTACCAGGGAATGGAATCAGTTGCCTGCATCTGTCTTTCCTGACGTGTACAATTTAGGGGTCTTCAAGTCGCGAATGCACAGGTATCTTCTAAGAAAATGTGCAACATCTTAGACTATCATTTGTAAAAAAAAACTTGTAAACAACAGGAAAAGCACACGCTGGCAACTGATTCAATTCCCATACAGTGCAAAAAAGGAACCGAAACAAAACACTTAGTGCTAAATCCGAATTTACACGCTAAGAAATATATGTAACACAATAGATATACAATAGTCATCTTTTCCTAATATATTGTTTTACGTAGAAATAGTCAAGCATTGTGCTAGGAAATTAATATTTAAATGAGTTGATGACCGGTGTCCATTACATGGGATTGTTTGACGAGTCTAACAACATAATTGCTTCTTTTGTACTGTGGTTAAGTTGATATGTTTTTAATTTGAATAAACGTTGTAATGTAAAAGGACAATATTATAGTGCCACATATACCATGACTGGGTGCGCCCTGCGGTTTTACTCGCTTAACTTTAAAAAAAAAAAGTATTTTATGTCTTTCTCCTTAGACCTGTTAAAACAAATAACAACACCCATATAGAAACATTTTTTTTAATGAAATTTGTATTATGAAAATGGTACAGTGATAAAATTTTAATTCGTAACCCTATGGTGCGGCAGTCACAATATGTATTGTTGCTTAGGTGTGAGTTTACTTAGCTGTGAGTTTACAAGTCCTTGGACACGTAGCAATCCACGTAGAACAAACTCTACGGGAAAATGTACACTTGATACGGTTCCAATGCAATTATCCATTGGAATAGACAATCATTTAACAGCAGGCTTAGAACAAGCAACTAACACCCCTTTCTCGTAGCCAATAACGCTCGTGCATCACGTAACATAAATGCTGGTAATGGCAAAACGTCCAATGGAAAGGGCAAATAAAATAGTTCTATAGAATGTTCGATTCTAGTTACCATGCAGAACTGAAAATGAATAAGTGATAATCCTGTGAAATTCATGTTTCTAATTATCGTGCTGAAGGTAGATTACATCATTGATAAATTACGTAACAGGTAAGTACCTATTAAATTATGTTATGTCGTATAATTTTCCAGAAAATTGTAATTAAAATAATAACTGGAAAATTTAGTTGTTACGTTTTCACTGATAAAATATATAATAATATGAAATAGGAATGATAAATAAATAAATACTATTGGATATTCCACACAACTAGCACCTAATTTAGCCTTAGGCTAAGCAATTAGGCTTGTGTTATGGGCAGAAAACGGAAAATGATCGTCATATATTTTTCTTCAAATCAAATCACTTATTGTTTATATTATACTAGCGACCCGCTCCGGCTTCGCACGACTATATTATGCATGTATTAAACCTTCCTCTTGAATCACTCTATCTATTTAAAAAAACCGCATCAAAATCCGTTGCGTAGTTTTAAAGATCTAAGCATACAAAGGGAAATAGGGACAGAGAAAGCGACTTTGTTTTATACTATGTAGTGAAGTCTAGGATAATAAGATAACAAAGTTCTTAAAGTTTAAAGAGTTCTTTAAGTTCTTTTGTAAATCAATATTCTTTTAATACAGAAATCCATACCAGAAACAAATATCTGTTCAAAAATACTTGTTTGAGGCGGGAATCAAATCCGAAACTTACTACGTCGAAAGCGGGTATTGGCCCTCCGCGTCACAGAGATCGTTAATTATAATAGTAGCTATTATTTCTATCTCTATAATTCACAGGATGGCGGGAAATATATTTCAACACTGTACTGTTCTTACGCAGATTCCATGGTTACGTTTGTTCATCCAAGACGCAAATATTTCTTAGTAAATGTTGATAATTAGTATTATGGTATTAGCATAATTATTCTAGTATTAGCACAATAAAATTAATCTAGTTTTAGTACAATTAATCTAGTATTAGCACAATAATCTAGTTTTAGTATAACTAATCTAGTATGAACATAATAATTCTAGTATGAGCATAATTGATTTAGTATGAGCATAATTAATCTAGTATGAGCATAATTAATCTAGTATGAGCATAATTAATCTAGTATGAGCATAATTAATCTAGTATGAGCATAATTAATCTAGTATGAGCATAATTAATCTAGTATGAGCATAATTAATCAAATAGGAGCATAATTGATTTAGTACGAGCATAATAAATCTAATATGAGCATAATTAATCTAGTATGAGCATAATTAATTTAGTATGAGCATAATTAATCTAGTATTATTAGCATAATATAGTAGCAAATCTATTTCAGTGAAGCCGGTCATTGATTCAACGATATTTATTCAACAACCCTACTTTATATTCCGACTTATACGAGTGCAGTCGCATCCAAAAGCCAATAGCAAAATAAAACAAATTGTAGATTCACGTCACGCTTTCGACTCGGTCCACCACGATGTACGGTGACACTTTAATCTCCAAGATACTTTACTATTTTCAACTATAAACGAGGCTAAATATACTAGCACACGTCCAAATTAGTGCTCGCAATAAACAGCATAATGCAAGCTTACGCTCGGAGTACTACAAGGCGATGTATTGGGATCGTAATGTCAATGGCACTCTACGAACTGAGTCTACGTGAGATCTAGAATATGCATTTTGTATTTTACAATAAAACGATATTATAGACACTGCAATGCATTTAAACCAAGCAATAAACCGTACAGTAGATTCAGGTCAAATTGTTTATAAACTGAGAAAATACGATGAACTCCGTAATAAATACAATTAAAGAACATTAAATACGATAACGTTGAAAAACAGATAGCGTAAATTTTAATGTCTTATGTAGGTATTTTGGACGTGTCGAGACGTTGGCACTATAAGTTGGGTCAATCCGTTTGGGAATTTAGGTGACCTAGCCGTTTTAAACCTTAATAAAACACCGCACGGGTCAAGGTCCATTGGCAAGATATCTCTCATTAATTTTCATCACTTTACGCAATGCTAATGAAACTGACCCATTATTTAACTAGGTACTTGTATACATTTAGCAAAACGATAAAACTAAATAATAATATTTGAGTCTGCCACTCGTAGTAGCCAACATATTGCCAAATTAAGACAGAACAGTAAATTATTTCAATACTCAATAAATGTAAAAACAGAATTCGTCGAAATCTACTTGTTATTTTTTTATTACGATTCGTTTTACGTCCGCAATAAAAGTTAAATTTTCTCTCACATATTTCCAAATACAAAAATCACTCGACAAATTAAAAAAATATTTTCCCAGAGCGTTGAAAAGACAAACACGCTTATACGCTAAAATTTAATCTCAATTATGTATTACAATATTTCGTTGTGTACAGAGGCGCCTTCGAAATACTTTTTTGCTCATTTTTGGTATAGTAATGAAAATTTATGAGGCTACAGGAAACTTTGGGAATAATGCCATGTTCAGTATATTGTATGTAATGATTTTCCACAATTTTAGGCGGGAGTTTTTTGCGGATATTTTTTTTGGGAAAATTTTGCGATGCTTAGGGAATATACTTTCCTATTTACCTAAGTATAGGTTTTCTTATCGCCGCATAATACGGCTGAAAAAAACTTATCTTTAACCTAATGCATTTTCGCTTAAAGAATTTCGTTACAATAAGTAAGTAAAACTAACATCATAATTGTATTTTTTATAATTCTAAAAGATTTCCGTCACAAATAATCACTCAAATACAACTTTACTACCACTTTTTAAACTGAATAAACTTAAGTGCTTCTGAATCATCAATATCTTACGGAAGTGTTATAAAATTTCAAGCTTATGAAAAGCTCCGAGAATGCTTTTCAAGCTCGAGCCGGGCGGGCGGGGCAGCTTACAATTTTAAACCCTTTTTATGGTTTTGCTTATCTCCAATCAAGGTTTTGCATCTCGCCGTACGATCGTAAAAACCGTATGAAACATGCCAGACGTATTGACGTATAGTATGGTATTTGAATTTGGAAGTTCAAAGCTTAGTTTTTATGCATCGCTCTAACTGAGCTTACGGTGGTCGGTAGAGAACGTGACCCGACTTGTTGACAAATCGGAAATGATTCGACAACGTATAGACTCGACATTCTTGCTATACCTACCTATATCTCCTAATGTGCATATTTCTGTAAATAGAGTGATAAATATTCTGGTCTAACAGGTGCGCCAATCGATTTTGTTTACATACTCGAAATTTACGGTAGGTATATAGACACATTTTTACCTGATAATTATCACGTCTACGTTTTTAATTTAAAAAATAAGTATAAATACAGATATTTTGTTTTAGACAAAACCCCATCAATTGCAAATATAAAATTAGAGTAAACTGTAAAAATGGTTACTTTTTATCCTGACCCCGGACTTAAGCGAATAAAACCGCGTTGTTAAAAATCAATTAATATATAATTCGAATTTCTGACTGACTGAATGACAGACATATCAACACACATCTCAAGCCAATGAGAGGTTTCGAAAGAACATAACCAAACCGAATGGGTTTTTAAGTTCTCAGACGCCTTTATGCTCCTATTTCATTCGCGGTTCTGTAATCCTGGAATAATGTAAGTAATTTTTTTAAGAAGTAAGAATACACTTTTTAGACTACTCTAAAGACTACTTACAACAAAATAGACAAACAAATCAAAAACATGGGTCTATACTTTCACGCAAGTTTATTAATTTTTTTGATTAGAGGTAAATTCATAGTAAGAGCAAAGAGTAAAGTGATAAAGACATAAATTATGGAATTATAAAAAAAATTGTTTACGTGCTGATATCCGCAAATAGAACACTTTAGTTGGTTTCTTTTTGTGTAAAGGATAGAATAGGCTTGCCCAGCATCCTTACTATCCTCTCAGTTTAGTTGTATGTGTACAGAGGAAAGACCTTGTCTATACGTCTGGAGCCAACGAACCGGTGGAAATCATCACGATGTTTTCCTTTGTCGTAAGAGCAATTTTAATTAGCGCACATACATTTTCCGTAAGCAAATCCATTGGCGCAGGCACGGGTGACCGGGACCTTCGAAACGAACGAACGGAAGTCGAGGTATATATGTAATACCAATATGTCAACGCCGCTCGCCATTAAAGGTACATATATAAAACGGAATTTAATATAAAGAGAAAAAAAATAAACAAGTGTATCATCTGTTAATAAGATGATGTTTACTCTACATTAAACAGAGCGGTATCGAGTACAAATTGCACGGACTCCAGACCCGGCACCAAAGAAAATAATATTGTTTCTTTCGCAAATATTTACCCCTTCTTTATTTCGTGTGTCTTTACAGAAACGTTACGGTACTTGAATATCTATGTGAAATTAACAAATTGGAAAATTCAAGAGAATCGACTTGTCGTTTTTAGACTTTTTATACCTACTTTGTGTTTTGTTGTTGGTGATTTTGGGGAATCATTTATGTTGTTCAAACCCTGTTATAATAGTATTGGCCTTTACCTAGATAATTTACTAGCAACTTTTAAATCCTTGCTATTTAGGGCGATGTAGTGCCAGGTACATGTCATATAGAGAGTAGGCAAAGACCCGGTTATATAGATTTAGGTCATTCTAAAGGAGTTGTTGAAAAATATTCAATCTCGTAAAATAATGGTATAATTAATATATATTAAGTAGCTGTTTCTTAAACAATATTTTTGATAAAATCTCTAAATAAAAGACACAGTAATGAAAGTATTTTAACGGATAAACTTTAATGACAGCTTTTAATGTAAAATTTTCGAAATAAAGTTACCGCGACTAAGGAAAATAGTTACATTATTATGAGTTCACGTCGCGAAGTCAAGGGGTAAAGATAGTATTTTTTAAGTATTGAGTACCATAAAAAAGATAGTATTTTTTAAGTATTGAGTACCATAAAAATCAATAGTAAGTTTTCAATTAAGCTGTGCCTTCGGTATAAATGGGTATAATTTTACAATTACCTAGACATCGAATAATGCAAACAAACAAATAGAGCAGAGTATTTCATAACAAATTACTCAAATGAACCAAACGAGTTGTGGCGACTGATTACTATCATTAAGTTTAATATAAAATATTCTGTCAAAGCAACGGATTTCTACGTTCGTACTGTCGAATACAGAAGAGGTAAACTATTGGGAAAACATCCGGAGGGATACGAAAAAGGAAAAAAAAGTCCTATTACATTTTAAGTTCTGACTGACTCATAGACTAATATATCAACGCACAGCTTAAGCTATTAAACGGATCGGACTTTATATAAAGTCAATGACTCAAGAAAAGACTTGAAAATTCAATCCTTGCACGGAATAAACTGCGGGCAAAAGCTAGTTAAAAATATTGAGACTCTTATCCTGGTAGAATATAGTTAGACAAATTATGCATTGACATCTATTATTGTAAACAATATTACTATTATGTTAAATAGAATTGAATTGTTATTGTAGGGTTCCGTACTCAATAGGTTAGGGACCCTTTTACTAAGACTCCACTGTCCGTCTGACTGTCACTAAGCTGTATCTCATGAACTGTGATAGGTTTTAATTGAAATTTTCACAGATTATGTATTTCTGTTGTTTCACGATTAAAACAGATAATCACACTTTTAAAGACAAGTGTACACTCACTAAACAACTTGCTTAGAATAAAATTATACATAATCAACAGTAGGTACTAGTCGAATTTATTCCATACGATCTATCTCTTCACGCAATCTCAACAAATTAACATTAGAAAATAGACTTTACATAATAAAGTCAAGGTACAATTTTATCTGACGAAATTTTAGTAGGTTTTGTGGTTAAAAGTAGACGTAATTATATTATATAAATAGACGAATTCATGTACATTTTATTGCTCTTAAAGTTACTTATCACACTTGAGTTTTAATAGACCACGAGCCTTAATCTAATTTAGAATGGGTATCAAAGTCACGAAACTTTTGTAATTTAAGATATGGCCGACCGTTGGTTGTACGAGTTAAGCAACGTTTAGCGCAGTCATCATGGATGGGTGAATTTGACAAAAATATTTTTGAGCCCCTCCGTAAGGAAAAAAAAACTCAACCGGAAATATATGTTTCACTACGTAAGATTTAAGTTACAAACTTAACAAAAATACCTATTTTTTTCATTAAAATAGTCTACAAATTATATTATCGAACATTAAACTGCAGTGTGGGATGCGTAAGCGCAATGTTTTCACGTAAAGGTCATCGAACTGCACATTCGGTCAAGGTTTATCCGATAGTTTCGTTACAGAGCGCTAGATGGCAGCACGAGTACAAATACAAATAGATTCTGCGGCGTTGTTATTAAGTCCCTTATTGCTGCCTATAAACAACAGAATCAGAATCAGAATCTTTATTTGCTAAAAACACAGGTATAAATATTGGATGGTAATTACAAAAAATAGATCCATATGTTCGACCTTACAAAGGCATGCAAATGTTTATGAAAAGTAAAATCAAAATATTTAATTAATGAATATGTCTAAACATTATAACAACATAATTTTATAGTCAATTAGTTCATAATAGATTATCTTATTGTGAATTTATTTGAATACGTCAATTTGTTATAAATCAGAAAAACACTCGATATAGTTAAACATGTAAAAATAAAATAAAAGCAGAATTTAATAATATAACAGAATAAAATAAAATTAAAACTCCCTTCCCATTACAACGCCATGTCAGTAAATGCTTAAAAATTCATTAACGGAATACCAGCACTTTTCGATTAACCAGTTATGAAGCTTACGTTTCATTTGTTGCAAAGGAAGATCTGTAATATCACTCGGAGTATTGTTGTAAACTGTAATAGCCATGTAAGTAGCATCATTATTCCAAAAAATGTAAGCACAAGAAGGTTACTTGAAGACAGCCATGGACCATATTGCAATACAGTGAAAAGAATTAACTTCACATAAAGCTTTATGGAGGCGATTGATAATAAAACACTGCATCCATCTATCCCTTCTAACAGGAAAACAGTTACGGGTGAGAAGGCCCATATCCAATGATTAAAAATCAATCAAAATAGAAAGCTTGTGTGCCCCTGAAAAACTTTCAGTAAGAAGCGAAGAAAGTTTTTCAGCTTAATCATGGCATCTTCATCAACTGCAACACCAGTTAACACCACCCCAAACAATTGAAAGAATAGGAGTAAAAAGATTAATGGATGCTGATGACACTGGCCTAGAGACTCCTGACCCCAAAAGACCAAAAATAGCGTTGAATAAACCCCTATAGGTAAAATGCCTATCATTTTTAGGCATCGGAAGCTTTTGAAGCTATATCAAGATCGGTATTAGATGTGAGGTGCAGAAGAGGGTACTCTTCCAGAGCAACGGTCTATGCCAGAAATTATTTGGTCAAAACATCTGCATGTTCACTTATCACAATTTAAACAGACAAGAGGTAGAGTGGGCACCTCAAACCTTATAAAAACAAGAAGCACCGACTTCGAAATAACTCTAAATAATGGTTAGGTCATCCTTGTGAGAGATGGAGCTCTTAAGATATGGCACGAAGTGGTATCTAAACATGTTTTTACATCAAATCAACCAAGAAAAGGACTTAGGGCCCTCGCCCATGGCGACTTTTTGTAGCGATGCAAACGCGCGTTTCATAAACGCGCGACAGCATCACTACTAACGCGCGTTAGTCGCATTTGCAACACGCTACATACGCAATGCCAACGCACTACAGCATCGCGACTGTATCGACGCAAACGCGCGACCGTGTCGGCAAAACGTCGAATAAGTCATTCAAACCGTACTGAATCGCGTTTTCATCGCGACAGAAGCGCGACGGTATCGCGTTTGCATCGCGACTGAATCGTGGTTATGTGGGCGAGGGCACACAGCTAGCGATCGCATCGCGACTGTATCGATGCGAACGCGCGACAGCATCGCTACTGCATCGCTACAAAAAGTCGCCGTGGGCGAGGGGAATTTGAATGGATAGGGACGATTGAACCATTTATGGATTTCTTCTCTAGGTTATATCTGAGGATGGCTGAATTAAGATTGGGACATAGCCACTTCCCATAAAGAAGGATGGAAACACTATCACAGCATTTCCAGTTTCAAAATATGGACTAAACGGGGCCCACCACATCCTTCTTGAAGGCAGCACCTTTCCACCTGAAAAGAGAGCAAGTATGTCCAGTCTCTAGGTCCTATGACATCTATGTTGTGTATGCTGAGGTCTACTTAAAAACAAATATGAGAGAGCCGTGAAGAGAGCAATGGCCCATATCCCGTGCACACATAACATAGTAACATAATATCCAAAGAAAAACAATCGAAAGATCCTGTCACGGTCGCGCGTTGAGAAAAACCTCTTATTTTCATTAATTAAGAAAATACTGAAAAAGCTATTCCGTCATTATTACGAGTCTAACATAGACAAAATAAAGTGTTGCCAAGTACATTTTCAACATCCCCAATGAATCAATGTATTGTCACACCAAGCGGTCCAGTAGTTTTGGAGCCTATTCAATTCAAACAAATAAACTAATAAATGTTTCCTCTTAATAAGATTATAGCAACCTCAGTCATTTATAGATAGATAAACTCTTTATTGTACCACATAAACCTTAATTCAGCAGGTAACAGCAGGTTGCATGGAGAGCCTCGAGATAATATAATCTCAGTAAGGTTTGTTCAGAAAACTTGCGCTGGACCTTCTTGCTCTAGCATCGTGCTGAGGACGCACCTTTTTCTGGGCGCAGTTTTATGTGATTATTCAAGAAATCGTCCATCGAAGTAATGAGCGTGCTAATTTTTGCTAGGCCGTAAACCGCCTAGCGCAACTGCTGGTCTAGCTGAGCTAGGCGATCAACCTCTCACAATACTTGTCACGTCTTGTGACAAGAACTCTAAAGATCTTTTTAAAATTCCACCGAACATTTACCTACTGCAAATACTCTCCCTAAAAGTTAAATATTCAGTTTTTTCCAAACGTACCTACGATATACGTAAATAGTCAGCCGTGAACTTGGCCGGCTACCAAAACATTTCACAACATCAGCCATTTCTTGTAATGACGGGTTTCCTGTTTAAACTGCAACGCTTTACTCAAACGACATTGCATTATCGTTTCGACTATGTTCAATGTTATGTTGGTATGCGGCGAGGTTTGATCCTTTTTTGGCTTGTTGCTATATACAATCTTAGAATTTGGATATGATTAATTAAATCTGATTAATTATTTATTTATCTCACGTTTTTTATTCAAACGGGATAAAGTGATATTTCGTTTGTATAAAAAAATAATCTACCATTATTCCGTAGAAGATTGACAGTTTGTCTAGTGAAAATGGTCCATTTGATTAAAAAGCTCTAGTTGTGAACTCGATATGATTTGTACTGATATGACCAGTCAGTAAATAAAGAAAATCCTAGAACTACTTAAACAAAAATATGTCAAAACTTTTTTGTACAGACACTATCAAACTGAGTGGAGAAGACCGCGAGTTCAAGTCTCATCGCGTAGCAATATTGAAATGCATTTAACGAAACAGTCTATTTACTTCTAGACGAGTTGCCAAGATTGTGGAAGTTTTGTGAATTGATTATTTTGTGTCTAATTTGCACAACATCAAAATTAATGTAATGAAATATTATCTGTTCGTAATATCATATTATGTTCCCTTACATCTATTACTTTTATTTTACACGAAAAACCCTGTAAAATACACAAAAACATAATGAAACATATAAATCTGACACTCAAATGAAAGAAGGATAATATTTGTTTAATTTTCGACCATAAATATGAAAAATTACTTTCAAAATGACCTATAATAAACACCTGTAGTTTCACTTCTTATAGACCAGGGTCGATAATTTTTGAAACCAAAAAACAATCACAGTAGGATGAAACCCATTAGAAAAGGAGGGGAATATGATAAAAATTAAAGGAAAAATAAATTACGGTCGATCCGAGTTCGGGAAGTGGGAGGGGGGGTTTTTAAGGGTAAAAAATGGTTTATCTTGATTTCCGGCAAAACTACAAGTCCTATGGAAAAAAGTTGAATGGCAAAGTTGTAGGTAATAAAAAGATCTACAACTTTTGAATTCACAATTTTTTCACATAACCTCCTATCCATAACCAAAATTTAGGTGAAAAATTCAAATAACCCAGTTTTTGGTTTTTTATTTTTATCTTTTTCAAAAAAAATTTTTTTTTCGACGAAATTTGGTGAAAACTTACCTTATTATGTCCCAAATACACTGTAATTTATTTGATTTAAAATATTTATTTTTTCGCATTATTTTAACTTAATATCAAAAAAGCACCCTAAATTTCAAACGAAAATTCTCACGTCAAAATATCAGCTTTTTCCAAAAAGTCTGGAGGCTTTTTATTCGTTGAAATCTCTACTTTCTGATGGTGTAAAAAAAATATACATTGCCATAGTAAATGTTCTCCGAAAATGGAAAAACCGATCGAGAAAATCGATATTTTTTTAAATTATTATATACATTTTTCTAATGGTTTCTAATGGGTTTCATCCTACTGTGATTTTAACCCAGTTTTTGGTTTTTTATTTTTATCTTTTTCAAAAAAAATTTTTTTTTCGACGAAATTTGGTGAAAACTTACCTTATTATGTCCCAAATACACTGTAATTTATTTGATTTAAAATATTTATTTTTTCGCATTATTTTAACTTAATATCAAAAAAGCACCCTAAATTTCAAACGAAAATTCTCACGTCAAAATATCAGCTTTTTCCAAAAAGTCTGGAGGCTTTTTATTCGTTGAAATCTCTACTTTCTGATGGTGTAAAAAAAATATACATTGCCATAGTAAATGTTCTCCGAAAATGGAAAAACCGATCGAGAAAATCGATATTTTTTTAAATTATTATATACATTTTTCTAATGGTTTCTAATGGGTTTCATCCTACTGTGATTTTATTTCATTTTTTATCATTTTTGAAGGCTTCGGCCCTGGTCTATTAATGTAATAGCACCGTAACAATTTCAAAGCGAAATAATAGGTAACTTTAAAATAGAAGAAATGCTCCATCTTGTTTATCTATCTGTCAATATCATTGCGACATGTTGTCTATATAACCGATTTAATTTTTCGTGATGCAATTGATATAGAGAAAGGAAAAACGCAGCAATGGCTGATATGAAACTTCTTTTGAAGAAGGTATTTGTTTAATCAAGTAAAACAACAAGTAAACCACCATACCTGAAGGAATAAAAACTTCAAAAAGATCGATTCAAGACACGGAACTTTCCCGATCGGATCGCGCATACAAATATAAAATGTTGTTTATAAATCGTAATGAAAATGAAAGCATGCGCTTGATACGAATCGGTGCCAGAATCACATCCAGTACCTGGTTAGGGATGTAAGCAAAGTATCGACACAAAATCTGTACCTACAGAACTCCCTGTTCTGTCTCCCTTTTCGAAATTGCCAGTTTTTTCTAAATTCTGAAACAATGCTCAGTATATCAAAGTTATGGGACCTCTACCAAGTCAATTTCACCCTTTACTAAGTATACTAATGATACCACTTATTTCTATATAATATAAAAATGAACCGCTGAATGTGTTGCTAAGCGCAAATCTCTAGAACGGCTCAACCGATTTCGCTTATTCTTTTTTTGTTGTGTTTGTTATTGTCAGGAGAAGGTTATAATGAAAGAAAAATATAAGAAAATTTCGTATAAAATTATTACGCGGGTGAAACCGCGGGGCGCAGCTAGTAATTCTATAAATACAAACGTAACTAGGGAACTCAAATCTTTGTGTTTCAATGGAAAATCTTGTCCTTAACAATTTCTTCAAAGACTTGAAGAATTTCGTCTTTCACGTAATATTGCTAAAGATCATTCAATAAAATATGCTTTTAAATTTTTCGCTCGCGATGCCCTTTACTTGTTTCATTTCTTATAAACCAGAAATAATATGAAATGAAATAAGTACCTACTTAAAAATATTAAACCCTGTTATTCCGTATTTATTGTCATTAAAGGCATACCGAAAAAAAAAAAATGTTCAAATTTCATTAAATAGCTCTTCTTATAAATATTAAAATTTTAACAAGCTGGCTTGAAGTTTTTCTACGTCAAAAAGTAATTTCTGGATTTGGTGTTGAGGTCGAAGTTTAAGCTCATATTTTGTTTGAACCGTAAAAGATATCTGTTATCGATATATTTTTTCGACATCTCTACGGTAAAGCGTTGCTTAACAAAATAAACATCACTTTACGAGCAGTGGAAATCACTTTATGTTTGGCACATCTGTCTATTTCTCTGCCAGATCCATATCGGGACATAAAAATACTTTTTTTTGATAAACTTTATGGCTGCGAAAAGTAGAAGCACACTCATAATATTATAAAAGCTAACGTTTGTGTGTGAGTTAGCATCTTTGGTAATACTTCACACAAACACTACTGGACCGATTGCGATGCCCAATGGTAGGTATATAGAATGCTGAAATCCTGGAATAACACATGATCTGGATTTAAGATGAGAGAAACCGCAGGGCGTAGCTAGTATTTTTTATTGCAAAAGTAAATTGTATAAGATTTCAAAAATATTTTTGTCTACTTAGACATTTAGTTTTCAGCACACCTTGTGCCAAATAGTTAGATATCGTATATTTATGGAGGTTTCTTAATGTTTTACTTTATACAAAGTTTTGACACTAGTCCAAAGAGCTTAAAGTCATTCAATAATTTAACGGATTATTTGCACAAATATAGTCTGATGTCTAAACGGAGATAAATTTTTCCTCTCAGTCTACTCTGCAGTATACTGTGATTCAGCATTGGATTGGGTAGATCTACCGGTTGATTGAGAACCACCCAGGATCCACTGATCAAATCCAGTAGGTGGATTCTAAAGGTTCCACTCAGTGGAGTTGGAGTATTACAAGATCCACTTAGATCAATGATGGATCACTGTAAACTCCAGAGCGGTATCCCAGTGGAGTGGAAATAAGATCGCGAACCCCAGAGTGCTATCCAATTCAGTGGTAGAATCAATCAGTAGATCGTAGTGCCCTGAAGACATTTTTTTCTAGCAAATAATAGTCCAGTATGTTAAAACGACCGGTTATATAGTAACTGAGATTTAGTGACGCTAAAATTGAATTTAAGACAACAAATTGAGATATTCAAACTTGCATCCCATCTACAAATTTTATGATTCGCTATAGATAATCTCGTACATTAACCGTCCATGTATTTATTATAACTATAAATCAGCCAGTTCTGAGGTGCATCACAGGCAAAGTGCACTGCACTTAAAACTAGGAAAAATCATTCAAAAATCAATCTCAAACTTCAATGATTAAAGTTGAATTTTCATTGAAAATACAAAAGTATATACGTCATTTGATTTGGATTATATCTTCTACCAACTTTATTGCAAATTAAACTTTAACACTCCGACTTTAAAATGCAATTTTATAATGTAACGACCATCATCTTTAGGTTTATGACTTGGTTGCCCAATAGTTAAAAGTGAATCTTATATCTTTAAAAGTAAAATAGGTTTTGGCTTGTAACTGTAATGGCTTTTACGACGTTTCCATCGTGTTATAAATAAAAATTGACCTCAGCTGGGGCGTCCCTGTAAATATTTGCACATTGGATGCGGTTCGCGCGAAGTACTAAGAGATTAGTGAAGAAAACTTGTGAATTTAAAACAGTTTTAATTTGATTCGTTTTTAAGGATAAAATATCGTGAAATGTTTGTCATACAAATGAGTTTTAAACTAATCATTTAACTTGGCTGCTGGTTGGTAGTGGGATTCTTTGGTTTTTTTAGGTTTTATAATCGACTTATTCAAAATAATGACGATTGTAGGTTTGCAGAGGTAGTTTGTTATTTTATGAGTTAATTAACCTTATCAGAAACATGAGGCTGCTTGCTTTGGCATATATTTTCTATATTTTGAAAGCCAATAAATCCTGATATGAAAGTCATCGTGATCATCAAATGAATCGCTATAAAAAAGAAAAAACAAAGAAAAAAAGTCAAATTATAAAAGACATCATTTGGTACTCATTCTATCAATATGTTAGATACGAATTTAGACATTTTGACATTATTTTATTTTGAAGAAACATCCTATCTTAACTTCCTAAGATTTTCGACTTATATCAAGTTGTGAAATATAAAGCGACATTAAAACACATGAAGCAGATAACCAGTGGAGAGCGCGTAGGTACATTTTTGTAAGGAATACATCTCACCGATTTATGGCGGGGGGAGGGGTAAGTTTATTGGCATCAACGGCGCAGATCGCTAAACATCGCTGGTCCATAAGCTCGTATCGGATCAAACATTAAACTAACTCGGTAATGTATAGCAAGTTCCGTCATTCAAGACATGTGTCAAGGAACCATTGTTTCTCTAGGGGTTCCAAAACACTAATGACCAAAAATATCGATATCGATATTTTTTGCCACAATGTGGGCTCTGTGGAAGAGGACTGATTTTGTCCAGCCGAGCTGTGGACGTTTGCGATGTAAAAAATAAAGATTTTGGTTTGATTAAAAAAAAAACAGGTGATGAAATTTTAATAATCTTTATTTTTTAAAAGTAAATAGTACATTGTTACCCTAGGGGTGAAAGAAAAACTACATTAAACTTAACACAAAAACATTTAAAATAACAAAGATAATACTAAATAATACGTTTAATAGTACATTGTTATCCTAGGTGTGAAAGTCACTCATTACAGGTCCCGAGACGGAGTTTGGCGCCTGAGCGTAGCGAGGGCGCTAATAGTTCGAGGGACTTAATGAGTCTTTCACCCGAGGTAAACACTGTGCTTTTCATTACGAATAATACATAAAAATTTTCCTAAAAACGAGAGTGAATGAGACTCCATACCACATGAGTAGGTACTCATGTGTCCATACTACCTGATACTCTTACCGTAAAAAAGCAAGGAGGTTAGGTTTTTGAAGTTTCTAATGCGTAATGATACTGATACTGGCTACATGCAGATTGCACAAGTCGTGCCAAGCCATAATTTGACATGACAGCTGTCAGTGAAAGCGAAAAGCCCTAGGACTGGAAGTTTTATTTTCTACACGCTCTTCAGGCATAATTAGACCTACTTTCGGAGTATGAGTAATGAAAAATAATTTTAAAAAAATGCAAGCATTTCCCGACAGTTTTTTTTGGAACGCAGTTCCTTATCGCGCGTTACGAAACGGAAAAAATAAGATCAAAAGTTGTAACGACACTTTTTGCTATAGTTGTAAGCCGTGCGGCGTGCGCGTGTTTTTTTCGTTTCGTTTTTCTATTTCGCATTGAAAAGTGTGGTGTCGCGACGATTATTTACAAAAAAAAATGTAGGTACTGAAGACCAATATAATCGGCGTCTATTATTTTTTAAATTTTCGAAGCAATCTAGTGTGAAATGTTTGGCACATAATATAACACTGTGTTTTGTTGGGAAATATTTTTCTCTATAAGTGGCGGTGATCCATTGTTCTTTTTCTCGGCGTCGTCGTTCGGAAATCTGCAATGTTCAGAACGTAAAAAAATACATCTATCATTACAAACAACAAACGAGTTTTATTTTAAAAGAAACAAATTATCTTTTTACAAATAAGTTAAAAAATTAACACTTTTGTCGATAAAAATCGTTTAGATGCTGCAAACATCACTAGTGAGTAAGAAAGAGACGACAGCCTAACTGCATAATCAGTGTATCAGAAAGAGACGACATGAAAGCCATCAAAGGGAGCGCCTAAGGAAATTAAAATAAAGGAATATTTTCACTAATTGAACAAAATCACTTATCTGAGAAATGTTATTCCATCCTTTGTGTAACTTTAGGCAGTGGTATACTTTCCACACCATTTAATTGCACAACTAGACATTTTTTTTGGGCTTTAAAACGGGAACGCGTGACGTGCGTACGTCGCGATGAACTGACACGACTGGCCAAAATTTTCGTTGCATCCGCGCAATATAGCGTACGTTTGGTGAGTGCGGCACCCCCGCACGCTCACTCCACTGGTTATCTGCTTCATGTTAAAACACCTAAAGTTTTATAATCTTAGTACTTTGGGTAATTTAACCAAATGGTCAATAAATATCCAAACCGATTCACTTGCATACAAGCCAATACCGTGAGAGTTTTATAAGTTGGTCACTTAGACATTCTAGGTAAAAGAATTAAGTCTTAAACTATGAGGCATCTCGTAACAGGCACTCAATGGGTTAAAATGGTTATACAATTTTGCCATTACCTAAGTAAAATGGTGAGAGCTTGTATTATTTAAAAGTAGAAGCTTTGCCGTGTGAAGTGTTATGTCTAGACGAGAGTTCTGTTCCTTTTTGCTTCTCTGCATTAAGGAGATGAAAACGTATAATCGCTGTAAAACTTGTAAAAAGAAAAAAGAGGTCAAAAATGTATTAATCCGATAATATTCATACTTTTGTATACAGTATAATACCTTAGATAAAGCAGTAGAATAAGAATATATTTTTTTTTTAGATAATTCACGTCCTTCCCTCTATTTCCTATTCCATTCAAACCTAGTATTCACCATTGGGTAGCTCTATTTTATGGAAAGATATTAGGTTATTACGATGAATTTTAACGCGATACATACGTTGAAATTCATCACATAGGAATTAAATTGTCATTGAAAAAAGACTAACGCTGCTAAAACCGACAATAATGTACACCTAAAAAAAGTAGAAATTGTTCTTTTTTCAAATATCACTGTACCCTTGAAATATCTATTAATTTAAAAATAGTAAATCTTACACCTCACTATCACCCAATAATGACAAAATACACCGCAAAAAAGTAACTGTGAAACAACAAAAACGTATTTTTCATAACAATGACCAAACAAGATTAAGTTTTTTCACATCAAAAAACCCAAACAAACCATTTAAACGACATTCTATTCAATAAATAACAGTACATAAAGGAAAAATCACAATTTCCGTCTGTCTATTGGACATAAAAAACAAATTGAATACATGAATATGACAGAAAAATGAGTACAACTCATGGGGCCGTAGTAAATTCGCATTTTTAGTGTGCAGACCGAGAGAGCCAGATATTTTTATGTTGGTGAGCACGCATCGTTTACCTTTTAAATAACTTTATTTATTTGGTAAACTCATATCAATTCGTATATTTCATTAGGAATATGTTGGAGCTTTATTTTTTGGCACTACTATATCGTTACTAGTTTCGGAAATAGGATTTTTTTGTTCAATTAGGGGCAAAACGACACTATATAAGTCAAAAAAGTCTAATGTAAGAGTTGTTACCATAATGTCAACAGCGATTAAATTTTACGGAGAAATATATTGGAAAAACAATTTTTTTTTAAATATTAATAAATAATAAAAATATTAGTAAACTTTGCAAGTTTTTAAAAAAAACGTGGAAGTTAAATGTGATCGGTTTAAATTTTTATTTTGTAGTTTATGACAATTAATGTTTTTAAACTGTTGTTGTCACAAATAAATAAAATCAAATAAAGTCTTCTCGTGTCCTACGAATGTGTGTAATGTGTATGGACTATGGTAGCTAGATATACCACTCTCATACAACTATACAGTATTACTTCCTGAGACAGTAATGGAAACGTTTCCTGGGGCTTAATACACGAAAAACACGAAAAAAAAAATTAAAACGTGTTACTTAAAAATTAAAACGTGTTACTTTAAAAAATGTATTGGAAACGTCACGAACCAATGAAATAGCAGTGCCATTACAATAGGCATCTAAAGAATAGGCGTATAAAACTAATTTAAAGCCAACGTTGACTGTAACTTTTCAATAAAATAATAAAATTATCCTTGATAAATAAACACTACATTATAATATTAACTTACAAGTCATAAGCGAAGAGTAAGAAAGCTGATGAAGAAAGGAAACGTCATCTAGGTACATTTTATATTTTATTTTTTTTTTTCCGCGCTGGCAACACTAGAGCGAACAGCTGAATTGAATTTGTCCCAAACTATTTTATTATTTTATTGGTTATTTTGTGTATTTAAAGCCCAATTACAATTTCATCGCAACTATAATTATAGTTAAATCAATATTTATTTGTTAAATAGTGTGAAAATACGTAAATAATACGTGAAACTTATGTCGATCAGTTAACGGATTGTCAACATTGTTTACATTGTGTTCTTTTGAATATTTTGTGGAGATATTCAAAGTGATTTAGTGGTTGGTGGATTTGTTTACCGTTTGTTCTCCTGGATATATGTTATAGTATATCCTACGCTGATAACAGCCAGGTAATTTATACAAATTCCATGTAAGTACAATAGTTTGACATACCGGTAACCTATCTACCCACTTGCTTGGGGAACTTCCTGCTCGTTTTCCCAGACGTATTTTACCTGTTATTTCTTCAAAATGCAGACTAGGAAGGGTTTCGCTGTCGCTTCTCGCCAGGAAGCGAACAAACTGCAAATGACTTTGCAACAATTAAAGACCGCAAATGAGCAGGTTGTTCAATTAAACAGCGAACGGGACGATAACGAAAGAGAACTTATTAGTACAATAGAACAAAACGGGAAATTAAAAAACCAATTGTCACAAATAAATGTTAAGTTAGAAGATGTGACTACAGAGCGGGATAACCTCCAACTATTGTTAGATAGGTTTGATAGTTGTAGTGCAGAATACGAGCAGGCTTTACGACGCATATCTGACCTGGAACAGGAGCTCTGTGAGGCCCATCGACATATCTCACACCTTGAAGCAGCCACCCAGGAAATTACCACACAACAAAATCAATCATTATTTGACGAGCTCGTAGGGAGGTCCCCGCAGTTGGTTGCTGCTCCAAGGCCTATGCACACAGACATTATTGATCTCACTAACGACACTCCCCTACGCCATTCAGTGTCAGCCAAGGTGCATTTGGATTTTTGCAGCAGCAAAAAACTTAAAAAATTTGTAAAAATTAATAAATTTATTAGAAAAAATAAAAATTTAATCAAAAATCATAAAAAACTATCTAAAAACGTTAAAAATTGTAAAAATAGATTGGAACTATTAGATAAATTGAGTTTATGCACGTTAGAATTAGAAAATTATCAAAGGCAACATGCAGCCGATACGAATAAATTTCAAATTAAGCTTAGACACTTGCAGGACTCACTCGAATCAGTGACTATCATGTATGATAAATCAAAGCAAATTATCAGGGAATATTCAATGGCAATGGGTAAACTTATTAATTCAACATCTGACTATGTGGACCGTTTTGACTCTTTGGCAGACAAAACAAGTTATGGCTGTGACCGCTGCAGCCAGCCCGAGCCTTTGAATACACCTTCCTTATCGAGTGAGCAGCTGTGTGACCGTTCACAGCTATTATGTAAATCTTCTAATTTAAGTTCTCAAATAATTAATAATAAAAATCAAACAATCATGTTTAGCGATGAAATTGGAATGGACATGGGCTCAAAATTAAACTTTTATTCAAAGGGACAGTCTTTTATAAATTACTGTATGCCTTCTGCATCCTATCACCAAATTATGAAAAGAATAACTAGCTATAAATTTGAAAAAAATGATAATTTAATTATTTTTATTGGAAATAGGGGAAGTGTCAGCAAACAGGAAATGTTGAAATATTGTGATACTTTGTGCTCCTTGAACATAGACAATATTGTAATGTTTACACTCCCCTACTGTAAAAACTTGCCAGCTGCGGAAAATACACTTAGACATAATTTAAATTTAGCATTGAACACTATATCATGTTATAGTAAAAAGTTCAATGTTATTGACACTAATCCTATTGTTAGTAATACTTATTATTTGACGAAGGGAAAGCACAAGCTTCCGGATTCTATCAAAAGACAGATAGCATCTTCGCTATGTTATTTTTTTAATTTTACAGCCAAGAATTTGGCTACATATACTGCGCCTTTTGCGCAGTTAAATGACATAAATATTATTCAGACTGCGGATAGTTGTCTTTATCCGATTAATTTAAATTAAATAATCAGACAAAGGAGGTACGCTCTTGCAGTAGTTTTAAGACAATGGAGATATCCTCTAGCACTTTGCAAAATAATAATAATGAGATATTAAGTTTAGATAACAATATGAGCCAGTTATTGATTTCATTGTCAAACGAGTCAAATAATAATGATTGCTGGAATAAATGCCCTAAAATAAATAAAGTAAATAAAAATTATGTAAAAAATATTAACCTTGTGCATCAAAATATTTATACTTTAACAGAGGGCAAAATACTAACACTGGAATTGTACATGAACGCTGAGGATATCGACATTGTATGCATAACAGAACACCATCTCCGGGCTCACCAGCTCATGTTCAATTTCAGCAACCACCGGGTTGGCAGCGCATTCTGTAGAGTAAATACGACAAAGGGGGGGTCTCTTATAATATTGAATAAACACTTAAAATATAAAGAAAGAAAAGATGTCGTGTCTATGTCTGTAGAATGCGTAACGGAAATAGCCTGTGTAGAACTGGAGCAATTAATAGTAGTATGTGTATATAGACGACCTGTTTTTGATAATTTTAAAGAATTCATTGATATATTAGATGAAATGTTAACAAAATTGACTAAATCAAAAAAACAATTGCTTGTTTGCGGTGACTTTAATGTAGATTTACTAAAAGTAAGTACTTTTTCCACGAAACTTCTAAATTTGTATAAATCACATAATTTATCTAACGTCTTTCTGGAGCCTACTAGAACCACTGACACTACTGCGACATGTATTGATAATATTTATGTTACTGATAATATAACCACGATTAGCAAATCTATTATTGAGAAATTGGAATCGGACCATAGTGGTCAGTTTGTCAAATTTGCAATTGTTATAAAACCAATATCAAAAAGGAAAATTACGTATGTACCAGTGACTGCTGCTCGTCTGGAGGGACTTAAATTGGGTTTGGCCAACGTTTTACCTTTTTTGCCTTTTGATACAAATCCAAATGTATTGTACAGTAACTTCTTTTCGATTCTTAATGCCCAATTTCAGTCTATCTTTACGCCCAGAACCATAGTGGTCTCCGACAAACGCGAATTTAGTGACTGGGCAACGGTTGGTATTCATCGAAGTAGACAAAGACTGTATGAGTTATACGCGGAAAGACAGATTAATACATCAGAGGAGTTTGGAGCTTTCGTTAAAAACTATTCAAAGATATTTAAAAAGGTATGTATATTGGCTAAATCTCTCTCAATAAAATCTGTGATAAACACTAGTGTTGATAAAATTAAAGCTACGTGGAAAGTAATTAATGCTGAAACAGGGAGAGTCGCAGCCAAATACACCGAGTTTGAATTAAGTATTAATGGAAACATAACTAATAATAATCAAGATATCGCAAATGAGTTTGAAAACTTTTTCAGTAATGTGGCTATTACTTTGACGAAGGCTTTAAAATCTTCTACCCCCCTTGCAGAAAGTTTAATAAAAACCAATGTACCAAATTGTAATAAAATATTTCAATTCCAATATGTTACAAATCATGACATTATTGTAGTGCTTAAGCAAATAAATCTTAAGAAAACTAAAGATCTATGGGGGATCTCCGTTCCGATTGTTAAATCAATTATTGAACTCATTATACCGGAACTTGTCATTGTATTTAATAGATGTATAGATTGTGGTGTGTTTCCTGATTTAATGAAATTGAGTAAAGTAGTTCCACTGTTTAAATCTGGTAGTACCTCAGACCCCTCCAATTTTAGACCAATATCAGTGCTACCCACGTTAAGTAAAATTTTTGAAAAACTTATTTTAAATCAACTACTTAAACATTTTCATGATAATAATATTTTACATAGTAAACAGTTCGGTTTTAGTAAGGGGCGCTCGACCACTGATGCGGGGATAGCGTTAATTAAAAATATATTTGATGCTTGGGAGGAGTCGCATGATGCGTATGGCATATTCTGTGACTTATCCAAGGCATTTGATTGCGTTCAACATAAAACATTGATCATGAAACTACACCACTACGGTATTAGGAACGGCGCCCTGGATCTTATCTCTTCTTATCTGAGTGGTAGGGTCCAGTGTGTCGATGTTAACGGAAAACGATCTCCCGGATCTGCGATAGTAATGGGGGTTCCTCAAGGATCCATATTAGGACCTTTCTTGTTCTTAGTTTATATAAATGACTTACCTTACCTTGTAAGGGACAACCATGGGATAGTGTTGTTTGCAGATGACACCTCCTTGGTGTTCAAGGTTAAAAGGCGTCAGTCCAACGTTGACGATGTGAACAATGCTCTCTCTAGAATAGTTGATTGGTTCAACTCCAATAATTTATTACTGAATGGATCCAAAACTAAATTAATTCGATTCACACTTCCAAATGTAAAACAAGTAAAAACTGTTGTAAAGATTAATGATGAGGAAGTTGAATTAGTCAGTAAGGCTGTCTTTCTAGGTATAACTTTAGATGCTAAGCTTCAGTGGGGCCCGCATGTGGAAGCATTGTCCAATAGACTTAGTTCTGCCGCTTACGCCGTTAAGAAAATTCGCGAATACACGGACATTGAGACTGCTCGTCTAGTCTATTTCAGCTACTTCCACAGTGTCATGTCGTATGGCATCCTGCTGTGGGGGTGTGCTGCAGATATTGATGCTATTTTTATATTACAAAAAAGAGCTGTCCGAGCTATCTATAAGATGGGCCCCAGGGAATCACTTAGAGAAAAATTTAAAGAGATAAATATATTAACGCTCTATTCACAATATATTTACGAAAACTTGCTCTACGTTCACAAAAATCCTGATATTTTTCGCAAAAATAGCGATATTCATAATTTCAACTTAAGAAACAGGGATGAGCTGACCTTGCCCGGTAGTAGGCTCCGGAAAATAAGCAGGTCGTTTAATAGTACATGTGTGCTCTATTATAATAAATTACCTAAAGATGTATATGACATGTCCATTAACAAATTCAAAACTTTTATAAAGCATAAATTGTGCGGTAAGGCATACTATGATACCTCTTCGTACCTTAATGATAAGAATCCATGGATGTGACTTTAATTGCTCCATTTCAAATAATACCTTCAAATATTTGTAATATTGACCTTTGTGAGCGTGATCACATAAAAAAAAAACCCCATGAGTTTCTTGTGCCTTCTTCTCATTGGTGGGCGCGTTCCGAAGGCACACATCCTAACTTAGTTTTTAAGACTATTTCAAGTGATCATGTGTATGTAAATACATAAGCATTGAAAGAAATAAAGAAATTTGAAATTTGAAATTATACAAAATAAACTGGACTGCTTTTCGTCGCTTAAAATTCACTGGTGCGGTGTAGATTTCAAAAATCTATTGTACCCGTTAGTCAAAGTGAAACCAAAAAAATATTATTTGGAATCATTCACATGCCTAAAAATGTCTATTTGTAACATTCAAATATCTAATTCTAAATAGATCTATTATAACCGGTTAGGCTATTTTGTATTCTCTTACATACACATCATTTTAAAATCTGATATAGAAGACTCATTTTCTAAAAAAGATAAATGTACTGCCTGAGACAGGAAATGAGAGAGATGGATTTGAAACGATGAGATGTCGGTTAATAGAAAGTGAATGGAAGAGGAAGACATACTGCGCAGACTCCAAATAAATTAAGATAAGGGCAGACAGAAGAAGAAGATAGAAGAACCCTTGCACTTTCTATTTTCCCACACTTTCAACAATTTTTACATTCTCGTAACCAATACATTATAGCCATTTGTATTAGAAAAGTGAAAAAAAAAACTTTATATTTGAACTTTGACAAACATCATCTTTTTACTGCTCGTTATCCATTTGGTTATAGTCCCAGTAAGCCGACTAGAATATTACACCGGACTGGGATATTGCTTAGGACTAAATAATTTTTCAAAAGCAATATATTAATCGCTGAAATAGCCATTTTGTTTTCTCGTAAAAAGAAAATGGCTATATTCTCGAGCTTAGCGTGGTCCTCATCATCTAACGTTCCATATTCGGAAAGGCTATGTGGTTCATCAAATTATGCGAACTGAAAGTTTCCTTTGACCCACAAACAAACATAAAATCCGATATCCGAATCCGACTTCGGGTTGGTTTTTCTAAAATCTTATGACTTGTCCTACACAAAACGCCCTCAACTTAATCGGATCTGTAACTAGGTTTACGATCCAACCTATTAAGAATCAAATGGCTATATACAATGGTTGAATTTTACAATCAATAGCAAACCACTAGATAAAACTCAAGCCATTGATTTATATGCCCATAAATGGGGGTTACATAATCATTTTACGATGGTTTTGTTTGTCGAAAATTTTGTTTGTAGTGGGAAGGTATGTTGTGAAGTTTGGTTGTTTGTTTGTGGGGAATATGTAATTATTGAGAGTTTTTATTACTTATTGTATTTATGTGTAGTTGGAGGGAAGACTTAAGTTATTCCAGTTTCGTATGTGTTTGTGTTTTCAGTTTGGCTAATATTAAAAGTATCTAGGTAATATTTTATACTCGAATTTAAAAAAAAATCGGGTAGGCTGCTTATGTATAAGGATGCAGCCACAGTATGTCTTGCAATGGGTGCCTCGACTAATAATTGTTAACCGAAGGTAAACGTAGTCGTGGCAAAAAACATGAAAATAATAATAATAATAAATCATTTATTTCAGGCTACGAAGGCCCATAGATACATACCTTATAGACTAACATACATATTTTATAATATAAATTGAAAGTGTTAATATATAACTTAAAACTATGTTAGTAGCACTTCCAGGACACTACACTTTAGTCTTAGTAGGTTCGCGTGGAATTTGTCCGCGGAAGCGACGGAATACCACATCCTTCGGCCAGAAGTTTTCATCCATAACGCGAGGCAGATAGCGGTTCGGTACTCGCACCACAAACGCCTTGAAATTGACGTTCCGATGCGACTCCAGCATATGCACCCTCAACGTATAGCCCAGCTTGCGGCGTACGTACTCGACGATGTCCTTCTCCCCGACGGTGTAGTGCAGACGGGAGATGTACACCGGAGTGTCCGGCATCGCAGCACGAACTCCCAGACTAGCATCAGTCGGGGCTGTACCGCAGCGATTCGTGATGATAGGTCTTGTTCGCCGTTTCTTTTGCAAAATGAAAGACATTTCACGTCACAAGCTCATATACCATTAAACTACGGAAAATAAACAGGTCGTTTAATAGTACATGTGTGCTCTATTATAATAAATTACCTAAAGATGTATATGACATGTCCATTAACAGGTTCAAAACTTTTATAAAGCATAGATTGTGCAGTAAGGCATACTATGATACTTCGTCTTATCTTAATGATAAGAACCCATGGACATGACTTTAGTTGCTCCATTTCAAATAATACTTTCAAATACTGTAATATTGACCATTGTGAGCGTGACCACATGAAAAAAAAAAACCCCATGAGTTTCTTGTGCCTTCTTCTCATTGGTGGGCGCGTTCCGAAGGCACACATCCTAACTTAGTTTTTAAGACGTTTTTATGTGGTTCTGTATACTTTTAAGTATTAAGTATCCAAAGAAAATAAAGATATTTGATTTGATTTGATTTGACTAAATTTATGAGTTGAATTTCTTTTAGGTACATTATGATGGATTTATTCATTATAGTTTCAGTGCTTGGTAAGGCTTGAACTCGAGATGCCTCTGCCAACGGGTTCAAGTGGAGGAGATACTGCCCTCGAATTGATAACTACGTATTGAATTACTAAAAATCGGAATGATTCCACCGTTCCTGCCCAGACAGCTTAGTCCGAGAAAATTAGCACATTTTCCGTTTTGAAAACTTGAAAACTTAACTTTCAGATCAGAAATATCGCATCAAAATCGGTTAACCCCTTTAGTAGTTATGATATCACGTATTACATAAAAGTCAAACTTATATAATACCTCGTTTTACAAAATACTTCTTATTGCAACAAGGTTTCAAACTCAAAGCAGATTTATCAATTCAACACAGACAGTAACTATTCTTCACAGTCTAAAATTAACTAATTTAGTCATAAGAAACGTGTATCGAATTAAATCAACTATATTGTTTTGACATTCGATACGCGGGCTGAATTTTACCATGATTTTTGTAAAAAATACGACCTTCAAGTGTTACCAATTGGCAACTAATTTGGTTAAATATAATTAAATTACTACCTATTTACAGCAAAATTGTATCATCGCAAACACTGTAGCAAAAAAATAGGTATTTTTTTTCCTTAATTTTTTACATCCACTTCTTTTATAACAATTTTTCCCAAATATCCTTTTATAATTTACATGTTTTCTCCAACATTCAACTATTTATAGTATTTGAGTTTTTTCGATGCGCTTTGCCTCTGTTTATAATTTTATGATATATGTTAACAATTCGCTTGGTATTTATCAGTCACTATACTAATATTATTGAAGTATATTGCATATGGTTTATGGCATTCCACATGGTAGTATTTGGCGCCATATAGAATCAAGCTAAGCATCTGCTGGAGTGTCCCTCGTGTCCTGTTTCTTGCTTCACAAAAGACCTCTATGAGAAAAATGATGACGCCGCGGCTGCAGTCACTTATTGGGCTGGATACCGTGTATAGCATTATATAATATTAACAAAAAATTAAAACAAAACAATTTAAAAACTAAATACAAAAATATAAAAATATAATAAAAAAAATAAAAAAGTTGGTGTAACGGAATCGACACGAAAAGAAGACGAAGCTTGTGTTATCGTGGTCACCTATCAAGAGTGAATATCTTACAATGGAAAACTCGCCTCTTTCAAAGACAAAGTTTAAAACGTTTATAATCTAAAAGCAAACAATGACTAAGATCTATAACAATACCTAAATAGTTATTAGGTATAGTTAGAGAGATACCTAACCACCACCTAGTTACCGAGTTCAATCCACACAATACTGTGATTCATCCAACCACAGAATCTATTTAAATTATTTATTATAAAACCGCACGAGTTTAGACGTTTAAATTCTAAGAAATATTTATAATTTCTATTTTGTTAGAATTTGTTAACGTTATAAGTATAAACATGAAAAAAGAGACATAAAGGACCTGAATAAAATCATAAGCAATTTGCTATCAATTCTTCCTGCATAATTAATATAGGTAAAGGCGACTATTCACGGAGGCGTTGCTTCATAATAGTATGCTGTTGCAAAATGTTATCTTTTACTAGAGTTTTAGTAACATTTTTGACAACACAAAAATCACCAACGAACAAAATACTTTAGGAAAGGAGATCATTCATGTTTCTAACAAAAAATACACACAAAAAAAATGCCGGCCAGTAAAAAAAATGTTTCTATCTTGTAGAGAATAACATTTTAAACAGTGTTTACTAAAGCAACAAAGAGTTACGCTCTACCATCGTTGAGTTATTTTACATTGAAAAACCAAAAAAATGCATTTTATAAAGATCAGTTTGACCACTTTTAAGATAATACTACAGAAAAACATAAAAATAAGTAGTAAATGGATAAGCTTTGTCTGTTTTTATTATATTTATATACATAGGTATATCCAATTTTGTTGTCTAAGGTTCTAATACTATCATAGGTACTTTTAATATATACTGCTCAGCTAATCCCACTAAAACTTCTAAAAGGATTATTGGATAATTTTTAAATTATTTTTGGGTACGATTTGAATGATGTCCTTTAACCTACATTAGGCCTACGTATAAGGATATACTTGTATTACATAATAATCAAAACAAAATCTAAATAAGTGCAAGTCTGACTCGGGCACGAAGATTTATTTTTTAGTTTTTAGTATGTATTTTTTGTTAAAGCGGCAACAGAAATAATCTGTGAATTTTAGCTGTCTATCACGGTTCTTGGGAAACAGCCTGGTGACAGACAGACTGACAGACAATGAAATCTTAGTAATAGATTTCACTTTGGTTACGGAACCCTAAAAGTGGGATAAGTTTAGGAGGAAAAGAGGCGACCGAGAACCATTAGACACTTTCCCATATTAGTCATCATAATTGAGTAACCATTCTAATCTTGTAAGCAATATTGAAAAACTAGTATTGTTAACTAGTTCTAGAGGAATATATTGGTTTTGAGGCAAAACACGGCTCCTTTTGATCGTTGTTTTTGCTATCGCATCTTGTATCTTCTTTGCTTTTTATTATTTTGTGTTTCCTTGTGTTCTTGTATTTAATTAATGTTTTCGTTTCTTTATTATAAGACTGGAGTAGACGGTATATGTTTCCATCTAAGTGACTACCTAGCGAAATAAAACTAGTCTTTGACTATCCGAAAATTACAACAGGGTTGATTTTCAAATTCATTGACAAACATAATATATTAAAATAGATCCCAATACCCTTGAATCATTAGAAATGTACAAGCCCTCAGCACCTCACCCACCTTTAATAATTACTTTCAAGAATCAACTACATCAAAGTATACTAATTCAGAGAAAACGATCCAACTAATTTGTCACGTTACAACGTTGGAAGTGGTAACAAAAACGGACAAGTCCCCTTTGATATTTTTACCAAGAAAACAATACGATTTTTATGGCTATAGATGAAGCGATTTCTTTGGAATAAGATTCTTTGGAAACACTAAGTTTTAAGGGAGTTAATTAAAGCTTAACACGGTTCGGAATTTAAGTTGGCGAGATTTTAATCGATAGTTATTTTGTTTATTTTTCCGTTTATTATATTTATGGACAAATTAATTAACGATTTATTGAAATCATTAAGATGGGGAAAAGATGTGTAACTGCGACTTTCAATATTTCGAAAGTGGTGGATTTGCGACTAATAATATTTGTCTATGTCAGATTTGACATCGTCTTATCAGATAAAACCAAATTATTTTGTACTTCATGTTTATAGGTTAGTAATTCCACTGCACTATATCTGTGGTACCTATGCAAAACTATAACCGAAAGATTACCAAGATTTTAGAATCGATAAGTTTTAACCGATAGGTATTAAGATTTATAGTATATCAGAATACCAGACTGATGATACGAGTGGTCATCATGCAAGTACTGTCATACAGAAGATATACTTTAGACCGCCAGTTTGGTAGCTGCATAACCTCACCGCCAGGTCAAGGCAGCTCCTCGGTGGTCTCTCCAAGGTCACACACGACAAGGTGCCAACAAATGGCAACTACTGCCAACACGGGCTGATAATGGCCACTAATGACAAAAGCGACGAAAAAAATTGTATGCGTAAACGTCTGGCGCAGTTCCAGATGATAGAATGTTTTGGGAGATACAGGAAGCGGATTCCTTACAAGTATTTGATAATTGGTATGAAAGATTCAATTTTATTGACGATAACATTATTTTAAGAGCAACGACAGTCTTTATAAGGCCTGTATTTTGGAAAGGCTCCAGCGTGAATAGAGCCTTGAGAGCAGATTTGTGTAGTTTTATGAATGTAAAACCTGTCAACCTGTGCCTACAAGCTTAAAAGCGTATTATACAAATCTAGAGAAGGTTCAAGGTTAATGTAAAATACTACTTAAAGATCGAAATGGTCAATAACAAAAATAAAGTAATATAAATAAAGTTGTTTAAATAAATTTGATAAACATTTTGTCACGTTCAAAATCCCAGGCTTACAAAAAAATGCCAGACCGAAGTTAAAATAGACAAATGTGCTCAAAAAACCTAATAGACTGCGAAGTTTCCCTAGACGATGCGTCAGATAGAGCGAACTAGAGGAAGAAGACCGGAAAGGTAAATCCCACTTTAGAAAGATTGCATTGATATTTCATAGTTTAAGGTTAAAAAAACGGGACCCATTCACTAAAACTCCACTGAACGTCTGTCTGTCACCAGGCTGTATCTTATGAACCGATTATGTATTTCTGTTGCCGCTGTAACAACAAATACTAAAAACAAAATATAATGGTACGGAACACATCATGCAGGAGCCCGACTCGCACTTGGTCGGTTTTTTATCATTAGCGACTTGTACATGTACAGTCGGCTGCATAATTGCAGCCCCCGGTAGAATTCAAAAATTACTATTATTGGCATGTTTTCATTCTAATATTTTTGTTTGATAAATTCATGAGTTTAGAAGACTTTAAACTTCAACTAAAGCAGGTGCCTAGAATCTTGCTTGTGTTGAAAACATTATTTTAACAGCCGTTTTGGAGCTCTACGGTGGGTCTGCAATTATGCAGCCGACCGTACAATCATCCCAATAAATTTCTATAACTTTTGAACCGTAATCCTCACAACTACAGATGCACAAACTTACGGGTAGGTATGTACAAAAAGGGGTCACGGAGTCACGAACCAATCATCTTTCTCAGATTACTGATAAAATCACCGGTCTACCATAAATTGACTCACACATCACGCCATGTGATTCAGGTTAACCAGTTTAAACATTCAAACCAGAATTAAGGAAAATTGTGTAACTCTTAGAAGATTCTTGTTACAATTGATCATTTCGCATCAAAGTGGCTGATTTCCCAGAACTTTTGGCCGCAGTTCAAATCAACCTATTCGCCAATTTTTTTCAATAATAAAAATCTTTTTTTTTTTGGTAATTTTGTCATTCTGACACAACAACTAGCTTATATTGGTAATTATGAGTATAAATGCGTAGTATTTTTTTAAATTCTATAGTATATTTTAAGAAGAACTGCATAGGCTGAAGAAGCAGTAGGATAAGAGGACCTTCCAAATGTACTTAGACTTACTATTTTTATGGGCAAGACTAAGTTATTACAGAAATGTGGTCGTAAATTATGTCAATTGTTGATTGTTGGTTTTTTGTATGTTGACTTAAAAGCCAAAAAGATAACGCTACAAAAGACCAGTTGGAATAGTACATTGCGATACAAGTGTGGAAAGTTGATAATTCCATAGAGGCGGTTTATGACGCGCGAGCGGAACGCGAGCGTGGCAAAAGCCGAGATGGAATGATCAATCCACACGTGTATCGTACGACGTTTTTTATCACAGTTGCGAATAAAAAAAGACTTGTTAAAATAATAAAAGTTTTTAAGAATTTTAGGTTATGTTTACTTACTATTTTTTTTTAATTACACTCCCGAAAGGCTAGGCAAAAGACTTTTAACCTATACAGCCTCGTCTGACATACAATATTTTTTTAGGGTTTTTTTCATTTGTTTTGCAAAACAGAAAAAAATATTTATGTACTTACCTACATAGAGAAAAAACAAAATAAAACAAAACTCAATTTTTAATTATTTTCAAAGACGTTATCACGCAAAATTTTCGTTCGTTATCAGACTTTAGAGACAACCTTTTGAAAAGAAGAAAAAAGGTACCAACAAATAGTTTTAAGCCAGCTAGGCATAAAAACTCTTTGATGGTACCTTTTTTCTATACATCAAAACAGTATAACCCAGATAAATTAAGAATGTTTCATCTACCTAATATGTCATTAGCAGTAAGATACGTATTTGACTTATCGGGATAACGTATTATTTTAGCACTAGTTGGATTTTTTTTATCGCACGAGTGTATAATACGTTGCATTATTGCGGTTTAATAAAATCCATATGAGCAACTGTGATAAAAAAGTATATTTACCATGAATTTGTTAAAGACTTTACCGATTACCTTTCTTATTCCGTCCAAAAAGTATTTCAAAACAAGGAAAGTTTTCACCAAGGCACGTCCTATTTTCTGTTATAGACCTTTTACGATAAACATGAATAAACATGTCGTAAGTAAGGATGTTTCCACGTTACCTGTTCCCAATAAACATACTTGTTCACTTTAAACACTTACACGGATTAATCTTCCATTAATCAACAATAAATAAACTTTAAAATCAGATAAAATTAATTAAATTTAAGCTTCTCCTTGACCATTAATCCAAGAATTTATCGCTTTAACGTTTAAACACTTCAGTTCAAGATATTTGTTCATAATTTGTTGAATAAATATAGCCTGTTTTAATCTTGAAATAGTATTTCAGATAATATGGGAGTAGAGAATTTCCTTGTTTTGAAATGAATAATAATTTTCATTAACATATTTTATAATCCGATCAACTTTTTAAGTACCTATACCTACCTAATAACTTCAATGTATTTGACAACGGAGTTCTGTCAGTTTTTAATGCAAAACAGTAATTTGTCGATGACTGACATGAAAATAAGATACGTAAATTGTTGTGTTTAGGGTTCCGTACCCAAAGGGTAAAACGGGACCTTATTATTAAGATTTCAATCTCCGTCCATCCGTCTGTCCATCGATCGGTCTGTCACCAGGCTGTATCTCATGAACTGTAATAGCTAGAGATAGTGAGAAATTCTCACAGACTATGTACAGTATGGGTCATAAGTAAATGATCAGTTTGCTACAATAATACTATCAACAAGTATTGGAGTTACGACCTTCTTCTAATAACGTTACACACAAACTTAAATACTTGAATTAAAAGTACTCAGTGTGATTATTATTTTCAACATGTTTGCTATGTCTTTAGTTGGCCGAGAGGTATAAGCCACCACCCGCTACACCAACCGACGTGGGATCGATCCACAGGTTACGTTGTTATAATGTTCAAATAGTGCTGCACTGGATTGTAAACGTTATGGTGGGCAGAGACTTTTGACCGTGGATTGTACTTGTGTTGCCGCTATAACAACAAATATACTAAAAACAGAAAAAAAAGAAGTCCATTCAAACTTTGTTCGGAACCCTTCGTGCGCGAGTCCGACTCGCACTTGGCCGGTTTTTAAGTAGTTCTGCAAGAATGATGTAACACTTCGACAATACAATCCATTGCAATGCATGAAAAGATGGTGGCCTGAAAAAGGTTTACCTGATAAGCGTGATAGAGTATACGACCCCGAACTCCAAGCAATATTACTGCTCTTAGCAATATTTCTGCTTTTAAAGTAATAAGTACATTGCCCGTACACTTTTTATTTAAAAAATAATTTCACTTTACGGTACGACTTAAATTATGCTGTGAAAATACTAAAATATATTTCATTATTAGTGAGAAGCATTGATTTAAACCGGCAGTGAACATTCGTCACGTCATTGCATCGTCATAATTAGATCATAAACGCTGCGCGGGAGTCGACGTTTTGCATCTGTAGCGATCTAGAGAAACTAGATGTGACTTATACTTAGAGGTTAATAATTAACATTAAAAAACAAGATTTTTTAAGGTAAGGTGGGTTAGGTACTTTTTAATGTTTTATTTTTTTACTTTTACCGAAAACGAGTGTACAGTACAATGCATCTGTCAAACCTTTTCAGTTATAACTTTGTTAGACAATGAGGATTTTTGTTAGACTAAATTAGTCTACAATGTCATAAAATATTATTAGTTGTCTTTGGTTATTGTGTCGATTGTCTCATTGTAATGAAGTAAGTTTAAACTGCGCGATATCTTCTCGTCCAATATACCTCAGTGCCTCAAGACGCAAGTTTACAACCAGTGTGTGTTACCAGTAATGACTTATGGCTCAGAAACGTGGTCTTTCACTATGGGCCTCATAAGAAAGCTCAGGGTCGCGCAGCGTGCTATGGAAAGGGCTATGCTCGGCGTTTCACTACGAGATCGAATCAGAAATGAGGAGATTCGTAGGCGAACTAAAGTTACCGACATAACCCAAAGAATTAGTAAGCTGAAGTGGCAATGGGCGGGGCATGTGGCTCGTAGAACTGATGACCGTTGGGGCGGCAAAGTCTTAGATTGGAGACCACGTACCGGTAAGCGCAGCGCAGGATGGCCTCCGACTAGATGGACGGACGACTTAATTAAGGTCGCGGGAAGTCGTTGGATGCAGAGAGCATGCGACCGATCGCTCTGGAAGTCTTTGGAATTGGACGTCCTGTGGCTGATATGATGATAATGATGATGAAGTTTAAATACATATTTTATTAATAAACTTTTTAAACTCACACGATTTGTATTCATAGATGAATGAACCATCACGATGATCCTCCTCCTCCTTCATGATGATGATGTTTTTGATTTGTACGTGTTGTTTTGTTTTGTTTTTTTGTTTTTGTTTTTTTGTATTCTTTGTTTTTGTTTCCATATTTTATTAGTCTGAAAATTCTTTCTATTAAAGCTAAATATTATTCGAGTACTTGCTTAAGAGGAAAGGGTACCGGGCGCTCTCTCTATACAAACGTAGCCGACTGTTTCCTCCCTGGATAATGACACTAGAGCAAATATTTTGTTGCATAAAACGTATAACTCCCATGACCAATTGACCATGCCCCTATGTTTTGTTTTATTTTTGTTAATTTCTATAATAATAAAAAAAATAAAAACCAAGACATGGCAGTCATAGGTTATATGGAACAAAAAGATTGTGCTAGTCTCATTATTCAGGAAGGAAACAGTCGACTACGTTTGTATGGAGAGAGCGTCGGTATCCTTTCACCACTTAAGTTATTAATCAATTGAAAATATTATTAAAAGAATCATTAAAATCAAAGTTATACCTAAACAGTCGTACAAAAATACGCGATTGAATTGAGAACCTTATCCCTCTTTGTGTTTTTTGTTAGATTTTGTTGATCGCATCCAGACAAGATGCATCGATGTCGCAGCCGTTTTCAGCAGCCATATTTATTTATTTAAGTCGCGGTGTCGTCGGCCGGCCGACGCACTATTCCGACCTTCACCCCGCGTGACCAAGGTCTCGCGGCGCTCGGCCAGGGCGCGTCCACTTCCACGAATCAAAGCCGGCCGAGCCACTTCCAGTGATACATATTTTTAAATATGACGGGATAAAGATGTTACATTATGAAGAAACGGGTTTTTCTTTAAAAATTTATATGTTTTATCGCATTGTGGGTAGATTCCCACGAAAAATATGACAAATAGTAATTATTTAGTATACTTACCTATCTTACATACTGGACAAAAGCAACTGATTTGATTTAGTTGTTTTTGTCCTGTATCCTCTTTTTTGTTTTTAACCTACTTCAAAAAAAGAAGGAGGATGTTCTCCACTCGTCGGTGTTGTATTTTTTCATGTATGTTCATTATTTTTATACCTACTAATTATCGAAATCAATAACTTATATATTCACGATCTAGGGTTGAAATAACATTTTTCTGACATATTTCCTAATCCACCACTGTCATTCATTTCGAGCATCAGAGTCTCATTACAAATGTTCCCAGATCTCCCTTGGCAAGGTTTAGCAAGGTTTAGGGTATATTGTTTTTACTAACCCTTATGGATCTTTGGTCTGAAATAAACACATATTTATTTTTATTTTTATTTAGCACCATCAAGAATATTAAAGAAATTTTAGAAATTTAGAATTTAGTCTATCAAACCGGTACCTCCTATGAATACAAAATTAAAAGTTCTGATTGACTGACTAATACAACGCATAGTCAGTAAAAGGATCAGGCTAAAATTTGGCAGCTATTATGACGTAGGCACCCAAAGAAATATTTTTTGAAAATCAACTCCTACGCGGAACAAGTTGCGGGTCAAAGTTAGTAATACATAAAAACCGTGTAAATAAAATAAAATCCATCAGATGTCTACCAAACAAGTAGTAGCAGTTATCCATTAAGTCTCTAATGAGAAATCAAGTAAACAAATCTTAATTTGCATTTCAAGACTATAAATAAAATTCTGTTATATTAATTGAACACTAACGGAATCATAGAACCAAATTAAACCATACAACATCTAGCATTATACCCACATACAATTTCCGGTATCTATTAAGAACAAACTAATTTATAAACGTGAGATTTGTCGCTATAAAAATACATATAGATCTCGTACCATAAACTGGCAAACTGATGTTGTTTCCTTTACAATATTGTAGAATGTCATCATGTAATATTGTAGGATGTCATAGTGTAATATTGTAGAATGTCATCATGTAATATTGTAGGATGTCATAGTGTAATATTGTAGAATGTCATCATGTAATATTGTAGAATGTCATCATGTAATATTGTAGGATGTCATAGTGTAATATTGTAGAATGTCATCATGTAATATTGTAGAATGTCATCATGTAATATTGTAGAATGTCATCATGTAATATTGTAGAATGTCATCATGTAATATTGTAGAATGTCATCATGTAATATTGTAGGATTTCATAGTGTAATATTGTAGAATGTCATCATATTTGGCCTAGCTAGGTGATTTGTTCAACTATTTTAAGTTCAGAACAATTTTAGTTCTATGACGTTTGAAAATTTGAATATTTTCTCAAAGAAAATCAGATTATATTAACAAGATTCTTTTAGACATTGCAAAAAAATATGTTTTAAAAATTGCTAAGTATGGTAAATATTTTTTTTCCGATGTGTTAAATGACAAAAACAAAAAGATTTTACTTCATTAATATTTACTTACATAAAATCTATTGCAAAAAAAATGGGAAAATATTGCTAACCTATTATCTAACATTTCCGCCATATTTCATATTTTACCGTTACGGTGGAATTTACCGAAACCAATTGTATGAATCATGGCTCACATTTTTAATACTTTATCAATGTTTGAGTGTTGAGACTCTGATAATATAATAGTGGTATCTTTTTGCATTTACATATTTGACAAAAACTGTTAAAAATACCTATAAAGTACCCATATTGAACTAGTAATCCATCTAGTTATAGATCCTTTTGCAGTTAGGTACATACACATTTGACGACCCAGTTGGCACAATGGTCACCATGCCGGACTGCCAAACACCGGGTCGCGGGTTCGATTCCCGCCTCAGACATGTATTTATGCTTAGATATTTGTCTGTGGTCTGGTTGTTTCTATGTATTATAAGTAGGTATATATTTACAAAAGAAAAGTATATAAGTAGTATATCCGTTGTCTAGCACCCAAAACACAAGTCTAGTTACTTAGCTTGGGGCTAGATGGCGATCACGTCTTATCTATTGTCTTTTTAAATATTTTACGTTAAATATTTCCTTAAAAAAACCACAAGTGTAATGATTCTTCCATCAAACAAGACTCGAGTCACGTATCACGATCGTAAATAACGAAGTTGGTATAATATTTGCAATAATAATTATAACCTGATATGACCCGTAGAGTTTATCATACAGATATATACAGGGTTATTGGTGATTATATAAGTAAGTGGTTGAGGGCTATTTCTGTGCATCCTAACAATTAAATCTTTTGTTCTACGACTTTTGGAAATTCGGACATTTTTTGATAATTTTGTGGTTGACCCGAAAATCAGCTGTTACTTACACAGAGAGGTAATTCAACTTAAGTTTAAAATTAGATCTTAAGTTTTATCGACTGGTCCAAGTCTGAATAACTTTATTTTTTTAAATATGAGCTGCTCTTCAAACGACCGTAACCTCAAAAATTTCCAAAAAAATTCAAATTTCTAAAAGTTGTACAATCAAAGTTGATTGTCTTATATAGTTACCAATAACTTTATACATACTTGGTACATAATATACCTACATATTTGCCTGCATACGTTTTAGAAGCATTTACCTACAAATGCATAGTTGAATACTGTCACGTAGTTTCTGACCTACCGAGGAAAGTCAAAAGTGATTACGATAAGGTTTTTTAAGTCGTATAGATCGTTGTGACGTAATACGCGCTAGTGTAGCGAGTATCTGTTTCTACTATGAGATTTTTTGACTATTTGGATAGGCTTTGAAACGACACGGAATTTACCAAAAAATCAGGAGTTAATTTTATAAAGTACTTATTACTAAATATGGCACCACATTAAGGCAATATTAAGTTTTTACCTAGTGATGTATGAGTCAGTTGGTTAGAGCACGTAGGAATTATGGCTTCAAACAACACTAAAAGCATAGTCTCAAATTCATTTTCAAAATAAAAAATATGTCCACTTTATACTTTTTTATTGAACTTGTTATTATAAGGGTGTGTGTTGGCTCCAGCTCCACGCGTCCAAAGGTCCAGCAGGACTATGAAGCCCCGTTATATAGGACATATAAATAAAAATAATAATATATCAAATGAAGCCTTACGCACCACGAGTTCAATCATACAATCGTTAGGAGTGGCTTAATGACCCTATACAAGTACAACGTAGGTTGTATACCTCTAACTAATGGCTTAGCCGTATTATTATTAAGCGCAGTTAAGTGAACATCATGTCGCCCTTGACAACTAGCTCTGTCTGTTATTTGTTAACCATATAGACAAAATACGTTTACTATACAATAGAGCATTTACCTCAGCAAAGGCCGAGACAGTTATAGTAACTTAAAATTTGAGACACATATTATTATTATCTATCGATATAGTGCATTGGAGGCGGACTAATAATGCCTAAACATACCTCTACATGATCACAGAAAGATTCATCTCTTCATCTCGATGCCGTCTAGGTATGGTTCTCAAAGTACACCGCGCAAGAAAAATCACTGTACCAAACTCCCATACTAAATGTAAAGATTCCTGTTCAGTTACTCGAAATACTGATACATTGGACGTTATTACAAAGCAATATTTATTACCTGAGGTAAGTAATTGTTTATGGATCATTAAAAATAAAAAAGAATATAAATATATTTGTGTCCTCCTTTTTTAAGTCAATTAAAAATGGATACGAACAACAAAAACAATAATTAAGCGAATTTAACGCGAACATGTAAATGTATTATTTATTATAACATCAAGTAAAAAATATGATTAATTAATAATAATTAATTAAATTAACATCTATCAAATAAAAGCCAATGGGAAATATAGCTTATAGCATAGAAAGAAAATACCAAGTCGACTTTGAAAATTGGGATAATCATCAGAAACTTCACCATCACCATCACCAAAAGAAATTTCGACTTTTGGTAGGAAGTGCAAGTACCTAACAGAAGAATACGTCGAGGGCTACAAATCAGTTTTACAGTTTTAATTATTAGACATACACTTAACTTATGGGCTAAATTGGATGCCATCGTGGACCATACATCTTTAAACATGGAGATCATTATCAATAATAAGTATCTTTCTGTTGGTTTGAAAGAGGTAAATCTCCGGCGACAGAGGTCTTTGGAGAATTTAGAGGAAAGGGAAAAATTGACAGGGATACTTGGTGGTGGAATGACAATTTGCAAACCTCTCTATAAAAGAAGAAGGCATGCACAAAGCAGCAGAGTGTGGATAAAAGGTTAAAAGCAACGAACTAGGCTAAAATATTTGTACACACACCCGTAGAATATAGAATAAAAATATACACAATCTAATCGAGAACCTCCTTTTTTTTAAATCGGGTAAAAAAGGATGTAAAGAAAGCTGTAGTCATTGCAAAGGCTAACAGTTCATAATAGTCACTAAGTTAATTTTAAACATCTGTTGATAAACTCGAATGTTAAAAAGTATCCCAAGTTATTGAAAACACGCATATTTGTTTTGCATTTAAAACGTAGTATAATACGCATATTTATAACAACGTGAAGTCCTTTTATCGCATCCGGCTACCGGTAAATGCCTATCACCAAACATCCCATTAAACATTTTTGTAACTCTTACTCATACATAGGCTTGTACATAGTCGTTAATTCTATCAATAAAATAACTCCAAGGATGAAAGCTATCGGTTCATATCTTATCAGAGGCCACAGTAGTCAATCAATTACTAATACCTACTGCATTTCTAAGTAATGAATCGCACATTTATTGCACCACGTATTAGGATACTCTTGCGCAATTTAAAACCAATATTTCTCATTTTATAGTTGGTGATGTTAGGATAAACTTAGTAATTACTTAAAATTAGGTATAAGTACTTGTTTCGTACCCGACATAAGTTAACAAGCAGCAGCATGTACACTAATTTACAGTTAGTTGAGAAAATACTAAATCAAAATAATATTTTTGACATTTATAATTGGATAGTTTGCTTAACTTGTCTGGCAACACTAGCTACCATCTTCCTTTATTCACGTCACGCAGTCAGTGTACGTTTTTTTATTATTATTTAAAATGCCTAAAAGAAAATCAAGTGATGATGACCTCAAAGAAAATCAGGATATTGGAAACAAAGATACTTCGTAGCCATCAAAATTTAGCAGTATACTATCTTCTGAGGATCACAATCTAAATTTTTCATTACAACGTACTTATGTGCCTAGTGAAAAAATGCGACAGTATTGTCACAGCGAGTCTTTCACGTCTTTTTACATCAATATATTAAATTAATTAATTATGTGTTGAGTGCACGTCCATAGAGAGAGCACTCTCAAGATGCAACATGAGGATAGTTCTTTGAAACTATCATCTTTTTTGGTTAAATATACGTCGATTATAAGTTAATTACGATAGAACTTCACTTAAAGTTAGTTCGTTTAATCATTAATGATATAGACGAGAATGAATTACAAAATTTGACAAGAACTATTTTAGTTTTGTGTCCAAAATACAACATAAGAGGAAATTTGAACCATGTATAAAAATACAAAGAACAAAGATTAGAACGCACAAAAAAAATATGCAATCTGAAATGTAGTTGCTTTGCGTTTATTTACATTTATTGTTTGTTTTTACAATCAAGAGACTTGAAGACAAAATACATTAAGAAAAAGATTAGCCAAACAAAAAATGGCAATTGAAATGAGACCGTAGCATTTACCTTTATGATTAAGTCAGCTAAAATAATGCACATTAGTAACAGTGTGGGTTGCAATCAAGATAATAAGTAGGTATTCAGAACCGATTCACTTTAAAATTGATGGCGAAGAGCGTGAACAAAATGTACCTTCTACTATATCAACCTAAGGATGTAGTAGAGATATTTATCTCACCTGTTGAACCTTCTGCAGTTTATAGACAAATTATATCATTTAATTGAAGTATTAAACATAAATAACATCTAAGTTAATAAACTAATTAAGAGGCTGTCAACAATGACATCAATATTACTAATAAACTGGAGTCGATTTCACGATTTCCCACGTTCGTAACGAGTCGCTATCCAATCAGGAAGATGTGGTTTACATCTCAACGCCTATCAATGAGTCAAGTGATTTATTTCGCATTTATAACACTTACCGGTCAAGGATATTATGTTGCCTGTTGGACGGTGAATGGTGAAACTGGTCCTGGTTGGTGGTTTTTATTTTAAATCTATAGGTGAATATAATATTCAAAGTCCTGACTGAATAAAATTTTAACGCTCAGCTCAAACCAATCCACGGATCAGGTTAAGATTTTGCATGCAAATAGCTGAGAAAAGGTTTTTAAAAATTAAAACAAAGTCGCTGGCAAAAGCTAGTTTACAATAAAATACTACAACTGGATAGAATGCACCAATCACGAAAGAAAATACCAAAACATGAAAATATATTTTATGACTTTAAAAATCGTGACTTTGTAGTGTGACCAATGCAGTTTTGAGAGTTATGAGCCAAAGACAAAATGTAAGTTCCAGTTTTTTTATTTTATTTTACTAGATCTTGGTAAGAAGGTACCTATGCTTATTGAAGACAAATATTGAAATTGTATATTAAGTGAAAGTGGATATTTATTAATTAAGTGTATTGAACAGGTTGAACAGGGTGTTTTTTGTGATTTTTACTTTATACTTAGAATCGTAGAATTTAATCTGAAAGGGCTATTTAAAAATGATAAAGAAAGTAAGAAATAAAATGTACCTAATTATAAATTAGTAACATTTAATCAACAGTCCCTTGACAACGCAGGTGACGATATCCCTTAGGCCATTAACTCCTCACCAAGTAAGGCCTATGTCATTGAACGTCTGACTCACTCCTTTACCAATGACTAACAATTAATTAAAATCCGCAAAAACCGATACACAAACCACAAAAATAAAACAAACTCTATCTCAATGTCGTAAAGTTTAAATTCATTTCTAACGTAGTACCGTTAGGATCAGGATTTCAAAGAAAATCACGCCAATTTGGAATTTTTTAGTTTTATTTTCAAATTATGGGTACCTAATTTTTTACTGCGTATGATTTGGGTTGCAGTGTAGGTAATAAGAGGTTTGTGAACAAATTAATTTAAGAGGACTATCATTATATTGAAATATGAATCTTGATTCAATTTATTGAGTGTTTAATATTAAAATCTATGACACAAACGTCAGTATCGATGTGCTAAATGAAATATATTTTGTTTTTACACAATCAACACCAAAACTTAGTAAAAACTACAGTGCATCGTTATTTCATCTGTCCATAACTTTATAATTATTAGTATTTGATTAAGTTTGCTGCAAAAATATTTCGTGAAACGCCTCATTAGGCTCCCAGCCATTTAATAATAAAATAATGGATTTAATATTTCTTACATCAATATCCGAATAAAAAAATAGTAGAGAAGGAGTATTTTTTTCTATTTTTGAAATTATTTATCCTATCCTTCTGAAATATTATGTCTATACATATAACTACTATTACCCACCTAAGTTATAATTAATCCACCTGTAGATAAATAACTTATCATTCGATTCGATGACGTGAAGCAACTTCTTCCTGATTCTGTATAATGCGTCATAGTCAAGCAATCAGCTCAATTTTCCTGACCATGCACTTCGATTTATTAATTGATTTATGTGTAGAAATTATTTTCAAAGGCATGGTAATTTTGAATTTCTGCATGTATAAATAAATATGTTCAGTATGTTTAAAAACTTACAGTTAATTTGATAGCGAAGCAAAATAATTCACATATTAATCTTACAACTACCTAAGTACTTAATTGCCTGATAAGTTTCTTTAAAATGCACGGTTGGAAAAACTATATTGGTGATATGGTCAACAGGTTTAAACATGTACAGTTTCGCATATATATATTGCGTCTTCTTTGAGGAATTACTTTTAAAGACGTAATATTATGAACTGAATTTTTGATAAATTTTAGTTTTTCTTTTTATGATAGTAAGTTAGCATTCGTTTATTTATAATGCGTATCAATTCTAAAGTTATCAGAAGACTTTGAAATTATTATGAAATTATTAAATGTAGAGAGATTAGTTGATTTGTAGGTATTAATACTAGATATCAAAAGAAGTGGTACATCTTGAACTTTACTTTGCGTTTTCAAAAATTAAAAAAACTTCTGGACTTGTAATATCCAAAAGAGAATCATTTCAATCGTTTAAACCGTCTTCGAGTAATCGGTAAAATTATAGATTATATTGATTATAGATAGATTCCTGCAAGAAGTTGCAAGCCCAATTTTTTTTTGTTTTTTTTAAATAACTAAAAAAAATAGGGCTATTACGGGATATTATCTTTGTTTTTTATTTTAATAGTGAAACTGACCATGGTATTTCAAAACCCTAATTAGGTACGAGTATTCTGTTGATTTCTTCAAGTACTTATAACACGTAATCTAATCCTTAAAAACGTTTCGTTTACCAGAAAACCTTGGCTGGACCAAAAATGAGTCAGCCGCTCGAGATTGTATACAAGTTCTTTAAGATAATAAGCAGATACGTACATTTTGGTCACGAAGCAATTGACAATGATCAGTAAGTCGAGATCGTAGTGACGTATCTACAGATATCGATATAATCATCTAATAATATCCTTTATCGATATATCATTATCATTACATAGTCACTACATAGTATTAAATAAAGTCAATTTTCGCCGTCCCTATGTCCCTATTTCCCTTTGTATGCTTAGATCTTTAAAACTACGCAAGGATTTTGATGCGGTTTTTTTTAATAGATAGAGTTATTAAAGAGGAAGGTTTTTAGATATATTACATTCATAATACAGCCGTGCGAAGCCGGGGCGAGTCGCTAGTTTCTGATATGCGACACCGACTCATGCTGGAGATCCCAGACGGCCGCACCAAGCGGTTTCCTTCGTAATTTCTTATTCGTGCCACAAGGGAAAGGAATCAGTTGCCCGTGTCTCTCTTTCCTGACCTTTTAATTTGGGGGTCGCCAAGTCGCGAGTGAACAGGTATCTTCTAAGAAATCGCGCTAATTTTATATAGACCGCATCGGCGCCTATCAAATGCTGATATTGCATTGTGCATAAAATATGAATTAGAAGTGTCTCTTGTTTGGATTGGTGTGGAGGAAACATTTTTTTTTTTACATTATGATAGGTCAGCGTTTGACCACTATCACACCTACCTGAACTACCTGCCATACTACTTAAATTAACCTACAATACAGCCTTGAGCTTTCTGGCTTCAAATCTTTTAGCTAAAATCCAAAGCTTTAAGCAAGCTTTAAACAAAAATCATTAATACACTTAATTCTTTAATATCTGACCACAAACCTAAACAAATGTTGTAAAATTAAATAATCTATACTTATGCCTTACAAAACGAACAATATCGATACATATCGAAAACCCAATCCCTAGTCTCTAACCTTAACTCGACTATGCTTTTGCAAGTTTAATCATGGTGAGGTACACTCGACGCTCGTGAGCCAACGTTTCGCAAGCTTAATGATTATTTTATCTTACAAATTGTATTCATGTCGATTGTCGGCCAGTCGTAGGTACAGACGGAACCGGTAACCAACGCATAGTAACATAGTGAATAGATTGTACGCGACAAACACGTTAAATCGGAACGACAACTGTCTGTATCTAACAGATACAAAATTTGCTGCTACATTAGCTAGCTAGTAGAAGATTTGCTGTTATAGTAGCTAATAATCAGAAAAACTGCTGTTACTGAAGCTGACGCTTTGCTGTTACAGTAGCTAACGTATAAAATATTTGCTGTTACAATAGCTAAAAGACAAACTTAGTGTCTTTTAGCTATTGTAACAGCAAATCTATTATTAGTTAAACTAATTATTACAGTACTTAACGTATAGAAGACTAGCTATTACAGTAGCTTACGAATATAAGACTAGCTATTACAGTAGCTTACGAATAAAAGACTAGCTATTACAGTAGCTAACGAACATAAGACTAGCTATTACAGTAGCTTACGAACATAAGACTAGCTATTACAGTAGCTTACGAACATAAGACTAGCTATTACAGTAGCTTACGAACATAAGACTAGCTATTACAGTAGCTTACGAATATAAGACTAGCTATTACAGTAGCTTACGAACATAAGACTAGCTATTACAGTAGCTTACGAACATAAGACTAGCTATTACAGTAGCTTATGAACATAAGATTAGCTATTACAGTAGCTTACGAACAGAAGACTAGCTATTACAGTAGCTTACGAAAAGAAGACTAGCTATGACAGTAGCTAACGAACAGAAGTTTTTAAAATAGCTAACGGACAGAAGATTGGCTGACACAGTATCTAAAAAACTGAAGATTTCATAAAATAATTATTTCAAAATAGATTACTTAATTTAGTTTACAAGTTATGATTTTATAAAAGGTTATCATTAGAATCATTGTATAAAAAAAAGAAATTAAATAAAGTATCCTAATTTTGAAAACAAAATCTACATAGAGACGTCTTTCCTTGTTTAACTTATTTTTTTCAGAAATATTAAATGTCTACAAGCTCATTTCACAGAAAAAACAACTTAACAAAAAGCCCCGAAGTTTATAAAACATTTTTTTTAACGTAGCTAAATACATTTTATGACATACACCGTTTTTAATGAGCGATCATGTTGTTTATTAAAGTTTATCAAGTTTAAACGTCACAGAACAAGTCGTGACCTGCTCGATTTACCGGGCCTTAGGGTTTGTTTACCTTTGCCTATAGCGAAAAGGTAAAAAAATATTTGTAAAAATTAAAAACAAGTTTTAGCTAAAATGATCTAAAAGGAATAAAATACAAGCTTTTATTTTTTACTTGAATTGTATGTTTGTTTAAGTCAAATCTTGCAAGCTTTTCGAACTTCTTACTTTTTCATATACCTACTACGTAGTTGAGATTTACATGTTGGTTCAGTTCCGATGATAGTACATTTTTATGGTGAACATGATTTAAATCGACATCTAGGATTGGTTCTGTATCTATCAACAGCACAGACACGAAACTAAGTATATTTTTGGTATATTTTTTTAATTATTTTATTATGATATCCGGTTTTGATATAAGTTAATTATTCATCTATTTTCTGGTTACGAAAAATCTTCAATAAAGTAACACTCATCGTAATAAGAACTTGTGATTGTATACGGACTGTTTACCGCAACTTAGACCTCTTTAGTTGATCCATTTTGCGTGAGGATGGAGTAGGCTTGCCCAGCTATACTACCCTCTCAGCTTAGTCGACCGTATCCAGAGGAAAGAATACGTCAATACGTCTGAAAACAACTAAGCAGGTTTCGTCACGCTGTATTCCTTCACCTTTAAGAGCAATGTCAAATATTATCAAACATTAATTTTTCGTAACAAAAGTCCATTGAGGCACCGCCGGAATTCGAGCCCTTCGGAATGAAAGTCGAGGTATCTACCACTAGGCCAACACCGGTCTCCACTCATCGTTATTCACGATATCCAACCTAACCGACCAAACGAATACAGAATAGCAAATAACATTAAAACAAAACGTTATATTTACATAGAACGTTACTAACATAACTGTGCATCAAAAGCGCATAATCAAATCGGAAAACAATGGATTCATTATGGTTTTTTTTCTATTATAATATCTATGTGCTATAAAAGTTGAATAGCCGACATGAGTCGCTGACCTTTGACAATAACTGAAACATCAGAATTTAACAAAATATTTTTGTTTTAATAATTTTATTATACGTAAATGAATACAAAAATGTAAATGGTGGTCTCTAGGAAAGCTCTATGGCTGCTTGCCCCCTTTAGATTGCAATTCCGGTTTGTTGACCGAAACAGCAGCTCCCTAAGCAAATAATTTTAAAATTAAATTTTTAAATAATTCTGATACCTAATTTTCCCAGAATTCATTGTTCCAGATTTTTTTTCCATAGTCAAATTGATTAGAATTGATCGAACTTTGATTAGATGATTCTTCTGAGCTGAAAACTTGTCAATTAAATTTTATTTAGGTAGTATGTAGGTGCTTGGATTATTTCTTTATGATGCTGTAGTGATGTAAATATTTTGTATTCAGTTTAAATGAACGGGAAAATACCTTTCTTATACCTACTTCCTATTGATATCTAGCAGTCGTTTTTTAATTTGTTTGAAAACTCTAATTAAACTCGTTACCTCAAATCTGTTATTTTGCTAGTATTAACTACTTCGATTTTGTTAAAATTAGTCATAAGGACTCCAAAAATAAAACTAACATAAGTTCTAAAAGCAATTACTTTGAAATCAAAAACCTACTTCTTGAAATCCTAGAAATCACTAACGACATGGAATTAGATTCGTCGAGAGGTCTTTGGCCAGCCGTGGGTAACATACAACTGCACCGTAAAGTAACAAATCCGAGAGATTAAGTTCATCGTTCAAACCTTTTGCCAGACGCCCCCAGGTCGTATTATAAACACTAGAAGTGACACTATTAAAAATCATGATTTTTAAATTCTTATATTGTAATATAATTTAATTTTTGCATTGTATTGCTTTATTCCTTTTTTTTTTACTAAAAACTCATAAATATGTAGGTTACATAACATAACATTTCTTATCATAAAATGGGTTACAGTTGCGTTTAGGATAATATTTTTTAAAAATTACTTCGACGACATTATATCGGTAGAGTTCGTGGTCGCGCGTAGAGAGTATAATTAAATAAAACTACCCTCGGTTACTTAAAAAATCGTCGCGACCGGTTTTAAAACACTAATCACTACATAGTATAAAACAAAGTCGGTTTTTCTGTCCCTATATCCCTTTGTATGCTTAAATCTTTAAAACTACGCAACGGATTTTGATGCGGTTCGTTTTAATAGATAGAGTAGTTCAAGAGGAAGGTTTATATGTATAATACATGCACAATATAGCCGTGCGAAGCCGGTGCGGGTCGCTAGTTACATAATATAAATAAATAGTGTTACGCCTTCGAGATGATCCATCGTTTTGTACCATCCAAAGAGTCTGTTCTCTGAATACACTAGATCCATCTGTCTGAGGACATATAAAGAAATTACCTTTTAATGGGTTCTCGTTTAAAAGATGTTTAAAAATTTTTTTTCGTGCGATTTTAAACAATAGTGCATCATTCAAGCTTCTATCTTATGCATGGCCCAGGCACTACAATGTTATGAATTCATTATTATGAATCATTATTATTATTTTCGGGTATATTCGCAAATATCTATTTGTCATTAAAAGTATCTCCTTTTGTTATTTCGTGTTATAAAACGTATGTGTCGAATTAAGAAACTTCTTTTTTGATGTCAGTTAATGACTGAGAATTTGTGTTGTGTTTGTGTGTATGTTTGTTACTTTTCCACGCAAAGCAGATAAAATTGCAGGCAAAACTAGTAAATCAACAAAAATATAATTAAAGTCTGCTCCATTATCTTTAACTCTGCAAGGTTCAAGCTGTAGGCTTTGAAAACGACGAGCCAAGGACTCGTGGTTCGATGCACCAGTGAATAACCCGAGACACTCTATCACTTGCACTGTAGAGGCACTGTAGGTATACTTGTAGGTAAACTTGTTGTGGCAGGGCACGTGTTGCTAACTCTTATAGCCGGGTTATCGATACTATTATATTGAAAAGTAACAACACTAGTTTGACGTGTAAATTTCTTTCAAATTGGTCAGGACAGTAGGAAACCAAATGCGTCAACGTCATAAATACTCGGACGTCTTAATTTGCAACGGATATATGGAAAGAGGGTGTAGCTAATTTAACCTCATTCTTACGTGTACCTTGGTAGGTTGAATTAGCTACATCCGTTAGAATTCTGTCAAGACATAAGACTTGACGAATAAGGCTGCGTGAAACTAAAGAGCATTGTGCAGAGTTGCTTGGTAACGAAAGTCCTGACTAGTGACTCACTTACTGATAGAATTTGGCTAAGATTTGGCATACAGATAGTTAATACAGCTAAGAAAGAATTAAGGAAAATTCCGGACGAAGTCGTCGATAAAAACTAGTCATCTATATAGGTATATATTGTATAAAGGTATATGTTGTATAAAGTGCATTTGAGTCAAGCAGTTCCACTAAAACCGGCTTTGGAAAACAATTAGTTTGTACACAGAAATCGCATTATGGACCTTGCAGAAAAGGAGAAAAAATAAACATTGATCGAACGCGATGTGTCCATAGTTTTTTTTTATTAAGTAGACCAACTTCAGAGCTATTTATGTATTTTAACTTTTTTGAAATTAAGTAAACTAGACTTTTTATACGTAGGTATTTAGTTTTCTGGTCACCAGTTTATTGATTCAGTTTAAGGCTAAATAGCGTTGTGTTACATATCTATTAATTAAAAAAAAAAACAAGCCAATGGATGGATTGGACTAAAATTTGGCACTCGGATAGCTATTATGAGGTGTAGGCATCTGGTAAAAAATAAAAAAATTAACTCCTACACGGACGATGTCGAGGGTGAAAGCTATTTATAATAAAGTATTATTTAATTTATATAAATATTTCTATAAACATATTTATTCCTTATTAGTACAGCAAGAGAATGGAATCAGTTGCCTTTGTGCCTCCGTCTATCTTTCCCGACAATTTATACGTCTTCAAGTAGCGAGTGAACAGCATGTAGCATGCTTTCCTAGAAGATACTTACATCTTCTAGGAAAGCATGCTACATCATAAACGGCATCGTCACCTATCATCAGGCTGGTGTGATAGTGGTCAAACGTTAACCTATCGTAAAAATACCTAGGTATAATGTTTCAGACAAATTTTGACAGTTTTATTTGTTATCCGTTTTGTTTTATTTATTTATTTACTATTCATTATGCTCCATTCGATCTGACGCCAACACAGTAAACTTTACTTTAAACATACTGCTCTTCAGACGGTCTAGATAGCTAAAGTCTAGTCTAGACTTGCAGACCAAGTTCATAACCTGAATCGATATTTTGAGACTTAGTCGAACCTAAGAACTCAATTTTAAGTTTTAAAGGTAACTTGATAGTCACTGAAAAAGGCTTAAAATTAAGATATTTCAATCACTCCTAGACAAACAATGGAAAAGTTATGGGTGATCTTTGGAGAGAAGGAGTTTATCCTTGGAGTTTACTTGATGTAGAAGATCAAGAGAGGTGAAATATAGCAATGCAGCAGTAATTGATAGATCATCCAGGCATGGTATTGCTTTGCCTCGGAATATATCGATTGATTCGTGCACAAGTAGACAATTAAAGAAAAGATAGATGTACAATTATTAGTAGCATACTCTGCAGAAAGGAAAATGACTGAAGTTGTAGATTGTTATGTGGGTTGGATAAATGATATACAATACAACATGAAGATCACAACCATTTACATACTTATTATTATTCTTTCTCCGATTTCAAGACCATATTTATTCATCAATGAGAATAGGGACTATGGGATCCAGATTCAGGGATTGTGCAGGTTTACTATCATTTAGTAACATCTTGAAATCAAATTCTGTAGATCTATTAGACTGGGTGTTTGTATCTCAAGTTAGGGATGACATAGTCATTTTTCCGAAGAGTATCTGAGTCTATAGGTGATGTGAGAGAAGGATCATTTGAGATATATATAAAGTCAACACCATATTAAGATATTGATGACAGTTAGATATGAAAAAAACTAACAGAAATAAGTCAAGATCAATAACTCCGAGAACAGTAAAATCCTCAGAGAAAGACTGAATGCACTAGTTAAAGAGGTTTTGGAGAGAGACTGGCAAAAGAGTGTCAGGTCAAAGAAGAAGAATTAGAAGAGTGCAAGGTGTATATAACACCTTTAAATCTATATGATTGGTCCAAGACCAGGAATGATGATGACCAGGAATTTGAGATAACGGAAAAATCAGATGAAAAAGTACACCAGAATCTGATGAGAATTATGATACACCTGAAGAAGTTGAAAGGGCTGCAATGATATACAAAACCAAAGAGGCAGTTAAAGATTTTATAGAGATATCAAAAGGCGATGAGGACCCGAACAAACCTTACTGTTTTATACTTGACAAAGAATCAAATCCAAAAAAAAATTAAAAAAAATCACAATTTACTAAATTGGATTTAAAAACTTCCGCAGCGGAATTTATTGGAAACCCAATGAAATCCAACAAGATAATAATAACACAAACTGGATTACCACCCGATCCTGATGATGAAGGTACTAAAGACTTGATTTTAAATATTATGAGAAAGTTTAATTTCGCCTGTAGTGTATGCGCCTGAGCGGGGGCGAAGCTCTGTCGCAGGCGACCAGCCAGCGAGTAAAGTCGTACGCTGCTACATACCTAAAGATTATTTTGAGCGTGTTTTACCCTAAGACATTATATTATCACCATTCAAAGATGGCGGAAGGTCTTGGTTTCTGTGTGGCGAATTCTATTTCGAATACTTTTACTCGTATTAAATCTACCTACATATAAAAAGTAGTAGTTAAGTAGGTATGAATATTAAATACAGAAACGTATTTTTAAAAAATAATAAAATATTTCCGGTAAATAATTTTCGACTACATTTCAGTTAACCAACATTTTCCGTTTTAACTTAAAAACTGCAAATTTTCCAAAAACCAAAGGCTTAAGCAAACTAATTTAAGTTAATTAGCATTTCAATTTATTCGCAACCCAAGCTATGTTTGAATACCATAAACTTAAACAGAGTTTAGATACCTAATTAACTCGGCAATTTAATGTTTATTCAACCTTAGTTAAAATATGTTTTGCACCAGTCGCATATCTGTCATTTGTTGCAAGATAGTGTCATATAGTGTCAACTGCATCTGCCAGATAGTGTCACATAGTATCTTCTGCACAACTTATAGACGCTTTATTTCTTATACAATTTAGGCATTTTGCATGTTAAAAATTTTGGTCTTTAGGCGATTTACTACGTTAAAATTATTCCATTTTAGGTTTCTGCTAATCAAGCATTTTGATCTGTAGACGGTTTACAGCTTAAGTAATTTGCTGTGTACACATTCATTTTAGGCATTTTGCTTTGTAGACGAATTGAAAGTTAGACACTCATGACATAAACAGTCACGTTTCGTATTAAATATTCGCTGCATCACGCTCTATTTTCTACAAAACCTTGAATTTTTGGGCTAATATTAACAACATTATTACATAACCTCTACTGCTAGAATATTTTAAATATTATTCAATTATTACTTTAAATTAAATCATTAACTTTCCTTCTTAATTTGATTTAAAATTTAACTTAATAATTGATCAATTATTAAGTAAGATTAAATTAGGCATTTTATAAGGCACAACTCTTTCAAGAATTTGAAAATCAATGACTGAAGTTTGATAAGAAAAAGTTGTCTTTAATGAAACGAACACTTCCATAAATACAAAACAAGAAAATACTCAATACAAACACAAGACATCAAACATAATAAAAGACAATGAAACCGTAATCAAAACTGCAATGAACCTATCAAACTAATAGTCAATTACGAGTTAATCATAAGAAATAATCCCCACATCAGTCCTCGAGAACTGCCCAATATGTCCATAACATTAAATGCCCATTCCATCAAATCAAATTATACAAAATGTCCACCGTAAAGACATCAGCGGTTCCTATTAATATTCCTGTTATTCTTCAATTGTCTCGTTCCGAAGATATATTTGTTGCAGCCTGCCTATTGTCCCCCAAGGACTTACTACTGACTCTGCACATAGCCTATTATTTAGAAAATTACACTTGCTCCTGAAAAAACAACCACGGAACGATGAAAATACGATCCGTTTTTGACTGTTCATAAAATCAGTTCGAGAGCAAGGTTCTTTGCAGTCGATTATGACCCGTTCGTTTCAAACATTAAAGGTTTTTATTCCATGAAATATGATGGAGATTTGTTACCTTTTGGTAGGTTACGGTTATCGACATTGGATAAAGGGTCCACCATTAATCGTACAGAGATAATATCGGTTCAGTAATCGCGGATTGCTAAACGATCGGTTAGTGTACTCGTTCGTTTGGTGTCGATGGCCCTATTTAGGTTGCCAGATAGAGTAGATTGAAAATTTATTCAAAGTTTTGATGGCAACATTACCTTACTGGCCTATTAAAGCTACAGCCTCAGGACCCACTTTCACATGAGGTTATCATACATATGTTATTACAAGAACCATGTAGAACTAATGCTTGTTTAAAATTATAAAATACAGTAAATATTATGTGTACCGCATTTTCTGGGAAGATCATTCATGATGAGATTAGATATATTTATAATAATTTATGATGTTTATTATTAACAATAAATAGATTTAGGAAGTCATCACCTCTTAACTTTAAAATAACACTGTCAAGATCAATATCTCGCGTTAAAAAATCGAATGTTTGAATAAAATTTATTTTTTGTAGATACAGAAGAGAAAGATCTGAGAAAGTTGTAGATTTGTTGATGTTTTGGTACTAAATCGTGGGGTCATTAAAAAAACCATAGATAAAAGTCATTAATAAACAACTGTTTACATTGTCCAAAATGTTAGGTACTATTTTGACAGCGACAACTGTAAACATTATTGTCAATTAACATTAACTTGGTGTGATTGGTTTTTAATTTAGGTTGATACCGTGAAACGAGGCAAAAAAAACTTGTTTATTTTAGAGTTTGTTTGAATTTTTTGGTTTAGTTGTGCATTTTGTTTGTCAATGGAAAAGAATCATCTCAAGCGTGGAATTTTCTAGTAATTAGGATGAAATCTCACATCACATACTGGAAAATGAGTACATAAATTTATGCAATCAAATTTGGCGGAAGCCATAGATTTCAGATGGAACGGATCGGAGTATCGATCTTTTACCCATTTATCTCTCTTGAAGCGAAAGAAATCGATGGTAACAGCGAGCTTGGGCTGTATTTTGACAGCGAGGTTGCAAAAATAAGTAATCATCTACTGTGAACCACGACACTGTAATTTTTTTTACTATTTGAACACGGACAAGCGAAGCTCTTCGCGAATGCGTTTACTTACATACATGGCGGTATCGCCATGTATGCAAATAAACGCATTAGCAACGGATAGGCGTATGCCTATATGCTATGTAAGCTCGTCTCCCGGTTCTGGTTGGCAATTGGCTCTAGCGTTGGCTAGATATGAGAGGAAGCTTCTTCTTCTTTTCGAGTCAGTGACGTTCGACCAGTCAATTTTTCCTTCCCAATAAAGCCACTACAACTTGTGGCCTTTTTTAAATGCCACCCCCTTAATCCATCATCTTAATATCATCTTCATTCTTATATATACATATATTTCCTTGGAATTCATCCTTTTTTGTACGAACTTTTCCATATTGTCCGAGGTTGTTTTTTGATTGTGGTTCATAAATTATTTTATTAAAATTATGTACCTGGATCTCCTGGAGAGGGCTCACGAGCTCGATGTGGTCATGGCTCGGGCAAAACAATGCACAGGCAAGGCTAATGAACGATGCGTTTGGTCTCTCGTAAAAGCTATTCGTAAAGCGCTACAGGCTTTCCAAAGCCCTCATGAAGGCCTTGATTGAGGAGGTGGCTCCTCACATGCTACCCACTCTTGCGTTCCAATGCATTAAATGTCGAATTTGCATGAATTTAAGCTGTTTTTGGTACTACATGTGAGAATATTGAATAGATTAAAATGCTGCCAGAAATACAAATGCTTGCTGTGTTCTGCATAACCTTGCACATAGGGCCTACATCACCTACACGCCTATGACAGCTGTGGGGTGGCCCGTGAGCGCAGCATGACCGAGGGCGCGAGCGGCAGAGCACCTCGCGCAGCCCGGGGGTAGAGCGCCCTCACTGAACTGTAGCTAAGACGCGCGCGCGCGCTGGACATTGCCGTTTGTGGTACGATAGGGCCATGCAAAATATCTAAAATAAAACAACTGCGTGACTCTGCTAAATATTGAAAAAATATACTGAAAATAACGGCTGGAACATCGGTCCACTTGCCAGTTTTTGAATGATATCCTCTACTTTTTATAATAAAAAAAACTAATGTGACAAAATAAATAATAAATTATTTTTTTACTTATAAATTGTTCTTTTAATGATATAGTACTAAAAGTTTAGTTAAAGTTAGCCCATGTATCTCACTGCAGGGCAAGGGGCTCCTTCCACCACGAGTGGGGTGTTCTTCCGGGACCACGGTTTGCCTCTATTATACTATTGGCGAATGCGCCATGCCTTCGAACCGTGGTGAGTTCTATTATCTTGAAACTTTGAAGAAAAACTGATTTTATTTATCTCACGCCCGAATATTTGCCAGTGCTATGTATGTATATTTTTCTCGTCACGGAACGTCACTATTGGTTTCGAAATGGTTTCGATCCAACTTTGGTTGGCGTTTTAAAGTTAGCGCAATACGATTTTCTTGACACTCGAGTCGTAATCCAATGTGAAACGCAACCAGATCGTAACCGAAACATTGTCGTTTAAATTACGGCGATTGGGCTGCAGGACGCGAGTATCGATTCAGACATCCTAGCAGGCCAATCCAACCAAGGTTCCATAGTTATTTCGGCTTATATCATCTTAAGATCAATATAATCTAAATAACTAAAAATGCACCGACAAAATGTATGTACAGTAAGGGTCATAAGTAAATGATCAGTTTGCTACAATAATACTATCAACAAGTATTGGAGTTACGACCTTCTTCTAATAGACGTTACACACAATCCTAAATACTTGAATTAAAAGTACTCAGTGTGATTATTATTTTCAACATGTTAGCTAAGTCTTTAGTTGGCCGAGTGGTATAAGCCGCCACCCGCTACACCAACCGACGTGGGGTCGATCCACAGGTTACGTTGTTATAATGTTCAAATAGTGCTGCACGGGATTGTAAACGTAACGGTAGGCAGATACTTTTGACCGTGGATTGTACGCACATAACTTCCGAACGACTGCACCAAATCGTAAAATTCTTTTTTTTTGGTCGTCGTTATTGTAAGGACAAGGTATGTAAAAATGAAAATTTAAAAAAATCGAACGCCGATGAAGCGTGGATAGTATAGAATAAAGTGAAAAATTCTAGCAAAGTTTACAAAGAAGTAATTTACGTTTTGAAAATTTACTTTTGGGAAATCAGCCCTTTTATTAAAAAAAATAAAACATAAAATGCATTTAAAAACCACAATTGTGGAATATTGTGGTAACGAGTAAATTAATCCATAATTATCCGTCTAGACGTAAAAAATTGTTTGACATTCGTCATCGAGCAGAGGGAGTTGACCTTAACAAATTACAATAATTATGATTCTGTCTATTAAGTATACTAATATTATAAAAAGGAAGATTTTGACGTAAAAAAATAATTTGATTTTGAAAATTCGACCTGCAAGCGTGTAAAAAGTGCTGTTTAAATTGGTTTAGTTATTGTAATTTGAAAATTCTATAAATTACAGTAAAGTGTGATATTACAGTTAAGTGTAAAAATAAATGTATACTGTGTCTGTAGGAATCAATATCACATAAAATTACAAAAACGTGGGTAAAACCGGGTGCAGCTAGTATATAAATATATATACACACAACAAATTGCAAATCTCCTCCTTTTTGAAGTCGATTAAACAACGATTGTTTTCTAACTCAAGTCTTAGTATCATGATTAGTGACGATCAATATTTATTATTACTCAGTCGGTTGAGATTAAGACGAAACTCAAGAACTGTTTAGATCTTGCCACGGTTAAGATGATTGTTTTCACAAACTTTATGAACGCTTTTGATCTATTCTTGAGGTGATCTCATTTCGAAGTTTCATTATTAGTGGGAACAATTTGTGGGAGAAGGTTGTTTAAACATCAAAACGATACCAGAACTTCGGGTAAATATAATGATCACTGATTGTTGTACTATTGAATGTCTTTATTATTTACTTTATATTTCACTAAATATTATTTGATTTACACTTAATTTTACTTTGTTTACAACAGTTGATGCTGAATGTTATCTTCTGTGGGAGTGATTATAATTAGGATAAAAAGTATCATAATTTAGTGGACAGTTTTAAGATAATTAAAAATAAATCAGGGGTGGTAGCGCCTACGCACGTACCTACCAGACAACTAACGCCATCTAGCGGGCAATGGACAAACCAACCAACCGCTGTAAAGTCGGACCCGGCCGCGACACCCGCGCGAACTTCACTACCTTTACGTACTTCATATTCGAACATTCATGTCGGTACTTGAAAATCACAATTGTAAAATTATAAATTAAAAAACGTATCAAGAAAACGGCGTTATATTTTCTACACAAAATAGGCATCCCGAAGACCCCCGTTACTATCAAGGGGTGTGTGCACTGTGTGGAGAGACAAAAGGGCGGCCATTAACCAGTCAGTGGGACAAAAACGGCTGATCATTAGTATTTTAAATCAAAGGTAGGTCTTTTTTAGCAAGTCTCATTTTAATTTAAAAACTTTTATTATTTACAAGTGGAATTTCAGAAATAGAAACCAAACACGGAAGCCAACGCTGATCTAACAATGTCTTTACCCTTTTAAGGAATCGCTAATGACTACAATTTAGTTCAAAAGGAACTTTACACAAACATTTGTGTCAATATCTAGAAAACAAAAACCATGAGTATATTGACTTGATAATATTATCGAAACAACTGAATAAACTTACAGATAATAACTATAAATGCTGAAGTAGGAAATATAAACACAATTATTATTCAAATTCGTTATAAATTCTATTAATTTTGCAAATTTTTATGAACAGAGTAACATTCAAACTCATGCTTAATTATTTCACTGTTGCATCAAGCCTGCTCCATCTAATATATATCCCTACAATGCTCTCAGTAGCATCTACATTAGATGTTAAATCCAATATTACTATTATTGTTTTACCAATTTTCAGAAATGACCAAAAAGATGATGATTTCTAAGCAGATCATGACAATAGACTGTACAGGAGCTTACGTTGTAACGGAATTAAAGCAAAGGACAAATTTTAACCACGGGCATCTAATTATCGGTAGCGATCCAACTATATTTCTAGTTTGACCATAATCCCTATAAGAGTCCTGTTGTCCAAATAGTTAGATAGAGTATTAGTTGAACCATTACCCTGTCCTCGTAGTATTTACCATTTCCAATATATTAAAATTTTCTATTGTTCCAAAATTAACAAAATACGAAAATGTGGACCAATAGATTAGGACATTCAATATGCTAGAACATCAGAACCATTTTGTAAAGTGTGGTATTTACTACCACGTCTTCCTCATTCTCCATGACCTAATCTTTTGTCATCATCTCATTTTTTCATATAAATAATTTATCGTTGATTTCTTTAATATAGGTACCTCGAATAAATCTTACTTATCTTACTAGATTTTTGAGTATGTCATTGTTGAAAATTCTACATTCCCGATAAAACTCAAAAACGTCGAGTGAATAGAGGGTGGTGTTTTTGACCTATATTTAAGTATATATGTGGCTGAGTATGTTATTATGTTCCCGCATTAATGTTTGCGTGTTCATTTTCAAAGGTCTGCAACTCTGCAAGATGTTGTACTTACCCCTACTGAACAGCTGAATTTAAAAAAAAAACGACTTCTCAGTGCTCCATAGCTAGTCATTGCCTATAGACTCACATATTTTAATGTTTAATGTTGATAACCCTTTCATTTTCCTGTTTTCTCTAAGGACTTATTATAGGTATTATATCACAAAGCATGACTCCTCTTTTGTTACAATAGTTCCATTCATAAAACAACTATACTTAATTTACTTCAAATAAAACACTACTGAGACTCAGCTGAAAAGTTTTCCTAAGGATATTGTTCTAATGTTCTCTACGTAATATTTCACCTTAATGTCTTTAATCTTTTGAGTCCGCAAGAATATTCTGTATACGTTTAACTTCTGTTATCAAAAAACTGATATACATTCACACAAACAATACAACGTTATCGTTCGTTCGTCGTCGCGGTGTCTACGGACTCGCACCTTGACAGCTTGATCTAGATATGAAGCCTATCATTTTTATCTGAATTTGTGGTCTAAGTTATAACATTTCTGTGGATCGGTTTAAAGGAATGTGAAATTGCTCGAAATGAGAGTCGATATAATCTATACATATAAAATGCTTTGTCCTGAATGACTGACTGACGGATCAACGCACAGCCTAAACCGCTGATCGTAGAGACCTGAAACTTGGAGGGTGTGTTCTCTGTATGACGTAGGCAGCCGATAAGAAGGGATTTTCCGAAATTCTACTCCTAAGGGGGTGAAAAAGGGGGGCGAAGTTTGTATGAGACAACGTGATTCCTTGGTCCAATCTACTTCAAATTTTTCATAAACATTTCTTAACAGAATTGATGAAACACGTGTTTCGTATTTTAACGAAATTCATCCCCTAACGGGGTTAAAAAGGGTTAGGAAGTTATTTTGAGGGTGATTTCCTCCCTTTAACTTACCTATATTGTCATTTTGACACATGTTTGAAAACTCAATCCGATTTTATTCAAAAGAGGTTGCATTTTAGGACACGGCCTCATAGGAACGTAGAATTCGATATTTAAAATGGTAAGGACTAATTAATCTCTAATCAAACCCGCGTAAGTCCCGATCCCGTGGGAATATCGGGATAAAATGTATGCTACACTATTATGTATTCTGTGACGTTCGTGTTTGCTGGAACGCGTTGAGCCGGGGTTTTCTCCAGCGGCTGCAGTTTTTTGTTGGACTCAGGACCTACTGATTGGATTTTGATGTAAAGTATACCACGACCTTAAAATTCCTCAAAATAGAGCTATCTAAGATTTCAATTGGTTTAGGCGTTTTTAATTGTATAAGTAACAAACAAACAGACAGACATGAAATTTATAAACTATATATTTTCGTTCTACTACTTTTTCTAAGTTCCAAAGACCCATTTTTTTTTATTTGCTTCCAAGTACAGACTTTTTGGCCTTTCTTTCTTTATTATAAGTATAGAAGAAAACATGTGAATTGCAAATATAAAAGAATATTTTAACTAACCTACCGATTTTGGTAATATTAAAACCCACAGAAATATATTAGTGTTAAAACCAATTGAAATCCTTTAGAGCCATTTTCGACTTCTACGCGGATGAAGGCGCGGGCAAAAGCTAGTAAACATATAAAATGCTTTGTCCTGACTGACTGACTGACTGACGGATCAACGCACAGCCTAAACCGCTGATCGTAGAGACCTGAAACTTGGAAGTAGTGTTCTTTGTATGACGTAGGCATCCGATAAGAAAGGATTTTCCAAAATTCTACCCCTAAGGGGGTGAAAAATGGGGGGCAAAGTTTGTATGGGACAACGTGATTCCTTTATCCATTTTCTACCTTTACGCGGACGAAGTCGCGGGCAAAAGCTAGTAATATTATGAAATCGATGTGATATTTGACTCTTATATTAAAAACCATGAAAGAGGCTTGGGCACACAAATACCTTCAAAATACAGTACAAAATTATATGGCTGGAACAAACCAGATTAAGCAAAGATAATTATGAAGCACAATTAAAAATAAGAACTTGTACAAATCGTAAACATTTACTGGTATCTACTTCGTATACTCGTGATCGCCAATCCTGGCCCATCGTATGAAGGCAGTACCTACTATTTTGACGACCCAGTTGGCACAATGGTCACCATGCCGGACTGCCAAACACAGGGTTGCGGGTTCGATTCCCGCCTCAGACAAGTATTTATGCTTAGATATTTGTCTGTGGTCTGGTTGTTTCTATGTATTATAAGTATATATTTCCAAAGAAAAGTATATGAGTAGTATATCCGTTGTCTAGCACCCATAACACAAGTCTAGTTACTTAGCTTGGGGCTAGATAGCGACGTGTAGAATGTCCTGCAATATTTATTATTATTTATTTATTATTTTACATTTGCAAAAGTTCAGGAAATCGCTGGCACTTACAAATTAAATTACAACAGTAGCCTTATCGCAATCGTGCAACGAACTCTTCACATGAAGGACACTGGAAAGTATATCAATCATAACATAATACAAGAAACTTTTTACAGAATGTTATTCTGAACCTCTATTATCTATTGGTAAAAGAAACTTTAAAGTTTATTAATTGGAAGCCAAAACTTTAACGAAATAGGAATATTTCGTTAAAGTTTTGGCTTCCAATTAATAGACTTAAACCTTTTCTAAAAGATCCTGAGATTTATTTCATTATTTTGATTTATCTATTCGACCCTTAAATATTAGCCTAGGCTTAGCTTGGCCTTTTTTATAACTTTCCCTAATCATAGCTTTCGGTGCCTCATAGTGCCTGTATTCATCTTGAAAGAAAGTATATATGGTTAATTGTGCCCTGAAATTCAAAGCTAATGTCTAAGCTGATAGCTCTGTCAAATGCTGGGAAATAGGATGCCTTAGTAAGGAAATTTCCAATACTCGGTCTATACAAGCCGTTGTATGTAGATATACCTATTATCTAGTAAAAATAATACTAAAGAACTTTCGCAAGGCAGTCCTGTAGATGGACTTATATAAATTATTAAGTGTAGAGCACATTTTAATGATTTGATAACCTCTATTAACTTGAAATTTATTATAAGCCAAAATAATTACCTGCTGTTATTTATTGTTTGGATTTTATTGGGACTATTAACATTATCCATATTTTTGTATCTCAACACCCTAAGACCTAAAAAAACTCCCCCAGAACCTCAGAAAAAAACACAATCAAACCAAACATAGAAGCTGTCACACAAACAGACAAAGTAGTAATTTCATCCGCAGAAATACATATTATGATCTCGGACACATTCTCTGGGAGATGAGATCGCCAGAGCAATCTCTGAAACATCCACGATCTACAAAGATCTTCCACCCACCCCTGAACAAGATAAAAATTCAAGGACTTGCCATTCTACCTGTTCTGTTCAATCGGGTACAAAGCAAGATGACACCATTACCATCTCAGCAAAACAGAAGCAAAGCATTGCATTTGCAACCTCATGGGATTATCTGTTTAAGCCATCTGAACAGAAGCCTTGAAATTATTAGTTTTTTCACTACTCTTACGTTGAATTCCTTAAAGATTTCTCCAAAATTGATGTACTTATGTAAGAAGCTAGCAAGAAAGACCCTTATGGATCAACTTCAGGACAATGGAGAAAGGCTTTCTTAGCATAATCAGACCAGAAACGTTGTCATATAGATCCTGATCTATTCACCAGAAATGTATCAATCGACATGATGCAAACAATCAAGATGACAATTCAATTGGCCTTTATCCACCTTTATTATTATTCTTAAAAAAAAATAGTATAAGTTTCCATAGTGATGTATATATTTTGTATTAAGTTTGTTTTTGTAAAAATCTAAATTTAAGATAAATAAATGATTGAGTGAGACATAATATTGGATTGATAACCTGATAGAATTATTATCCGCTATTAAACCTGAGACATTTCTAGTAGGTAAAGTACTCGTTTAACAGTTGAGGAAGTTAAGTTGAGGCATGCCTATTGAAAAAGTAACTATGGCGGCTCAGTAAGAACAAGCATGTAGAAAGGGGAGTCTTTCAGTTTCCCCGTTTCATCACAACATGGCAGAGCAAATGATCGAACGAATTGGAGTAATATGGAGGAGGTCGCAAAGGGTTGTAGCATTACCTTTACTACTTCACTGTGAATAATTATTATAAAAAATTACATTTGTTATTCCAGTAAAAATGATCGATTTTACAGAACATGAAAAAATCTGAAATAATAATTTTATCAAAATTCAGCATGATTTTAAAGTTAAGTCTAAAATCATGCCACGATTCGTATAATACATAATAATAATACTGAATATCATGATACAGTCGTGATGTATTGATTTAAATGATAAATACGAATGTCTGTTCAACAGTCATGACTATATCATGCTATGACCGATAAACTTATTATCCGATAAAGATATCTATCGCATTTTCTATTTCGAAATATCTATTTCTATTGCTTATTCTTAGACTACATACAAAACATGCGGAAATTAAAGAAAATTAATGATCCAATTTCCCACTTCACTTATCACTAAGGAAAGAGGCGAAATAAATAATCTTACATAGATAATAATACATTATCCATCACTGAACCGATGGCCAAAAATATCCCCTAACAAGAAAAATGGAAAGCTCTACAAAAAAATGCTCTATTCGTGAAGGAAAAAGGTTCAAATTTCGGAAGAAAAAAAATTACATTGCAATATGGCTACACGTTATACGTAAACGACGCGTTAAATTCACAACGAGATTACTTTAAATGACGTCATCAAGCAAATGACGTAGTCAAGGGCCTACCAATTTGGTTACGAAGGAAATTATTTCAATTTCAAAAGAATTCATGAAAACAATGAAAATACGAAAGGAAATACGAAATCTGACTATGGTAATGATATTTTTGCAAAGAAGCAAACTAGGTTTAAAAAAGTGTTTATCTTGAAGTTAAGTATATGATATACTTTTATCGTGAAGTCAACTCAAACCAAGTCAAACCGCATCAAAATCCGTTGCGTAGTTTTAAAGATCTAAGCATACAAAGGGAAATAGGGACGGCGAAAAGTGATTTTATTTTATACTAGCGACCCGTCCCGGCTTCGCACGGCTATATTATGCATGTATTATACATATAAACCTTCCTCTTGAATCACTCTATCTATTAAAAAAACCGCATCAAAATCCGTTGCGTAGTTTTAAAGATTTAAGCATACAAAGGGAAATAGGGACAGAGAAAGCTACTTTATTTTATACTATGTAGTGAAGAAAAAAAAACCGTGTAGAATGAATAAAAAACGCAACCTCTATTCGTTTTTTTTTTTTTTTCAAATAACTAGTTGATGCATTTTTAAAGGTTTCAGGTTAATTAGTTTTAGAAAAACAACTTACCTGAAAATTTAACATTAAAATAGGAAAAAATTTCAGTGAGAATTCAAAACACAGAAATTAATTTATTTTCAAACGGATCTTCCTAAATATCCTTTAAGATCGCACAATTGTCTGACACCCTTAGGCTCGGAGCACAAAGGGTGTGAAAAAAAAAAGGTTTAATAAACTCTAAGGCGGTACTATAGTAGCCAGAGTCATAACTTAAGCCGAGGAATAAGGCGAGAATTGTACACATTCAGCAAAACAATAATAAAAATAATAAATCCCTTTCAAAGCCGACTGACAGACGCGAAACTATTCGCCGACGGTTTTAGAGTGTCCATTGTTTTGGTAAAGACTTTTATGTAAACAAACTTTTTATAATGACTTGTTTTCGTAAAAAACCTATGTCTAATGTAATTAACTTCAAAAATGTAGAGTCAAAAATAGCGCAGGGTAAAAAACAATGGAAAATTCTCGGAAGCAAAAATACACTTTGAGTCAGAAGAAGAAGACGAACTCTGATTGGAATACACATGGCACATCTGAGGACGTTTTCAAAGCGAGGATCTTTTGGTGTTTGACCTAATTACTCAAAACTAGACCCTCGAGAAGTAGTTGCTGTACCGTATTTTTCGTGCGACTTTGAACCTTAAGCCACACTAATTTTTAAATTACGCTGTTGCTGAATACGCAGATGGATAAGGTATGAGATGGGTTCTCACAAGATGTTGTACAAATTGGGGTGGTTGTAGATGTGTTTCACTATTTATAAAATAATGAAACAAAAAAATCCCCCAAAAACCACAGTCACCCTATTCAAATCCCGTCACCGCCAGCATCTCAGTGCGAATCCAATGAAAATACGAGAAAAATTTGTTTTACATGTTAAAATAGAAAATTTTCTTCAAGAATCCACATATACATGATGTTGAAAAACTGAGAACAATCGAGCTTTCGAACACGTTTCGTTGTATGACAGCCTTTCGATTGGCTGCAGTGGGTTCGACGTTCAGTTCGTGTCAAGTTTGCACAAACGCCTTGCAACTGAACAATTTGTAAAATATTGTTAAGGTAAGTAGTAACACTTCTTAAGCACTATTTTATACATATTGAAGTGAAACGACATAAAGAGTTAGGAATCGTTTGGACACATTAAATGTTAAGGACATGACGTCATAAATATGCCAACCTCTTTGGGTTATAAAGTGTATGAGAAAAAACACTTTGGTTAGCATCATTCTTTATGTCACTGTTCTGCCTCTTCTTAAATTGAAAAATTGTGTCGACTTTAACTAAAAGTTAGGAAGATATTATCACTACATAGTATAAAATAAAATCACTTTTCGCCATCCCTATGCCCCTATTTTCCTATGTCCCTATTTTCCTTTGTACCTATGTATGCTTAGATCTTTAAAACTACGCAACGGATTTTGATGCGGTTTTTTTTAATAGATAGAGTGATTAAAGAGGAAGGGTTCTAGATATAATACATGCATAATACAGCCGTGTGAAGCCGGGGCAGGTCGCTAGTTATTTAACTACATAGTATAAAATAAAGTCACTTTTCGCCGTCCCTATGTCCCTATGTATGCTTAGATCTTTAAAACTACGCAACGGCTTTTGATGCGGTTTTAATAGATAGAGTGATTAAAGAGGAAGGTTTTTAGATATAATACATGCATAATACAGCCGTAAGCCGGGGCGGGTCGCTAGTTATTTATAAAATACAAGCACTGTTAACCACTACCGTCTTCCTACTTCACTCGCGTTCCTAGAAGGCCCTCGTTTATTTGGTGGTCTTTGGGTCACAAACGTATCGATGGTATCTTTTAGGGACGCGTGCTACATCTTAGGCCGCATCGTCACTTACCATCGTGTGAGATAGTGGTCTAGTAAAGACCTATTTATTATTTAAAAAAAGTAACTAGTGCTATATTATTTTCTTTGTAATTATTTGATTTTATATTAATTAATTTTTGCGTAGTTTTAAAGATCTAAGCATACAAAGGGAATAGGGACGGCGAAAAGTGACTTTATTTTATACTATGTAGTGATAAATAATAGATAACTAGTGCTTATTATATACTCTCTAGCATGCGGAAGATGTTTTAACATACTCAAATGTGACTATATCCCACGATTTTTAACTAAAATCCATGATCTAATAAATAAATAAATATCGTAGGACATTTTACACAACGCCATCTAGTCCCAAGATTAGCAACAAGACTTGTGTACAATACTTTTCTTTTGTAAATTATACTTCTAAACAAACAAATACTCAGACCAGAAATATTTGTAGATAAATATTTATTTGAGGTGGGAATTGAACCCACAACCGCCGCACCATAGAGGTCGTCTGCTAATAAACATCGTAAAATAGAACAGTTGTTTTCACAATGTATTAGCACATTCACAGTTGTATGCAGTTTCGATCCGGAGCGATAATATTTTAACTTTATCTCGGATGTGTAACGAGATATATGCTGTCTGGCCACAGTGGAAATCAACTAGATGGTAAACTATGGATGTATTGTTGTTTTATCTTAACCCATGGACATGAGTTTAGGGGCTCTACCTCACTGGGGCACTATGGATACGTCGCCGGCTACGAATCCAACTAATTCGTATCGAATTACTAACAACCAACTAACTAGTACACAACGATGGTTCGATTGATAGAACCACCGCCAAAAAACCAGACCAGTAGAACTCAGGGATCGGACCACGGGCAATAAACGAGTATAAGTAGTGGTCCTGCGAAAAGAACTCGCACGCACAAACTTTAATGCAAATTCTGCTCATCACTCCGAAAATCATCATCAGATTTTCACCAAACTGCGGGGTCAACTTAAACTAAAACAAAAAAAAAATGTGAGCCGTCTCACGGGACGCCTGGCAGATGTGAAACATCGACATTATTTTGTAAAAGTAATATGCAGAAAAGAACAGATTGTGATAGAATCGCACAGTCGATTACGGTGTGCACACCGTACACACTACTGCATATTATAGACTGTATATATATATACCATCATTTAGCGTGGCGACGCGTCGCCACGGCATGCGTCGCCACGCCAGAAATCGGTTTTAAGTGCGGCTATAGATGTTTCACATTAACAAGAACAGAAAATTCTATAAAATCGTAAAGCCAATACCAAGTTTCATTCAGATCGGTCGTTAATACGACCTGTAGAGGCACACTGTAGGTATTGGAGTAGGTACTTTACCAAAAAACATACCGAGAAAAGCCTATTTTGCCATATTTTTATATGGGTAAATTGTCTAACTGCAATAGTTTGCACTGTACCACGGTAAAAGAGGCTATGCAAAGAGAGACACACGGCATGTTTATTTCACGGGAAACAGTTGAAAAACTGCAAAACTGCACCTCTCTCGGTCGCCTCTTTAACATAATAATAGATTCACTTCCGACTATTTATTCCTTAATGTATACAAATGTTTTTAAAGCAGTTGGACGGGGTCAATTCTCGAATCTAGTAAGATTATTTTATTTTTTATATTTGTTCCGAATCGTTCGATAGATGGCGCACTTGTTTAACCGACTTCAAAAAATAAGGAGGTGCTCAATAAGTGAAAATGGTGCTTAATTAAAATTTTAATGGATTTTCATGGTTAGTCCTGTCCGTCCTCGAACCCTAAAAGAATGAATTCGAAGACAGGCAGGGTTAAAAAAAATATTCCTATGTTCCTGATTTTAAATTCGGGGACAGTCTTTACTTTACTTTTGTTACAATACTCAGTCAACACGCAGAAAATGTATTCTTCTATGATAAAGAAAACCCACTATTCCAAAAATATGACAAGCTAGTATGACTATCAGGAAACACTCGAAAATCTATCACACCTTCCACACCGTTTCAAAAAAAAAATTACATTTAGCACATATCTGCCGTATTTGAAATCGAAAAACATTGATATCGAGCTATCGAAACAAAAACTACAAACTGTATTTTGGGGTCATTACTGTCTGTCCCCGAGTAGGGACAACTTGTGAATATACTGTGAACTACTTAATATAAAGGGCTGCATTTTTATTTTGGGAATCTATTTTGGAACTTTTATAAATTATGTAATTCGAAAATTTACTCCCAATAACCTTTTATCCCTGAATGTATTCAATTTTAGTTCAAGAATCGGGCCCTCTCAATAAGTCATTGATGAATTCTTCCAGAAAGATTTTTTCAATCTCGATCGTACATCGTTCATTTACGTAGATCGTAAATGAAAAAGATAAATAAACGACAGCCAACAAGGGTCAATTCTAAAACTTGTGTAGTAATGTGTTTGAGAATTGAACCCCACTTCCAAAAGTTATGAATATTATCAAGAATTGGGCTATTTGAAAAGCTAATTGGAGTTTCCTATAAATTAAAATTACCTTTTCATTCCGATGGGAAAACATCTCTTGATTGACAAAACGAGCTTTCAATTACTTCGTATTCGTTGCAAAGACGTATTATGACACGAACGAATTGACGAACGAAAAGACGAACGAATTATGTGAGGGTTGATGTTAAAATGAATTCGTGTTAATAAGAGCTTCACAAATTCCTATACAACTGAAAATCAGTTTCAGCATTGATTTTATTTTTAAACAGGAGTTTAGAGAGTATTTTTACGAACTCTTACCTCATAATTGATAAAAACCCATAACCACACAAAAATATTTAGTTTTCACAACCACATTACGACCTAAATCTTAATCTCAACAAATTAATAATAATTTCACGAAAATTGAAAGAAAATTTTCTCCATCAATGACATTTCGTTCTTTTTTTTTAATTTATTATTTTTACAAGCGGCCAGTACTTAAGCGTTTCGCTGTTTACAATCTTCTTTAGCGAAATAAGGTCGCATATTAAACTCTAATGTTTTTAGTTTTTTCTTCTGTCACAAAAGAGTTTTTATATTTTTATTCTTTTTACAAGCGGCCAGTAAGTGTTCCGCTGTTTACAATATTCTTTCGTGAAAATGAGGTCGCATATCAAACTGGAAGAAAACCTGTAAAGTTCTTTCGTTACAAATTCAGGTGAGTAAAGTTTACGGACGTAAAAAATAATGAGAAAAGGCCACTCCATCACAAAACCTAGACACAAAACATTTATGACATTATTTTGTTTAAGCACTGAACTTATTACTTTGAAATTACTAATTCAGCTAGAACTCTGAGCGAAGGAATTTAATCTTTCCGGCCAGGTATTAAAAGTCACAGAATCTGCATAATGTAAATTTGCATTTTCGCAAAGTTCGCGAGTACGGATCAACATTATACGTTGAGCAATAAAGTATAAACTTCTTTGCAAGTTAATTTGCTAGACGCGATGTCGCTGAAGTATTTGTTTAAAAAATGCGTGATGATACTTTTTAAAGTATATATACTTATATATTTTAAAGATAGGTACTTGCGTTCTTCATTTGAAAACGTCGTAAAAACTCGACGGGGAAATTGTTAAGACGGTTGGGATAGGTTAGGGGGTGTGCACACGAGATAAGCGTACTATATTGTACCGTATTTTAGCTTATATTTGACAGGCGGATGCAATTTTCGACGGCGCATGTTGGCATGAAGGAGCGACAGTACGTGGAGTTTTGTATTTAGTGGCTCACGATGTTACAGATTTATGATTGCGAGAATGGTTTTACTCTAGGGACGATTAGCTTTAATGTTTTATACATATTACATATTACTGTAGTTACCTACTAAGGAAAACATTTACTTAAATTTAGCTACCTTCGATCGGTAACTACATATGCAGGGAATAAACGGGAAGCGATCTGGATATTTCTTTTAGTATTGTAAATTATATGTAAAAGAGCTGACTTTTAGGTAAATATATTCATAAGAAATTTCGTTTCTTTTTTCGAACTTTTAAAAGTTAAAAGTAGGTATTTGGAACAAAAGTTTTTGTTAAGATGTTTATAATTGGTTGTAATTATACCTATAGCGAATTTTCAGTAACCCTTTATTGCAATTACAAATTACATATACACTTTTGGCAGAAGGTCGTGATTTCAAATTTGGTCACGGTGCAATTTTTGGATGTCCATTTTTCCTCAAAATATTTCTAGAACTCAAATGGTGAGTGCAGGATTAAAAAATAAAAAGTTTATGTGTATGATTTTTAAGTTTGCCAATGTGAACTCACCTTTGCAACAAGAGTATGTTCATCTCAGTTTTACGAGTCAAGTCCAAAAAGCCAAGTTAATCAAGCCAAAACATCGTGACGAATAAAACGTATCTAATTAAACATCGTTTCACATTTATTTCAGAGTATTTGGTACCGAGTGCCCGCCAAATTCGAAATAAAAATATTATCCAAGAAATATTTTCTATGAATTATACTGAAAAATTGCACCGCTAAGAAATTTGAACTCTTTCTTTCATTACTTAGAAAATATTTCTACGAAACAAATGTCGAATGCACTTAAAATAAGAGAGGTAGAAAGATAGATAGATAACTTTATTTGTACAACACACGAATGAATAACACTATATACCTACACAAATTACTCGCTGAAAGCGAAAAAAAGGAGGATAAAAGGATAATCCAAATGTATTTTTTTTTCAGAAAATTGCATGCGTAAAAGTTTAAAGATTGCGATGAATATTTTTCTGGCCGTTCATGTTCATGATCACAAAATGTAAATGTTCATGAATAGGTATATTTTTATAAAGCTGTATCGGACCTCTCTCGCTCAATGTAACACTCATAAACATTTGTTCCCTGAAGGTAACGTTATTTGTATTTAAAGGGTCTCCGGTAGTGTATTCTGAATATTACTATTGTAACTCGATTCGAACATTATTGACAATGAACTAGTATCTCTTCCTGTGCAATTGCCACCTGATGGCGCATAGGAACTTATCACACTAGTAGCTTTACCACGCTGAATGGCCAGCCTCTGCACCCGGAACGGTTATCCGCGGTTGCGTTGTCTAGCACCCATAACATAAGTCTAGTTACTTAGCTTGGGGCTAGATGACGATGTGTGGAATGTCCTGCTATTTTTTTTATCCAAAACTTTGTCCCTCAATCGCTTTCCAATCTCCCTTACAAACTCAATCGCCTCTTTTAAGTCGTATGAAAAATAAACTATTTGTTTTGTTGCAGAAAAAATATGAAACTTACCTCATGAACTCCACTTCTCTGAAGAAAATAGCAAGAACTTTATTATACGAGCAACGCTCCGCGGTTTTACTCGCGTAAATCCCGATCCCATGGGAATATAAATACAAAATAGCCTATAGTCTTCATCGACACATGGACTATCCAACACAAAAATAATTTTTCAATTCGAACCAGTAGTTCCTGACATTAGCGCGTTGAAACAAACAAACTCTTCAGCTTTATAATATTGATGATTTGTAATTATTTGTAATGTGTACCTATCTGTGTTTTTGTTTTTAATTTTTATATGTGTAATTTAATTTCTTTTGTGTGTTTTTAATTTTAATTTTTTGAATTAATTTCTATGTGTACTTTTATATTATGTGTGTTTAATGTGAATAAATATCATTTTGATGATTGATATGTATATATTAACTTGAGTTTTCATTTCCGTTCGAGTTGTCATCTAGAATTTGTGTTAGGGGCAATTGACCCAACCCTTCTAAAGGACACAGGGATGAATAAATAAGTACTGTCAATCAAACCGTGCCCTGCGACGCTTGTGTACCAGCGGCCCAGTCTTGCGATGGACGTTTTTCAAACGAAATAAACGGGTGTAGGTACAGTGAATATTGTATTTATGTAGGAGCGTATAAGGGTGTTCGTATATTGACGTGATAGAGCGCCGATAGACATCTTCTTACTTGCTTATATCAGTCGCTGATATGTTTTCTGCCATTTTCACTTTGAAGGCTGTTTCGCGGTAATTTATTATTTTTTACATTTATGTATGTGCGGGTGCAAATAAATGATTGATTGATTGCATGATCGCGTGTCTGTAATAGCCGCGCATTGTTTAGTTTATGCCCTTTAGAAGAAGTTTTTTTATACCTACCCAATAGATAGGTCAGCGTTGGACTATCTCACATGTAGACGTGAAGATGCGAAGATGAAGCACGACCGTAAAATAATCCAAACACTCCTGACTTGAAAACCGTGAAATAGACGCGGGCTATTGAGGAACACGAGTGAAGCTAGGAAGACGGCAGAACTTATCCGAACGGTTTTCCTTTTGGGGCTACTCCGCTCTTATGTATCGGAACACGGACGACAGACAAGTCCGATTGGCGATACATTCGCGGCTAGTAAGATTCAACAGATTATAGAATTTTATACGTCTCGGTTATAGTTTTCACATCGAATAGAATCAAAAATGCATAGTTATGATATCTATTACTGTTTAATTGGCTTCTTATCACTATTTTTAGGTTTTGTGTTTCAATTTTATTTTCTATTTGTTTTATATACCTATCATTCAGAGATAGTGTGTTACGCGATACCGTTTAGTAGCTCTGTTAAGGGCAAAAAATTAGTAATTGTAGGTAAATAATATGACGAAAACATAATTACAACACAATCAGACAAAACAAAAACACTTTTAGTACATTATAAGTCTCACTTTGCAACTAAAATTGCTATTATCAGCAAGTAAAGGTTAACGATAAGAGGACATTGATCACTTCTACTATTTTATCATTTATCAATAACATACATTCGATATTATGAAGGCAGTATTATGTTTATGTGGAGAGAAGAGTATATAATAGATTCTTATTCTTCAAGGGAAAAATATATATATTTACCTTCCTAAAACGGGATATTTACCATGTATTTGTTTTTATTTTGTGGGGCTTGATATTTCGATGCGGTTACAAGCATTATTTTCACGAGACTGGAGTTTGCTAATAGGTTCTATAGTTGGAAGCGAAATTTCGATAAAATAAAAACTAAGTGGCTCAGAGTTGCTGCTATCTATACAGATAAGTATAACGAACGGAACGTGTCCTTTTATTCAGTAAACCTTATTATGTAAATTTCAAAAAATCAACCTTCCTGCGATTAAACATACAAAGAAGAAACAGAAATGCCAATAACAATAATTTTATCATGCATATCTGAAGAAATGACAGACCTTTGAGTTTTCATGCGTGTTTTAACATCAAATAGGTAGTTACAGCAAAACAACGTTAAGAGATTGCTCGGCTAATAGATGTTAAATAGGGTAAAATAGAAACACCGACGTCTAATAATATTGCTCCCTTGTTAAACTACTGTTCAGTTTTCCTATTCCATGTCAGGTTTTTGCAATTCTGACAATAAACGACGTGCTTAGTTTCAATTTGGTGTTGCAGTCACAAAAGGACTTGCTTATTTGGGTGTCTTCAAGTCACGAGTGTATAAGTGCTTTCTTCTAGGAAAGCGTGCTATATATTAGATCACATCGTTACATACCAATTGCCAAAAAGTGAGATAATGGTCAAACGCTGTTTGATGCTGACGCTGTTATAAAATAATGAAAGAAAGAAAGAAAGAAAGAAAACATTTATTTGAACAAGCACACGACATAAGACAATCAGAAAAGTAGTAACAAACATAAAAGCACTAACCTAAAACAAAAGTTTAAAATAAAATAAAAAATAATAATAAAAATAAAAAATTAATAGAAAAAAAAATACAAAAGAAGAGTAAGATGCCGTGTGCCGTGTGTAATGAAGAAGAAAAAACACCAAAATACTATAAAATTTATAATTATGTAACTTAGTACAAAGAAGAATGAATTGTAGCTGCGCACTATACTTATGTGGTGGTACCATACTTTCTCCGATAACATAAACATCAAAGAGCCTGTCCACGGAAAATAATATCAACTTAATACCTATTTATATTTGCTTAATGGTTTGTTTTTGTTACGGTTTTTTTCTGGTTATTTTAAATAATTTAATTGAAAGGAAATATTGTGGATAGATAGATAGATAAACACTTTATTGCACCATAAAAACAAACACGAAAAATAATTACATAAAAAAATAACACAAAATAAATTCTAACTTAAGTGAAAATCTGCTAAAAGAAAATTAATATATAATAATACCTTACATTATGGCACAATGGGCGGCCTTATCGCTAAAAGCGATCTCTTCCAGGCAACCTTTGGATGGACAAGAATTAAAGAAGGGGATGGGTGGGTTGTTTGTAACGTGATAGAAATATATGGAGGAGAATAATAAATATAATTATATAAAATATAATATAATAAATATTTAAATACATAAATAATAAAATATATATTACATAAATTACAATAAAAATAAATACCTACATACCAAATCACAAAAGTATTGTAAGTAAGTATTGTATTGTCGTTACTGATAATATACTTACCTCTATTTGTTTTCAGTTCATTTGAAGCCCCTAATAGGATACATGACTTTCATATTCCAAAGAGTGGGTTCAAAATCATGAATTTTCTTATGTAAAATGTTAGATTTACATAAGAAAATGCTTTTAAGGTAAAGGAAAACATTGTGATGAAATCCACGGTTGACTCCAGACGTAATGACAAGTGTTTTCCTCTGGACATGGTCGGCTATGCTAAGAGGGCGGCATAGGTGTTGGACAAGCCTTCTTCATACATACATATTTCAGGCACCAAAGCGCTCTAAATACCAGGGATAAAAGCTTTGTTCCCAATTCTACAGATTTCATTAACATATTCCTAACTCTACAGATTCCCAACTCTACAGACTCTCAATTCTACAGATTTCCAAGGCCAATTAGTGGTGCTTAGAAATACAGTCTACACAAACATACAGTTAACATTGAAAACGATCATTAATGTTTACAATTTGTACGTCAATTCAGGAGCTACACGAACCGTAAATTGATTCAAGCTTACTCTGTTTGTGGTGCATTAGCTAAGCCTGAACTATAGGTACTTCCCTACATACACAACTGTATCTAATGACTAGTTGCACCTTGTGGTTTCACTCGCTTTAGTCTCGATCCTGCCGTTACTAATATTATGACGAATTTTAGTTTGGATGGATGTTTGGAATTACTGATCTTAGAAACTACGGGACAGATTTTGCTAGTATTTTAATTAATAAGAGACATACCTACACAATTTTAAACTAAATATGTCCTTAAGGAGATTATCCCCGGGAGGCTGGCATCTTTCCCCCTAAAGGATGACTAAATTGACCTTCTGAACGAATAAGCCTCTAGTTTATTCGTTCAGAAGGTCAGAAGGTCAACCTTGGGTCAAAAAGAAGACAAGAAGAGATTCCTTTCCTTTCTCCCTAGAGATTCGCCCTGAGATGTTCAGATAAAAAGCTCCGTCTTCGAGGCATCATGGGATCGGGACTTCCGCGGCGGGTGAAACCACGAGGCATTGGTAATAACAGACACACATTCCTGTACCGCACGATTACTAAAACACAGCTGCAGTGTATTGCTGTTGCTGGATTTTGATGTAAGCCTTTTTAAACAGTAGAGCTATCCAATAATGAAATTATAGGTCTAGAATGTTTAAATTGCTTTAGTAACAGACAGACATGAATTGTATCAACTATTAATTCTTGTTCTACCGTATTTTTAAAAGGCATATTTTTATTACTTCAATGTACAGACGTTTTGTCTTTTCTTCCTTTATTGTGAGTATGGATATAGATATCTAATACGTCGGCAATACTCGGTTGCTCTCTAATGGGCTGAATGCGCATTATTCGTGGATTACATCAGCAATGTTCAGACCTTGTTCAATACTACCTAAACTCGTTCGCTGACTACATATTTGAGGGAAAAATATTAAGTTAAAGCGTTTCGTATACTATCAACTATCGGCCATTAGAAGTTTTTAGCTTAAGTTTATCTTTATTGTTTTTTTTAATATAATAAATAGGTGAGCGCTTGACCATTATCTTGCACGATAGAAAGTGATGTTGCAGTCTAAGATGTAGCGTGCGCTCCTAGAAGATACATAGGCATCTTAGATCAAACACCCCCAAATAAGTTTCTTCGAGGGACGGAAGTGAAGGGAAGAAGATAGCAGTGGATAGACTCTTTGAGTCCAGGGATAAAGCTGATACTTTCTTTTACCCACAACTTCGTCCTACATGGACGAAATTGTTGAATTACCCAAAATTATTTCTAATTGTGTAACTTTAGCCCGATTCGTCCAAGGCTCGAGCTGTGCGTTGATATACCTATGAGTTAGTTGGAACTTTGAATTTTATTTATATAAGTTTATCACTTTCGCCCTTCTCATGGTGAAAGTTAGCTAATTTAGTAAATGAAAATCAACGAAGTCTATAAAATTATGTGCCAATTTAACTTATTTTGACTGTTGGTCAAAGTAACTCGTCTTGCACAACAAATTGCGAAATTATAGGAAATACAGGAATATTAGTATCAAAATTGATTCACGCATAATAAATAATAATATTTGACGTCACACAGTAAATACCTACTTTTATACCTATATTAATATCTTTAAGTACTAATATCAATACAGATAAAGATATTTTTGTTATTTTTGTTTGTAATGAATAGTCTCGGAAATGGAAAGGGGCTTCGTCATTTCAAGGTTATTATCAGAATTACCTTTTCACTTAAAAACAATTCAGTCAGATGAAACAAAAGCAAAGTACCCGGTCAGCAAAGAGTCTAATCAACTGGACGACATAAGCAAAATGATAATGCAATTAGCATAATGTCTGGAATAAAATAATTTAAAAATTACTAGTTTCGAGTGACCACGCAGTGGGCCGACTTCTACAATCTACATCGGACTGCGGATAAGCATCGCCATCTAACGAGGTAATCAGTCATCCTAGGAACACACTTCCTAGGGAGTTTTTCTATTTGAACTTTTTTTTCATTTGAAATTTTCAGATGTAAGTAGTTAGGTTAGTTAGATAATTTAAGTTTTTTATTATTAAATTGTATGAAGAATATTTTATTTCTATGTTTGGAGTTGCAAATAGTCCCGATCATTTAAAAATATTTTTAGATGGATCATATGGTGATTATTAATTTTGGCATTTAGTTTGAAATCTTTCTCTATACCTATACTTACACTTTATAGGTACATACCTACTGAACCTTATCAGTGACTGAGGTCATTCTGATAACAGTTCGATGACCTGTGATTATATTTTGTATCGCGTTATCACGAAGTCACCTTGGTTGTTTGTTTGTTATTTAATAACAATGTTGATCACGTCGCCGCCATTGCGTCTGACTGTTTTTGGGGAATTTACTATCGTATGATTCTGATAATGTTATCATGAAGTTCCGTGTGAATTTGTTTTTGTAAATTACTTTAAGTAGGTACGTTTTATGGGTGAGGGGCGGTGTAGGTCTAGCTGTTAGACTTTCATAGGTCGTCGTTTGTTATGTAGGTACGTTTTATGGGTGAGGGGCGGTGTAGGTCTAGCTGTTAGACTTTCATAGGTCGTCGTTTGTTATGTAGGTACGTTTTATGGGTGAGGGGCGGTGTAGGTCTAGCTGTTAGACTTTCATAGGTCGTCGTTTGTTATGTAGGTACGTTTTATGGGTGAGGGGCGGTGTAGGTCTAGCTGTTAGACTTTCATAGGTCGTCGTTTGTTATGTAGGTACGTTTTATGGGTGAGGGGCGGTGTAGGTCTAGCTGTTAGACTTTCATAGGTCGTCGTTTGTTATGTAGGTACGTTTTATGGGTGAGGGGCGGTGTAGGTCTAGCTGTTAGACTTTCATAGGTCGTCGTTTGTTATGTAGGTACGTTTTATGGGTGAGGGGCGGTGTAGGTCTAGCTGTTAGACTTTCATAGGTCGTCGTTTGTTATGAAATTTTGGCCTTTACACCTAACCTAGATGATTTAATTTTATACATCGACAGCAACTTGAATTTATGCTATTGTGGGTGATGTACTTTCTGAGACGTGTATTATCTAAGCTTTGTCGGCCGTGTTCAGATGAAAGAACTCGTCAAACGGTTGGAGTCAACTGCAGGCACTGCATTGTTATTTAGCGCACATCATTTTTGAAGAGAAAAATCCATTGGTGCACGACCAGCAATGCAAAGTGTTTAGATATTATCAATTTGGCCCTTGTGTCTGTAATGTGACGGTAAGCCAGCCGACTGATTGAACGGTCAATCGACTGTTTAGTCTATGGTCTATGTTAGCAATAATTGTTAATTGTCATCGTTTAAAATGCTCAGCTAAATAAGAAAATGATTATCGTCATGATAGCTACGATAACTGAGCCGTTAGATAAAAATGCGGAAACATTGACTTATATTTTCCCACATCGCGTGATGATATTCAAGACTGACTTCCCTCTGTTTTCCTTATGACGTAACATTTAGGGTTCCGCGTGAAAATATATTATAGGTTATTACACACACACCCACATAATATATTATTCGAAAGACCTTAAAAATAATGTAACATTATATTGTATTCATAAAAAGTGCAAGTAAATGGAACATTTTGAAAAACCTAGTAATCATATTGGAAAACCTAGTTTGTAAAAATTTAGATCAAATACACTGAAAATAATTTATTATAAACCTTTCCTTAGTTACAATTTGTCCGAGCAAAACAATCGATGCGGCCAACTTATCAATTTGGATTATGTCCATTCAGGACAAAGTACCAAAGATATCTGCTTCCCCTTGAATAAAGCAAATATAACAAAATATAATTTATTACGTACAAATTAATTGCAACATTTGTGTTCACTCTCGTAAGTTCCAAGATTTTTAGCAATTAAAGGAGTTCTAACACATACATACTTTTTATAAATAAATGGATTAACCCATGACTTTACCTGCTGCATAATACACTGATTCTAACAAGGTATGAAATTACCCTAAGTCCTATTCCACACTTTCACTCCTTTGCAAATTTTCTTCACGAAAGTCTAAGGACCTTAAATCCTCCATGAGTGTGGTTGCGAGTAAACTATCCCGGCACTCCCAATAAGAGTTTGTGTAAGACAGACAGCTGGAGAGAATAAAAGAAGACGTATTGTGCCGACCCCAAATAAATTATAGTAAGGGCAAAAAGAAGACTACTCGGCAGTGCTGTTCACAAGTGGAAATAAATAAATAAAAAAATGTGAGCCGTCACGGGACGCCTGGCAGCCTATTTGAATTAAATTATAATCAAGCCTATTAGTTTTTAACGCATTTGGAGGCATAAAATAATTTTGCTCACGAATTTCGACTTTTTCCCCACTGTGCGTCGCCACGCCAGAAATCGGTTTTACGTGCGGCTATCACACACAAAAAGACAGACTAGTGTTAAAAATATAAGAAGAAAATCTTAAATCGTCTATATTTTCTTGTTTTAAACAAAAATATACACATTAAAATGTACCATCCATAAATAAATTAACCTACGGAACTCTTTCAGGTCACCTTTTTTCAATTCACATTGTAAATATTGCAGTACAAAATACCCCTAGGCAGGTAGGTATGTTTTTACAGAGGGCTGTAATAAGTATGCTTAGAAAGTAAGGTAGGCAAAGTATGTTTGTATGTACCTACTTGTATTTTACAAGTAATATGTTAAGTTAAGGTGCGTGTTTGCTTACTTATCTCTGACAGAGATGTAAATGGAATAATATATACCTAATAGATATTAAGATTTTCTCTCTGCCATATCTTTATTTTAATAATCAGAATCAAGTCCATAATTTAAATGCATGTTACTTATAGGAACTTTACTGTCAAAATTGAACCCGAAAAGTTTTCTTACAAACTGCGCCCTTCGGTTTTGCTCGGATGAGTCCCTATTGCTATTGTTATTATATAGTTATTGGTTAATTTGCCGTCGCTCGATGCTTCAGATAAGTGTCGATCATGACTAATTTTAATATTATAATATGTAATTAACAAGTCGTCATTCTATGCGTTTGTTTCAATGCCACCTCCGAATACTTATAAGCTGTAACTTATCAGTGGAGTAGAATCCGTCAAAAAGATTTTGCCCGCCAAATAAAAAAATATATATTGTAGGTCTCATTACACACAGCGCCATCTAGCCCCAAGCTAAACAACTATGGTGGCAATTGCGGCCAGATAACAGATAGAATACTTATGTATATGTGTATTTATCTTTTGTAAATATATAAGTACTTAATATATAAGCAGACACCTAGAACAGAAACAAATATTTGTACATAAATATTTGTATGAAGCGGAAATCGAACCAGCAACCTTATGCGTTGCAGGCAGTCGTCAAATGCCATCCGTCTGTTTTTAAATTAACCCTATTTATGCGTGAAAACGTAACAGACAGTCAGAGTTAATTTTGCAGGGAAGCATAATTAAATCCAAAGCAAAATATTGAAAACAAACAGAGTTCTGACCATGAATCATAGAACGACACAATTAACCCAGATACACAGTACCTTAAGCTCCATGAAATTATAAATTATGTAGGAAGTATTAGGTGATTCAGCTTTGCGTGCTCCGCTCCATATAGTGTGCTTCTTAAACTGTGGACTTAGGGCATATAGTACGTGTCTACTTTGTAGATCTGTGGCATGTTACTGCGTAGAAGTTGCATCGTAATTGGCAAGTGTTTGTTCTAGAATAGATATAAGTACTTGCAGTAGGTATACCAAGATATAGTTATATATATATAGTTCTATTTCAAGTCCGTAGCCAGGAGTTTACTTTCAGTTTATAGTTATGATGATCATGAATATAAGTGTCTAGACTCTAATGAATGTCAAATGGCATCCCTAAATGAGAATTATGCATCTTCTTATCTCTGATCTCCCGGAAGTAAACTCCTGGCTACTAGGTAGTGAACCAGGTAGTTAGTGGTCTAGACTCTCTAGACCACCTACTATATTTGAGGACCTCTGTCAGCTCTACGAGGACTAAAAGACTCTGTTCGTCTCCTATTTTCTCGGACCCTTAATGAATTTCCTTTAGAATCCTCCGAACTTTAGTTTTATTTAGCAAAATATTGAGTCTGTAAACTCTAACTTAGCTGCAATGCTTCAGAAGATAGTAAACAACTTTGATAAAATATTACCACCAATCCAAGTAGTAAATTATTTAACCAAAGTATGTTGTATACTTCTCAAACAGTCTGGCCTTGTACATTATCTGAAAGTGACTCAGTACACACAACGTATTAAAGTGCAAATGCATCTATTCTACATAGCAACACTTAGCTAGGTATTTATACATCTACGAACTATATTGATAGTGGATATTGTATGCCTAACATCTTTATTAAGAAATACCTATAGGTACTTATTTAATGAACAATATTTTGAATCTTAGAATTTTCAAAATCTGTGTATCATATTAGGAATTCTTGACACCGGCACTAAACGTTTTGCTTCATCATTCCTTATTCGTACAGCCAGGGAATGGAATCAGTTGCCTGCGTTTCTTTCCTGACGTTAACAAAAGTCTTCAAGTCGCGTGTAAACAGGTATTTTCAAAACGCTTGTGCTACATCTTTGACTTGATCGTCACTTAGCGTCAGCCAGGTCGCAGTCACAGTGGCTAAAGCTGTAAAGTACCAGAAATATAATCACCAGCTGAGGATGCATTTTCTAGAGGCATGTGACTAGAAAAATGATAAGTATGAATTTAGAGAGGAAGAAGACGGAAACTAAAGATGGACAGCCTAGAACAAGATATGAAAGAGATGAGTGTAAACGATGAAAAACAAATCAGCAGAGGAGCATCAGCAGAGTAGAGCTTGAAGAGTAAATCATACTGCGTCGACCATAAATAAATTGGATTAAAAACAGAAAGAACAAGGAAAGAACCGGCCTGGCATTTTTTTGATCTCCATCTGTCATACTGACAGTTTTCATATTGATGCATATATTGGTCCAGTATATTAGGCCGGTTCATTTTGGTAGTATAATAGGCAATTCAATATTAACGAATTAAATTAAGATTATTTTACATTATGTTGCTATAATTAAGCATCACACCCAATGTAGTGAAGCCAACGCTGCGAACAATCATACAGCGCATGGAGTATAATGCAGTTACCTATACCTATGTACTGCTACATGTGCCCTTCGAGTATCGTGTTCATTTCAATGTTAAAATGAACATATAATTACCACGAAATACTATTTTCTGGGTCATTGCTAAGAATTACTTTAAGGGCATGCAATATACAGTAGTTTTAAACGATTTGAATCTAATTTTATCCGTTTATTATGATTGCTTCTCAGAAATAAGTAATGTTATTATGTAGTGGCTACTTATTTTACATTGAATTTTATATTTATTTATCTTTAAATCCTTAATAATTTTTGAGGTGGTTTTGTATTTATACGTTATTTATACCTGTACACAAATTTTATGTAAAGTAGAAAATAACAGGTTGTAATGCAAAAAATAATAGTAATATTATAATCTAAATAAGTTTCTTTAGGTAAAGTGCCTAAAAAGTTGGTTGCACTGCCTCTTTGGATGGCAATATCAAAATAACTAAAATGTAACTTGAATTTAAGCAATTGTTGTGTAGAATTATTCTTACATAATAATTATGTCTACATTTCTCTTAAAATAAGATCAATGATAATAAGTTGCAAGATTAACCGAATAAAAATACACACTTAAATAGCAAGTTAAATAAAATCTTTTAAAATATGACATCAAATCTGGAAATTATGTATATAGTTTTAACGCTAAAACGGTTTCAATTTGTTGAGAATCGATTGTGACTTTTGGTTTTGAAAATAGATTTGCCTCAGGAAAAAAATATGTGCGCTTTTAAAATGAACAAGGAAAACATCGTGTTGAAACCCACGCGTTAGGATTACAGACGTATTGAATAGTACTTTCCTCTAGATATGGCCCACTTAGCTGACAGAAGTACCTCTCTCGCTAGCTGCTGGGCTAGTCTACTCAATCTACAAATGTCACAGGCACTACATCGATCTAAAAAGCTTAGATTAGAAATGCTGGTGTTGTACCAAATATAATTATCCACTAAATTAGATGTAAAGGCCATTATTGGTACTGACTGAGGCAAACAACGTTTGGTCACTGTGGAGGACTATTATCTATTATATGAACAATCATATTCTTTTAGGTTAGCATAGGCTTTTTCAGCACAGGGTAAGTCATATGCAAAAAAAAATCAGTCGAAATATTCCCCCTCCAACATCAAATACTGACTATCAATGTGTGCATGTGCAAAGTATGTGCAATAAATGACGCAACACGATAACGAAGTAGACAAACAACACGTGTATACCCACTTATCATACGTAACCTTGGTAGTCAGGAAGAGTGTCATCGACCTATCATTGACCGGAGAAAGGACATGTCTGTTTACGACAGGTAGAAAAAACGTCACACACATAACAATAGGTAGCTGATAATTGTTTAAGTAGTTTTCTGAGGAAAATATTTTTGAAAAGTAAAAGTTCTGGTGAAGAAGTTGACCTCGGTAATGAAGACGAGACAATGGCGCCGCATGATGGAGAATATCCCCCCGTATAACATCTTGATGAAGCCCGCAGCTTAGAAGGCTCCAGACTTAATGAGTTAATTATGTCCTCTGGACACGGTAGACTTATCTCAGATAGTGGTATAGGTGTCCCAGGCACTACAACGCCATTAATAGCATGCCTATATTAGGGAAATACAACTTTAATGGGTTAAAACGTTTGTATACATCGCATTTGCCCTCTGTCGTTAGAACAGGCTTAATTTGCAAAATATAATTATTTAAGTCGTAAAAGTATTTATCTTTTTATTGATACGTAGACCTTAACGAAACATTTTGCAATTGCATTATGATAACATCTAAGACTTAGCTTATCAAAATAATATCAGATAGAAGTGCATATTAATAAATTCAAGTCTATATCTTAATACATGAGTAGTTAGCTACTATTATTTATGGGTTTGAAAATATTATTGTCTACAAAATATTTGGATTTGTATCCAAATATTTTTGGTATAATATGCTCATGGTAATGTAGGTAAATCGCGATACTGGTGATTCTGAACAATGATGTAGGCTGTACTTTTATTTTTATATATTACTAGCGACCCGCCCGGCTTCGCACGGCTATATTATGCATGTATTAAGCTGGGTACTGACCGGCGTTACGGGGCGTAATGTAACGTGTTACACAGCGAGCATTCGTGCAGTCAGTACGTCGTTTGACGAGCATGTTACGCCAATTTTAGAACACAGCGTACATGCTCTATGCGTAACACGCTCGATGCGAATGTTACATTACACCTCGTAACGTAGGTCAGTACCCACCTTAATATAAACCTTCCTCTTGAATCACTCTATCTATTAAAAAAAACCGCATCAAAATCCGTTTCGTAGTTTTAAATATTTAAGCATACAAAGGGATATAGGGACATAGGGACAGAGAAAGCGACTTTGTTTTATACTATGTAGTGATAGTGATAGTGACTAGCTGTCCCTGCAAACAATGTTTTGCCATATAAAAAAAATAAAGGAAAAAACGGAAAAATAATAAATAATTTTCAGACCTAACAAATATACACCAAACATTTCATACAAATCGGTTAAGCCGATGTGTCTAGTTATGTTTTCATGATACCTATTGGGTAAATGAATTTGATATATTACATTTTTTTTCGTTAATTTAAATTATATACCTAATTCACGAACATTACACGAAATAGCGAAGTAGATAACAGTTGTATTTTTCCCTGTACTGTTCAGATTTCATCTACGCAGTATAAAGGTTAGTATAATGATATAGGTATTAACCAAATACCCTTAATTATTTATTACAGTGATTATCTGGCATTGAACGGATTATAAGGACGTTAGAGAAGGTTGCGGTTTTTGACCTGAAAGTGATTGAAATTGAACAACATATACTTACTTCATAGCTCTAGGTATATCTATACTAATATTATAAAGCTGAAGAGTTTGTTTGTTTTTTTTGAACGCGCTAATCTCAGGAACTACAGTTACTGGTTCAAATTGAAATTTTTTGTGTTGGATATTCCATTTATCGAGGCTACTTTTTATCCCGATATTCCCACGGGATTGGGAGTTCCGGGGGGTGAAACTGCAGAGCGCTGCTAGTACTTATATAAAAATAAGTAAATATACAACTGCCTTGGGGCTGTGTGCATTACTTTACTTTAAAATTTTGACTCTTGAAACTTAGAAAACTTGTGTTTCCACGCCAGCGTCTTCCCATCATAATTATGTTCACAACACGAGTTTAACACTAACTAGGTACTATTACAATATCTTACACTACACTTTGAAAACCATTAATTATTCTATCCTTTATTTATCAATTAACTGCATTAAAAACTTAATTCACAACAATCAACTCTTTTCTCCTAAAATATCGAAACAGTATAATAGAAATTCAGTGTGGGGTAGTTTCAAAACAAATTTAATACAACTACTCAAGAAACGTAACAATATTCGATGACCCAGTTGGCACAATGGTCACCATGCCTGAGTTGCGGGTTCGATACCCGCATCAAACAAGTATTTATGCTTAGATATATTTATCTGTGGTCTGGTTGTTTCTATGTATTATATGTATATATTTACAAAAGAAAAGTATATTATGTAGTATATCTGTTGTCCAGCACCCATAACACAAGTCTAGTTCCTTAGTTTGGGGCTAGATAGCGATGTGTGGATTGTGGAATGTCCTGCTATATTTATAACAATAAAACTTTGATTATGGATTACATAAAAAGATACACGCCTAATTGTAATTATTACAATTACGAATGTTTTTAATGAATGAATTAAAAGTGTAATAGGTAGTTCACTTACTGACAGAACCCATAACGTCCCTTTATCTATTATCATCTGTTAATACGTCACCCGGGTATTATTTCTGTCTGTATATACAAAGGACATCACTATAATATAATGGGAGAGATGTTAACAGATCATAGCAGGTAAAGGTATGCTAGAATCTGACAGTTGCTTATAACTTTTGTATGGATCTACAGATTTTCGTGACTTATGAACACTCAACTTTCAAAGAAAATTAACTGTAATAAAATCGGTTCATTCGTTTCGGAGCTACGGTATCATGTACTTACGTACACAGACAAACATACACATAGACTGACAGACAAGGGGTCAAACTCATAACAACCCTATAAGTTCATTCAGGGTTTAAAAACAAAGTCAAGAAAACAATGGAAAACTGTCCTTGTATGTTTTTCTATAGTATCCTCTTTGACATTACTTACATTTTAAAAAATGAAATTTCATAATAGTATCTAAAAATATTTTTTGTTGCATTTATTTATAATACCAGACGTCCGCACTAAGCGTTTTGCTTCGTCATTCCTTATTCGTACAGCAAGGGAGTGGAATCAGTTGGCTGCGTCTTTTTTACCTGACGTGTACAATTTGGGGGTCTTCAAGTCGCGAGTGAATAGGTAACATTTTAGACGTGCGAGTTAGAGAGCGGTGTTGGCTTAGTGGTAGATACCTCGACTTTCATTCAGAAGACTTTTGGAACTACAATTTATGCAATAAAATATCTTTGTATCTTTGAAGGTCGTGGGTTCGAATCCAGGCTGACCGTGCACCAATGTATTTTTCTTAAGAAAAATTTATGTGCGCTTATTGATATTGCTCTTACGGTGAAGGAAAACATCGTGATGAAACCCGCGGCTTAGTTGGCTCCAGAAGTATTGACAAGTTCTCTCCTCTGGACATGGTCGACTGAACTGAGAGGGTAGTAGGTGCTGGGCAAGCCTACTCCATCTTCACGCAAAAAGAACCCAATTAAAAAGGGTCTAATCGCGGAAAACAGCCCGTATACAAGTACAAAAAAGACGTGCGAGTTACATCTTAGACTGCATCGTCACCTTACATCAGACAGGTGTGATAGTGGTCAAACGCACTCAATATTATGAAAAAAATATCGGGTTTGTCTTCACATAAATCATGGTATCAGACTACATTATAAACCGATCAAACAAAGTTGTAGTTTTGTCAAACATCCCGATTTAAATAAATTTATTAGTATTTTTAGAGACTGCAATTTTTAAACAAAACTACAATGCATCATTTCCTGTCAAGAAACTCTTACCAAACTTACCTTAACAGTTTAAAGATTGTTTACTTACTTAAAATAGCAATGACGAAACTGTACCTTACCTGCTAGTATCTTATCGAGTCGATTGTCTGGTATAATGATTAGCAAGGAAATGTTGGAGATAGCAATGTTCGATGGAAATGAGATCTAGGTAGACCTTTTGGAATTAGGACACGAAGGAAAAAGGGTTACTTATCTGTTGATTCTACGCTTAACTTACTTACGTGTACATGACTTAAATGCCAACTGTTCCAGAAATATTTTTAGCACAGAATTATTGTATTATTTTACAATATGTGACTGTAAATAAATACTGAAACGCTTTTAAATGTCTATTGATAGGTATTTTTAGTATGAGCCGTTTATCGCCAAAAATGTCATAAAACTATAACTCTTTCATGCAAAAAATATTGCTAAAAACCTGGATTAACGCATTAGCTACTTTTGATCCCGATAATCTCACTCAATCGCTACCTACAAGGGTGGTACCGCAACGTATATCTACTCATTTATATTCTTGTCAATCTAATTTAATAGGTCCCAATACTATAAAATCGAACACTAAGAACCAAGGTCTTGGTAGAATCCAAGATCAGATTAATTGGCCCACGTATGTTTTTCCATCTAAACTCGTATTTAGCCGAAAACCAAGCTATCGGGATAAGTTCGTACATATTCATGAGGCACGTCTACCAACCCCTGCGAGGACCAAATTAATATCACCCTGTCTATTCAACATTCATTCGTTGGTTATCCCCATGCATTAATACTAGTGAATTAATCAGTTATGTGGCCGACTGTATATCGGGTTACTGTTTCTGTTTACTGAATATCATTGTTAACTCAATTCCGTGTCATCTTGAGAATTCGGAAGTACCTTACCATCTATGCATAATTAATGTTCTCTAAGAAGATATATTAAATTTACAGTTATACCTATCAATCAGATGAGCTCTGCAGTTTTACTCGTGTAAGTTCGGGATAGGATCAAATATGAAATTTAATATTTTTTTAAATACGATTGGTACTTAGTTCCAGAGAGGCTCCTCAGTTTTATTATAAACCTAAGTTTTTAATACATCAGCCTAACCAATCGTGAACGAAAGATTCCTCCAGCCATTAAATGTATGATGTAGTATTTTTGTATAATTGGTAATCTGAATTATCCCTCTAATATTATAAAGAGAAATGATTTGAGTGTAGGCTATTAACTCCTGTACCGATTTTGATGAATCTTGTTATGGTATTGATTCATTGACAGTAACAAGCTACTTCTTATCCTGATGTTCCCAAGGGATTTGTGAAACCGCGGAGCGTCGCGCTGCTTGTATAAGATATTATTTCTATGACAAAGTTCTGATGATGTTGAAATGACTTCTGACTAATTTGATAGCACTTTCATAAGCCATTTAAGTATATTTTGATATTTAGTCAATTGCCTTTTTATAGATAACTAGCGACCCGCTCCGGCTTCGCACGGCTATATTATGCATGTATTATACATATAAACCTTCCTATCTATTAAAAATCCGCATCAAAATCCGTTGCGTAGTTTTAAAGATTTAAGCATACATAGGGATAGAGAAAGCGACTTTTATACTATTTAGTGATAGTGATATACCTACCTATATTTCACAGACTTGTATAAGATATAGGTATGAACTTACTTGTTTGATACTTACAAACTTTTCCCAGCGAATGATTCCACCAAAACCCAGTCCCTAACCGGAAAATAACTGAAAATCACTTTCCTAGTGTAAGAGCCGATTGAATTTTTCATCACGTTGTTTATCTGAGCATGTCTGGTCGGAATCCTAATGCTAACTTGTTATTCCGGGTTCGAATCCCGGTTCTTATTTGTGGTATTACCGGCTAAATATTTCCTACGTATGTTAGTACATATTAATTGGTTGTTTAGTTTTGGGACTTTTGCTCCCACCTAATAAAATTGGTTACGTTTCTGTTTCGGTCCCCAACTGGGTGCGTGTTTAATAAACTCTTTGTATTAATGTAGTTATTTTCTTCTTAGCATAGAATCCTAAGTTAAACTGACTAGAACTATGGTTGTTATTTTATTTTCTAGGATTATCTATATCGACGACCCAGTTGGCACAATGGTCACCATGCCGGACTGCCAAACAAAGGGTTGCGGGTTCGATTCCCGCCTCAGACAAGTATTTATGCTTAGATATTTGTCTGTGGTCTGGTTGTTTCTATGTATTATAAGTATATATTTACAAAAGAAAAGTATATAAGTACTATATCCGTTGTCTTAGCACCCATAACACAAGTCCAGTTACTTAGCTTGGGGCTAGATGGCGATGTGTGGAATGTCCTGCAATATTTATTTTATTTATTTATATTTTGCCTTTTCGTACAATTTTTAAATAATAATCTTTCTTTCTTTTTTGTTTCTTTTAAATGTTTTTGATTATTATACAAATTAAGTCTATCTATCTATTTGAACACGTGAGCAAAGCATCTCCGCTTTAACTTTTAACAATATTTGCTTTTATGTTTGTAGGTACAAGTCGTATTTTACAACCGATCTGGATGAAAATTGGTATACAGGTTTGCGGACTTATTTTTATTTTTATTTTTATTTTGTATATATAATATTTTTTGTAGTCAAGGATTTCAGATTAGATATTATTGGTAAGAAGACAGCGTTTGGTCTAAGATGTGTCACGCTTATCTAGGAGACTCTACTTATGACTTGAAGAACTCCAAATGTTCTGTGTTACAAGCTCTGATTCATTTGTTGTGCCTTCCTATGTTTCTATACCTATATTAAGTATTGTATATGTTTGTATATTATAGGTTGGCTTTCTTACAATTATGAATAAAAATCTGTTTATTTTTTAAAAACTGGATGATTTATTTTTACCATAATAATATAATATATTTTTGAAACAAATTACGTTACAAAATGTACATGTTTAATTTTATTCAATAACTACAGTATTGTTATTTCATACTTAACAGTTAAAAGACTACATACATTTTATGTATATTATAATTATCTTAAAAATATATGTAAATAATTTATACAACGGACGAGGAGGAAATAAAAAATCAGGTTAAAAACCTTTAAGAGTACATCCTCGTTGAAAACGTATTACAAAGAGAAATGAAAATGACAATGCCATATTAATGGATTCATTATTGGTTAAACTACAAACGATTTTCTTACAGTTTAATATACATACATACAAGAACCAATTAATGATGAAAACTGCTGTTTTCTATTAGGTAAACCGATTTTCGAACTGTTTAGCTACATATAAAGAGATCCATCGGTAACAGTGAGTTTAGCATCATATTTTTTTGGTATACATTGAAAAAACACTAAAAATCAGGTATCGTTAATTAAGGCCACTACAGACGAAAGGAGAGGGAGCACAGTGGAGCTAAGCGAAGAACATCAACTGTCCGAATGTAGGGACTAGAACGATTCGAACACACACAGCTAGATCTGTGTGATATAATGTGGCCTTACACCTATATATTTACAATGTTCAATGGCAAAATAACTATAAAAGCAATCTGAAAGTGATCAGTCGTAAAACTTTAAAGCCATGCTTCTATCATCGAATGTACCATTTATTGGCGAAATTTTACCAAATGTAAGCACATTGAAGTATACTTTTATCTTAATCATAGACTTAGTGGACCATTTTTTTATATTTTTGTTCCTAATTTTGTTCAAAGGTATACTTATAAAAATATTGGAATAAAGTAAAATAGAGTGTTATACTATACTTACGCGTATCTTAATACAAAATGCAGGGATATTCACAAAATGTTTTTATGTAAAGTATAACGATGTAGAAAATATGTATGAAACATTCAAGTAAGTATAGTTTTATGGTGAAAAACTGAATCATTATTTTAAACAACACAATAAAAACTAAGACAAACTTCGTTAAAACTATTTAATTATTGACTTATGCATTATTTCTTAATATCGTTAAACCTATGTTAGTTTATCGATTCTGATTGTGCGATGTTTTCTTTAATTATTATTATATTTAAACATTAATATTACCAATAAAGGACACTACTACGTCAATTATTATTTTCACTCTACTACAGTTTGACAGTGACGTATAATAATGGGTTATTTATATAATAGACACCAATTATATTATAATGGTTATAATGATTACTGTATAAGTTATATTATGTGCTGTAGAAGGGAAATTAATGTTTCGTTGTATTTTATTAATATGTTTTTAAAGTCAAGCCTTAAGTCGAAGATCGCTTATCAAATAAATCAACAAGAAAATACATATTATACACACATAGTTTTTTTTTTTCAAACTATATAACGAGATAACTTTCAGTTCTGTGAATAGATCACTAACATTTTGAATTTACATAATATAATGTTTCGATAAAATATTTTAAGATGTAATCCATCGGCTAATCTGAATCAAAATCTCTACTCCAGTCAAGCAATAGAAAAGCTTCCATGCGATCTGAATAATGACGACCCAAAATATATATAACTGTTATTATATTATACATAACCATAATAATAATATACTTAACCATTATACATGTAATAATCCTACAACAACTAACTTCTACAACGTCTGTGATATATTTATAGACGCTTTTTTTAAATATAAATCTAACGTTTCTCACAGTGTGCTTTATTTTGACGTCCTTAATATATAATATTTTTCCAATACTTATGACATATTTAACATAGCGGGTTTCACAAGACTCATAATTATGTTAGGCTATGAAGTAAGGAAGCCTAGAAGCAAAGAAATACACTGAATGACAACGATCTACAAGGCATAGGACTTCCAAATTATTTTAACATCTAATTTTTAAACGAAACATTAAACCCTGATAATTCCAAACATTCGACGACGAGAAAGCTTTTCTTACAACATTTAAATTCGATGTTGCATTATTTACATTGGGGTTTATAGCTCTCTACTAATTAATACGTAATATAACAATATAATGCACGTATATTATAATAATATATACTAACGAAGATGTAAGTATAAGAAAAGTTATGTATTTATACATTATATTAAATACAATCAGTAGAGAGTTTAATACTAATTTGAGCGTCGATATTGTTAGTAATAGATCGTATTGCTTTTTTATCGTTGATTACCTGTCCTTTACCATGCTATAACAAAAAAAGTTGTCAAAATTACGTTATACAGCAAATCACAAATAAATTCATTCATATTATTGTCAAAAAATATGAATAATACAGAAAATGAGTAATTACATTTGACATAGAATCTAATGATACATATAACGATGATGTTATACAGTTTTTAAATATGTTTTAATTTAAATGGAGCAATGTAGGTTTATAGAAGAATCTTTATTATTTGACATAGCAAAAATATAGATAATAAAAAAAAGCTAGACATTTTTGTCGCCAAATCATGTTTTGTAATAATAAGTTTTATGTCTTGATGATCATACAAGGTATGCCCATCAAAAACTCTCAATTTACCTAAAACCTTAGGAAGTTCTAGTTCTATTAACATTTGTATTAATATATCATTAGATTGTATACCGTAAATGTGAACGACAATGAATTTTAAAATGCACAATCTGGTGTCTAAGTAATTTTTGACAGCATTTATACTACGCGCTTAAATATAGATTTGAGCATCACTAACAATTATACACAAGAGTTGTCAAGTATATATTATTAGGCACGAATTTATCTTTTACTTTTTCTTTAAATACAACATAATATAATAATAATATCATCCTTCTACGAGACATTTATAGAATGTAAAGTCTGATCAAAAAAATAAAAAACCTGGTTTTAGGGTAAAGTATTCGCTTTTCACAACTTTTACCAATGATATAGGTACGAGTAACTTCGTAGACTCAATTCCTGGATTTTTTATTCTCCTGGCCAAGGTATACATAGTATTGTAGTATTTAAATGTGTTTTTTTGTTTCTTTTTTTTAATTTAGACACTCACTAAGATACACGCTCGTTATTTTACATATATAATTTATAAGAATATAGTATAAGTAAAGCATTTTGTTTCTTATAATATAGAACACAATGCACCTCTTATCGTAAAAGTTGAGGGACACAGAATATCTACAATTAAATTTTATTTTGAAAACATTTTAGAGGGTTACTTACATTTATACTGAGAGGCATTTTAACTTTACCGCCTAACTAACTGACACCATTTACACTGAATTGACAGATTTTAGCAAAATTTTGTTTATACAAAATGTTTGTTTGTACGATGTTGTGGTTTTTAACATTCTTCGTTTCAGGTATATTAGAAAAGAAGTATCAGAAACACTTCGAAGAATCAATACGTCTTCCGAAAAAATGGCATGTGACCCAAAGACCACAACTCCACAAAATATAAAAATATTGAATTTTCTCGAATTTGACTATCAAAGTTATGCCCAGATTTTTAAATTAAAAAAGTTAGAGAAGCTAGCGTTGCTAAAACTAATCTATGCGATATCAGTCTCCACTAGAATCTTAAAATTTAGAAAATCCGTAAAGTAAATCACAGAGTATGAAAACAGCAAAACATTAAGTTGAAACCAGGCGAGTGTTGACTTTCCTTTACCTACATTTTGAAACTCACCGTCCTTAGACGACACAATCCATTACTGATATGTATTTTACAAATGTTTCTGCAGTGACACAATATTAACAAAGAAAACAATGTTGAAGTGTCCCTTCGAATCGATCCATAGGTGCCATCTATACAATTTTAATGCATACCTTACCATTGAACAGATTAATCTTACCCTACAAATTCTACAGAACATCAAGACCGACTCAAAAATTTAATGAGCCTTCGCCGGAAAAAAGGAATCGAGGTGCGCGTATAGCAGAAGAAAGATCGAAGATAGAATCAGATGTGAGAGGCAGATTATAATACGCGAAGCTCAAAACCTTTAGGCGATGGCTCATCCTTCGAACAACTACCGACCCGTTACCCCGCTCTCCGACATTCTTCTAATGACACTGACGATTAGCTTCCAAATTCATATTCCTTCGCCTATAAACGTCAAAAAGTATAAGTAAAAGTACGTATGTAACGCAAAACTACTGTATATATTGTATACCCTATACGACGAGCTTGCAAGTCTTACAACTCAAACCATCTAAATATTTTCAAAAAGTAAAAAAAATATACCTTAAAAGTACGAATGTTAATAACGTAAACTAAAAGTGTAATAGGTAATAGAAATCGCGAAACAAATCTATAAACTAGAAGCTTATTCGTGTAATGTACACGTAGAACACGGATGCGACAACGCGGTGCGACAAAACTGACCCGAGACAACTACCAACGACGGACAGTAGACGGATTCTTTACTGAGATGCGACTGAGACGTGCCTTTTGGAAACCATTCTCTTAAAACGAAATCATATAAACACGAAAGCAACGAGACGAAACGAGAACCAACTCACAGCCTATGTTTAAAATCTGGCGCGCTCCAACGAAGCGCCCTAAGATACCTTCTAAACTATAAACAAAATAAATGAACTGAACAAAACGGGACCTGGACGGTCGGTTGCTACCTTCGATCCTTAATAATAACTTTGTACATTGAATCCAAAAGTCGACACGTCGGTTTGGATAGGCACTCTCTAGGCGGGGCGGCGAGCGGTCGCCGCGTCGTCGGCCTCCGTCGGCGGCCCTTCGGCCGACCGCATGAGATCAGTGGAACCGGCTGCGGCCGTGGCGACCACGCGCCGCTCTAAGACGACGTGAGGTACGAGCAGATCGTATGATCGACCCAGTCGCCCGTCACGCCGATCTCGCTTAACATGTCCGACACGTCAGGCGTGCATGAGAACTCGAAGTACGAACCGGACGACGAAGAGGCTGTCTCAAACGAGTCTATATCTGTCGTCAACGCTTCGAGGTCGACCTCGCAGTCCGCCGGTAGCGTTAGCAAGTCCAGCGGGGGGATCGAGTACAGGTCCGTGAGATCAGTCGTCATCTGCTGCCGGCTGTTCTGCTCCTCGTAGAAGCAGGCGGACTCGGGTGAATCGGGAGAGCCGGCTGGTGACGCAGGCAGGGGTGGTGGCGCGGGCGTCTCCACAGGCATGCTACTTACGCCGGGAACCGTTCGTCGTCGTCGACTTAAGCCTCTGTTGTTGTTGGAGTCGGCACGCTGCTTGCGCTTTGGCTTCTGCACGGAGCCAGAACGCGGGCCGCTCCTGTCCGGCTTGGTAGTCTTTTTGCGAGGCCTGTATTTATAATCGGGGTACTCCCTCATGTGCAGCTGCCTAAGCCTTTCAGCTTCGTCTATGAAAGGCTGGCGCTCCTCATCATTGAGCGTCTTCCACACTCGACCGAGGTTCTTCGATATCTCGGCGTTGTGCATGTCTGGAGTCTGCTCGCATATTTTCCTGCGTTCAATTTGCGACCAAACCATGAAGGCGTTCATTGGCCTCTTTATGTGATTCGGGTTGTTCTTTTTCGTCTGTAACAAGAGAAACAATATTATGGTTAGCTTTGAGATACTGACAATATGTTCGAGATGATCTTTGTCTAATTACAAGGTTTACGTTCGAGGTTGAAAATCGGTGCTATCTGCTTAATTGTCAGAGCTCGATTATTATTTCAGGCATGTCCGATACGCCGCGAGCTCTGGCAAAGAGCTGCCTGCGTCCAATTAGTATGCACGCCGTCGCGGCATTAACTCTGTGTCCTTACTATTAATGATATTGTTATCATAGGAAATATTATTATTACAACGCGCGGTTCGAAATATGAAACTAGTAGTGGAACGGAAAATTTTACATTACCCACTTAGAATGTGTAATGATTAAATAGTTCAACGCGTAGAGCGTAGAGCATGACCTAATTTTATGTTTCGAATAGCGTTCGAAGTGGTGGAACAGATAAGTAACAAAACTCTAACCGGAACGTTCTTTGGAAGTGCAGTAAACGTTTCCGCGTCTCGATCGAATGTTATAAAACATTGACTAACGAGGATGTTTAAGGGCGCAGGAAGTCATTATCAAATGATGTAGGAAGCGTTCGGAGGACGAACATTATCTCTCCGGACAATTTTTCCTTACTTCTAACGAATTACGTATACTCGAAATAAAGGAAGCATATTTTCGAGGCTTTCACGGGTGAAGTTTACGACACTATCACAGAGCTCACATAGATACATAAAAACAACGGCTGATAGTAGGAACATAAGCGAATATTCCTTTTTATTATTCAAATCTTACTTTCGCTAGACTTCGCTCGACGGCCCCGCTAGGGGAAAAAACCGAGCTCGACTTATATTTTTTGTTCGTCTTTATTTATATTCAGGACAAAAAAGGGTTTGTCAGATGGCGACTAAATCAAGTTCGAAACGCCCACTCGAGTCTCAAGGTGAGTCGAGCCAGGTAGCCATTTTTTGCTCGTAATGTATCCACATAGAACACGGAACAGGTAGCGAGCATTCACTTGCTACTTAGTTTAAATAAAACTACCACTAATCTGTTGCTCACTCCAATAACTTTTTTATATATCGATGTATTCATAGAAAATCGATTAGATTTTGCTTATATTGTTAAATTTAACACAATACCAGCTACAAAAAACGCTAACTGCCTTAAAATAATTAGAAAAAAGTAATAGTGTTGTTAAATTAACAATATTTTAAATTTTATTAGATAATTATTCGATTATCGTAGAAATGTTCTAATTTTTCTAAATTCGTTATTTTATCTCTGTCACTTTTGCGAGCTTCCCAAGTAACACATTTGGTAACAAATAGCTTGCATATAGTATTTTTTTGGAACCTTTAGTAATAAAATCCACCTTGATTAAGTTCTATATAGGTGGTTAGAACCTATATGCAACCTATATATTACCAAAGGGAGAAAAATTGCAACTCATTTATAGTTGCAGAAGCGTTGCATAAGAGTTCGAATTGTTACCCTGAGTGGTACTTGGAACTAACGGTGCAAATTGCGCGCTGTGAATGAATGATTGAACGATAAAGCGATACATTCATTCGTTGAGTGATTAATTTGTCATAACTAGTCTTATTTTCGGCGGAGATAAACGAAAAACGGTGTGCTTTGTTCTATTGTGTTAATTGTGACAGCCATATTGCATCTATTTGGTGAGTATTAAAAATGTACGTGTAAACCGCAGCATAATATCACGGAGCCACAAAATCACTCATTAGTACCTAGTAGTGATATTTTTCACTTCACAGGTCTTGCTGTCTCTACTTTGAATTGGGGATCCTCAAGAGGGGTACAAAACCCATTGTGAAGGTTAATAAAGTAAAAAAAAAGTAAAATTTACTTAACTTGTAAAGTCGAGGACTGTCTGTACAACTGTCTGTGCAACTGTCTGTCAACTGTTTGTGCAACTGTCTGTTGTCTGTGCAACTGTCTGTTGTCTGTGCAACTGTCTGTACAACTGTCTGTCACTGACTGGTACTGTCTGGTACTGTCTGGTACTGTCTGGTACTGTCTGGTACCGTCTGGTACCGTCTGGTACCGTCTGGTACCGTCTGGTACCGTCTGGTACCGTCTGGTACCGTCTGGTACCGTCTGGTACCGTCTGGTACCGTCTGGTACCGTCTGGTACCGTCTGGTACCGTCTGGTACCGTCTGGTACCGTCTGGTACCGTCTGGTACCGTCTGGTACCGTCTGGTACCGTCTGGTACCGTCTGGTACCGTCTGGTACCGTCTGGTACCGTCTGGTACCGTCTGGTACCGTCTGGTACCGTCTGGTACCGTCTGGTACCGTCTGGTACGGTCTGGTACCGTCTGGTACCGTCTGGTACCGTCTGGTACTGTCTGGTACTGTCTGGTACTGTCTGGTACTGTCTGGTACTGTCTGGTACTGTCTGGTACTGTCTGGTACTGTCTGGTACTGTCTGGTACTGTCTGGTACAGTCTGGCACCGTCTGGCACCGTCTGGCACCGTCTGGCACTGTCTGGCACTGTTTGGAACTGTCTGACACTATCTGTAACTGTCTGGAATGAAACTAATGTACGGAACCCTCAGCGCGTGAGTACGACTCGCACTCGACCCGTTATTATTATAATTAGATCTTGTGGTTCTAAATGAGATAAAAATGGAACCGATATACGCTTTACAGTGGCATATAAGAGTATATTAGACCTTACAAAGGCAATTACACTAAGGTTCCAAATGAGCTTCAATAATAACTCTTAAGCCACTACAAGTGATAAATAACTCATATATACTACTTATTTAGTACTAAAGGTGCCAAATGAGGGAAAAATACCACCTATTAGGGCACAGTTCTTTAGGGGGGATTTTAAGATGTCATATGCCTCTTTGAGTTCTAAAAGAGAGAAAATTAAAACCTTTATGCGCCTATGAGTAATAGATTCGGCTTAATGCTACCATAGGTAATAAAGAAGAAACAAAAATCCCTCTAAAGCAACCATTAGTGATAAGAGTTACTCATTTGCAAATTCGAGTGCTGTTTGCATCTTTAAGTAATACCAAACACTCTTGCATCACTAATATGCTACCTACAGTTACAAAATAAGTTCCAAAATTCACTAACGTGCTACTTGGGTTATGACTGCAGTTGTGTTCCGCATTTTTATTCATAAAAAAGTAGCTAATCTAAAATACAACAAAAGCATGGTAATATGACTAAAAATAACTCCGTAAAAATTGGTCACGGTTATTGCAATATAATGACCAAGTAAACCACATCTATATATGCCTTTTCAGTCGTTAAACTGTAAAATTTAAATTAAAAACATTAATAAAAGTCACTATAAGTTTCTTTCTTCAAATTTACTATTACTGTATTCCGCATAAAATTAATAAATTTATTATGTTACTTATTCTAAATAACTTTCACGTCTTTTCACATAAAACAACAGTCAATTGAAAAGTACAGTCACTCTAAAAATGCTCTAAATTGCAATTTACGAACATAATTAAAATTATATTAACCTGTAAGCAATAACAGTTTTTGATTGATATACAAGATGATATTAAAATAATAAAACTAAACCAAGCTGGTAACATTTTAAAATAGAGACCCTGTAGGTAGAGCGGACCTTTATAATAATACTATGTAATGATAAAATTAAAAAGAGGATTTTTTTGTTTTTAACTTTTCGCTCCGAAACTATATGACCGATTTTGATAAAACTTAACTCTTAATCCCGATATACCCATAGTAACGAACTAACGTGGGTGAATCTGCAGTCCTCTTCCAGTCTACTATATGATATAATGTTTATAATCAGCATTTAATTTTTTTCGGCAAACGTAGATCATTTACCCCTACCTATATTATACCAGTTCCGTTATTTCAGTATCTAGAGATGAGATGAGACGGTGAAGGAAAATATGAACAGTAAAACCCTCATATACCTTAATACCACAGTCAGCAATATGGTCACGTATACTCTGTATATGCCAATACACGTGTACGTCGAGATACATGGTGTTCCACCTTCCGTTTATAGCTCAAATGCCTATAAGATCATTATTATTGCTCTCGCGTCGCGAATTGTCGGTAGAGTCGACTTGTTCGAGGCAATACAAGGGCATCCACTTTGCTTCCTATATAGGCCCAAGTGATATATCTAATGTGTTTTTTTTTTGCAAAAGTTTAAAAAAAGCTTTGGTTTTATTTAGAAGAATTGGGTATCTAAAAAAAATGATAAATGATTTGGTAGACTTTTTTTAAACAACAGATTGAATTTAAAAAAGCTAGTACCATTTTGTATGTTTTTTTATGTATGTCAAACCAGGACGGGGCTATCCCCATCCTGCCTAAAAATGATAAATTAGTAGACTCGAAAACAAATCAAGTGTTTTGCCTTCAAATTGAACGGCCGACAATTTGTCGGGCCATCTAATAGTCTATCGTTTGCATTTGCTCCAAAAACGCGAGACCCAAATACACTTTAAATTTTTATTCAATTTTTATATGTTTTATCATTAATTTGATGATTTTATTGATATTTAAACTCTGGTCATTAGTGAAATAAAAAATTAGCCACATTAATATTCATTTTATTTCCATTTTCCTGTGTGTAGGTGCTTTTTAAGATAGATATTATACAAAGTAAATATTAAAATATTCATTATAATTCATAATATTATTTCTTCCTTTTTCTAATGATATCAGGTTTTACCTGTTTAAATGCTTACTAAGTCTAGTTTGACTATATTTGGCAGTACATTTATCAAGGAAGTATCATCAAGTAAACCAGTATGATTAAATATAGCGTAGATTATCATATATGGCAATACATTTTGAGGTCACAAGTGTTGGGTGTTTGTTGACAACGCACAATGGAAATGTGACACGCGACAGAATATTATAGGAAAACTGAAAAATACAGTTTCATTTGCCTGAAAAGATCCCTTTAAAAAATTAAAAATCCAGAATGCTAGATTGTGGACGTGATAATGAATCAATTCATATTTAAGCATATAAAATGTATTCAAGACTTTTTTAAGTAATCTTAGGCATGTAAATTGACATGGTACAAAAGTGGGTATAAAAGATTTTAAGTTTAAGAGAGAATTTAAGTTTTGCGTTGATGATCAGCCAGTAATATTGGTGATGGTTATCTACTGTTAATGATCAGTTGTTTAATTGATTTGTTATCTAATATATTATATATTTTGATCCTATTACCTACCCAGGTAATTATAAGATAAAAACATATACCTACGTAAAACTTTATTTTGTCGCCATTTAACTCTATTTTGTCGTAAATGCATTGTGTGTTGTCACTTGGGTGTAACTTAGACTATCTATCAATACAAGGTTAACATTTTATTTCCTATTGGCGTAACGTCAGCCGGAATTTTGCAAGTACAAGGTTTTACAAATATATTTATAAGAGATGCCTTTTTTATCACTTCCTTTAAGGAAGGATCGGGTAAATTTGCAATTTCGCAGTACCTGTACGGTTCAAATATTATGTATTAAATTCAATTTTATTTTCAAAGGATTATGTATATATTATGAAACAAACCGATTAATATCTTTCTTTTACACAATAAATTAAGAATTTTAGTCAAAATCTTTATATTATTTTAAACTTCCAGTATAATATGGAATTCCCTTATCGTTATTTGTAATCAAATTTATTTTATTGAGGACCAAACTGGTATATAGTCGTAAATATAGGTCGTACTACTTTAACGATATATGCTATCATATTTGTACATTTATATATACAGTCCGATAGTTATGTTTAAGTAAATACGAATATTGTTAGAAGTATATTTTTATGTTTTTTCACATCATGGGGAAATCCGCGTCTTGGCTCCAGAAGTATTAATAAGTTTTTTCTTTTTACATGGTCGACGACTATAAGTTGGGAAGGAGGTGTGGGGCAAGCAGATTCTACATTGCCCTGACTAGCTTGAATTAAAGTTGCTGGTGCTGTTTAAACCATCTGGATTAGATGTAAAGACCAATATTTTTATATAAGTACTTAATGCCATACCAGAAACTAGACACAAAAGATACACTTTTTTCAATAGCAGCCACAAAATTACAATAAATCATGAAAGGGTTGGTCGCCTTAACGCCCGCGTTGTTTCAAAGGAATTATGAAGATGTAAAACATTTCCTTGTATAATAGAGACTAAGATTTGTTCGCTTTTGTTCCACGATTCTCTCTTTGTTCTTTATAACGAGAAGTTTTGTTAAAATTGGTGCCGATATTGGAAAATAAATTGAAAATAAAATACTATATTATTAAGTTTTCGAGGGTTTTGAATCCATTTTCAGAGTCAACTCTTGGATCACAGTTGGCAGATGTAAATGTCATATAAATTTCGATGATAGGGACCGTTTATTAAGTTTTCGGGGGCTTTCAATCCATAAAGTACAGTTTCAAATTTTTTCAACAGTTCAATTTGAAGGTAAGATATTTATTTATTGATTGCCTTCAATTCGAAGTCAGCGATCACCAAATCGAAATATCTGCGAATATCGAATATTTTTGACGCTTGAGACAAAACAACTGTAATAGAGTTTTATTTTCCACTATCGTAGGTAAATCTAGAATCAAGACAAAACTAAAATAGACAGTAAAAAGGAAAATTCTAGACAAAACATTGCATTTAAATTTATTGTCGTTGACGTGGTATAATGCTAAGCAAGCCAGAATCCGAGCACAGCAAGGAAGTGGAATATGTAAAATAAGTCAAGGATTGTCGCACCCGACTATGGGAGCGTTGTATCTAACATTTTTATTTATACTGTGGCTGGTTGAGATTTTTTATGAATAAAATATACCTCCTGGGAGTGTATATGGTTCGGTTAACGTAATGTACAGATATTTACGTTTTGTAAATATTTTTTCTGAATACCGTAGATTTGTGAGTTACGTATTTTGATTAAGTATGTGTGTTTATAGGGTTATCAATGTTTTCTTTTTCTTTATATACCATTTATAACTTTTCATAAGTTAGATTAAGATTTGCATAACAATGGCAGTAAAATAAATTATTGTTTCATTTCTACTCATTAATTCGTACGTTGAAAAGCTATCACTTTTGAACACGCTTATTCTATTGTCAGAGACCTTTGTAAAAGATTTATTTTGACCCGTTTTCGCCATAATCACCTATTCACAGTCACACACGACATGAATATAAATAAAGTACCTAACCTATATGTTTATATACATCCTATTTACATAGATTAAGAGTCGTATAGACACGACTTACTCGTCAAAGCTGTTTGTATGATAAGCTATCTTTGTGATTAACGACTTGTTATTCTTTGCTGTTCTCTTTCTGATGGTGTATTGTTAAGGCTTCAATTTCAATATGGAACGGTTGATAAATTGTTGCAATTTTTCTCTACGATTTGCTTTTAAATGAAAGCTAATGAAAATAAATGATAACTTTTAAGATAAGACCCAGATTACTATAAAATATGAGACTGGTCATGCCATCCGGATTAGATCGAAACATTGTGTTTAACTTCGTACTATTGTGTTTATTTATATCCGTTAGTTATGTGGTTTTGTATAGGTATTATACCATTAATCATTCTTTAAAAATAAACATAAAAACTTGTTTTTCATACTTTATTGCACCATAAACAACGTACGCTACACAATCTTCAACTTAAAACCACCAAAACTTTTTATCGCTCTTTCTAATTTATGCTCGCAATAAAAATAATGAGTAGACAATGTCGTATCTAGTCATCATAATTATTCAATGTCTGTATTGGTATAAACAAACAGAATCGGGTCGATAACCATTTTGTATGTTTGCCTACTAATTTGGGATGCCCAAATATAGTGTGGGATTGTTGTTTAAATGTTACATACCTACTATGATGTTTAGTTTAGTTGTATGATGGATGTGTAGTTTTTTAAATGATCTGAAATGTTTGCTTATACTGTGTTTGTTTTTCTTGCATCGTTTGGTTTGGTCAATAGTTAAAGTGATTGGAGTACCTAGTCTGTTCTGTATACTTTTAGCTCTGTATTATTTTGGATAGTCTTAAAATAAAATACTTATTTAATGCACATTACTTTCTTATTCTATAGTTATAAAATACTACAAAAATAAGGCATGTTATAGCATTTTTCTTTGAATATAAAAATCTATTAAATTGAACTTAAAAAACTACCATGTTTACATTGCAAGGCGAAGTTATTACCTGAGGTATATTTATTATTTGAATATTATTGTATAGATTCTAGTGTGCCTACTCTCTATGGTAGTATAGATATTTTATCTCTTTATTCAGTACACTTTTAGTTTTATATGTTTTGGGTAGCCTATTTTATGAATAACTACGTAAATTAATTTTTTTTTCTCAACCCTGACCTCCGTCTGGAAACCTAAGTCACGTTCGTAAAACCATTTAAAAATAGCTTATTCGTTACAAAAACCGTCTAAGGTTATATCTCAATATACAAACCGTACGTGACTGACTTCCTTTTTATGAACAATTGATATTTTTTTATCATTGTTCTGGTAATCATAAAGTTAGAATCACCTTAAGATCGCAAACCGAAACATATAGAGCAAGGTCAGTTTAAACCACGTACGATTTCTGAGAACTCAGTTTAAATTATTATAACAAACATAAGTGTTTATTATTTCGAGTTCTAGAACCATTATTATGATTCTGTAGGTAGGTACTACTAATAAGATATACTGTTTGATTTTGGCATAACGTATTGTACTAACGTTCTTCTTTTATGTCGTCCAGTTTTAATTTTAAAAGATCTTTATTTTCAAAATAAAAAAACATGACTGTCACTTACATAAGAACTTAACTAAAACAAAAACATTTAATACGTTCGCCTAGTCGCAGAACAAACAAAAATAGTCCATTGAGTTCACTCTCTGCTGACCTATCATAATAATAGCTGAATTGGCTTTCGGCTATTTTGGTACCTAAATATTTTCTAATTCATATCATCGAACTGAAAAACTTTCAATGCGAAGGTTAATTCAATAGTGACCCCATATTACGTTACTTATCATTTTTGCTTTTTTTCGCGTCAATTACGATTTCAATACACATAGTGAATGCAATTGGTTATATTTATTTACCATTTATTTCAGGCAACAAAAGCTCAAAGACTTACGTTATAACTAACATGTATACAGGGTGAATTTTTCATGTGGGCCTTCAGGGCTATATCCTAAACTATGATAGATAGCGAAAAATGCTAAAAGGAGTTGCGTCCCCGATTTTGACAAAAACTAAAACTGCATCATTAGATTTTTGAAAAAGTCATTACCCTAGCCGGGAATCAAACTTGTTGATTTTGCAAAAAAATAATCATCCTATATTTTTATACCAATCGATAGTGTTGCTGATAGATCAATTCCTGGAAACAAACATAGTATGGCAAAACAAAGGAAATGGCTGAATTTTGTAGTTTTCTGTAATTTTCATCATTCTGTCTCTGGCAAAACAATCGTGTGAGACAAAGAGGATAAGTGATATTATTCTAAATATTATAAAATAAGTTCTAAATGAAGTTCTTTACATAAAATTTGTAAAAACAGTTCATATTTTTAGTGCAGCAGTTTGTTACGTTATTGGCCATACCTCCTCACTGCATTTTTTTCAGGGATGGTTGTATGAAAATTACAAAAGATTACTAAAATGAGCTATTTCCTTTAATTTGCTAGACTATGTTTGTTTCCAGGAATTAATATCTATTAGCAACACTGTCGATTGGTACAAAAATATAGGATGATTATTATTTTGGAAAATGAACAGGTTCGATTCCCGGCTAGGGTAATGACTTTTTCAAAAATCTAATGATGCAGTTTTAGTTTTTGTCAAAATCGGGCACGCAACTCCTTTCAGCATTTTTCGCTATCTCATATGGTTTAGGATATAGCCCTGAAGGCCCACATAAAAAATTCACCCTGTATAATATATCACTACATAGTATAAAACAAAGTCGCTTTCTCTGTCCCTATATCCCTTTGTATGCTTAAATCTTTAAAACTACGCAACCGATTTTGATGCGGTTTTTTTTAATAGATAGAGTGATTCAAGAGGAAGGTTTGTATGTATAATACATGCATAATACAGCCGTGCGAAGCCGCGGCAGGTCGCTAGTAATAATTAAATGTTAGTAATAATTGTATGTTAGTCATACGTAGGTGTAGCCGGGTAAACCCAGTTATAACCATGGTTCGAGTTTTAACCTTTACATATCTCTTAAACTAAACAAAACTGACCTATTCATATAAACATATCAAAGTAACGGATGCGAAATATCATTAAATGGCAAAATTTATGATTTTCAAAGATAAATTGGTCGGTGGACTTGTGATTTCCTGCAAATAATGTATTCCGATGGTACGACTAGTTTCGAACGACGTTAGTGTTGGGAAGAGACGTCTACTATCGATATTCGAATATCGATACGTTGGAAACGTTTATGGTATCGCTTTTGGTATCAAAATAAGAATAAATCTGATTTTTTGTAGAAACCTGTTAAAATTGTTTTGTATGAATGAATGTCCAAATGTGAGTTTAATTGGTGCCACTTATAAAAACTACAACCGATTGCGATGAAAAGTCAATACATAGATAGCCGGATATACACTTAAGCTACTATTTATCCTGAAAATAACACGTGATCGGGACCTAATGCGGGTAATACCGTGAGAAAGCAGCTAGCTAGAAAAAGAAAAATATTTAAAAAGGTTGAGATGCAAGAAATATAAAACGAATTGAATCAGAAAACAAATTGTCTATCATTTTTTAAATGACCTATCTCGAATCAAATTTGTTCAATACAAAATTTCATTGTCGAAAATTCGATAAATCGCAGCTGGCACGCACAAAGCAGTATGCGTAGGACATAACTATCAGTAGCTACAATCAAAAGGAACGATTCTAAAGCCTTAATACGTAGGAATAAAGTTCAATTTACTACCTTTATGGTTGTAGATAGATCAATTCAGTGTCACGTATTGTTATTACGTGAATTGAATGGCGAAATGCGTTTCTTTATATTCAGTACTTATTGAAGAGTGGTTGTAGATTGGTTGAATTGAACGTCAATACCAGTACAGTATAGATTAAAATTATTTTAATTTTAAACTTATAAAGTAACATTATGTAGCCTTAAATAAAAGCTATGAGTTTCTTGTGTGTTTGACGTTAAGTATATATCAGAGACAGCGATTTGTTTATTGATTAAAGATTTAGTAAAATCAACACTTAATTTTATCTTAATACTGTCAATAATGTAAGGACTTAGCCTAGGTTTAAAAAAATTGTGATTGCCAACGAAATGTTTGCTTATTTTTGCCCCTTAATCTACGTCTAAATCCCAATTTTTTTACGCACGAAAAAAAAATGTACATTAAAATAAAGTCTTAGCGGTAAGGAGCTCTAACCGGCCCGACCCGGAGACAATTTTATATTTAGATAGTTGCAATGTATTGTACGCTGGCATAATGTGGTAGACGACTTGAAGGTTTACCCACTAAACATACACCGGTTCTTCTTACAGTTTCGTGTTGAAAACGTAGGTGGAGGTATCTTCTACGTCCTACGAAAGCGCTTGTCCGACTCTAATTCAATACGTATGGTATCCTCAGTACCACGTCTTTAACTTGTGAGAGTCAAAATCACCACCGTAAACGAGGTTTCGTGAAAGTATTCGAATACAACCTAAACTTGTAGTAAGGGTACTGTACAGTAAGCCAACACATGTGAGAATATCTTACTCGTAAACAAAGTTATATGAATGTTAATAAAGAAGCAGGGCTGTCACTATAAGCATTAGAAGCTCCAATGCTTGGTTTTCCCAGCATAAATCAGATTAAATTTAGCCGTTGATATTCATGTAGACATAAAATAAATAAAAAAGCTCCGATCCCATAGAAATATCAATTGTAAAAAAGTAGCCAGGTTTTTCTTTTAGGGTTTCTGCTACTTTATTTGGAGAGTGACGTTGACACGGAGAGGCTGATTTTTGCTACTTGCATATTAATTTTCATCGCAATTAGTTTAATAGTTGAGTAGTAAAACCTTGTTTCAAACAGTGAATAGTTACCCTCTGGGTAAGTAAGGTAGGTACATCCTAGACCTCATCGTCGCTTCTCATTAGGTGAGATGAGGTTAAATGCGTGCTTATTTTGCGTAAAAAAAACAAAATTTTCTTTAAAAAATCAATATTTTTATGATTTTACGTATTTTTTATTATTAAAGGAATGAGCTTTGTAAATGTTGTTAATGTTATGGTTGTTCAATTCCAGGAATTCACTTACACTGGAATAGTAATTTATTATTTATATCGTAATAAAGACTTTTTTAAATTAAATCGAATAGACAGTTATAAAATAATAACGTTGCTATTAAAGCAGTCAACCCTAAGCACAGTAGTAACACGATTTGCAATATCGTTAAGAGAGACGACTGCGGGATTAAAGTCAGTTTCTGCATCTCTGAAACTGTGGATTCAAACTTTCTACCACTTCACTGTTTTTCGACTTGAATTTAAATTTAATGCTTTTGTTTATTGTGTTAAAATTTTGTCGTTTAAGTACTTTAGTTTGGTTTGAGACACTGCAAAATATTTATGAATCTTGGACGTTTAATTTATTCCAATAGGCTAAAATTTTCAATGTATTGAAATTAAATAGTTACTACCTGATTTTCTTTTTCCTCCTTTTCTTATTTTCTATTTTTAACTTTTTATTTTTTTTTGTTTTCTTCTTTCTAAACTAGACTAGATATTACTCATATTAAAATAGAACTTAAACAAAAAATAAGGTCTGACAAAATGGGCATAAAATATTAACTAATAAACTTTTTAACGATCTAATTGATCTATTAGAGTTCGTTTTGAATTCGATTTTAATATCGGATAACTTTATTTCAGTACTATTCACGTTAAATCCGATAAAAACAACCCTTTTACCTCAAAAGTTAAAAATAATACGGTTATCTTGTCAGAATTCACATTTCAATCTGTAGAGAAACTCTTCCACAGATCTGCAATTGCAGAACTTGCTGAACTGAAGTTAGAAATAATATCTAGACGTGTTCAAGTAATGAAGTTGCAAGTTCATCTTACTTGTATGAACGTTGATAATAATATTTTTGCAGAAACTTAATTTATTTAACAAGATATGAAAATTGTTGTAGCATCTAAAATCTGTTATACATCGTCAGACACTTTAAATGCTATACAGCACCCAGTGGGAAACGAATGAAAAAAACTTGAAAAATGCTTAACACCTATACCGTGGCTGAGAGGGTCTCATTTTCGTCATTCGAATTCAGAAACGAAAACCGGTCAATACATCTAAAGTAAAAACAAAAGAGTTTCATCACGATATTTTCATATTATTTGTTGACAAACTCTTATCTAAATCACGAAAAAACATTACACTTACTTATCATAGAAAGTGGAACACCAAAAAGCCTATTTGTAAAGAACAACGGTAAAAAGACATTTTGAATGTTACCAAGTATACATAGAGATAAAAATCAGGATGGTTCGTGACGTGTAATGACGACCACAGAACTTTAGATAAAAATCGGAACCTAAAAATTGATGTGTTGAATATAAATTGAGTAAGAACACTTCGTAAACCTTGGTATTTGTCTAACAAGAATGATTGAAAAATTATTACATCAAAATATCTCCAATATCTACTAAGTTCACGTTTATTTACCTAAGAAAAAAAAAACAGGTGTACAAATAAGTAATCAAAAGTTCAAGCTTAAATAACAAAACAAACATAATTCATCCGTGACATTTCACTAAGCCTTCGACTAATAAACAAACAAATTCCTTATTTACAAAAATCCCATATGAATCACCTAATTTTGGTATCCCTCATAAATCCACCACTGTCAATGTTTCAAGTTTCTCAGCAAAAACTTGTGAGAAACACTGCGAACCCGAGAAAACAACGTACCCGGACTTAATACGAAACTTTATGAATATAGACGGAAATAGAGAGAAATAAGTTTTTGGGGAAACTGCTTAAGAAGTTTCAAACGCTTGAGGTATTCCTAAAGTGGTAACATTCAAGCTGGGTGCAGTAATTGAGAAAATGCTCGCAAAAATAGCGAAACCCGAAGTTCTACTCAACTTAATGTTCTTAAAGAAATTAAAAATGGTCGTGAGAAGCAAAATTACGAAGTCGCAACTGTGATAGACAATTTACATAAAGCCAATTTGTTTAAATTAATAAAATCAGCGAAATAAAACGAAGCTACAGCGTAACAAGAAACAACACTAAAAAGTAAAATGCGAATTAATAATATTGTTGAATTCGTTGAAGAACACAAAAACTCTGTAAATGATAATGCAAAAAAACAATTTCCATACTGACCACGGCAGAAGATGGAATCTCATAATAATTGGGTACAATTCAAAATGTATTAAAAACTGTATGTGATTATAATCAAAGGCATGCAACGGAATATAATTAACGCGATTCATTATGTACATTTTAAGTCAAACCTTGAACTTATTAAACGAGTAAATGTTGCGATAATAACAGATAGTTAAGTTTGCTGCGTTTATGATGTGTTACACCGATATAGCATTGATAACGCATTTGTTAATGGTCTTATAAAGAAAATACTGGGAACTTAACTTTACGAGCAATTTGCTGTACAATTGCTTTTTGATTATTTGTTGATGGCGTAATTAATTACCTTACAATCTTATGTACTTTATTCAAACTTGCCTTTTAGAAGAAATATCTATGTTTTTCGAAATTATAAATACTTAATAGTTTAAAATAATAAATACTAATTATCTGAATTGCCGTTTAAGTCTATGTTTAAAACAAGATTATATTTGTATTTATCTCAAAGAGAAAATTGAAATTACATTAGCAATATTCTCAGACAAATATCATATCAAAGTAAATGTAGATCTAGGTTAAAACGAAAGCACCATTAAGATAAACAAAATTAAACAAGTCCCTAAATACGCATCAAGATATGACGCCGTTAATAGAGGCAAAGAGCAGCTCACAGAGACATCTTAAGAAGTTATAATCATACTTAAGTCAAGACTAATTCAACTCTTAATTAAGTTAACTGTTACTCGCAAAATGTCCCAATTTCAAACTCAGCTGACGCTCGGAAAGTTATCGGGGTTTCAATGGAAATTTATTAGCCCTACAACTATTTGTCAAAATTGTCCCCAAAGGGACTGGGACCGACGGAATTTCAGTAAATATCGGAGTTCAGCGGCCAATTTGTTTTGAGGACCTTAACCGCGCAAAGTATGTAAGAATTTTCAATCAAACTTTAAAATGAAAACCAATTTTCGAACGAACGTAAACTGAACAGACTTTTATTCAAAAACTTAAAGGGTTAGGTAGGTAGAGATATTTTTCCGCAAACACGGCCAATATAGTCTTTTTATTGTGAACAAAACTTGACTGCAACTGTTGACTGCGTTTTATTTCTCCTATCCTATAGGCGGATGTTGTCAAGTGTTCCGAGTCGTGGCCGTTTCGCGGTCGACCGACCCACACTGTTACCGACTTTAAAAACTCCACTCTGTTACCTTTAATATAGTGCCTGCTGCAAGCAAAACTTAAATAATCTCTATGAACACTTCTACCACTGGCTCAGCGGTCTGCAAATTTTATTTTTATTACGTACAAAAGATTAAATTATGAATTGTATACAAGTGAAATACTCAAACTAATTAACCCAAACTTTAGACTCAAATTTCGAAAACAGTTTACAATATTTTTGCTTAAGTCTGAATAAATAACTGACAATCATAATGAAATTGAGTTTAGAGCTATTTTAAAAGACATTCTCTTCAATTTTCTCGATAAATTTTACTGTCTAAGAATTTATTTTCCATTTAAATGCGGTTCGCATTTCGGTCACAATCGAGACTGTTTTCAAAGAAAATCTTTTGGGACGTTCTCAAATAGAAGCTTACTGCCTTCCTCTAAGTCCGCCTTGTTCTTTTTAACGTCCTGCGGAGAATCTGTTACCATTGTTTAGAACTGAATAATTTAATGGCGAAAATAGCCGCATAGGCACCACGCTGAGTTTCACACAAAACATGCCATTCATGAATTTCCAACTTATATTACAGTAAAATGAAATTGGGACAATGACAGCGTTGATCCCCGAAATGTCTTCTGCTATCTCTCTCATAAACAAAATAGAGACTTTATGACCACGACCACAACTTTGAAGTGTTAGGACCAACGCAGACGATAGACTTGAAATTGGTTGATAGAATAAAACTCTAAAGGAGCTTTCGTTCTAATGTGATGGTAGGTAAGCTGTCAGTCGATCGTTTAGTTGTTCGCTGCGATCACCCTTACTTTAATTAAATTGTGAATTATAAGTAAAATATATCACCGTTCAGTAGATGGTATCTTAACGACTTGGGATTCACTTTAATTCTGACTTAACTCGGAGTCTTATCTCAGACACAGAACCTGTCTGGAACTTAAAACAAACAACTAACTGTTTAAGGGAACCAAACAAATTTACGGATCTGGAAGATTGTAGACTTATACTGGTCTTATTCAAGGGATACTTGCCCTTGGATGGGTTAGGACAATCTTACTAATGTCATAAACTATCTTATGCCCCCCTCTTTATCCGCGTAGTGGTTGAATTTTTCAAAATCCTTTCTTAACTAATGTCTACTTTATACCTAGTAGCTATCTCTTTGCTAAACAATAGCCTAAAATAATTCAATTTTTACGCAGATGAAGTCCTGGGTTCAAAAAGCCAATCTCGTTTTTCTATAATACTTTGCAAAAAACACATCATAATAGTGAAAACAACAAAATTAAACAAAAGAGGATACCTAAGTACTTACATCTCACTTACTTCCTTTCAATAAAGATATAACAATAACCAAATTCAATATGATATGCAAAAACCCCTCAACAATCCCGAACGCAACAAAAAGTACGACACGAATAAAGACGTACCTCGAAATACGACACTTCTCTCGTTTATGGACACAAAAAGGCGCTTCTCAAAAAACAACAATGAACCGAAACCTTATAATTTATTCCATTTCAGGGTAACGCAGACTGCAGACTGAATAGTCAGTAGACAACACGACGATCATCACTTTGGAAGCAAAAAAAACAAATTCAGGTAATTTGTATCAGGGACGTCTCATTATACGTCAAGTCAAAACAATACTAACCGTTGTAGCTAATCCAACATTTTATGTTAGACTCTGTCTAAAGCGAAAAGGAGTTTAAAAGGGTTAGATTACCTTAATCCTCGTTCTGTATGTATCCGTTGCAAATTACGACGTATCTACGATGTCAAATCCGTCCATTACCTTTTGCATCATCACCTCTCACAATATGGACCGATTTTGAAGGTACGAGTAAAAAAAAAACTGAATAATCATACTGTCAACAATTATGATCGACCGATTTAAAGTCTTCTGCGTACGGTTGTCGGCTCCTCGGAGTGGACGTCATTTCATTTCGCGTTGAAGCAACACGGTTATATTCGCTTAATGTAAGCTGTTATTTCTCTTTGGGGAGTTAAGAATATTTTTGCTTTTAAACATTTGTACTATAGCCACATGAGTCTACGCTCACTGTAAAGGCAGTATTGTGTATAATCCGGCATTTCACGAAGTTATTTTGTCGATTTTCTTTTATCGTAAAGTTTGTGACGAAAACTTCAGCTGTGTAAAGACAGAGCGTGTGGTTAAGTAACCATGGCTAGGAAATGTGTCAATCCTAGTTAAAGTCTATTCCAGAACCAGAGATAAATAATTTTTTAGTAATTAGTTATTGATCTAAGGTACAAACTTACATGAAAATAAGTTTATCTGTTAGTATATTTAATAATCGCCAGTTCACAAATAGATAGTTCTTCTACAAAAAAAACATTCGATAAGAAATGAGAAAAAAAAGAAGAAAAAGTCACTGGTTTTAGAATTGACTATAGTTTCTAAATATCAAGAAATATTTGTCATAATAAATTAAGTGATTAATTTTTTTAAACCAAAACAAATCATAAAAAAACAGAGTCCAAATTCTAAATTCTCCGTATATCTAAAACCGATACAAGTACACATAATCCGTTTTGGCCGTCCTGTGTCCACACGACATTTGACACAAGTGATAAATTCTTCGGTCAGCGAGGGAGTGACGGTCTGTTACCCTCATATTTCACAATTGCAATGTTACAGGAAAATTGTCCGACGAGTTATGTAAAGTATTTTAGTTTATGCTGTCGCGTTATACTATAATGCTTTAAGGACAATGACGGTCAATTTTAGACATTAAATTTGAATTATGTATATTATTATGGTGATATTATGTAGGGTTAAGGCGTTTGTAGTTTTTTTTTTTTTTTTATATTGTAAGACATTCCACACATCGCCAACTAGCCCCAAGCTAAGTTACTAGACTTGTGTTATGGGTGCTAGACAACGGATATACCTACTACTTATATACTTTTCTTTTGTAAATATATACTTATAATACATAGAAACAACCAGACCACAAACAAGCATAAATACCAAGCATAAATAAGCAATAAATACCATAAAATATTATCTAAGCATAAATACTTGTCTGAGGCGGGAATCGAACCCGCAACCCTGTATTTGGCAGTCCGGCATGGTGACCGTTGTGCCAACTGGGTCGTCAAAGATTGATCCAAAACGGGTCAAATACTTGAATAATTGCATTTTGACGAACTCAGTAGTCAATATTTTAAATATTTTAATAAATAATAATCAGTATGGATGGTTTAGATTCACTATCAGCTTTAACGTAAAGAGGTTTTTTTTTGTAATTTCGAATTAAAATTCAATGTTAATGACACTATTCTCTCACTTTCCAATGTCTTTTGTCGTTTCAATAAATGGATTCTTTCTTTTTCTTCTGTGATCAGTTTTAAAGCTAAACGCTAATGTCAAACGCTAAAATATTTCAATTGAGTTTTCTAATCTTTAAACGAAACTTACAAAACACTAAATCGAACTCGAACAGAACAAAATACTGGATAATGCCATCCATAAACCTGTTCATAACAAATTAGGTAGGTATTACCTACATACAGCCAACAATTTTCAATTTCAAAATAGCTTAGAACCACTGTAATTTAATATTACAACGGCTCAAGACCCAAAGGATTGCGAGTGAATAATTCGAGTTTAGAGACCGTGAGTTTACTCTGGCCAATTTATTTCGAACTAACGAATTACAGCAAAATGATAAATTGGGTTTGTTATTGTAAGTACGATTGGATTTTAACAAGAAAAGATACTGTAATAAAGAAGATTATCAAAATATAACTTTTATAAGGGTTTTTAGTGGTTACCAAGGGTTAAAAAGGACTTTTTTGACATTTTATGGATTTTATCCATATGTCTAATTGTCTCCTCATACCGGTTGCCATTACGATTGTGTTGATTGAAAAGTTTTTAATTATTTAACTTCAAACAATTTACTTAACCTGCCTCTAAATAATATCAAAAGTTGTTGACAGTCAAATTAGGCTCAATGTCGGTAGCCGTATTCGAAATTCAATCTATTACTTTAATGCCGTTTCCAATAATACATTATATCGATGTCAATTTAGATACCTACATTATTCGATTTGGAAATTTGAAGCAATTTTTGTGTTTGTTACGAACGAATAGAGTAATGGTAATGATATCTGACGTGATGAAATTTGGTCGGAAAATACGACGTTGAAATAGACAGAGGTAAAAATTTGGGTTTAAGAAGAACATTTCCTGAAAATATAGGTAATCCCCAAAATAGGAAAAAATCCTATATGTATATACGTGATCAAAAAAGCTGTTATAAATGCATAGTAAATCAAGAGTCTAATCAAATTAGAAATATAAATAGAAAATATTTTATTCGAACAAACACACGACATAAATGAAACAATAAGAGACAGCAAAATATTGATTACAAAGAAAAGAAAATAAACAGAGAATAAATATTTAGGCAATTAGACAGGATTATATAGAAATATACTTGTATTACTAAATACGCTGTTGTTATTATTAACGTTGAAAATATACAAAGTAAAAAACTGAAGCTTAGATCAAATTAGTTACTGACTAATTGGCCACTATTTATAAGAAAGAATCATAAAATGTTTTGTTTCAACCTTATTGAAGAAGATATAATCGTCCCAACAAATTACCGTCTCAAATCTAACAAAGTTAACACAATCCATTCTGTAGAACGAGACAACTAGGTTCAGTTATATCAAAACTGTACAGAAACAACAACTATTCATAACAAAATAGTTAATTTCCATACCATAAATTATTTTAGTGAACAATTCAGTAGTTCTGCAATGAATAACAATCCTGCGGTGAATCTGAAACTATACGTATTTTACACAATTGTACATTTTTGTCATACAATCGAAATGCAACTGAGTTAACAAGCAACAATTTAAATAAATTCCTGTGGTTAGAAATTTTGAAATGTTTAGGACTAATCCAAACCAGAGATTTTTCAATCGTTTGATTAAAAAAACTATGGCCGCAACTTATTCCGTGAAGGGGAGGGTACTTAGCGGATGCTTACGTCATAATAGCTATTATATTGCCAAATTTAGCCCGATTCATTAATTGGTTTGAGCTGTGCATTGATACATCAGTCAGTCAGGACTTTGAATTTTATATTTATAAATCCTAGGTATCCTAATATCAATTTGTTATTTTGCTCGGTCATCAAAGTTGAAAGGTCGGTCTGCCGATTGAAAAGTTGGAAGTCTGCGTTTAGAGAATGAGAAACACTCGTACACAACTTTAAGCTTTGGTTTCCAACCCTCATTGAGGTAGTTATGATCAAATTAATTGTTTGTTTCAACGGTAGATTTAGTCTCTTCTTCTTCTTCTTTTTGAGTCAGTGACGTTCTACCTGATTAGTACGTTTGGCTATATAAAATAAAAAACCTCTTTGAAATAAAAGAGGTAACATTACGAAGTAAACCACCTTTCCCTATACGCATTAATGACGAAACTAAAGGCAACAATAAGTAATATTCAAATCTTGTTTTTACAATCACATAACAGCATTTCAAAAATCCTTTTAGAATATTCTCTACTAACACAATAGTTCCAAAACTACCCACTTACGAGTTTTAATAAAAATATACCCTCTCTCGAGTTTACTGGATCAACTAAAATTCTAAAGAAAACGTCGCTATTGTTTTTCAGTTCACTTTAATAAACATTTTCATGAGAGAAACGGTGTCTTCAAGCTATATTTCTAAAATATAAGGGCGATCACAAACAACAGACCAAATAGTGGAACCAAGAATTAAATAGCCGGCCGACATTTGAATACCTACCATTAAAATTTATATTGATTGTTAGCTGTCTCATATTAACTTATATTGTGGTCAATGATTTAATGTATTTTCAATCAAGATTATTCAAAATGGGTTCAGCATTTTCAAAGCCTGAATCCCAAAAACTTAAATTCCAAATAAATAATAATATTTTCTTAATATTAGTGTCAGATTGGTCGATTACAAGTCTGAAGTCTAGATAACATCGGAATAAAGTAAGGATATAATATTGCTAATATTGCAAACATATATAATATATAACAAACGTACCTATAGTATTCGGCAGCAGCTGCCTTCGGTTACTTTGTAAAATGAAATCACCCGTACATTATTAGACCCAATCATTTTATACAGCTTTTGAAGTAACATTGTAATATCGTAATGCATCAACTTTTGGACTATTGCTTTTCCCTTAATACATCTTTGGGACTCATATTTATTAGTAACGAAAGGGGTTTCTGTATAAAATGAAATAAGTATATTATAAACCTACATTCGTTTACTATGTTTTCGTCAAATTCTGTTGACTAGCTACTTATTTTTTTTGTGTAGGCATGTTTTATTTTTATTGAACGTTGTTAAAAATCTTTAAAATTAATCTAGAAAATGTATACAGCGTTAGCAATTCTATTCAGGATGCTCTGTTGTGCTTGGGACACGTAATTAGATGGCATTACCAACCTGCAGAGGAAAGAACTTGTACTAGGTGAACAAAAATAACATAATGAACCCCATGGATTAATAAATTGTCTCCAGATGTATCGATTGAAAGTTAAAATACAGCCCAATTTAAAAAAGAATCCAACACTCGCAAATTTATAAATAAAAATAAATCTAAAAAACAGAGCAATAAAAGCTCTCAGTTTGCACCAGCTGCATTGCATTCGACGTATAATACGAAATATAAACGAACAAATACTTATATACCTAACATTCGTAAAAAAATACTCTCAATATTTCGATACCTGAGCAAATAGGGGTTTCGGAGATAGAGATACGAATACAGCAATATATTGCCACCCGTCCATTTCTGTACCGACGCCAATATATCGAGCATTTGGTACAAACTGACACGTATGAGATGATAGCACCAAGGGTGAACGCGATAGATCCCTCTCTATGTAAATACTTCACGTACTTACATCGCACCTTTTGTTACGAAAAACAATCTTGTTTCCTGAATGTGTTCCGCTTTTTCATCGGAAACAATGTTTCCGTCAAGTTTCTTGTGAGTTTCTTCAAATAATATTAAACAATGTAAGACTCCTCATTTGAATTATGTCAAAATTTGCTAAGTACTCTTTTGAAATATTGCCAAGAGTGAACGTTTAAGCGAATCACTCTAAGTGGAATAGATTCAAATCTGACTTTTGGAACGTAACAACTACCAGCGCCGTTGCCGCCGCCATCCGTGCCGTTCTCGATTATTCACGGTTCATTAGGAATTACTTGTTTTTATTTTGTCAGTACTCTCCTAAATGGATTGTCAGTCTCTCCTTAAAACAATTTAGTCGAGCGCTAACAGAAGATAAATGTTTCCCCCCTTCGACTGCTTAAGTTATAATAAATCTCTCGTTAAAACATCTAAAAACAGTATAGTAGATATACAGGTAACTGCTTTTATAGATTGTCGAAAATAAATTTTCGCTTCGTGAAAGACCGGTCACGATGTTTTGAGACAATTCTTCAACATTAATATTAAAGAACTCGAATAAACAGCACTTAAAACGGTCGTGACTGAAAATGTAGGTAACATTCGGCACTTATCGCGGAAATCGGCATCGTCAAATAATGTCCAGTAATGACAAACGAAATGAGTTCTGCGTCTGCACAATCGGAATCGCTCCTAATTCCTTTCGCCGTATGGACGATCGGCTTTCGTAAATCTGTAAATTTATCATTGTCTGCGTATAGGACATTTATCGAATCGAACGACTGCGTTCACCGATAACGTAGGATTAAACATCGTCTGTGTAATCTTCTCCTAAATTGAGGGTCGTCTAATACTGATGTAGATGTGATTTCTAATAAATATGACGGTTTTAGGGCTCTCGAGCTCGCGGTGATGGGTAATTTGCCGAGCAACGCTGCCATTATTATAGGTAATCTAAAGGTTAATGATACAAAAATATACTCGAGGGTCGGCCTTGATGAAGCTGTGAATTATCTTGAAAATATTTAGCGAAAACACGCACAAAACCTTTTGGCAAAATATTTCAAGGAAAAGTTATAGTATATTTTGGGAAATTCGACAATCTTCAACAGATAGATTTGAAATGTGTTTTGACAAGGGGTAAAGTTAGATAGGACTTGGAAAGTTTTATTTTGAAAGCTTTTTTTATTTCATCTGTGTCGGTACAATATGATTTTAAAAACTGATTCATTTAACGAATATAACTCTGTAACTATATGTTGGAAAAGAATTAAAACTATTGCATCACAATTTCAGAAATAGAGAGAAGTGTTAGCTGGTATTAAAGTTTATTCATTCTATCAAATTTGTTTTTTTCATGACACACCATCAATTCATGCGCAGCCCAAAATTCGTTATTAAACAATATTTGGCTGGAGGTGAAGGATTAAAACGTCCATCGGTGGCATCGGACGGCTGGCCAGCGTCGATAACTGAAGATTAAACACGGTTTAACGTCATATTAATCCGTTGGTGAAGTCGATTTCGTATTTTTTAATATCGGAGTTTTAAATTCGAAGGTTTAATCCCGAGTCATCCATTTTTACGTTTTGATACAACATGATTCAATACCAATTTATTTATTTTTGATCTAATATTAGAGAAGAATAAATATTTGAAAACAAATTTTATACTTATGGCATAAAAATTTATTTGTTCCTTATTTAGATTCAAATAAAACGAACACTGTTGAGCCAAAAGAAATAATCAACATCGACTAACTTTAATGTCTTCATACATGAAAGCAGCGAGTAAAACCTTCGACGATAACTAGTCAAACATTACTTACCTACTTGTTAAGTACCGTGTTAACACTATCACTTGAAGATAAGCTTGAAAACAATTGTATATTTAGCCGCCAAATCAAATGTATTTGAAAGTGACGGAGAGATAAGGGTTAGACTAGGTTATCTAGAATATATAAATTTAGGTCATGCTTGAGTCAATAATGATAGCCAATTTATTAAGCCTGTAGCTCACGGCACAAGTTCAAATTCCAATTCAAAATTTTCGTGCATATTATGGCTTCGTTTTTAATATGTTTTGAAATTAAAATCAAAGTTTTCGAAACGCGTCCAACTAGAAGGAAGACGCACAGTGAGTCGGCCACTAAAGATATTGGGCGGTGGAGACTCATATAGTAGTTTAGTTTTGAGTGATATGTATTGTGCTTTCGCAGATTATATATAATTACAAAAAACTCAATTTATTTGAGTATAGGAACTAAAAACGAGGCAATAACCGCTCTGATGCGAACAGTGTAATTTTTAGGTTTTGCTTTGCGCCCCTATACTCTTGTGATTGGTCAACTTTTTTTACAGTTCCGGACAGTAACTGGAGCTTTATTTAGTGTCGGTTTACAGAAAAGTAGGTGACGCAATATGACGCCATTTCCGTATGTCAGAAGCCGGACTTTGAATTATGATGTCAGAACAAGATTGTAAGGCGATGTTTTTTGTAATTCTCAATTAGCTGCTAAAGATACTTACTGTGTTACGCGCTAACTCTACACCTATTTATTTAGAGTACTACGCATTTTAAATTTCTAGAAAGATATATATCTATGTAAATAAACGACACTTTAACGATTACATACGACTATCGCAGTGATTCTGCGTAGACGAAACATAATAATTATTATCATTACGCGTTAAAACAGCTGCAAATTACACTCGGTACAATCGTGTCTGCGATAATGGGGTCGACGAACCTTGTCCAACTTCAATTAAGTGTTTAGCCATTGATTTTGCGGGTTTCTACAAATAGATTGAAAATACAACTACCAATAAAAACCAAATAAGTAAGTTTCAAGTTAAATTAAAGTCTATAAGGTCAACTAGTGTTAGTATTAAATAGTATTATTAGATTTTAATTAGAAATAAACAGTACTTATCTTTGTTATCATTTTTCTTAATTTATTAAAACTATTATGTACCAATCTGTAAGAGAAACCTTCTTCCGAATTTTTTAAAACAATTAATGGTAAAGTTACTAAAATTCCACTTCTATCTGTTTATGTATTCATATAAGAATTATGTATTGTATGGTTTGTATTCATTACCAATGTCAAAGGTAAGTTTCAATGTTTCTACGTAATTAGAGGACGTTTCAACGAACAGATTCGTACAAAAACAAGCGCAAAGTCGTTGACGTTAAAATCTCGTCTCTCAGGTTATTTGCCTTTGACCTCATGTTCGTAGATCGAGAAGTTAAAAGTATAAATCTCATTGGATTTAAACATCTTTACTTGCTTTTTTTGGGTTTTACGGTTGGTATTTGTGGTCTTTTTAGCTAATTAGGAGTTATTTAGATTCGTATTCTGTCTGTAACATCTTTTATTGTTAAAATGGGGTTTGCACTAGAAAAATCTGTTTGTTCCTAGGTTATAGCTTTTGAATTGACGCTTATTTTAATTTGAGGAAATACGTCATTGTTGTTTTTACTATTATTAACATTTTTTTTCTGTGATTATGTACATTTCTCGCAGTGCTTTATCGAAAAAGCGAGTTTATTATTTGTGGTTAAATAATGACATAGATAGACAGTTTATTGCTAAACTATTAAAACTATGGTATGGAACGATAAACAGGGCGTATGATCAGGGCTTGATTATTTAAATAAATAATAGCAAATCAGAAGGATTGCTAATCCGATGTAAAGAAAATGATGAACGTCAAGACGTTAAATAAATATTACAATTAAATAATTTTGATGCATTTAATTAGAGACTGGCCAAACCTAGCCTAGGACCGAACTGCTTGCAAGAATGTTGAGGATGTCTTTGCCCAGCAGACAGCCAATTTAAGTTTAAAAAAACACGTAAAATACAAATACTCGTATAAACGCGTTCTCTTTTTCTCACCCAAAGCGAACATTTGTATTATTCAGTTTCAACCGCGTGAAATAAACCATCGAATTTCAATCACTGACGCAATCACAACGAAAATCATTCGCAAAATCACGCGTGAAAATCGTCCCACATATTATTCACGAGAGAAAGATAATGAGGTCGTTCAACTCGATGTTTAGATATAATCGTATCGATACCGAGAACGATTTTTAGACGAATAATATCGTTCATTTATCGTCTGTCTGTCATCATATATCAGCGAAAGTTTCGCGCATTTCTTTAACATTTACAACTACGCATTTATATTTACTAATACTTACCTGAAGCGATTTTATTTACTCTTTAGCGTTTAAACTCCTTAAATATCGGCAGACTTACCTGTAAAGAAAAGAAAATTAACATTATTATCGTATTTAACGGTCATTTTGAGAGATCGTGAAAAAAATCCTATTGTTATTCTTTTGAAAGTTGAATGACCGGCCGAAATTTTAATTCCTTACCTAGATTTCGGATAAAAAAATGATAAACATGTGTAAGAGATTGAATAATTCATTTCTCTGTTCACTCGATTCGTTCAGCTATTTTTCAATACGTCATTGATACATTCGTTCATACATATGGTCTAGATATTAAAATGTAACGTTTTGTGGTTGGAGACATAATATAATTGATTCATATATACATATATACAGAATGTGGCATATGCTTCCTTGTTGTTATGAATATCATAAACAGTAGAATTATTGATTTTGTTTAATACCTACCACTTATTGTGCAAATTTAATAATTTAACGTTTATATTTGTATTTACTATTGCATTTTTTTATCTAAATAAAAAGCAATATTTATAATCTTAATGTTAGCAAGTATGTATATTATTTTCAAAGCGTAGTGTTTTACTATTTGCCAGACTAATAGATGCTAACTCAAATGTCTATAGGCACCAATATTACTTAGTTTTGAAATTTAACTAAAAAAAAACGGATGATTTTTTTTCTACGTAAAATTGCATTTGACCTCATCTCGCTTGATGGGAAGCGAGGATGAAGCATGCACGCCTAAAAAGAGTTTTTACCGGGCTTTTTAATCTCGATGTTAGTCTAGCTATTAAAGATAATCAATAAATCCAGGTAAAAGTCTAAATATCTATCTTTACTATCTTCAAAATTAAAGTTACTAGTTATTTTAATATAGGTATAATATATATTTACCCGACGTTTCGATCGGATTGCACCGACCATGGTCTGAAAAACTCTTCCTGTTAGTTAAATACTTTTTTATTTTAATGTATATTTAATATAGGTAATACAGAACAGATAGAGAAACACTCAGGCCAGAAACAAATAATATCTGTACTTACGAAAATGACTAGTGAGCACTACTATATAGTAGAGCTATATTTCCAACTATTAATAAATCTTAATCAAATATTAATCCTCTTACTTCATAATCACTCTACCTACCTACCCTTTAATATGAATTCTGACATTCACTTCAATCCATACAAACTTACAGCCACAGTTACTGATGTCGCTAATATCTTAGTAAAAGCTATATAAAACTCTAGTTCTGTATAAATCCGCTGGAAGAAATAAATTTGTGGGACAATGTGTTATTAATATAACGCCCACGAGTGGGACTGCTTGCCTAATAAAGACAGATTTCCGAATATGGCCAAATGTAAAGTGTGTTTGATATATTTTAGTGTCATATTATGAATGTTACATAATAATCGTTAATGATTCTAATTTTATGCTTCACGTGTTGAATTAATTTGTTTAATTGGCTTCGAATAAATTATACGGTTTTACTATTTTTAACCGACTGCAAGAAAAGGAGGAGGTTCTGAATTCGGTTGTATTTTTTTTTATGTTTGTCATCACAAAACTCCGTCATTTACCAAATATTTAAAATAAATATTGCAGGACATTTCACACATCGCCATCTAGCAACAAGCTAAGTTACTAGACTTGTGTTATAGGTGCTAGACAACGGATATACTTACAACTTATATCCTTTTTTTTGTAAATACATAGGTACTTAGAATACATAGAAACAACCAGACCACATAGCTAAGCATAAATACTTGTCTGAGGCGGGCATCGAACCCGCAACCCTGTGTTTGGCAGTCCGGCATGGTGACCATTGTGCCAACTGGGTCGTCAAAGAAATATTCGTATGAAATATTCGTATGAAATATTCGTATGAAATATTCGTATGAAATATTCGTATGAAATATTCGTATGAAATATTCGTATGAAATATTCGTATGAAATATTCGTATGAAATATTCGTATGGTCGGTATTTAGAAAAATACTTTTATTTTGTGGCATCGATTCTATTTATCTCATATACCTAGGTAGGTACTAGATTTATTAGCTAAAGCTGAAAAGTGACGTCATACCTACCTACTAAGATTATTGAGCGAGCAAAAAGATTTCATTTTCGTTGGTTTTTCACAACATCTTAGAAGCTTTATAAAATTCAAAATGGCAGCCATTTTGAAAAGGATCAACACTCAAAAGGTCATTCAGTTTTATAACAGAACATTTTCCTTTCACATGCGGCTCTTATTGCACCAATTTAAATGATAATACAACATTAACACACCGTAAAATTTATTCATATTGAATACATATATCACAATCAAGGCAAAAATATAAAATGCTAGCAGTGTCCCGTGGTTTTACCTGCGTAACTCCCGACCCCGTGGAAATATAGAGATAAGAAGTAGCCTATATTACTCCCAATGAATCAACGTATTGTTACACCAAATTATATCGAAATCTGTTAAATAGTTTAAGAGCCTTTACTTTAAACTGTAAAAGCAGTTATCTGCGCCGCGCGGAATTGCTCTTGTAAGTTCCGATCCTATGTGAATATCGCGACAAAATTAGTTATGTCTATCAAGTCTATCTTTCTAACTCTTTGAGCCTTATGTAGATGATTTAAATTAAATTAAATTCATGCTATTAAAGACACTATTTGTAAGTACCTTTGATATGTGAGAGATTAGATAAAACAGGCCCGCCTATAAGTCGACCACGTCCAGAGGAAAGAACTCTTCTGGAGCCAACTAAGCTTATTCAACTCACTCACAAACCTTTGCATTTTTAATATTAGTAGAATATACTTTAATATTTTTATAATACTTTACATTTAGACTTAGAATGAAAGCACACTACAGACAAGTGTACAATCGATCAACCGATCGACTATTGGGGGACAACATTACATAACCACCATCATTAGTGATAGAGTGAATATAATTTTTCTGTTGAAACAAATCAAAAATTCAGAACTACTTAAAACTATTTGTAACAAAATGTTTTATTGACAAGAACCTTATTACTTTTGAAGTAACCTTTTTTTTTTTTTTTTTTTTTTTTTTTTTTTTTTTTTTTTTTTTTTTTTTTTTTTTTTTTTTTTGCGTCAGGAAAATGCGCCCTTATGCATTTCCCGCCACTCCCGGGGGGGAGCAGTGGGGTATGTGGGGCTCCCTACTGGCCTAGATGGTGGACGGCCAGAGGTTTACCCACTAAAAACCTGACGGTGTCCCTTCTCTCCACCATGAGCCGAGTGCAGAGGGATTCGCTTGCGCATGCTTAACCACATACACCCGGCGGCGGTTGGTCTCGACAGACCCCATTCGCTTATAAATCCCCGCAGTGCGGGAAAAACCCACTCACAAGAGGCGGCGCGGGACACGCCGCCGCCATCTCGGGCCCTTAAACTGGTGACGGACCCCCCCGAGTCCGTCACCACGAGCCACTTTAAGGAGGAAGATTGTCATTCCTGACTCTCCTCCTCCTGGGGCGCCGGGAGCGAGCGGGATCAGAAGAGGTGATCTCCCTTTCCCGCTCAGCTGCCTCCTTGGCCGACATAACGGCTTCGCAAAAACCCCTCATTGCCTGCCATGACTCGTCGCTGTCGACCATTGCGCGAACGACAGCTGGCAACGACAAGTCTCTCCCGACTTCCACAATGAGGGCACGCCGCTGTTCGTCCCAAGCTGGACAGATTGCCAGCGTATGTTGCGCCGAGTCACTGGGACTGGCACAATGGTGGCATCTCTCATCAGACTCCCGTTGGATTCGGCACAGGTATTTGCCAAAACACCCATGTCCTGACAAAACCTGCGTCAGCCGAAACGACAGGGCTCCGTGGTCTCTCTGCACCCATTCTCTTAGCACTGGTCTGATGGCGTCTAAGGTTGCCTTTCCAGCATCCGAATGCTAACCTAACCTAACCTAACCGTTCTTAATTTGGATTTGAACACGGTCGACTCAGCTGAGAAGATTGTCATATAATACATGTTTCAATCATCTAGATAGGATGTCAAGGTCACTATTATAGATCTATGTATTATTTTATTACTAATATATAAGGGATAAAAACTATTACTCGGTTAGGGCACAAATGATACGGTTCCCTAATTTACCTTATATTTTCTATGTTTGCCTTCAAATGTAACAGTCGTGGTGCGATCGGCCGACTCTTTAATGCGTCATCTACATTCACCCTCAAAGATTGTACAAAGTTATGTTTGCGTTGTTTCTCGTAAATATTCTTTATGTTTCCTTCATTACTGTTGTGGGTTATTTTGTTGTTAAAATTTTATTTTTTGTTTTGATTTATTTAGTTTTGTTTTTGTATAACTTTGTATGGAACGGAAAGGTGGAAATGGTTTTGAATTTGCAAAGAAACGGAAGCGATGTTTTTTGAACAGATATTTTTTATATCTTTGCTTTATTTTGCGTAATGTATGTTGCTGAGGTAATGTGACGGTCTTTAATTTTTGGGGAGTTCTTGATCTTTATTGTCATTAAATCTGTGAGGTTTTCATAAAACTATGAAATTATACCAACAAGCTCATGGTCTCAATATTACGACATGTCAAACTAAGAAACTAGGCTTGTAATATGGGTATATAAAATACAGTTTTCTTTTATATACATACCTATGTGCCTACAGAAACACTCAGACCAGAAACCAATTTAATTATTAATATTTCTTCAATTAGCTACATACAGCTAATTAAAGAAATATTAGTTTCACGATGGATATCGAACTCGCAACTCTCCATGTCGCAAAATTATAAAAAATATACCCCATAAAAACCATAACCAAAACAACAGAACCGTTTTTTTATCGAAAAGTTTCACTTCATTTGAACACAAAGTTTGGAATGACATCGGCGTCAATTTGCAAGTCTGTCTGTCTGTTGATATTAGCATGTACCGAATCGGAACGTAAAAATAACAGGCGAGTTCTGAAAGCAATCATAACTTCGTTCCTAGGGGATAATGTTGCCAGTAAAGAGATAAAATATCTATACCAAAATAGAGAGTAGGTACGCAAAACTTTCCTTGTAATTTAGGTTTAAGGAGGTTTAAGTTTTCTTTTTTAATTATCTAAAGTTACCCCTAAATAACTACTATTTGTTATATTTTATTGAATAATTAAATTAAATTATGGAAATTCCTTGTACCTAATTAAATTTGCAAATCCAACTTACCTACATGTGCTAAAATTAAAAAGAAAATTTTTAGTTCGTCAATTTGTTACCTTTCAAATACTAAACCAATTGCAATGCAATATGGGTTTTTAGATAGTTGTATTCCTGGAATAACTTATAAACTACTTTTTACCCTGATTTCTCCACGGTATCAGGACTTATACGGGTAAAACCGTGAGGCGCAGTTAGTGTAGCTGTTTTCAAGCAACTGACACAATAATATTAATCTGAATTTTGCTAATGAAAATGCCCTGATGTACTTTCTATTTATTTTATATTTTTAATTTATTCTCTATGGTTACAAGAGGTAGGTCACTCTCATTAATGTTTGTTGAGGGAAAGTTAGTCATGGGAAAAGGGAATAGGGTTTATTTCTGGGTGACTGAGTTTAGGAGTAGGTTTACCGGGTTATTATTTACGGTCGAAATCAATAACTTATCCATCAACTACCAGGGATTAAACTATTTGTAGGGAATTGTCAAATTATTGACATTTTTAAATAACTATTTGTTAATACCCGGTAGGTGGCAGTTAGTTAATAATTTCCACCATGAGTGATTTTAGTATTGCATATTGGGTTTTTTTTTCTAATTTAATCACAATAATTGTATTCACATAATGTAGGAAAATATATTGTTAATATTCAGAAAAAATGTACCTACCCTCACAACAGAGATCGAGAGCCGACAGCTCATCGAAGCGAGGTAACAATCTAATAGACCGTGAGCTTATGACGAACAGGCTTACGTTAATGTATGTCGAGGTACGAAAGAAAAACTGAGAGACCTCATTACAAAAACTGAAAATGTCTCAAAATAATGGCAATTTAAAAAATAGTATAGACGTAGGTCTTAATTAATAGAATTCTTAGGTGTCTAGCGTAGTGCGCAAGAGCTGACGCAAGAGACATCTGAAATCGTCTGAATGGCGATTTGCGTTTAGTAACGTAGACTAGACCAATATACTTACTAGCTACACTCCGTATTCTTTGTAGTTAACCCACTTAATAAGAAGTAGACCCAAAAAAACAATAACGCGACAATTGAATGCATTCGAAAAGTCACGAGGAAATTAGTTGGTTTTTGTACAGCAGTTCGTCACAACGGGCTGACTAAAAAAAACTTTAACGTAAATCCGGTTGTCTTTCGCTCGCTGTCTATACCAACCCGAGGCGAGGTCTCGAACAGCCTCCATTTTCGAAATATGATATGTCGAGCGAACAGTAATCGGTCTTCCACATCACTGGTCCAAGTTTCACGTATCGCTTCATAATCGATACTATTTCGATTCGATATCGATACTACATCGTTTTACAATACATTTATGGGTAATCGAATTAGTTTTCGTACGCCTTGTGGTGAAGATCTTTCTTCAAATTTTATCTCGATATTTTCGGGTTTTTATAGGATTTTAAACTGCCATGGTTATTTTCACTCCTAAAGTTATTTGAAACAGGATATTTACCGTGTTTTTAACCAACTTTAAAATATGAGGAGGTTTTCAGAAGACCACTAAATTGTACGCGTCAAGAAAGACAGACGCTGGCAACTTATTTAATTTTTTTGTATTGTATTGATATAGGCCTACGAAAAGTCACGTGGTCTTGATTAGTTTTATCTCATGCCAATTTCATGCAATGCTTTATGTCTATTGAATACAAAAAAATCTGTCGATATCGCTATCTACAAAATGGGCCCCAGGGAATCACTTAGAGAAAAATTTAAAGAGATAAATATATTAACGCTCTATTCACAATATATCTACGAAAACTTGCACTACGTTCACAAAAATCCTGATATTTTCCGTAAAAACAGCGATATTCATAATTTCAATTTAAGAAATAAGGGTGAACTTACCGTGCCCGGTAGTAGGCTCGGGAAAATAAACAGGTCGTTTAATAGTACATGTGTGCTCTATTATTATAAATTACTTAAAGATGTATATGACATGTCCATTAACAGGTTCAAAACTTTTATAAAGCATAGATTGTGCAGTAAGGCATACTATGATACTTCGTCTTATCTTAATGATAAGAACCCATGGACATGACTTTAGTTGCTCCATTTCAAATAATACTTTCAAATACTGTAATATTGACCTTTGTGAGCGTGACCACATAAAAAAAAACCCCATGAGTTTCTTGTGCCTTCTTCTCATTGGTGGGCGCGTACCGAAGGCACACATCCTAACTTAGTTTTTAAGACGATTTTACGTGGTCCTGTATACTTTTAAGTATTAAGCATCCAAAGAAATAAAGTTTTTTTGATTTTGATTTGATTTTGAAAGTAATCTTGTCTAAGGAGGCTGATTACTCTTCTCCGACGTGCTAAAGGTCGATAAATCTTTAATCGATATGAAACAACTGAGAACGCTTGCGTGTTTATTGGTACCTACAGTTACCCACTGGGCCAATAAAAGTAGTTTAAACCACGAAAATCACAAATATACCTCGTATATCTACTAAAACATACAACAACCGATTATAAATGTATATTTACTGCATCTATTTCCATTTAACAACTTCATTATTCGTACAACTGGTTTGCCTTAACATTAAAGTGTTAAGTAGAGCCTATTCCACAAACTTCTAGTAACTTAAAGATAACCGATAGATAAATAATTATATAGATAAATATATTATTTTCTTTTCTATTCCCTTGCTTTTACTCCTTCTTTTCTTGCCTTTATATAAATCTTTTTCTTAACCTATTAAGCAGTTCAAAACGTCTCATTTTAATGATTACTTTCATATAATTTGAATCTACGATGTATGTAGTATGAATTTTTTGTATGTTTGTGTTATACTTACTTACATAATAAAATAAAGTAAATTGTGTTTGAAGTCATTTATATTATGTAATCCTGACCTTTGTGAACATGATCACAGGAAAAATATAATTGAGATTTTTCCCATTGAGTTCAAGTTCAAAGAACCTAATTTCGTAGGTACAATAAATTATTATTAACTTAATTAAATCAAAAAATAATAATTTTTGCACTTTCTTATCTAACGATGGTTAGTAACCACTTATGTCTTTTTTATTCTATAAATTTGCAAAACCACACATTCTATCTTATTATTTTGATGTTGTAATTGATCATGTTAATAGATAATTTGAATTAATAAATATATACTTGACTCGAGATTGTCAGTTTTTGTAAGAAAAGTTTCAACAAGTATACCTCGCGCAGCGAATGGTGACCTCTGCGGTAAGTGGAAGGGGTATGCGCAGAACTCGATATTTATATGAAAATTGAGTTCTGCGCATACCCCTTCTACTTTCCATCAGAGGCCAACATTCGCTGCGCTACGTATACCTATAGTAATTGAAGGTATTATAGTTATAAATTATTGGAGACCCTATAGGCCTATAGGTATTTTATAATAATTATTGGTCATGGTATATATTCTTTTGGAATATTTTGTTGGTTTAAGTCACAGCTAATTTAATCAGAAACCGGTGAAACAGGCCCCCAGTAGGTACATAAAATTAATGGTTAAAATGTAATTTTAACTAACTAACAACAACGCGAATGATCTTTGTTACAACGACCGTAAGATCTTGTTTACGATACGGTTTTGATCATGGACTGAAGCGATTTATACATTTAGTTTAAGTAAGTACAAAAAATAGATAATAAAATATATATTTACATTTTAATGTATACCTATGTGTACCTATTTGATAAAATAATGTATCATAAAAATAAAAACCTGAACAAAAATTACATTAAATAAAATCATGACTCTTTTATTTTAGGTATTATCTGCACTAAAAAAACGCAGTAACCTTTTTTTAGTACTGTTGACCAATTTTAACATATTAAGTTAAGAAAAATAAGATCTTTAACTTTTTTTACTTATTATTTGAAATTAGTAGCAAAAAATTGTCCACACTCCAAAAAAGCTAATAAAGATGCCATCCTCCAAACTTAAATAAACGTAACTTAATACAACTTTAATATCGTGATCCACGGAACTTAGAGCTGTAAATAGTTTCGTAACATAACCATTCATTGGCCAGATAACATCTGTGTAAGTTGCATGTTGCCACTTCTATGTTCTTTAGTAACTCGGTTATTTTAATGTAGCCCGTGAAAAAATACGCTCGGAAAGTTGAAGTTTGCCAGAGATGTAGAAAGGTTCTAGAATTATTTTTTATATAAGTATTTTTATTTAACAATTCTAAAACATTTGTTGTGGGTTCTAGACGTTAATGAGATAATGCCAAAACTCATAGATACTTGATTAAGTACTCTACAAAACGTTATTTTTTTGAAGTATAGTTGTTCATACTTAGCATTCTTCCATAAAACATTAAAATATGCAATATTTTTTACAAAATAAAATCAATAGAGTGCTTTGCAATTTTGCAATTGCAGAATTATTAGCCGAAATGTTGTATTTTAAGTTCATATGGCAAAACTTTTATTATTTACCAAATTTCATCTTGATAATACGTACTTTACGTACTGTAGTAGTAGCATAGTTTTATTTTCAATGTATTTTAATTTCAATTTACGTGTGTGCAATAAAGCGATCTATCGAATACTTAATAATCATATCAACAACAAAATTCCCAAAACTTTAAAATCACTCAAAAAACCTTTAAATATTAAGTTTTTGTTTTTATTCATTTCGTCAATTCTACCACATTTAAACATCTACAGCAATCGTATTAATTTCGTTCAAGAACAATAGGTGCGTGAACAATTATAACGTCAGTTATTTAGTTGTCAAGATGTGAGAGACGTATAAATCGAGTTACTGCGCTACATTAAACCATTTTGTTTGGATTTTGTTACTATTAAAACGTAACTGTGTTACACGGAATGGTGCTCGAATTCCTTTTGTATAAATCGAAACGGTATTGTTAAATGGCTTTAGTTTTACTACTAATGTTATTTAAAACGGAATATTTACCAATTTTGTTTTATTTCGATGCTGTTTTAAGCAACATTTTCACGAGACTTAAACGGGTTTTGTGGAAAGTGTGCTTGAAATAGCATCAAAATATGGTAGTTTACTATTACAGTAGTTTTTTTAGACCAGTCAGTGTGGTGAACTTCCACGAATCCGGAGGTTATGGGTTCGAACCCCGATACTAGCTTTACATGTGGTATGATTTTATTATATTTAGAAGAAATAAAAAAATATACTTAAAGAAAAAAAGGTGTTAAGAAAATACTATTTCGTTATCAGAAAATTAATTTAAATAAATACTTAACTAAAATATAATGATAAGAACGTATAGGTACTTCTAACAAAATAGCCAGGTTAAAGTACCTACTTGTATAATAATAAAAATCCAAACACATACATACATTTTTCTTTTCCATCGTACCATAACAAATAAGTACGCACTCAGAAAACAAAAACTGTTCTTTTCCTACATTCAACATATCAAATTTCACCGTAGGTAAATACTTAAGTAGGCTCTTGAGTTCAGAAAAAAATCTCCCAATTTATAAGCACTTTTGGTTCAGTAGTATTACAATTTGTACGCGTACTTGACGTTTATTGGTCGTTACACTGATATTGGCGGCGTAGACGGTTGCTATAGCAACTGGGCCGTGGTACAAGTAACAAACTGTAGCGGGTTTGTAGAAATAAAGTGTTCTTGCTTAGACCATACTTGGAAAGAGACCACGTCCTGCACGTGGTTCGCTAATGGAGTTCACCACAGGTGTACCAGGTGCATTTCTTTTTTTCCTTGGGTCACATCGAAATAACTGGGTTTACCAGCGGTTTTTTTGTTACTATGGTGAGTAGTTCATCTAGCTGTACCAATTTTTTTCCCGTGGTCTACCTGCTCTTTACCACTTATTTCTCAGTCATCATAATAATTATCGTTTTATTCATCATTTCTCCACATTTTAGTACTTCGAGGAAGAGTTAGCTTGCTTAATGAATTTTGAACTACTAAAATGTTTAAAATAAGTTATTTACCATGATTTTTGTTTTATTTTATGGTCACAACGGTAAATATTCCATTTTAAATAACTTCAATAGTTAACTTGTTTATCTATCAGGTACTTATCTAACCTGAACTTGAAGTCTCCAAGGCCTTTTCCCTTTACAAGTATGGAAAACTAACCGGAAAATCTTAAGAAAAATTAAATGCAAGGAAAACTCGTTATAAATACAAATATAATTACAATAACGTTGATGTATTGTATAATTGTATGTAAATGTTTATTAAAAACATCTGTTATCTGATAGATTGTTATATCGTGAACTAGATACGAACTTGATAACCTTAATGTATCAAAACTAGCTATGTTTTACAGGTTCCCCTGCACACCTTCTACATCTGTAGAAATTTTCTAATATTTCTTCTAAAAACCCTTAGATAAGTAGCCCTTTCAACCATTATAGTAAAACGAATAGTTCTGCGGAAAGTTGATCCCATGAGTTTCTTGTGCCTTTTTTTCAATAGTGGAAGATTTCAAATGAATAAAGAATTTTCACTTTGACTTTCACGAGCATCACTCCAAAAATCCTCATCAGATCTTTAAGAAATCATTATGAGACCAACTTGAAGTTGCTACCTTTTAAATAAAAAAAGGACCATCTAAATCGGAAATATTCAGTAGCTCCCTTGTTGCCCAGGAGTCGGAGAAAGGATGCTTCCAATTAAAAATCACCAACGACAAAAAATCTACAATGAAAAAACATTCAAGTATGTTCAAGATTAAAACGCGATTAAGACCCGGGAAAAATGACTATTAAAACAAATAAAAAATCTGAGTTTAAAAATTTTGATAGATATTTTAATAAGCCGCCTCTGCGCTAAATTAATCTAAATAAAGTTTCATCTGTGCATTGATCGTGAGCCATCACTCACAGTGGCTTCGTTAAATCAAATAACTCAGGCTGAGGTCAAATTTTACCAATTAACCGACTGACCATGATAATGAGATAGTTCTGTTATTGAGTTCGGGCAATTTCGAGCACGCGAGTTTTACTTTATGTATCGTGACTCTAATACGTATATTGTGATAATTGAGGTTTATTATTTATTTATTCTCTAATGTGTTTATTTGGATTGATTAGGTTTTTTTTTGGTCGACCCATTTGGGGTAGCACTTGGCTCCTTTTTAATCAAGGTGTTGTTTGCTGTATTTTTCCTTTTTTTTATTTTGACTTATATTCTTGTTTACGTAGAATTTATTTAGGTAGGTACGTAGAATTTTCAAAACTAAATTGGTCAATTATTTAATCTAATATTAAATTATAGGTCAATCAATTAATATGATTATTATCAATTATCATAAAACTAAGTGATTTAGGTATTGGTCAAATCGTTTCATTAATAGGTCAGGAAAACCTAAGAAAAATCATTTTATATAAGTTTAATTCTTTTTGTGGCTGGTCGGCAATAAAAGTACATACCCACCGTAAAGTTCTTTTGAAATTATTGGAATGTTGTCTCATACATTCGTGAGTTGAAGGAATTTGAACTTCAACTCAAACAGGAGAACCCCAAGCTTATGCTGGAGTACAACATTTTCTAATAATAGTAATGTTTGTGCAGACTTTTACTGCCTGACACATACTTTTTTGGGTTTGGCTTTCCCTACAGTTTTGTGATAAAGTTTTTCAGACCGTTTTCTGAATAGGTTTAGGCACAATTTTGTTCGAAGTTTGCTTGCTATAGTTAAGTAACACTTACATAAAACGTTATGAACATGAATATTTAGATAAGCAAAAGAAGGGCATTAAATATTGCAATGTTATATATGAATATTAAATAGAATACTTAAATTAACCTTGAAAATAATACTATATTCAAGCCTATTTAACCAAATAACCATTTAAATGGAGGTTAAGATTTCAAAATACAGGTTTTTTTGTTGTTGGTAGAAATAACTGTTTTCGTCACTGAACTTTATTGTTGTGGAGAACTATTTCTGATCTCGCACAACGCTGTTTCCCCCGCCTTACTCTATGGTGTAGTACGGAGGCTTAACTATCGATTGAGGAGAGTTTACTAAACTTAGAAATCAAGAATTGACCTAAAATTAATACATCAAATTACTTAACCTACTTTTTAAGAATAAAACCAATTAAGTAAGACATAATCAAGTAAAGTAAATACTAATCACGTGCCAGACGAATATATGAATTATTAGGAAGGTCATAAACATCATAATAGCTTGTGTTAATACCAACCTTGGAAGTCGCGTGGGTAGATAGGTATAAAGTTAAACACACTACACAAGTATTTCGAAATAATTTTCGCAATCGGTTCAAATAATGACTGTTTCTCAACACTTCTCGTATTATTATTTGATTATTTTAATACAATACATGGTTGGAATTATTTTAAATTGTACTTTACTATTTCATTTGTATAGCTTTTATTACAAAATGGCTATCGGTTTCAATTTGAACTTTAATGAAACAAGAGGGAATGCAAACTTTTTTATCGACAGATAGTACGCCGACTCTTTAGTTATTGACTTTCGCGGGTCGAATAAGTAGTTGTGTACCAATATTTAATTTTGTTCCAAATATTTGTAGTGATTCTGTAGTTATGCACAATAGTGTGTATTTACAAAAAAAGTATTCTATCCGTTGTTTGGTCACCATAACACAAGCCTAGTTGCTTAACTTATGGTTAGATTACAGTGTGTGCAAAATCCTGTAATATTTATTTATTTAATTTGGAGGCAAAGATGTTAAATGAAAAGCTTTAGAAATAAACAGTCAGTAAGTAGATATCATCTATTTCAGAAAAAAAAATGTTAAGTCGTAATTTTGGAACCGACTTGACTTAAGTACCATAATTTACATTTGTCTTTGGCTATGAATTTCTACCCAAAATACTAAAAAAAATTGCTACACTTTGTCGACAAAAGACGTGCCAACATTAATTTATTTATCGTTTACCAAAATCTCCACTTCAAAAGTACAACACATAAAAAAAAAACAAATTAAAAATTTAATAGGAAAAAAACTCATTAAAGACCACTTTCCCTTCACCAAAACCCCCTAAAACTCTAAAGAAAACAAAATCAATCATAATGCCCAATCAAAATTCGTTTTAATAAACGATAAAATCGTTTCGTCGTTCTTACGGCGTTAAACTTTCGTTAGGCACTCAATGCTGAAACTTTTCAGCCTGAAAGTTAATAAAAATCGCTTCCGAACGACTGAGAAAAGTTTTACAAACAAACCTGCGGAAAAAGTTGATGCTAAGCTTTTGAGAGCTTATGTGTTTTAATTTCATTTGATTTTCTGTCTTCGTAAAAATGATTTTGACAATTATTTTTAACTAGCTTTTACCGTTGAATTTTCTAAAATCCTAACAGCGGATGTCCAGTTGGTTTGAGTTGTGCGTTGATATAGCAGTCTGTCAATCAGTCAGGTCTTTGAATTTATATTTATAGATGGTTTATTAATTCTCTATCTACACTAATATACATGCACACTAATTTAATAAAGAGGAAAGATTTTTTTGTCTTTGTTTTTTTGTTTGTAACAAATAGGATCCGAAACTAATGGACCGATTTAGATGATTCCAAGGTATCGGAAGTTACGCAGGTGAAACCGCGAAGCGCTACTAGTTAATTATAATTAAATATAGTTATATTTAATGAAGGTAGTTACCTTTATCAGTTTTTGTAAACTAGAATCTAAAAAGTCTACCAGTATTAAACCGACTGGTAGTACCATTACTACAGATCACACCAGTAAATCATCCAGTGGGGCAAAGAGGAATTTCTCATCAAAACAAATCATCCCTCAAATCACAACAGAACATCAACTTAGTTATTTGTTTGGGCTCATCTTTCAAAATTGTAAATTCGTGCACCCTCTCACCCTTTACAACGAGTAATTCATCAAACACCCAACTCATAAGTGGGAACGGGACAGTTATATGTAATTAGTTTCGACTTTTGATTAATAGTTAATAATGATTAATAATAAAGGAAGATAATTACTGAGAATGTAGCGAAGTTACTTTTATTAACATAATACTTCCTTATAGATGGTAAATATCTGTATTTCTGCTTCTTTAATGTTCAAAATTAAAAATATTTACTACCAAGAATTAAACCGTATGTTAATGAAGAAAAATCTCAGAGAAGTTAGGTAGCGTATGTATTTCAGAATCCCTAAAGGTCTACAAACATTATCATATTGATTACTTTAGACGTCATCGAAGTTCACACATTTTCTAATAAAAGTTTCCAAAGAGCTTTTTTGTCTTGAAAATATAAACTGTGGTTAAAGTGGCACAGAATTTCGCTAAAATAAGTAAATAAAATCCAAGTCTAAATTGAGTGTGTAACCATGGTAAGAACTTGATAATGTCTTTAATAAAGGGATAGCATGAAACATCAGAGTATTGAGCTAGTAAATAATTTATTAAAGCATACGACCCTAAAGTATTAATATCCCGGATAAGCAAAGCAATCACAAAACTTTGTGTCATTAGTAATACAAGTACCTATTCATTGCTTTTGAAAATCAATTTCGTGATACAGTATGTTTAGAATCGTCAAAATAATAAGACAATCATTATTATAATAATGATTATTAAAAATATAGGGCTATTACTGTTTTTTTTTTGTGATTCTATGGCACCATAAAAGTATTTTCATATTTCAGAAATAAATAAAATATCGCTCAAAATAGAACACAGTTTACTCGCTATCATGATCGTTTTATCAAAACCAATAAAACTCAACACTTGATTGAAACTAATCACTAATCAGTAAATAGATCTATCGCCTGAACCGAACCAATAAAACCGAAAAAAAGCGATCTAAATCGACAAAAAAACCAATCATCATCAAATCAATTGCCGACGAAATAACTACCGTCACAATCACGATATGAAATAAGAAATAATCACAAAACAAAATAATCACTCTGTAGAGGGGAGAACGGGCCAAGTCGCCCCTTCCTGTCAATTACTGTGATTAATGAAACCCTCGAATATTGAAACGTTTATTCGGCCAGCGCAAAAGTATAATATTACTTTGTAAAGTAGCGTAACACTTCGCTCCAGTAGTAGGTAGGTAAGTATCAACTTTTAATAAAGTTGGACCAAAAATGACTCCCTGCGAAACCTACGATTATGGCCGCGCTGAGGGAAAATATGACGTGCGGATTTTTTTATTAATGTTTTCAATTACTTACATAATATTATAATAAGCACCTACTTAAAGTTACAATTAAAAAAATTACATTAGGTATTACTAATTATTGTATTGTTAAATTACCTAATGATTTATTATTTGCCATTTTTAGTACCTAGTTTGTATTTATTTATCTTTATAAGTTACAAAAACAATATTTACGTCTCTGAGACAAAATGGGAACATTTTAAACCGAAAACACAACGGGACACATAATTAAATTATAAATTCTAAATTGATTCAAAGTCGCTCCCACTGTGAATTTAATTGAAAGTAAGATTCAATGCATCAGACAGATTAAAATTAGTCAATAGAATAAACAAATTTAAAATGTATAAAAGTACAACTAAGGAAATAAAATGTTAAAAGAGAATTTCTACTATTAAAGGCGTTAACGACACTCTAATTAGGATATCCGAAAAGGATAAATAAAAAAGGAGAAAATTTAAAGTGTTTCGAAGCCAATTGCCTCCCAATAGCAGGATCTTGCCAGGAAACATGGTCACTTTAGAAAGACGACTGTTTTCCTAGTTGGCAGCATCTAGACATTTTTAGCGACACTTTACCGCAATCAAGTGGATCATTAGCCGGAGGAGGCATGCCAAATATCCCCGCTTCACCCCCGATGTTTCTCACCCTCTTCTCTGAATACTCTGTTACCTTTTCGGGCGTATTTCTTTTAGACCACTGCCAAGTCTGCTCGCTGTCTTTTTTCCTAGAATTCCTTACAAATGCTCCGCTGCGGTCAGATGTTGTTTTAACCTTTTTCCCTTGGCAAATTACTCCTTTGGCAAATAAATATACAGCGCACTTCGAATAACATTAATTAAGGAAATTAAATTAATTCAAACCGGAAACGAAAGCATATAAAACCAGCATCCGAGGCAACCTTATGGCAAACTGACTGTGACATCGGAAAAACAACAAAACATCAATTTTAACGAGTCGAAAACCGAGAATTTTCTCTTCCATTTAGAGGGCAATATTTTTTCTACAACATTTAATCAGAGTAAGAAGTGAAATGGTAATTTGTATGGACCGCTCGATGTAAATTTTATGCAAGAATACGCTCGGTTCCCCCTTCTCCTAAATAGGGTAGAATCTTGCAGCGGACAGAAAATTTTGCTTAGCCAAGTGAAATTTTAACTGCCTCGAAAGAGACAGCTCTGGAAATACGAATACTTAATGTTACCTAACTTACTTCCCGACTCTTCATTATACTTCATAATTTTTCGGGGAAAAATTGCTATCTAAAGGGTTCGGTAGCGTACTTAAATCATGTTTTATATCTTTTTGGATGTGACGTATAGCCCGTAACGCCGTTTAAAGAGCTGATAACGTGGAATGTCTCAAATCTCATTAAGATAACGTTAATAAAGATGAAGGAACCTGTAAACGAGACGATGCCAAAACCAGTCCCGGTCGAACCCCGGATATTAACTTATATCTACGAGAATGTGATCGAAACTCGATTCTATAATCAAATCTAAATTAAAACTGTTCGAAGACAATCGAACTTGATGAAATTGGTAAATTGGGTTTCAATTTTTCAATTTAAACAAGTTAATAATTTAACAGTTTGTTAGCGAATGGCTTCAGGACATCCTGAAAATGTTCGATCTAAAGGTTTGAATGATTTAATTCAACTTTTTTATATTAATGGATTTGTTCTCGCTACCTTCATTCAGTTACTTGAAAACTTAACTTTAAGGTTTGTTAAAATTTGTCATGAGAATTGTTACAAAGGTAAACACAGACCACAAACTTCGCATAGTCCAACAGTTCATCGTAAATTTAAAATTCAAAGTCCTGACTGACTGTATCAAACCACAGTTCAAAACCCCAGACGGATCGGGTCAAAAATTTGCCATAAAGATAGCTGTAGCTGTTGTATAGATAGTAACAAAGGCATCCTATAGAAATAACGTTGGAAATTATAAACTCTACGCGGAAAAAATCGTAAGCAACAGCTTAGGGTGCGTTCACATATAACGTCCGTTTTACAGGTCCGTTAAAACGTGTATGTTATTAGCGTATGTAGTTGTATGAGCGAGTTCACACATAATACAGTATTCTGGATCCAGTAGAAAATACCGATCCGACAAAATAAGCAGCAATCTGTTTTACAGGTCCGTTTAAACGTATGTGTTATTAGCGTATGTAGTTGTATGAGCCAGTTCACACATAATACAGTATTTCGGATCCAGTAGTTATACTGATCCGTTTATCGGATCCATATCGGATAGTAGCCACGGATCCGTTAAAAAAGATCCTTTATATGCTGTGTGAATACTATCTCCAGTAGCAACGGATCCGTTAAAAAGGATCCTGTAAAAACGTACGTATATGTGAACGCGCCTTTAGACTAAGAAATCATTTGTTTTTTGATGTTTTCCAAATATGACAGTTCGTCTATTCGGTGGGCTGTCGGTCAACCGTTTAGTTTAAAGTCTATATTATTCGTTACAGTCTACCTACCCCTAATGTTTTTAATTATTTTCCTTTTTGTTCGAGTTGTTTTTGTAGAGCATTTAGGAAGTGTCAGTTCGTATTGTCAGAGTAAACGACGAAAGAGGGTGATTTGGAATTGAAAAGTTTTTGTTGACTCTTCTGATTTAGGGTGAAAACAGACTTGAAATCGGCTAGATGATAATTAGTATAAAACATTTATATAATCGGCTGACCATATAGTCTTTGGTACATATTCACTATTATTTATATTTAATTTAATTTACTATTTCTAATTTCTTCTATAAATTCATAAACCTTATTTTCAAATTTTGTACGTCAAATGGCAGATCACATATCACTATAATACCTATTTGTGTTACAATATTCTTAAAACTTTAACTGTGATTTACAAATAAATCATTTTGATTACTTTTAATTTTTCATTTTGATTACTCTAATTTATTTAATTTATTTTACACTTCAAATTAAGTTTGAATTCTAAAGCAAAAAATAACATCTTCAAACGAAACCGTGTACCTAATAAAAGTGTTTTACTACGTTTTATGTTTAAACGGTGAACAATAAAAACTTAGTTAGGTATCTACCTACCTAAATATATATACTAAAGCAATCTACCTAAACAAATAACAGTAAACCTACATCAATATAAAAGTCCAAGTAAGTATTCATGAGTTTTAAGTTAAATGAATATATTTATCCATATGTAACAGAAAATATTATAAATTAACTATACGCTCATAAGATTTAAATCCAGACTATGACGAGTTCTTTCCTCTGGAGACGGTCGACTAAGTGAGAGGGTTGACAAACCTACTCCATGGATTAAAGTTGCTAAAGCTATACATAAAATTCAAAGTCCTCACTGACTGCCTTACTGATATATATCAATGCACAGCTTAAACCAATGGACTCAGATTTCGGCATAGAGATTTTTGTTAAAACGTAGATCGCACACGGTCAAAGTCGTAGGCAAAAGCTAGTAGTTTACACACTCTGTATAGCTTACAACTGAAAAATTCAATCTAAAGACAAACGTGAAAAAGATCGATCTAAAAATCTGCAGTGACACGACAAAAGAGACAGTCCCGTCGCGCTGCAAAGAAATGTATGGTGTCGCACGTCTGTACTCTTTACAAGTCCTCTAGATAGTTGAAATCGTGGCTTAAACTCAAGTTTTATGTTCCGAGGCACTGAAACCAGATTTTATTATAATTAAGATTCACGAGTACCCTTATATAATGTCTATAAACTTTTACGATACCGGCTTGCCTCATCAAACAAATTGGGAAACATAACACCGGCGAAATGAGCGACTTGAAAACCTGTAGATATCCTGCAGCCAAATATAAAATGGAGCACTAATTGACATTTTGGCGCGAACTTAAAACTTTATCTTTATACATTTATTTTCATCGTGAATATTCTTGTTTTGATTGGTACCTACACTTAGTTGCTAAATTAAAAAGCTATTTAAGGTCGTTTACCTATTTTTCTAGTCAACACACGGTTTTAGGAAATTCTTTGGGTAATACTCCATTCCAAAACCTGAGAAAAAAATAGTTCATTGACATAGGGTACTAAATGTTACATCAAATTAAAGCAATAAGTATCAATTTCCATACATTTTAATATAGCTTTGTTGTCATTTAACGTCGTTTTGTCTTATTTTATTGACAGTTGACAGACTGACAGTAGTAGATCTACTACAAAAAAGTTGAACACAACAAAAAGCGAAGCGTGGTTTTGGAAGAGAGTATAATAGTCGTGCTATTGTCTGAGCCTGATGTTACACAATTAGGGACAACCAAATCAAGTTAAAAGTAAACGTATTTTCTAGACCTGCGTGCTATACATCTTAGGCCGCATTGCTTACCATCAGTTAAGTTAGATGGTAGTCAAACGTATTATAAAAAACCTTAATTGATAGTGAAGCGGTACATTGCTACTTGGAATCACAAAGTAACATTATTAAAAAATATTATTAGAATTTCCTGTTCTTCCTTCTAAAGTGACATTATTAATTCTGGCCCAAGTAGAGACTTCCTCATTAACCGTTTTGTTATCTAGAATAAGCTCACCTCAATTTTAATAGGCCACTTAATCTCTATTGCTATGCTATTTATATCTTGCTGGTACTGTTTCAATGTTGTAAATTAGCCTCGTTTATTGATGGCAATCATTCTTTCGTAACAGTTTGAGTTAGATTTAAATTGATGACTTTATGTGGTAATGACCTTTTGTGCCGTGCTCTACGTTTAATAGGAAAAGGGAAAAACAATGAAAAATAATTGTATCTACTTTGTTTCGTTGAAAAAATATGTATCTGTTATATGCTGTTATATGCTATAAAAGTTCTCATTTATGTAAATGTAATATTCATTGTTAATCGGTGGGCCGGGATTAGAATCCACGACCTTTGGAATGATGTCGAATTATCTACCACTAGGCCAACATCGGTATAAATACCTAATTATTTAACGATTATAATAACATTATGTAGTAGGTAAAACACTGTCGGCTGCATAATTACAGACCCACTGTAGAGCTCCAAAACGGCTGTTATAAGAATGTTTTCAACACAAGCAAGATACTAGACACCTGCTTTAGTTGAATTTTAAAGTCTTCTTATTCATCAATTTATCAAACAAAAATTATTAGAATTAAAACATTCCTATACTAGTAATTTTCGAACTCTACCGGGGGCTGCAATTATGCAGCCGACTGTACAATATTGACTTGAATTTTGCCATAACATGGCAACACCTCATCAAATTATTAACAGGATATTGGTATTTACCTATTTACCTTCTTGTATATATCGCCTGAAGCCAATCTGATAAATATATAATACTAATAGGTGTTGAATTAATTAGTTTATTGATCAAATGGCTACAAATTGTGGCAATAAAAACTTAAACGACTAATAATATTCAGGATATTAAACACTAACGAGCACCTGGATTTAGTACACAGGTAACTTTGAAGAGGGTATTTAAGATACTACCAAATTAACCTACTGGTCTCGCGACCTGGGTGGTTTTCACATTTATCTATTACACATATTCATTGATGGACAACTTGGTATTTTCATTATCAATTTTGATTGGGAATTTACTAGCTATTATTTTTTAAACTAAAACTCCCTCATTCACTTAAACCCCTTTGTTTAGACTATGGTTCACGAGTAAATCTGTGTCTAAATCTAAGGTTTCAATCTACATCTCGGACTATCCTTAAACCTCATTTTGGAATACGGGGAAAGTTACGTATAGTTGTAAACCGTTAGTGAACGATACAAAAAGGTTTTTTCATTACTCATACTCCGAAAGTAGGTCTAAAGATGCCTGAAGAGCGTGTAGAAAATAAAACTTTCAACCCTAGGGAAAATCGCTTTCACTGACAGCTGTCATGTCAAATTATGGCTTCGCACGGCTTGTGCAATGTAATGTAGCCAGTATCCGTATCATTACGCATTAGGAACTTCAAAAACCTAACCTCCTTGCTTTAAGTAACACCAAAGAATAACACTACATGTATATAACCCCATTGGTCCCAACCTTGGAAGAGGATCAGGTAGTATGGAGTCTCTCATTCACACTCGTTGTTAGGAAGAATTTTATGTATTATTCGTAATAAAAAGCACAGTGTTTACCTCGGGTGAAAGACTCATTTAGTCCCTCGAACTGTTAGCCAAACTCCGTCTCGGGACTCAATGAGTGACTTTCACACCTAGGGTAACAATGTACTATTAATGTGATGTATGTGTTTTTTACATCCCTAGAGTAATATAGGTAGGCGCCTTAACTAGTTATATTGCGGTCAAATCCAAATGTTCTCTGCACTTAGGACAATAAAGTTTTAATAAAACATTCTACAAAGGAAAACATTATCTTAATTATCGAATACCTTAATGAAACAGAGTGCACGGCAATAATTCCGGGGTATAAACGATGAGTTGTAAAAACTCTGTACGTAGAACGAACAAAGTTCTTGCAAATTTATTGTTATAGTTTAGTTAAGAAAAGCAATCGCTTTCAAGTTAAGGTGCGGTTTTAGTGTTGCGACTAAGCTGGTCTGTGATTTGTGAATGACAAAAGGAGCTTAATGATTAGAAATATCAAACTTAACAAAATATACGCGACGTCGATTTGACAAACTTTCTAAAGTCAGTTTTAATTTTAAAATAATGATGTTTTTAAACACAAAACGGCACTTAATTTTCCTCAATTGTGCACCAATTCCAAAATATAACAGCAAAACATAAATGTTATAAACAGACAAGATTTTAAATTTGTTTGAAATTATAATAAATACTTTACTTTTATGAAATGAAGCTTCAGATATTCACCTTCTAGACGCGACAATCGCATTTTTATTTAAAAGTCTTAACCTTAAAACTGTACCTTAACCAAACTGAGTGAGTACCTTTAGTAGAAGTACCGATATAAAATATAGTTACGAACCAAAATGTATGACCATAGTTACAGCGCACGGATTCTCGCAAGAAATTACCTGTAAACAAAAATAATTAATTATTAGACATTATTTTAAATTGAAAACTGAAACAATAAAGGCGCTACCTTTTCAAACAGGCCTCGCTCGGGTATGGCACAAGTAATTTTCTTATTAATTAGGTAAAATATTATACGAATCGAAAGTAAAAATTTATAAAATGAGTCTTAAATCGATAGCTAGACTTTTTGATCGGTATATTATGGCTCCTCCGGTGATTCCTCACCACCTTAATCTATGGTTAAAATTGGATTATTTTTTACAGATCACGCTTGACAAATTTTAGTTCAGGCAAGCGATTCGACCGGGGAAACAAAAATCAAAGATTTCTAACGACTACGTAGTTTATATTTGCCCTTTTATGTGACAGACAGGGCCAAAACGCGAGTAATACATAAAAAGTACTATACCTATATAACAGTAAATAGCGTTAGTTCTATTATTTTAGATTAATGTGTAGGTATATTATTTCAACATGATAATTGAGCACCATCTTGCACCTCTTTTTGCAGTCCGACAGTAACCGACCTTTAGCTCCTGTAAGCCTCTTAAAATGAATTAAAAGACAATTCTGATAGGTCGCTTACATTTAATTCCATTTTAATTACGAGTATCTTCCTTAATAAAGATCCGAGATAATATTAAGAGATATTTCCGCATAATAAATCTGCTCCAATCGAGGCGGAACATAAAACGACCTCTAAAGAAAATACCATAATTGGAAAAGGTTTCAATAAAATTACACTTGATGGCAATGAATATGGATTGGTGACAAATTTTTGCAAATTGTTTTAGGCAGCAGTCTCTTACAATAAATGGGTTTAGAAAAAAAATTGTAAATTGTAACGAGAGAACAAATATTTTATTTCTTTTATTATATTTACATTATCTTCCCATGTTATTTACGTAGTCGAAGTTAATAACTGAAACTAGACGATTAATTTTAAACTGCCGTATTATGAAAACCATAAAATAAAATATTAAGAAAAAAGGTAATTTGTTCGTTCCATTTTTTTTTAAATGTGTTTTATGTATTTTTCAACAGATTTAAAAAGTCTAAGTACGTACCTACCTACGTTCTCAATTAATATTGTGTGTTATTTACTATTTATACTTATTAATAGTTACTATTCATATTATTTTTCATTTTTACCTAGTTCACGTTTCCATTTGAGGTATTTCTCAATATTTTAAACGACCTTAATTCTTTGTTCGGTCGTGTAAAGCATTACATTTCATATTTATGTTAAGTTATTCCACGTCACGTAGGTAGGATATCATCAAAATGAATACAGCCAATGTATGGGTTTTATTTTTGTGTTTTAATGAATGTAAAAACTTTGCATGTTTTAAAAAAGTTATATACGCTTTATTGAGTTTTTTGTTGCAAATGTAAGGTGATGCCCATACGACTGCAAATCTTATATGGTTTATCTTTTCCCATTTTTTACATAATTATATCAAGAATACCTACTACAGATTAAAAAAAATATAACAAATTTAACAGTGCTTAAGTTAAAATGACATAATGACATAAAAAAACCTCATAAAAGTAATATTTAAAAGAGAGAATCCGAGTATTTGATACACAAATACATCGATCAAAGGCAGATGGGACTCAAAGTTGGTCGATAAATAAAAAAATAATTGATGGGGACAGGTATTCATTTACAGGATGTTGCTGTTTGTGGGCTACGAGGTAGAATTTTTACATTAGAATATAAATAGTGTGTGCGACTTTTTAAAAGTACCTATGGAACTAGGAGGTACATGTATATTTTTTTTCTTCTTTTTTAAAAGATATCTCCATAACCTTCTTCGTAAAATTTACATTTTCTATATTGAGAAAAGTATGTGTTCGATTTTTAAATGTATTTAGTACATATTTTCGTAAAGTTCTAAAAGTGTAACTTTTATTTGTAGTCCGTGACTCAAAAAATATTTTCCCAAAAATTAAACCTTCTTTTTAAACCTAGATACCTACTTAAGTATAAAATTATATTTTGTATTTTTTTGAGGTCTTTGGTAGACCGACCCTAAGAGTACTCAATGGGTCAGTTAACGTATTTTAAATAGTTGACTGGCCCCACTGGCATAAAATAAATTATGTATACAAAGTAGATAAAAGTAAATGATATTTAATTTGCCATTCCTAGGGAAGGAAAACAGATACAATAATACAACTTTTATAATTATGTGGTGAGGGATGTGTGTGAGTGATTAAAATTACATTTTACTTAGGTATATATTATAAACTAAAAATATGAAGTGTTACTTGTAAATAATTAAAAGGGAACTGCTCTAAATTATTTATCGTCACGCTCTAAAGATCGTACCTAACAACATAATTAGTATAAAATAATTAAAAAACAATAAGGTATTGTTGTTCGGATAATAATTGAGGTCAAACCAACGCCCACTGGTTTAGTAGTCGTTATGTTTCACTGTCAGTGGTTCATAGTTGACTGATTCACATGTTAGCTTTTATATTTCAAGGCAATATGGTTCAATATGTTTTTAATTTTTATAACGCTTCGGTTAAAGTGAAACTTATTTTAAGAAAAATATCTATTTGGTGAATTGGGAATTATTTGATGAATTTATCAAGAAAAATCAATGGAATAATTCTTCAAAAAGCTTAACATTTCAAATTCTATTATGGGTTCAAAAAGAGACAATTGTAGTTGTAATTTTAGGTCCCTCAAGACCGCAGATGTACCTATGTAGAATAATGTGGTACCTAGACTTTTGCAGAGCTGTGGGAAACAATAGACTAGATAAATAAATAAAAAATGTTTTTAGGTTCATTTTAAATCAGCCTGTATATAGCGGTTTTGTCAATAGCCCCCATGTGTCGGTACAAATAAAACTCGTCCTTATCTACTTCGCCATGTTTGCGTTTAAAAAACATTTTCTTTCTCCCATATCTTTTTTTATACGCTCACTATTGGCCCATATCTCGATGTTACTGTTAGATTTTGAACCTTACTTTAAAAGCATAAAGTCTAGAGTCAAGGTTTTTTTTTATCTATTCCGTTTCTGCTTCTGGTACATATTGCATTGTTATTGTTTGAAATTGTCTTTGATTTTGATTTTGGTAAAGGTATTTTTCCAGCCTATTTTTCTTTATAGGTGAGCCGAATTTGAGATCGAGTTTTGATTTCATTATCTCCAATAATTCGCTCTAAATTAAAATATAATCTTTATTACTTTGGTAATTCGTAATTAAATTAAATTACAACTTTACACACGAAGTTATTGACTCAGTTGTCACCCAAGGCAGAAAATATGTGAACAAATTGTCCAAAATACTGTCTCTAGCAACATATGGCCATTTTATTATTTGGCCAAGTGCAAAAACTGTTAAAAACAGGTGGCTAACACATAATTCGGGACCCCTGTGGCGACTATTTCTGAATTTGTGGTTTTTTTATTGTCTTTTACGACTTCCTTATTACTATTTCCTAATTATGTATACTGTTATTATTTTTTTAACTGTTATAGTATAATATAATAATCAGGTGGGCCATTTTTTCCCTCGCAAGACAGAATTGAGAAAAAAAGCCCTTACAAATGCTCAGCCCAAGAAGAATGTAAATAAGTATTATTCTCACCAGTGCGACAATGTAAATTAACTAAAAAAACATGAGTTATCTTTTAATTCATGATTACAAAATCAAAGAGTAAATACTTAATATCTTCACACAGTATAATACTTTATTTGACTTAATGTTGAAATGAAGAGTGAGAAAATATTATTAAAACCAACATTTGTCGCCTTGCAGCTATCTTGAGTAAAGCTTGATAAAGTGCGGACAATGGGGTAAGAATAAAATAGATTTATGTACTTACTTTGAAATTATGAGGCGATAAGAAAAAAGTCAAGAAGAGACCGTTTTTCATTTAATAAGATAATATAAAATAATTTTCAACGACGCGTACGGATGGAATTAGACTGAAATTTTGAGCCGGATTAGGAGCCAATGTTTCAATGTTTTATGTCGATATTCCCACGGGATCGGGACTAATGCGGCTAAAACCGCGGGGCGTCATGTCACTACAGTATTCCGTACAAATACTAATCTATTCGAAATCCACTAACCCGATTAATTAAAACGTTTGATCAAAACATTATCAACCACAATGTTCTGTACACCATCCCTTGCGTGTTCAGTTCACCTGTCTATATTATACATCGATAGGTACCCGTCGATCGATACCGATCCCTTCCAATATATCTTAAGCTAATGTAACTCGGTAATGGTTTATAGATAATCGGATTATTATTGGATTTGCATTACGTATTGACTTTGATTGAAACCAATTGTACCCGGTTTCTGATTTCATTAATATGTAATATTAGGTTGCAATTATTTAGCGTGTATCTGAAGAGAACCTATGACTTCCAAAGAATTATAATATTAAAGAGTGGGCTGAGCTATTTTCTTTGATTTGGCATTATAGTTTGTTTCCATGGAAACAAACTTTTTTAAGAATTTATCTCTGTCAGTAACACTACCGATTAATTGAAAAATGTAGGGTGATTATTTTAAGAAGTCCTCTCAAATTGGGTCGTTTTTGCAAGAGGATGAAGTAGGCCTGCCTACCCTCTCAGCTTAGTCGACCATGTCTTTGGGAAAGAACTTGTCAATACGTATGGAGCCAACTAAGATACTGGTTTGATCACGATGTCTCCCTTCACCGTAAGAGCAATGTCAATTAGCTCAAATAAATCCCTAAGAAAAATCCATTAGTGCACATCCCTCTATAAATAAAATGAATATCTCAAAACAAAATCTCTTAATCACAAGTAGGTACTCAAGCAATAAACCAGTCTAAAGTAATCCACCATTTTATATTTGCAAACTCTATTTACCTGAATACCTACTGTAAAAACAATTTAATTCAATAAAGTATGGAGACTTTGTTCGAAATTAAGAAACTTAAAGTCTCTACGAACTTCTTAATCTTACCAAAGTGAGTGGATGAAATATTTTATTCGGCAAGCGGTGTCACAGGACTTTGTGAAGTTTGCGGGAATTTATAACTATTGATTTTAATAATGTTCTTTTCTTGTTGACGATTTCTTTGAGGCAGATTTCTTAGGTAACTTAAGAGTGTTACATAACGCGTACTTTTCTATACAAACACATAAAAAAGTATAATACTTGACGAATTTAGAACCTCCTTCTTTCTTTTATGAAGTCCGTTTAAAAGAAATAGCCCAATTTTATTTTTTATGTAAGTAAATAATTCCTTACTTGTTTGTATTTATTATGTTTTAAATTATTTAAAACACTTAACAATTTTAGGTACCTTTTTAAAAAATATTCTTTTTTGAAGTAATAAAACTTGTAAGCCTAGAATACAAACTGTTCAAGCGACGAATATAACATTTTGTTGCAATGTAAGGGATGAAACCAGGTATGCTCCGGAATCATAAATTCCATCAAAAAATGTCAATAGTACGTGTTATTCATAATTAAAGGGAGTCTCTATATTTTTATTATTGTATTATTATGGTGTAATAAATTTGACCTTATCTTTGATTGTTTACCTACTTGCTTCGGTGCTTAATAATATTATGTTATTTCAATATTTTTTACAATCATTAGGTCATCTTGTCAAGTCTTTAACAACAAAAAATCTTGTTATTTAAATTGATACTTACCTTCTTAATAATTAGAGACGGGCCAACTTTGACTATGGCCGACTAGCCGACTAACTGGCAGACAAGCTGACGGACTGGCCGACTAGTCGTTTGCGAAAAGATTACTAGTCGGCCAAGTCAATATGTAATTGCTTTCAGTGAAAAGTTTAGGTGTCTTCAGCGCTTCGTTTACAGCTGATTGGCTCGCTAATCCCAATATATTAGGATAATCATTGTTCATATTATAGAAAAAAGTGGTAGCAGTGAATAACTTACTTAATCACATAATTTTACTTGAAAAAATAATTGAATTCATTCTTAGATGGATAAAGTAAAAATCAGACTATGGTCGGCGCATTTTGTCGACTAATCAACGACTACAAATATGGCCAGAAAGTCAAATTTCCCAACTAGACAGCCAATCGGTAAATCTCTATTCTAAATATGTACCTACTTAAAAACCAATTCAATAACAATTGAAAGTCACCACAATCCAATAAACAAATAAAATTAAAATTAGTATTTACATGTAAAATATACAAATATTCAATGTGACATATGCTCGAATATATTTAACTTCAATATACGATAGAAATAAACAAATAATAACATTGATATCAAACATCTGTACTAAAAATAAACGCCCCAAAACATTTGGAATACGTTCTGAAACGTGCTTAACTTTTTACTACTGTGGGACATGCAAGTTTGTATTATAGCTTCATTTAAAAAAATGCTATTTTAAGACCCTTACTGACTAGCAAATGGTTTAGTAAAAAAAAGCTCTTTACCTATATGTATAAAAAAATTGAATAAAATACAGAGGTGATCTAATAAATATAATGCTATAATTTCGTGCCTACATTTTGGTCCAAAATACAACAAAATTTCTTAAAATACGCCTAAGAATGATTTTAGAATGACGTATGTATATTTTTTGTACTCAGTGTATTTTCGTGAATATCTTATACTTTTAAATGAAATTTATTAATTAAACTAGCGACCCGCCCCGGCTTCGCACGGCTGTATTATGCATGTATTATATCTATCTAATATTCCTCTTGAATCACTCTATCTATTAAAAAAAACCGCATCAAAATCCGTTGCGTAGTTTTAAAGATCTAAGCATACAAAGGGACATAGGGACATAGGGACGGCGAAAAGTGACTTTATTTTATACTATGTAAGTATAGTGATAAATGAGAGAAGACAAATAATATAATTTTATATTTTTTTTGTTATTTTGGCATCAGTATGTACCGTTCTTTATTCACTATCGTATGCACATACGAAATATTTGCAACGAAGGACGCTATAATATTAAAAATTCAAAGGTGTGGTGTGCAGACCATTCCATGCAGTCATGCACTTTATATTCTTATGATACTTAGTCCAATTAATTAACTGGTTAACAGAAGTGTTTTAATATAATTAAATACTAATTTACATAGTGAAAATTAAATTTCAGCTATCAGCACTACATCGAAACATATTTTTTACCCATGTTACCAACGATTGACCACTATCACACCTGTCTGGTTGTAAGTCACGATGCGGTCTAAGTAAACTACACTGTTCTCAGTTTTTGTTTTTAAAGGAAATAATAGAAAATATAAGCTACTAAGTCAACGTAATCAATAGATACCTATCATAGCCATTAACCATTAGGTATAATAGACTTTTGAGAAAACTACCGAAACTTAGATTAATTATTACCTGTTTTGTTTCTTGATTTAAAATTTAAAAATGTGAGAATTAATGCAAATCTTTCATGCAAATATTCTAATAAAAATAATTATAATCACAGATAACAAAATAAAACATTTAAGTTTAGAGGGTACTTATTTAAATCATAAAACATACATAAAAACTGTATCACCTAGTACCATTCTAGGCAAATGACACTTAATAAAATAAGTGCATATGCAGACTACAAACGTTTAAATCGACCGATTGCTTACCGACAATTTAATTTCAAGTTAAACAAAAAAATCGAAAAACAAAAGTTTGCGTAATTAAACATTTTTATCCTTTAGACGCATAACACCACATTTTATCCCTATATATATAAAATTCTCGTGTCACGGGGTTCGAACTTGAACTCCTCCGAAACGGCTCAACCGATTCTCATGAAATTTTGTGAACATATTCAGTAGGTCTGAGAATCGGCCAACATCTTTTTTTTTTTTTTTGTAAATAGCAAAACAACGTTTGCCGGGACAGCTAGTATTATATAAATGTTCTTCATTCGGACTGTAATTTTATCATATCGGGTAGAGTTGGCATTTTTTTTTTAGATAACTTTAAATTAGATTGAGATGGGATCGGATAAAGTGGGGACGAAGCCAAAATTAATGTGCTAAATTAATTTTCGTGAAAATCGAAATTACATAGCTCTATCTTTTGATCGCGATATAAACTTGACTGTATTTACGTAAGGACCTTAGGAATCGATATTACAATTCTACCCTTTCCTGATAGAAAAGTTCTTAATTTCTCTCTGATTCAGAAATAGACTCTAGTCTGTGTTCTCCCTTAAAATATTGTGAAAGTCACAAGACAAACTAGTCCCAAGATATTTGCATTCAAAACACAGTCAAATAAACTTTTAAAACATTGAGTTAAATTATATGACGCAAACACGAAGTTTTACTAAAGCGCATTTGTCACTTGTAATAACGCGGGTAAAAACATGACTACTCTACCATAAAGATATTTAAAACACTCAAATAGAGAAAACATTTTTTCTATAAAAAACTTTGAACCCGATTCAAGTGGCAGTAACTTTTCATATTATTAACACAGTTACCAAAAATTTTGGCCTTTAAACATCTAATCTATATAATAGTGCCTGTGAATTATTGTGATAGATGGAGTAGAGTCCCTCGTTACCTATACTACTATCTCACCTTAATCGACCGTTTCTAGAGAAAAGAACATACTAACTTACATAATTTGCTAGGAAAGTTCTAAAATTTTACAAATAATATAATTATACTATCGGTAAATATTCATTTCAAAAATAAAAATTTCAATTTTTAAAGCCTTATTGAAGAGATAAAACTGTTTTGAAAAAGTTAAAAGGTTATCTCTATTCCCTTGTAAGGACTTAACCCTCTTTACTCTAGTGCTTAGGTGTGACTGTATTTTCAAGGAACAAGTTTGAAAGAAAAATGCGCCAATTTGAACCTTACTGCCTCGATTTAAGAGAGTACTTACTACTCCAGCCGACGAATGTGCTCATATTACGAATCGTGATTTTAGTCTCACTTGGAATAACTTTTAACGTTCTCGAATTCAAAATGTTTCAAGATTAAAATAATAGATTATTTGCAATTCCTATAATAACAACGTTAGGTTAAGTTAAAGGTCTGGAACAAAGCGTCTGAGTTTCCTGACGTGGTCAATCTGGGGGTCTTCCTTTAAGTCTAGAATACCTTTAGGTTTCTTTTAGGAAAGCGTGCTACATCTTAGGCTGTATTGTAGTGTTAATCTCCAGTTTTTTTTTATAATTTTTTGCATATTTTTATCCCAGTCTTTAGGAAGCTACTTCTAATAGTACACGATGTAAACAACATTGATAAAAACTACGTAAAATATTTATTATGTATGACTCAGATTTTTAATAAACAAGTCAATGTTACTTTCTAGAGTTTATTAGTTTCAGTAGTAAACTAGTGTCGTGTCGTGAAAATAATAATAAAGCCGTACACGTTCAAAAAATGGATCATTTTAGACACCAAACACAATCCGCTCCCGTGAACTATGATGTGATTATTTGAACCCGCAGCGTTCGCAATAACGAGACAACGTAAGTAGTTGTTTGAGGCAAACGGAGCATCAAACCTGTTGGCAACTCACTCGTGGAAAGGTAAATGTTTGACATAAGAAAAAAGTAAAAAGAAGAAAGCTTCAAAACCTGGAAACAGACCCTTGAAAAAGAAGCAGACTTTAAACCAGCACTATGTAGCCGCGTCTTACATCATACGCTAAGCCTACTAATTTTTTCTTTATTCAGCATGGCAATAAATAATTCCAACTACTGTTGGAAGCAAACATAGTCATCAATTCTGTAAAGTGTAATGCAGTTTGGTTGACGGTGTACAGGATGCGTAATTATAAGTATGTATTACAGTTATAGTAAATTAAACAAGTACTTACACCTTACTCGTGTCCTGAACGATTACATTGTAATCTTTATTAGTATTTACTGTGAGAACGTCAATATATTTTTGAGGGCATTAGCTATTACGATGTTTGTTTGCAAGTGTCAACGGCACTTAAAAAGTCTTTAAAATCACCCTCAATTAATACACCCTGTATTAATAATTATCTATGTAATTGTAAAAAGAAATAACTTAATAAATGAGTTTTAATTTTGGGTGATCCGACCTGATTTGTGAACTATACCAAATTTATATTTTCACAAATCTCGTTTATCATTTAATTTATTATTTATATGTAAGGTACAGTGTACCTAAATTTCAGCATGAGATGATAACTATCGTACTGATCCAGTCTCCTCGCGAGCATTTCTATTGCAACATAATCAAAACGCAGAGGCAAGAGAAATGAAAAAAAAAAACAAAGCGATTTAGACCCGAGAAAATAATCACCATGAATGCAAATCGTGTGAGTTTATAAAGTTTATTTACAATATCTATTTTCACTTATATCGCTTTTCACTAATCATCAGAAAAAAGAAAAACAAGCGTTTGTTTACAACGATATCTTAGTACATTCTATAATAGCAACCGATGTCAATATTGCATTGAACTAACACGTGGTGGGTGTATTAATACGTAGTTGGTGCGCAGGAGTGCGCTGCGCGGCGCAGTGCGCGCGTGTAGTGATATAACATACTCGAATGTTATGGTTTCTTTATATACCTACCTACTTATTAACCTTCCTTGTATTTGTAGATGTATTTTACGTATATATGCATCTAAATAAAGAAAATCCATAGAAGGAGACGTAATCGACTACACCAGAGGATTTAGGCTTTGGAATGACAACTGTAGAATAGGATGTTTTAAGGATTTAATCCCTTTCAGCAAAGGATCGATCTTTTGAAAATCAACAATTACTGTATTAATTTCATTAACAAAAAATTAGACGACATCTTTTAGTTTTGAAATAGCCTCTGAAACTTGAAACTTGCTATGGAGATACGTTGAAACCTGAAGTACGTAAAATAGGTCATCGGGACTTACGTGCATAAAACCACGTGGCGTTGCTAGTATTAGGAGTTATCAACAAGATAATCTTAAGCCACTAGACTCTAGACTTTAATAATTACTAAGTCTACAATCACAAAACCACTTAAAAGAAGTTCATGAATGCGTCATATCTGGCACTTATTATAAAATTATCATTACAAGTCAATGTTACAAGTGGGTACTTTCCAATATCATGCTATACCTAAAGAAAGTTGAAATAGGTATTGTTAGGACAAGCGTAGATTCCAAACTAAATAATCTGCTGATACATTAGCGATGGTCACATTTAAAGGACAAAATAGACGGACAGCCAGACAATCAAGTGGCGTTGAATGGATCCCGTATTTTTCTTGAGATGTTGACCTCTAAAAATAATCCCCAAAAGGGAATTAAATCAGTCTTACCTGACGTGTACTTTTTAAGAGCCTTCAAGGTGCGAGTGAACAGGTATCATCTATGAAAACGTGCTGCATCTTAGGCCGCATTGTCAAGGCAGGCAGGTGTTAATGGTCAAACGCTGACCTATCATAATAATATGTAAACAATCGTTTTATTGTTTTAAGTCTGTCCTTGCCCTTACATACGCAGTTAGACAGACCGACGTCGATTTTTTATCTATATATTTTTATCAGTCGATCGGCAATAAAAATCGAAACATTTACCTGTTTGTAAAAAAATAAGTTTATAGATAAAAAAATGCTGAGTTAGAATGTTATTGAAAATTTATTTATGAAAATTATTTCAAAATATTGAAAAACAACGGCTAGTTAGTTTAGGCAGTAATTGGACTTGAATAAGTCCCGATTCCGTGGAGATATTAAAGCGAAAGGTATATATATGTTTTTCCACTTTTGTACATTTTTTTTATAGAAATATGTCTAACCGTCTAACCTTGAACAAGAAGCAAAAAAGGAAATTTCAACATTTTTATATTATTCAAGACGGCATTCGGGCTTTTCCCTGTTACCTAATCAACTCATAGACGAGCTGATTAATTTTATCTGACCGATTGTTTGCAGCAAAGACAGCAGCATCATTAGCCATGTGCAATTGTGCATTGAGAAAGTGCTCATGTCCACCTGATATATAACCCCGTGCCAGATATTCCCAACTTACGATCGATAGTTTTAACCTCAGATCCAAAGTCTTCACTAAATTACTTGCAATAAATCTAGGTGTTGGCAAAAGTGCAGTATGAACGCATTTAGATAAGGATAGTTGACCAAGATGGTCCGAAATTGGCTCCAAAAGAATAATGGAGGATTTTAAACCTATCTCGATGTTTTCTTTGCTTTAAGTTAATTTTTATGAAGTTTTAACGATTAACTTAAGAAAGAAATTAGGCAGACTTTTAAGTTATAGATTTAAGCGAACGCTGCGTAAATACTTATTTTAAATTCTCCTTTGATATCAGTTGGAAGAGCATCCGCGTATCAAACAAAAGGTCGTAAATTTAAATCTAGTTAAAAAATATTTCCAGAACATTAACACATGTTATGTATTATTTATTAGCAATAATAATTATCAGTAAACTGTAATAATACAAATGGGTAATTATGTAATTTTATTGTTACAAACAGACATTAGTCATACTTTGTTTACTTATTCATTATTATGGATACGAAATTTTGTGTGTATTCACTCATTACCTCTTCACGTAAAAACTACTAAACCGATTAAAACTCGGTATGTATATATAGCTGAAATTCAGGAATACCCGATGGAATATTTTTTATGTCGATATTTCCTTGGGATCGTAACTTATGCTGGTAAAACCGCGGAACGCTGTTTCCAATAAATGAAAACAGTTCAATTATAATTTCGTTGTAAAAGTGTTAAAGAATTCAAGTAATTGGGTCAAAATGTGTGTTAGAATTAACATAAATTAATGCTGTCACTGGAATTGTATAAATTTAGATTGTATTGTATATTTTAATAATTAAACTGATTGTACTAAAAATAACTTAATTTACAATTTGAAAGGGTTTTCGTCGTTGTCAAGTTAAGATCTCCTATGTGACATTTTTCTCGAAAATGACTTTTTTACACCATATTGTTCAAAATTTTAAGATCTATCGAATGCAAAAACTCTCATGTTGATAAGACGATTAAAACCCTATTTATTTATTAATTTCAAAATATTCCATGTGCTCTGCTCATTAAAAATTGTCATTCAAAAAATACTATGTGCTTACATTCACATAAGAGTTTTTAATTAGCACTGTACTTAAAGTTTTTGACAGATAGTTTGATTAAAATATCTTAAGTGAGTTGAGTTAGTTTTAAATAATCCGCGAATTTTCTTGTGTTATGATATGTCACTGTAAAACCAATAACATGAAAGGAATGAAGTTCAGCGGATTTGATCACCACTGTAAAAACGTGGATTGATTTATTGCCGAAAGTGCCAAGTCATTATTGTCGTTCGACTTCTAAAAAATTGTATGTCGAATCTACTTTTCGATCTGAACTTCACATGCATCAAGTTTTCAAAGAATGGTGTACTGAAAACAATTATCAAGCCGCCTCGAAAAATACCTTTTCAAAGATTTTAAAGAAAGAAAACATTGCTATACATCATCCCCGTAAGGACCAATGTGATACGTGTTGCAGTTACAAGACAGGAAATATTTCGAAAGAAGAGTTTAATATACATAATATGGCTAAGAAAGATGAAGCTCGTAGAGCGAAGAATATTGCGATAGCTAATGCCAATGAAAACGTAGTAGTTATAACTGTTGACGTACAGAGTGTTTTGCTTGCACCAAAACTATTAGCCAGTGCATTATACTACAAGTTAAAGTTACAATGCCATAACTTCACAGTTTATAATGCTATCACAAAAGATATGACAATTTATTTTTGGCATGAAGCAGATGGAAATGTTACTGCGAATGAGTTCACTTCTTGTATGCTTGATTATTGCCAAAATTTACCTTCGTCAACTAAACATGTTATTATTATTTCTGATGGTTGTGGACATCAAAATCGAAACCGGATTCTATAAAGTGCTCTTAGCGATTTGGCACAGAGAATGCATATAACTATCGAACAACTTTATCTTGAAAAAGGACACGATGATGGAGGTGGACAGTGTCCACTCTACTATTGAGTAGTATATCAAACCACCAATATACGCCCCTAGTGATTACATCGCTAGAATGAGACAAGTCCGGCCACAGAGACCCTACAACGTTAAGTCCATTCATTATGATTTCTTTTTAAATTATGAGAATATGGAATCAAACCTGAAGTCGATACGTCCCGGCAAAAAGAAAGGAGATCCTGTTGTTGTCGATATTAGAGGTCTGAAATATTTAAAAGATGGTTCCATCCTTTATAGACTGAGACATTTTGATGAGTGGTCTATTCTTCCACAGCGAAGAAACAACCAAAGAAATGGTTTGGTGACGCCAAACAGACTGTACCAAAGTCCCTTAAAAATAACCGAGAGCAAGTTTAAACATTTGCAAGAATTAAAAATGGTGATAGATCAAGATTATCATCCGTTTTATGATGCGATACAATTTAATCCTGGCACTTGATTACTTCGCCTTTTACTACTTATCGTTCACGTACTTTCAATTTATTTGTGTTATTGTTTATTCGTTTAATTTTGATTAATAATACAATTTTTTAATAGCAATATTGTAGAGGAGGTTCTACATAAATTTAAAATAAATAATTTCATGGACTATAAACGTTTTTTTATTAAATAACTATTACATTAACCAAGTAGAGTAAAGTAAGTAATTTATATAAAAATCTCCTATGTAACACAAAATTGACAGCCAAAATCTCCTATGTGTAAAAAATATTTAAAAAACTATTTTATTCATATTTACCAGTATTTATTTATACAACAATGACATGGTAGAATGTAGAATATTATTTACCGACTTTTACCATTTTTCGATTTCCTTGATGTCCTTATATTTTTTTCAGTAGATAGTTTTTATTGATTTTCTCGAGAAAGTTATTTTTACACATAAGATACCTTAACTTGACAACGACGTTATATTTTATTTTTAGGTTAACTCTGCACCTAGAAAATTTTGACTAGGTAAATTTAGTCCGTAAATTTAAATTAATTTAAGTAATTAAGTAAATTTTCTGGGTTAAAAACAAATTTTTGACGAAAGCAGGCAACAAAAGTAAATAAGCATTATTTTAATTATTAATGAGTTCAGTTTAGTTATCAATTAAGCTATTATTTAAGATTAAAGTCTTTTAACTTAAGACGAGAAGACTTTAAAAGCCCAGTTTGCGCTAAAAACATAATAGAACTCTACCGAGGCCCTCCACTACCGAGGTTTATATTAACAATTTGATCCGGTAGGTGGCGCATTAGGTACTTAAACACTCGAATACTAAGGTCCGTATTAATAAACCGAACTCAATATCGATTTCAATCTTGAGTTTGCTCTTGAGTTGCTGCGCTGATTAATAAACCTATCTTAAGACGCGATTAAAGAGCGACGTATCACTTGAGTCATACCGTATTAATAAATCAAACTCAGCTCTCAAAATATGTCTCAAGATGTAGTTTCGTGAACTCAAGTCTGATTGCGGGTCATACAAATCTTACATTTTTTTTAATATTTTCACATTAAAAACAAGTTGACAGCAAAATATGACGACACTACCTACCATAGGGTAAGAACATATCATTTAAGGTAAGAACAAAGCGTTACTGTCATTCAAGATCAGTCTCAAATCTCAAGAGCGATATCAGCCTGGTTAAAACTTGAGTTTTATCTATTAATTAACGCCTAACTTAAGATAGTGACCGCATCTCAAGACTCACTCGATTGATACGCACTCAAGATCGATATTGAGAGCGATTTATTAATACGGGCCTAAAACTAACATACCTTCATACATTATTGCTAATAAACAACACTGTATGTTGTATATAAAATATCAAGTTCCTTAAAAGCACATCGTATAAAGTTTCAAGGAAGCCATATCACCCACGCCAAAGCATAGACAATCAGATAACTAGAAGATACCTACCCATTACATCGCATTACTTAGAGAAAGCGCAAACGATTTTGTAATAAAGTAATTTCTGATAGAAAATTGTAGATATTAGTTAATTTTTTTGTAATAATATTAAAGATCTCTGTCCACTGTCCTAAAGTGCCATCGAAATTTGGGTATTGCTTCCTGGAATAATGCGTGTAGGGGAATCGTTTTATTTTTCCATAAAACCTGAGTTTGCTATACAAACGTCATTCAGTATGTTTTACCTTTTTCCAACAGCTGATATCTAAACTAAACGAAAAAGTAAATTACAGAGGGACACAGATGTATACAGAAAACCTTGGTTTTATGAAAAATAATGATTGCTCTTAAGGAATACATTTCTATGGATATAGCTCATACCGTCTTAGCTCCCGATCCCGTTGGAATATTGGGATAAAGAGTAGCATAAGTTACTATCCATACGAAGTTCTATCAAAATTGACCCATTAGTTTTAGAGACTATTCGTTACAAACAAAAATCTTTTCTCTTTATAATATTATAGTTTAGATAAAGAATCTACGCACGTTTTATGGTTTTAACAGTGAAATCTTAAAATTAAGTACCATGAATAAAGGTAAATCTAATTATTTAAATTTTAATAAAATACTAAATGAAACTAGGTTAAGCTATTAAACGCAGCATGAGTTTATCAATTTAGCTATACCTAATATAAACTTTTAAGTACACGTGTAAAATGCGCGGCTGCGCGGGCGCATGCTTCTATTTGTGCGCCTAACTAGACAATTTATAAGGAGATAGATATGCCTGAGTGATAAATTGTAAGACAGGTATGTTGTCACGTATTATGTTGAAATATTTTACCTATAAATATAAGTAGATACGCAGGTGCGTAAGTATTCAAAGGTTTTTTTTTTATTTTTCAAATAAATGGTCGCACGATGTGAGGATTTAGCCAATGTCATGTTAATATTTGCATATTTCCTAATTGTATTTTACAGCGAAATGAAAACACAAGAGCGCGACGTCATATTATCCTCTCATTCACGCCATTAAGAAAAACATGCCTAGTTTAACCGCAAAGATGTGTCATTATTATGGTCCTTTTATTTAAATCAAAACAACTTAACAAAAGTACTAAATAATAATATGTTTTTTAGTTTACTTAAAATGATTAAGTATAAGTAATTTACAAACGTGAAAAAAATAATTTTTACTTGTGTATTTTTCTAGGAGTATAAGTTGTAAAACGTGCTTTCTTTCCAATTTATCTCCCATTTTCGACTTACGACCCAAATTACCTTATCATCACAAAGCCTGGCCGCGGGCCGAAAAAATATCGGAATCTTTTTTGTATGTTAACTATGAGGAAGTATCACATGATTTATTTGCAATTACTCAGCTTGATAGGGGTTAAAAACCGCTATTTTATAAGGAAAAACAACGCTGTGACTAAGATTTTGCTGTGTTTTTAGGTACCGATAACAATACTGTAGTTTCCTCTAAAACAGCTGTTGTTTGTTTACTAAAATATGCCGTAACATCGGTGAATGACCATTAATTTAAAACTTCTACCAACGTCTTTATACCTCGTAAATAATAGTAAAATATATGCAAAATCACTAGTATTTTAATGGTTTTTTCAAAAAAGCAATTACACTAAATTGTGGATAAGGCCAAAAATGACCTGTAATAAAATATGCGGTCGGTTTTATGATTAGAGATTTCAAAGAACAACATTAAATTGAATATTAAGTGTTTAAAACAACATAAATGTCATCTGACAATTTACTAAGAATCAATAATGATGATCATTCGAATAACAAAAACTGAATCGTTGTTGGCTTAGAATTTGTCATTATCGTTAAATAAATCAATTTGTCACGGTGAATTGGCTAGAACATTAAATATTGTTTATGTATTGTTAGTACCTATCGTAATAAAGTGCATTGATTAAGGTCTAGACTTATGTTAAGTAATATAATAGGTATATTATGTTAAGGTTAAAAAGGCCGTAGGTCGTAACCGCCAAATGCCCGTCGTAAAACGAAAGACAAAATTTATAAGTTTTAGTCAAATAAGTAGTAACATATAGACAGTAACAGACTGCCTCGATCTTTTGCTATAAATAAATAAATATGTTAAAAATATTTAAGAATTATAGGGTTTAATTACGTTATCTAGTTTTCAAATCAATCCATTTGTTTCGATAGGACAAGCATACTATGTATTAGAGATGATGAAATTCAAGTGTATTTTTCTGTCTGTCTTACTGTCCTTACTGTCATTTTTCTTAATGCTTTAGCAAGATAAAACCTATGAAATAATATAGTGCCATCACAATCTTATCTCAACAGTTTCTAATTTGAAATATTCGAGCCCTATTAAAGTAAAGCTTCTATTTATTACCATGACACTGGCGTTATGCACAAATCGTGTCAAGTGAAAAAAAACTAGCACAACAAAAAAAACGAAATAACATTAAAGACATATAAAAATAATTCGGCCGTAGAAAAGGAATGGAGTTTTTTTTCTTGATTCTCGTCTACATGGTGAAATGATAATGCGTTTATAATTACTTTTGTCGGTTCGGAGTAACATAGAGAACCGTTTTGTTCGCAATCGTCTTCTACATTAACACGAAGTTAGTTTTGTCTGTGGATTTACTTAGGGTCGACGCTTGTATATTTCCTTTACATCTCTGGAGATAGTAGAGTAGGTAGGAGTAGTAGAGTAGGTAGGAGTAGTAGAGTAGGTAGGAGTAGGGCTTTTTTACAAATGATAGGTCAGTGTTTAACTACTATCACACCTGCCTGATATAAGATGTAGCACGTTTTCTTAGATGATACATATTATGTTCATTCACGACTTGAAGACCGCCAAATCGAACACGACAGGCAACAGACGAAGCAATAGCGCGGATGTCTGGGATTTCCACTACGAAGCGGTGTCGGCTATCAATTTGCCTGGTTGTATAACGAAAGAATGGATATGGCCGAATTAGGCTGTATATTTCCGTTGCACACTCCCCGAAATGTATCCGGATAAAAGACTGACAAGCTTGCCACTCTGCGACGATGTTCAAGGCTCTGAATTGAACCATTTGTTGGCAAGGTCATTGTTGCCGATGAGCTTCGGTGGAGTAAAGCACCAGTGACTTTCATTTGTGCTATTCAGGAGACAAGGGAGATGTCTGACATGGAAGGTCGAGAGGAAAGTACTCGTCAATACATTTGGAGCCAACTTCGAACAAACAGACAGACACACATTGGGTCAAAAATGTATATTACAAATATAATTTGTCTCTTTTCAGTAACAGTTAGGTTACTTACAAAAAATAATTAGTGCTAAAAACAAAAACATGTTAGGTCACACAAATAGAACTAAATTTTTCCTTCCTAATGACTTAAAATTTGACCGTTTGTTATCCTTATTAAAAACGTGTCAAGCGATTGAAGACTTTACCTTTTTTAAAATAAAGATCCATTTAAAATAAAAAAACTTTTAATATTTCGATGTAACAAGACAGTAAAAAGGTGCATTATTCTTGCGAATTCTAAAGTTATTTTCTTGTTCTTACATACTGATACTTACAGGTTTGGAATTAGAGTTGATTTTCAATTGTATTGTATAAAGAGAGTAAGTTCCCATGACTACATTTGCCACCGTTAGTACAAATACAGTGACTTTGAAATTATATGAAACTGTAAGAAAATTACTGTGGTAGTTTACTGTAGATTTTTTATTCCCATGGTGGGTGTTATTAAGGGGAAGACAGATAACAGACTTTTAAATCGGCAGACACTAGCTCGCCGACTGTACTGACACAAAATTTACAAAAAACGTAAGTAAATACTTTTTAAAAGGAACAAATCTTTGTTTTGTCCAATATAGGTCGACCATTTACGGCTTTGGAATCAAAAATGATTTTAACAAATTTTTGCATTAAAAACTAGCATCACTTCTAAATAGTATAGGTTTATATCGAAAATAGTATTCTACCTGTGGTAAGGGCACATGAGTAACTCATGTGGTAAGGGTACATAAATCTGTATTTACCTACCCATAGGTACTTATCAAAATAATCGCCTTTTTAAGCTTAAAAGCTATTCAAGTCCGGCTGATCCCCTCGCAATGGTTGATTGAGTGGTGTCGACGCGGTGGGAACCGGTCTCCCTTTCAATCTCAGGGTCGGGAGTTCGCAACGGGCAGTTAATGGTACTGAATTATTGAGTTTAATAAACTGGAAATTTTGATTAGGCAGTAACCATTTTATTATTCGACAATCGCCTTTAACTAAAACTCGCCTTCTATGCCTTCTATTAACTTTGACAGCATTAAAATTATAGTTTAAAATCTGATTATAGATAGATCATAAAGTTTTCAGAGAGTTTATAAATTTCAGTACAATAAAGAAAAAAATAAAGAACACTAGAAATAAACAAAAACATCATCAACCTACATTTCATCAAAGATCGAAGTGATAACAAAAACTTTATCTTTTAAAATCAAATAAATAATACGAGTAATCTTTGAATTCGTTCCAAATTTCTAGTTTCTAGACAAGTTAAAAGGATCAATACATAAAATAATATTTGATCCTTGATCTAGTCCCTTTATTGACGACCTCTGTGGCGCGTCGGGCGAACACCCGACTGCGACGCAGAAGGTTGCGGGTTCGATTCCCTCCGGGAACAAGTATTTATGCTGACCATAAATTCTTGTTTCTGGTTCTGGGTGTTTCCTATATGTATAATATGTATATAATTACAAAAAAAAAAGTATTTAAGAAGTTTATCCGTTATCTGGCACCCATAACACAAGCATTAAGTTGCTTAGCTTGGGGCTGGATGGCGATGTGTAATATGTCCTGAAATATTTATTTATTATTTATATTATTGTATGATAGTAATAACATCGGCCTATACGCCCAATATAGATGATTTATACAGCATCTTTAATCCATCCTTTAATTCAGGACGCTACAGGGCCTGAGACACGTATTTGATAAAATACATAATCGAAAAACTCTAATCAGTAATTAATCGATTGCAAAAAATTCGGGACTTTACAATAGATAAGAACTGATTAGAACTAATCAATAGAATCGTAGTAAAGTGTTAAGAGCCGCCTACTTACACATTCTCCCCGCATATCGAAACCCCGAGTCAAGTAGAAGTTGTTAAACGATTCGTATTGACTCTCCGTTTGGTTTATTCCACGGTTCTATTGACTCGGTAATGTCTCCCATTTCCGAATCAGCTCCTCTTAAGAAAAGTTCGATGTAAGGGTGACGGCAAACAACGGATTTGAAAATCGACCAATTTATCTTTAGAATTATACTAGATTACCTCGTGTGGCCTACCAGGAAACGGAATTTGGTATAATCCTTTCTTAGTAAGAACTTCTTTATTTTTATTCATAGATAAACTGACTTAGATCCTTTCAGAGTGCCAGGATAAAAAGTAGCTAATATTATTTCCAAGGATTAAATGTATTTTCACACCAAGTATTACCAAAATCAGTCTAGTAGATTTGGAGCCTTTTCTATTTTTAATATATGTTTAAACTAGCTGCGCCCCGCTGTTTCACCCTCGCAAGTCCCGATCCTGTGGGAATATCGGGATAAAAAGTAGCCTATGTGTTAATTCACGTCTCCAGCTATCTAGATACCGAGTTTCATCGCAATTGGTCCTGTAGTTTTGCGTGAAGGAGTAACAAACATATATAAACACGCACACAAACTTTTACATTTATAATATTAGTAGGATTATGAAAAGATTTTAAATATATTTTAGGAGCTGATGAGTTAATTTTGATGATTCTTGCACAGGTATAAAGCTATATTATCGAGTCGTAGATATTTTTACGGTGTCGAGACTTATGTGAGTAAATTCACGGGGCACCGCTAGTAGTTGATATTCAGTTAAACGATTGCTCATTTGTTTTTATTTGCCTTTGTCATGTGAGCGCGAACTATTGACCGACCGTTTAATCTTCAATATGCGTCCGCCCTTAAGAAAAGTTCGATATAAAAGGACCCTTTCGAGTGCTGAACTTAGTACCTTTGATCTAAGCGAAAGTTAGAATTAACTCGCACAAAAGAACGGCCATCTGTTTACTCCCTCTAGAATTTGATGAGAAGTTTTAGAGAAATGTAGGTATTTGTGGCCTTTAGGTCCGGTTGCCGGAAAAACCGGATCCGGTACAATTAGATAACGAACAAAGAAAACATTATGAGACTTATTCCACTGCTTTATTACCACATCATACTTATTGGCGGCAATAAATGGATGTACATATTATTGGTACTGGCTGTATTCTAAGTATATTCTATCTTAGTTTAGTTGTTAGATTGTGGCTACGTGGCGCTTTGTGCAATGTTATTTAATAACGCCTTTCTTATTTCTCTCTCTATCCGTTTCTTTCTTATTTTTATCTTAAAATTCGACTCCTCGTTACTGACTTAGTTTATACCATTGGTATATTTAAACTTCTTTTGATTAGCAAACTCAAATGTCAATCTCTTTCAATTCGATCGTGATTGATGTTCTTCTTATCGCGCAGTTACTTTTCCGATCGTCACTGAATAAGTTGACAGGAAGGGAAGTAGAATGAAAATAAAACGTACTTTCATTAAAAGCTAATTTATTACCGTATCCGGTTGGGTCAGGGTTTGGGTTGCGCAGAATACGACTGAATGTCAACTCGATTACGAGCTTACTTACGGAGCTTGGAAGAGATTGCAGAAGCAATAAATCCGTCATTTGTGACACCAATTTCTGTAATGCAGTACCTATGTACCTACCTACAATAAAAAGTTATTCTATACGGGTCAGCCGTGAAACCTCGATGAAAGTGCTCTTTAATAAACCGACTTGCGTCAATATAAACGCGTAAAAGTATGCTTGTGTGCTAAAGGAATAATTATTTACTCCTGTGATTTTAGTGCGCAATATTCCAAACCGGATCTCAAACCGGCAACCGGACGCAAGCATTGAACGAATATTTCACCTTTAAGAGTTATAATTTAATGAAATTGTTCAGTTTTTGCTAATTGAACCGTTCGTTTCTTTGCTATGTAAATTTGGGATCGTGTAATGACGTTTTGGGGACGGTCGTTGGCGTTAATTTAATTTTCGGGTCCGGAGTTTTGGCATTGATGTCTTCACATGAGGTGGTTTTTGTTCGAATTTGTAGGCTTCATTCTGAATTATAACTTGTTTGGTTTATTTTGAGACCGGGTAAGCTGTGCAGCTCAGTAATAATGATTCGAAACAAACATAATATTTAAGTGAAATGATAAAGTAATAAAGATAACTAAACTTAAAACAGTTTTTCGGTTCGGTAGGATGTGATCTACGTAGTCCATTGGATTAGTTTACTCTGCTGGGTCGTGGCTTCAAATGCTACCGGGGATATTATTTTGAAATTTAATACATTTCCAGGTATGGGTCTAAAACTAAATCCAAAGAAAACTAAACTTGCTACAGCGGGGTCACATAAGCTTGCTGCCCTGTACCAATTTCGAAATGTCAAATCGTATGACGTAAAGATATCTTTGTGCTTTTCTTTGATAAATAGTTCGAGAATTTCCCCCGTTCTAGAAAGGACTTGATATTCAAATAGAATCTGTCAAAACTTTAAAAAAGGTATGTCATATTCGCGTCCGGAAGTAAGTCCCTGAAGGCCTTGTCTTTAGAAACGCTGGCTCGATATCAAACACGAGGAACGAGGTACGAGGTACATAAGTTTCTTGTTGTTCTACTATAACTTTTAAAACTAGTTGCTTTGCTGCTGACACAGAACAATGTAAATTCATGAAGAAGAAGGAACAAAAAATACAAATTCTGAACTTGAAAACAAATAATAATTTGGGAAACATCGATCAGTCCCTTTATTTCTTCTTCGTGGTCAATTGGTCCGACTGATTTTGATTAAAAATTGTAGAAAGGTAGTCAATAGTAAATATGAAGTAACTCTAGAAAATATACATCCATATTTCAAGTACCGGAGTACACAGGCGACCCCGAGGGTAAACGCTAGTTTAATTTATAATATATTAAAAAAAATACTCATCATATAAAATTGCTGAAACTACAAGAGCTAAGACTCTGAAACTTCGCGTGGGGTTTCTTTTTAGGAAGTAGGCGCGTACTAAGATATGAATTTTTGGAAATTCATCCCTCAAGGAGGTAAAAAGGGCTGATAAAGTTTGTAAGACGTGTAGCCACCATTTACCTCGATTTTCCCATGGGATCTAGACCAACTTGGTAAAACCGTGTGGCGCAGCCAGTAGGTACTGACTACTAAATAAACCCAATGCATCAAACACACTCGCAGGAATGTGGACACATCTGCAATTTCAACCAATAGCAACGTGTCGAATCGAACTTTTTATTTACGAACAAAGTGGTCGAGTTTCCGACGTAGTAAACGTTAAATTTATGAGTCGCATGCGCTTAATAAAAACTACGTTTGCTCGTTATATTGTCGGTAGTTTCAGTTGGGTACTTGTATACACAGAAAATCTTGTAGAGAATTCTGTAAGGAGGCTTCGCACTCGACACTCGTCAAATACTAAGACTTAAATAAATTAGAGATTGATCCAAATCTAAAATGGTCAAATACTTAATTAATGGTGGTAATTTTTTTTTTTGGAAAAGATATTAAGAACCAAAATTATTTTATAAATAAATATTTTCGCCTTTACAATTACTCAAAATTTAGATGAAAGTGTCGTTTATACATTAGCTATTAATATCGTAAAGTGATTTTTTTATAGTAATTAGCATTTTGAAGGTTTTAAGTAGTTTAAAAATTATGCTCTTAAAATCTAAATGTAGGTTAAGTTGTAGTTTACTTCAAAATAACCGTTTATTTAGATTTTTAGCTCAATCATATTATGCTCGCTTTTATAAATCATAAAGTTTAAATGTAATCCGTATTTTATTTAGAATGTCGATGAAACTGCAAAGCTCAGCTTGACAAATGTCAAATGTAATACACAGCAGTTATCAGGTAGAAATATTTTTTGTATACGATAGCACCCTGTTTGAAGTGGGCGATCCCGAGAGCTTTTTTAGTCTGCTATTAATAATAGCAAGTTTTACGAGAGCTTTACCGAATGATTACTTATTTTAACTGTTACACAGCTCCACTGTAAGCTGTAAACGGTATTGTGAAAACGATTTTATAGCTTTTCTTTGTAAGTTTTTGAAGTAGATATAGTTTTTTATGTCTTGTACGTAAAAGGTGTTTTGACTCCAAAAAAGTCATGAAAGGTGTTTTTTTGTGAAGTACTCATTGTTTTACTGCTATAGTAAACATTGGTAATAGTAGAAAACAACTCAGACAGTCCTAAACTGGTAAAATTTCAAAAAGCGAATTGTACTAGCCATCGACACGAAAAACACCAGTAACATTAAATTCTCCATCTTGGTTTTCAACTGTAACCAAAAACATGTTCTATTTCTTGCGGTATAAAGTTTAATTTCGAATGTGGTATTGTTACTTGCACCCACGGGACGATGCGTCCAAGACAAACCGTGTTTGTTCTGGAACGGGCCTTCTCTTGGGAACTCTGGCTGGCAAATATTGGCACTGTATTAGCCAGGATGGCTGTAGCAAGTCGCTTTCCGGTTTTTTTTGTCTATGTTGGACTACCGCGAAATCGAACATTTTGTGTCGCTAGAAATAAAATGTAATCCGACTGAACCCATTAAAAGAAATCACATAAACCTAAAGGGAGAGAATAATGCAGTGGGTACAGCGCCCAGAAAAAAGGTTCATTCTCAGCACAATGCTAGAACAAGAAGCAACAGCGCTGATTTTCATAACGAACCTTTAACCTATAAAATACAAAACTAATTAAATACTGTTGATATAAGATTAGTTCAAGTAATTTAAAATGATAAAAATATAAACTGAAATACAATGAATCTAATTAAATACCATCTCAATTAAAAATACATATCAAACAAAGCATTAAGCTTAATATCGTTAATAAAACACCCACAAAGGACAAAAACTAAAGACATAAATTAAGGTAATAAAAGCCGACTGTAAAGGTGAACACAGATTAGAGATTTTTCGATCGGCAGATGGCTTGCAGACTGTGCAATTTGAAGCAGCAAAAAAAGTGGACATCTTTCCTCGAAAGTTAGAGTACAAGGTAAATATTACCCTAGGGAAGTTAACATGAGGCACGAGTAGCTGCTAAACGCAAAATTCCCATTGCCTGGAATCAGGAATTGCATGAAAAAATGTTGTTTTTATCAAATATTCCCATTCAATTTGTAAGTAACATCTTTAGCGACAATTAAGACAAAAATTAAAATAAAAAAAATGGTCAGATTATTCCACTGTTTGGGCTTAAAAATATATTTTCTAAGAAAATGCATATCCAAAACATCGATCCAAGATGCCAAGTGCAGACTTACGCACTATAAAATAAAAAATTGTTTCAGGGTTTAATTCAATGCTTTGAAAATAATAATTGATGATTCAAATTGAATACTCAGTTCTGACCGTGATAGGTAAAAAGGTCAAAAATAAATACTCAATACAATGATTGTATTACAATTGTACAATTTAACAGACAGATATCAATTATTGTGAAATGATAGCTGTCATTTCATACATTCTTATTTTGACGTCGATTGTAGCTGTGTTTGATATTATAGCGGAGTATATTGTGTAAAAATCTTTGTAGTGCGTGATGAAATTTGGGATTAAAAAGTAGCCTGTGTGTTATTCCCAAGAATAAGTGTTATTCGCCAAGTCAAGGGATGGAATCGGTTGCCTGAGTCTGCATTTCCTGACGACAAGTTGAGGGTCTTCAAGTGACTTGTGAACAGGTATCTTCTAGACACGCGTGCTACATCTCAGACAACCACGTTATACTAATTACCATTATGTGGTTTAAAAAAAAAAGACCTTAAAGAACCTTAAAGTCCTTTAAGAAACTTAAAAACCCCCTTCATCATTTTAAATAAGACTTCTGACTTCAATAATTCAATCCAATAGTAAGTCGTAACAGCTAAATTTAATCTCTTAAACGGAAATCCGTAAACAAATCATCGAGAGATGACTTAAACAGAGTATTAAGTCATCGATTCGAAACAGTAATTCTCGGTATCTCTGTGACCCAAATGATTAGATTATACAGATTAAGACGATACTGATATTTGATCCGGAAATCCTCAGTCGTCCTACTAACGTTGCTTATCGTGATAACAGATCAGTCTGAAACGGAATTTAAATGAAGTTAAGAAGACTACACTGGTAACCTACCTATAAATGCATAAGAATTTTGAAGTATTGGATAAGAATAAAAATAATATCCCATTTGGAAATACATTTTTTTAAAGTCCGAAAAATGGGCAACGAAGTAAATAAAATTAAGTATGTGACTGACTAGGTAGTTAATCTAGGTAGATTTAACTGATTCTTTGGCCATACTCGTTATTGCCAATTTCATAAACACATCTTTCGGACTGTGAATTTGTAACCCACACTTTCCTAAAGAATTTTTTGTAAACTGAAAAACTTTCCAAATATGTTTTCTGGGTAAAAATATCATATTTTTTTATAATCCAAAAACATCATTCTCATTTCTAATTAATTAAACTTATAAATCTTTCACAAGACGTCAAATAGAAAGCTCTTATCACAAACAAAATTAACTTATCAACTGAACCGAGGACATGCAAGAATTCCATTAATTTGTAATGAACTCCAAAATTAGTACAAACCTACCATATTAAAAACGTGAATTTAATAAAAATACCAACATAAGGAAGCTGAAACCATTTAAAAATACAATTACATGCCCTTGAACTTCAGATCGAGGCGAGCAAGCTCAACTCGACTTACGCTAAATATGGCAAGGGCTGGTTAAATGTGAACCGACTTGTTCTCATATACATTAACAATTTCTTGTTTTTTTAATGTAATAATATAATCACACGTTTACTTTCTTTTAGCAGTTTTTAAAGAACTTATTGATCTATTGCAAATAATAAAAGAGGCTTATTTGAATTTGCATGAAATATGTGTCGACATTTAGAGAGCTTTATTTAAAAGCTCAGTGTTTATTGAAAATGGGTTCTGAAACTACTGTGGAACTTAGTGTGAAGATATATTTAATAATTAGGAGTAATATAGACTACTCTGTATCCCAATATTCTCATCATGGCTTACTCGAGTGTAACCGCAGGGCGCTGATAGTGTGCGTATATGTGCCTTCTTAGAACTAATACGACCAAACAAGTGCTGTAACCAGTTAGACGGGCTTGATAAAATGTCTCTGACCAATATTAACATTACACTCGACCGTGACTTTCGTTACAAACATTGCGTGAAGGTAGATACAGTACGTCATCAGATCGGAATACGTCATAAGCGAACCAACGTAAGCTGGTCGTCAGTCGTCCGTCTGACGAGCAAGTGTCGTTCGTGACGTCTAGAATCTGGACTCTAGATAATTATAGAAAATCCTAACTTCGACAACAATTACTATGGTAGTGAAAATAACCATATTTTCAGTTTAAAATCCTGTATTAAATCTCACAAGTTTATAACGGCAGTCCTCCATCAACATCCACGCAGACAGCATCCATTTATCTATCTACATATTATGGCCGAATGACAGTCACTCGGTAGCTCAACGACAAATGTGCAGTTCGTCTGCTCAACTTGCATAAGATCATAATTAATCATCAATATCGTGATGAAACTACATTGCATCAGATTAAGATATCATCAGATTGCAATGTTAATTAAATTAGTTATTTGTATTAATTGTCTGTCTAGTTTAATGATATTAATATTTTTATTATAATATTTGTTCACGTCATATTTCCGCAAATTTAATAGACGTAGTCGTCTCACCTTATCGGGCACGTGTGACAAATGATAAGTTATCTAGATGGGTCCTTTTATTTGTTCGGCAACGTGAAAAATAATATAAATTATATAGAAAAATTGGTATCAGTGACCCGTAATATTTCTTGATCGACGCTCTATATACCGTCCAGTGTCGAATGAAATATGATGACATGTCGTTTACTATCAGAATTGCTACCTTTTTGTTGGGGGACGAACGCAGACTAAGGACTGATCGCTCGATAGCTCGCCGACAATGTGCACTGCTGGGGTAAATCTAAGACCCAAAAATTTAATTTTTTTTAAATACTTTAATATTAAAATTAGAAAGATTCGAATCTACCACCCCCGAATTATAAGTTGGTATACTTATATCCACTAGACCAACATATTATGATAAATTAGCTCGACTCTCGACTTTTAGTCCGCGCATAAGGGTTGAATTTTCTAAAATTCTTATCGAGTTAAATACCTATCTTTGTAATATCCCAATCTGTTTATTGGTTTAAGCTGTGCATTGATATAATCAGTCAGTCAGGACTTAGAATTTTATATTTAAAGACGTAAAAATGACCTCTATGTTTCATGTACCTACTTCAAAATTACTCAGTTACGCGAACTCCTAAGCCAACCTTGATTGCAGCCGGACAATGCACGTTGATCGTGTCACTTAGATAGGTACAGTTGTATTACAATTATAGTAATTACGCCACGATTCGATTGCGCACGCGCACCAGGCCCTGAACTTTGCGATACCAACAACAATAGATAGAAAAATCAGAGGTTGAGGTTTGTTTATTCTAAATATCAGACTATTTTGTAATAGTTTTTATTCTTTTCCTTGCATTTTTAGAAAATTGATTTATTTATTGAACTAAAAAACTTTTAGGGTTTGAAAATTAGAATCATTTGAAAAATCGTTTCGTTTAGTTGTTTCATGAAAACTTATATTTTCAATGGGACTAATACACACCAACATCATAAATTGACGACCTCTGTGGCGCGTCGGGCGAACACCCGACTGCGACGCAGAAGGTTGCGGGTTCGATTCCCGCCGGGAACAAGTATTTATGCTGACCATAAATTCTTGTTTCTGGTTCTGGGTGTTTCCTATATGTATAATATGTATATATTTACAAAAAAAAAAGTATATAAGTAGTTTATCCGTTATCTGGCACCCATAACACAAGCATTAAGTTGCTTAGCTTGGGGCTGGATGGCGATGTGTAATATGTCCTGAAATATTTATTTATTTATTTTATTTAAATTATGCCAGAATTTCAAAATGTATTATACCTATAACAAATTCGAAGGAAAACATACATTATAAGTTAAATTGCTAGTTTTTATTGTAAATTGTAGTTATTTTTTTCATTTTTAGGGTTCCGCACCTCAAAAGGTAAAAAAAAGAAACCCTTATAAGTCACTCTCTTGTCCGTCTGTTTTTTTTGTATGGAATAGGTTCTGAAACCGATTTTGATGAAAGAAGGTACGAAGATACATATTAAGACATAAGTTCGGGACAGACGCGTGTGAAACCGCAAGTCTCAGCTAGTAACATCATATAAAAAAAATAAAATACGATCACTCGTTTTCTAAATACGTTATAATTATTATAGATATGATAACGCTTTAATGGACTTTAAACTAGTTTAATGCTAATCTGAGGAAACAGTTTATCTGTTATGTATCATTAAAATAATAATAATTAGCCTGTTCCAGTATAATGCGGCCATTGTATTACTAGTTTCCAATAATAATAATTGTTGTTTATATTTGTCCACATCATACTTTGCCATTAAACTTGTTATTGTAAAGGGCCTCTACGTGTTGGCTTCGGCCCCACGCATGCCTTCCAAAGGTCCGGGACTCCATAGTCCCGTGATATAGGACATTGTTGTTTATATTTTATTTAATTAATAACACAGACGTTTCACTGTTTTGTTCCTTCTTGCTGCTTAGTTCGCTTTTGTGATTACAGATTAATGATTTTCCACGGATTTCAAATATTTTCATGCAATATTTTTTTAAGTTCTTTCAGTTATGAGAAGTGGTTTTTTTAATATTAATGGCTGAATATTAAAGCATAAGACCTGAAAATATCGGGATATTAAGTAAGGATTTAACTCCCGAGGATTTAGTGTAAACTCATGCTTACCGAATCTCATCCAAATTTGGTCGTAAATTGATAGGTTTTTAAAATATTAAGGACTAAAGTCTCGCAGTTTTACACACTTAGGACCCGAAAACATCAGGGAATAAAGTTGTCTATGGTACTGAGGATTCAGTGTAAACTCATACCGAGTTTTCTTCAAACTGGTCCTATAATTTCAGAGCCTATATTACAATAAAAACAATCTTAAAACCTACCTAACTAATACTGGTTTTGAGGCAATATAAAACCAGTACGATTACATAATGTTAATTTAATCTATCTAAAAATGTAGTATAAAAGATTAGAATCTGTAGGTAGAATCTGAGTAGGTAAGTAAATAGATGAAAAAATCAAAACCCAACGAACCAAAATATAAATTAAAAGGCCTTTTACATCAAAGCGATTTAATTAATCGTTCATTTAGGTATCTCCCAGCTACCTACCTATTTCAATGTTTGTTGTGTTAGGGCTACATCGAATAGGGTGTCCCATTGAACGTCTTTAAGTCAACATTTTAATAATTACAGTCAACATTTAAATTATTTCAGACAATATTCGGATTAATTCAGAGTTACGGCTTAGCTTCGGATTGTTTTCGATTAATTATGTGTATAAACTTTAACGTTTAGATAGGTAAGTACGCTTAGCTCAGCGAGAGTTCAACTAAAACTAACACAAACTTGATTCTAGTTTATTTTAGGTTCGTCTAATTTGATATTTTAGTTACGAATTTGTGTTAGACACTGTGTTTTGCAAACTCGATTTTTTTATACAATACTGTGATTTTGAATTAAAACCACTAATAAGGAGGAAAAAATTAAAAACCTTATAAAGATCATTCGATTGTCCGTCTGTCTGCCAAGAAACACTTTTTTTTTTCTTCAGAACAAGTAGAAAGTTATGATATTAAAAGTGAGATAGGTAAGTACCTCTAACTTTCGTAAATATTTAGAACTCTATGGAACTTTATTAATTTAAATTTTAAATTTTAATATCCCGCGGTATCAGTCTACCACGAGATAAGTAAAAGTAGGATCAGTCTACCAAAGACTCCCTGACTAAAAAAGCAGTTAAAATAAAGATTCAAATAAAAAGAAAAGTAACAAATAAATCGCACATTTTCGAAATAACAAAAAGAGATACGTTCCCCACAATTCACTTTGCGAAATAAAATGTTAGCAAAAAGGAGATTCCGATACCGACTGTAACATCGGATAAAATTCGAAACGCCTGATTAATTGAACTATTGTCTTTGATACGATTTTAAACTCTAAACCTTTGAGATGGAGTTAAGATTTCTTTGGCATTGCGTCTGTGTTATAAGTGCTGTAAATCATGTAAGTAGGCAACCGTTGTCGGGAAATACGTAAAAAGTTAGGCTTTAAGTAAATAATAATGGAATATTTTGTTTCGTTGGATTTTTGGCTAGGTTTTTGTATAAAGTTCATTGTTTTGTTGATTTTAGCTTTTAAATTTTACCATTTTTTATTGAAAAGAAGGGTGTTATAAAGACCTTAAAGTTTAGTTGTTTTTGTGTGAGAAATTAAAGCTAAATATTCGTAGGTGCAGATTGTTTAAGTGAAAGCACAATGTTCTATATAAAATATTTGGTTCATGCAGAAAAAAATCTTACTGAACTTTGTTACTGGTTTTAAGAACACTAACTTTACACTAAACTGAGCTATTTTACTAATAAGTATATAATTTTTGGGACAATAAATGTTTACTTCTTCAGCAGCATGTATTAACCCACTGCAGGGCATATGCCTCTCCAACGTCTCTCCACAACGTCCTATCACCGGTCCTTCTGGACCACGCTGCCCCAGCATGAGCTCTTTGTCCAGTCTTCGTCTTTACATTTTAAAAGTCTTTACCAATTAATGTATAATCTCTTTACTTCTTAAGCATCCCATTAAAAGCCTTTAAAACAAAACTAAAGCTGAAAAGCTTTCAATATTACGTTAAAGGATTAAAGTTAGGTTGTATATGTTTATGTGAGAGCTTCACTGTATCACTTGATAGAATTTTCAACGAGCTTTCAGCGATATGGATTTTCTTAGTGTTTTGATTTAGATTTTCAGTCTTGCAGCTAAGTCTAAGAAGGTTTGTTATTGCAGTATGGATAAATAACAACACGAGCAGCGCCATCTAGCCTCAATCTAAACAACTAGCAATGTGTTACCGTGGAATATTACTTTTGTCTCTTCAAATACTATAAAACCACTAAGGTCACGGGATATTCACCACGTTATTTCGATGCTGTTTCAAGCACCATTTTCACAAGAACTGAACCGATTGCGATGAAATTAAGTATGTAGATAAGAGAAGAGTAAGTTTAAGTAACAAATACATTATTTTTCATCATGACCCTCACACAATAGCACAATAAAGAAGCATTGCTTCTGTGGTGACTAAACCACAACCACAAAGAGCGAACTATACTAAAACTCACTAAATTAAACATTTTTCCGTGCCAATAAGCAGTTAATTGTATAAGAAAATCTGTCCGCAAGTAAACTAACAAGATTACTAGCGTTAGAAAGAGAAACAAAAGTTAGGGCGAAGCGAACTGCAAACTTTTCCGTCGGCGGATAGTTAGTTATTTTCAATTTGAAGGCAGACGTCGTTTTCATTTTCGTTTGCAATAGGACTTAATAGTAAAGGAATAATCCGAATTCATCGAAAGATAGCTATAGGATTAGCTATAGGATTTTAAAAAAATCGCCTAAGTGTGTAATAAAGTTGTAATAGCATAATAATATCTTTGCATTCCCTGAAAAGGCTTAAAAAAACTATGTAGAATCAGATCTCAGATTTACCCCTTTAGAGGTCAAATAAGCCCCTAATGATAAGTTACAAAATCCTGGCTCTTTTAGTTTCAGAGATTTCTTGATGAGTCCTTTTCTCCTTGAGAAATATTTTAAAATATAAATTGTGAACAAAAAAAAAGTATCGTTCGATCGGAAAGTCCGTTGTCTGAGTAGTTGAGGCCAGTTAATCGCACTACACGACTCTTCCTGTACGCGATCACGACCAAGTTTTTGCGCCGTCAAAGAGTAAAGAGTTCGAAACAAAAAACAGACAGGACATTTGCTTATGTCATGGTGTTCGTAATGTCGATAAAATGCTGCATGACTAAGCTTTATATTAATAAACAAATCTTTGGCTAGTAACATTATGGACACAAGTTGTAGGTACCTACGCCCCTGAACCAATAGAAATTGCCAAATAATAAAATCGCTTATATTATTTACAAGCTACCCCAGCAGTTTTATACAGGTTCGTGTCTCTTAAAAAACGATTTTGATATCCAAAAAACACAATTACCACGAACTACATTTTAACAGCCTTTTGACTTATTTATACTTATTTTTTATTTATTACATTTTTTACGTCTTTACTACTATATCCTAGATCTACGAGTCATGTGTAGTTTCGGACTCATAGCACCTGTAGTTTGAGATATTTTGTCATGAATCAATTTCTCTTTTAGTTTATATATTACTCGTAGATTATGTATAATATAAGCTACAGTAAAATAGAGCCCCGTCTAAGTACTTTTCATGTTAAAATATTTTATAACAGCTGAAAATGTATTAAATAACTAGTTGAATTAATAATAAAAATGAAAAAACATAAGTAAATAAACAATAATAGACAAATAAACTTTTACAATAACACTTTTATAAAGATTTCCAACCTGCTTTATTAAATAAAACGAAAACATAGTCGCATCTGTACCTTAACCTCACCTTTGCAGTAAAAGCAGACCCAGTCAAACCGGTTCACGAACGAATAAAAGTAAGTATGAAAGGTCATAGAATAATGCACGCGTTTCAAAACTATATTTCAAATTATAGGTATTATTTAACGTAGCGTTTGATGGGAATTGTCTTAGGGCAAGCATAGATTGCAGATTAAAGTTGAAACAGTTTATGGTTGAACATAGAAAATCACAAGAAAATATAGCAGACCGTATCAGGGACTCAGCTGCAGCTGTGTTCGTGAAACATCTCAAGTCAATACAATTCTAACAGATGTATGTAGGTAATCCAAAATCCCTGCTAGAAGGTTAGAGTACATATTATTATCTTTTAACATCCGTTATGGGTTAATATCCGTTACATTTAGTTTTTGCAAGAGACTGTCAGCTCTTCTGTTTGTCTAATTTAAAAGTCAAAGAATCTTACGAGTGTCAGTCGCAAAAAATGAAAACTTTTTCGTAATTTCGACTCGACCTTTGACTACGTAAATGGATTCAAATCCAACCTGAAAGATATTTTTCAATTTCTACAATTCATTAAATTTTGTTTGACATTTTAAAAACCAAACCACAACACTTGATTTGGTTGGATTAACTTTACTTTTGGTTTTTTAAGAACTAAGTGTAGTAAAAATCGCTCTTGTTCGCTTCATTGGAAACTATCGACCGATTTTGAATCAGAAGTCTGTGTCTGTCTGAACTGGATAATTTGTGTTTAATGATAGATGTAGTTTAATGGTCTTGGAGATTATTTTGAATCGTTTTAGTTTAGTTAGGGTTTGAGTAAGTAAGCACCTATAGTTAAATATCAGTAGGTAGGAACGTGGTACTCAATTAATTTGGTCCAAAAATTATTAATCAGACCATGATCATAGCACGTTTTGAAAGGATCAAGATTTTGCTTTACTACCTACTAATATAATTAAGAGAGTTTTGATGGCTTGAGATTCTGAGACATTTTGCAAAAACATTTTTCTTGTAAGTTATTTCATAAAATATTTAAAGCAGTATTTACCTACGTTTAAATCAAAATTTATTGCAATACCTACCAAAAAATCTGGTTCTATGCAACTTTATTTATATTTCTTCTAAGAATATTTTCTTTGTTAGCCAAAATTGAAAAACTTTGAACCATTAAAATCCAGTTTCTAATCCAAAACATTTGAAAGTAAAGTAATTAATCAAAGTAGAATCCGAACCTGGCTGTAGTTTGATTGATTATTCTGGATTCAAGACCTCGGTCTGTTTGATTTGGATCCTAATTAGGGTGTATGCATACTAAAGACTAAACTGTGGGGCGATAGTTCATCGATTATTTAATTTTAATTTAATTTTAATTTAAAAAATATTTGTCGCCAATGATTTAGGTACTTTACAACGAACTGTTTCTCAGAAGTCTTAGGAATGATTGACGATGAACAAGGATCTAACCAAGTTTTAGAACCTAGAAGTAGGACCAGTTTCTTGTAAGTCTTAGGGAATGATTGATGCTGAACAATGTAGGTTTTCTAAGCTACCGTGAAGGGATAGACAATGATATAACTAGAGAGAAAAGAAAAAGTAAATATGACTTACCTAACTTGGATGATGTAATAAAAATAGGTACATAGGTCCTCATAAAATTCAGTTTTCGGATAAAAAATAACAGGTTTAGAAAATAATGATATCTTGAATGCAACAGCATTCATTAGGTTGTAGATGTATGTATTTTTTTGCACTTCAAAGGAAATTATCAACGAGTCATCAGTCAACCGTTTAGTTTTTGGTATGTGATCGCCCTTAAATAGAAATCATGGTTTGTATACCTGCTTATTTTAATTACTTACATTTCAGTTCGTTTTTTGACTTTTACGTCTAATGTTTACTAATTTAGTGTTTTAGGTCTGTAATTCGTATTGTGTTTTGTTTTGATTAGATTTATTTAGGTTTCCAATATGTTTTTATTTTAGTGTTTCGATTTAATATTAGTGTAAGAAATACTTTCCATGCCTTGTAGTGTTATTTAGTAGCGGCCCTACTAAATTTTTTGCTGTTTCTTTTCTTTTATTTAGTTAGGTGTTTTCTGATGAAAAGAAATCGAAATGTATGCTGTTTTAAGACATAGGTAAAAAAGGTTCTTACAAACTTTTTTCAAGTTAAGTAGTACTTATTATTTTCTCTACCTCAAAAGTTGAAAACCGACATAAAAGCGATAGTTAGCGAGACAACGTAAAAAAGAAATCTCTTTTTTGAAAGTAGGTTCAAGGATCGTCTGACGTCCTTTAAAGAGCGATCGTAAACCCAACGTTTTTAGTGTTCCGTAAGAGAAATGAGAAAACGGTACGATACGTATCTCTGAAATCGACAATTTTTATGACCTCCACTCTGAAAGATTTCCGAAGATTGCTTTAAAAGTCGTGGATTTTTCGTTAAAGTTTCGTTGGAAAATCGACAGTTTGAATTTGTGGTACGATACGGGGAGGTTTATTTTCGAAAATCAATGAACTGAAAGGTGGCTCTATTGTTTATCATTCACTTTTAAAACAAAAAAGGGAGACGTAATAGCTGAGGATACTTTGGTTAATATAGTAAGGAAAAAAGTGACGTATGAGGCTAGAATTACCGATATAAATAAAGTTTTGTACATTGACATGATGTCACCACTGAACCACATCTGTTCATTACCAGAACTTAAGACTGAGTCCAATATAATATAATAATAATATGTAGATAAAGTCTCCATCGACGTTACGTATTTTAACCACCGAAATTACAGGAAAATATCGTAATATTCTCCATAAATAGATACTACTGAACCCTCTACATTACGCCTATAAGCTATAACCGACAAGAAATAGACGATTCAATAACCGATAGCTATAAAAATAAACAACGCAATAAAACTGTCCATAAATAATAAAACATTTTAGAATAATATTAGTTCAGAGTTCTGAACGCAAATCAACGGGCGGAAATAAAAATCACAAATCAAAACAGTAAAGTATACTCTAACTATACTGAGTTTGTACAAGAATAACGAGTATTAATTATATTTTAACGGATTATGAATTTTCTCAATTTTATTTTTTTTTAAATATAAATACTTTACGAACGAAAACATCTTCAAAAATTGATATTCATCATAATGTATCGGTATCTTGACAGTCGTCAATATCCATTTATTTTTTGTAGACATCGTTAAGTTTCGATTTAAGTGATTTTGAAATCCACCATTCCGAACCAACAGATCTGACATGTCCTAGAGCTCATCACGATTTAAAGACATGAGTTATTCGTCAACATGAAGTAGGCATCCGTGGCAATATTGTTTAAATCTTTCCTCTGTAGCCCTTACGATGCATGACAACCTTAATAGGTTACCTTACAAAAAATTGAGATAGAGAAAAAAAGCAATTATGATTAAAAAACAGATTTACTAATAACACTACAAGTTAATGTTCCTAAAAGTGTTTTTAACGAAGTACTTAAACTTAATGCTGATGACAAACCAATTAACAACGCTAATGACCGAATCGAACGTAACTATAATAAAACTTTTATAATGTGTATCCCTAAAGATAACTCCGACGCAGTAAAAGGTGATAATGTTCCTTTCGAAGCCTTTCTAATCAAAGTTCCACAATCAACTTTGCAAATATCTAATCAAAGGAGATTATCGGGAAAGTTTTCTCTTCCAATCAACATACATAAATCTCGAGGGAAATGGGGGTAGCAAATGTGTTCTCAGGAATAGATTCATAATATGAACCTAACTAACGATATAATTTTAAATCCTTTTCACTACGTGTTTTCTTATCTACATTACCGACTAGGTACTCAATTAAATTTTAATAATAATTATGTCTGGTTCATAATATGTAAGTACTTATAGTCAAATATTCACATTTTCCGTAAAGATCAAAGTTTTCGAGAAAGGAAATGTAAGATCGATTGTAAAAGATAAACTTTAGGGAAAATTTGCAAATAATTATTGATTACATTTTATCAATGACGTAAGCAATCGATAAGTGTATGTAAGAGTTAAAAATACTATAATAAGTGTGGGTATTTGTTTATTGACAGTTTTAAGATATTTTTATTAATACCTAACCTTAACAATTTTTTTTTAAATATTTGAAAAAAGAAAACAAAGTTGAGCATCTAAACTTTGTTTCTTTTTTCAACCACAACGTAAAACTAGTTAATAACCCGTTTCAAAAATGTTATGACTAATTTAATGCAGATTAATTACAAGACTAAAATGATGAAATAATTGCAGGCAAATAAGATAAAAATCGTGATTCCGATAAATTTATCAACAAAAAGTGGTGCTCAGTGTAATTTCTATATACACAAATGCATCGTGATAATTTTAGGAGGAGATCGTGATAACACTCTAAAAAGTTGATGTCAATGACTTATGATAAACATTTCAAGGTTAGAAGTTAACTGCCGTGACTCAGTTTAACTATGCTCAACTGAACGCAAATTTCAGACATTCCTAGACTGAACATGGCTAGCTAATACGGAAAATCAAAATGCAAAATGTGAAATCCTCATTAAAAACTAGTTCAAGAATTTGTATACAAATAGGATATTCCGCAAGAAAAAAACTTCCTATTTTAAAACTAAGATTAGTATTCCGCATTCTTCCGCTTCCTCACGAATTCAAGTTAACAATCCCCTAAGCAATTCCTTGCCGTCATATTTTAAATGCAACACGCGTCAAAATATCGTGGAAAATTCTAGCATCATCCTGCATTAAAAACTAAAAAGTGAATCTAAACCGTATGCGGAAAATTCAAGAGAGATATATGGGTTGTCTTGTTGTTCTCACATTCGAAGTTGGTTCCAGCTCGCGTCACACTGGCTACGAATTTATTGCTATTTGCTGTTTAAAACATGGGAATATACATCCGATAGTTAAGTTTGGTTGCCGGATTTGAGAGTATCAAAAGATACAGATCCTATTATCATTTATAAGAAATAATATTTGTTTAAACATTAACAAAATAAACAAATTCATAAAAAAAATTACAAGTAAAAAGTCGACCGATCCGGTAACCGGATGGTATCTAAATTGTGTTTCCACTCTCTGTTTTCACATGTCTAGTAGTTTTGTAAGTTGGCGTATGAAGCAACTTTATCATAATGCTGTTGAATTCTGGACTTCTCGTCGAAGTATTTTTGCTTTTGACATAATGTTTACAGAGAGTTGGAGTTGCAAAGTTCCTTTCAAAGCTTACATGGGAACAAATAATACAGATTAAAAATCAACTAAAATGGTAAAGCTATAATTTATTAAAAATGTATAGTTTAATCAAGTGAATGAACCTACTAAAGTTTTACTGCAAAAATTATGAGCAAAAGAAAACTTACTTAAATAATTTCTAATTATCTTTTTTTCACAGTTTCATTAAACTTAAAAAGAATAATAAATTGTGTTCCAAGAACCAACTACAGACAGAATTAGCAAACAAGTCCTTTTAAAAACATCAACGATTCTTTCAGTAAAATTATGTTCAAAGGAGACTATTTTGGAGTGCTCGGTTTAATTTTTTTTTTATTTCTCTTAGCACGTGTCTCTTTAAAAATAATGACGTCCATTAAAGTTTGCCTGTAGACTAGACTAGTGGAGTCAGTAATCTCATTTGTAGAAACCATGGAACTCTCTCCGAGTGTACCAGTAAGTGTGAAATTGATGTGTTCTAGAGCCACTGTTAGTACTAATTCTCGGTGTAAACATACGCGGTAGGCAATGTTTGTCTGTACACAACAGTAATTTTCTTGGGCAACACTGCCGTTCTCTATAATGGCGCTATTAAAACACCACCCACTAGTGTAGGTAGAGCTTGCTCCACCAAGGTTCAGCAAATTGCCACTGCCGACGTGAGTTCGTATTTTACAATCAAAATGTTGATTCGCGCACTAGCTGCGCCGCATTAGGGGTACATAAATTTGCTTACTTAAACGATAAACTTATATGTAGGTACCTCGAAAGCTAACACGATTGTTTAAGGTAACCACCGGTTTTAAATGTTAATTTATTGCTTCGAAATTGTTTTGTAACATACTCCTCGCTCGCGTATCAATCCCGACTTATTATCCTGAGGAATTCTTGAATCATAAGCGTTCGTGTTCCAATGTAGTAACAGGGTTATGGTACGAATGCACGAAGTATTTTTTTCCTAGGAAACGAATGTGAATTATTATAAAAATGTTAGGGTTAAAACATTCACGATTGTTTAAGAGCAACGGATAACCTTGGACGAAAAGAACAGTTGTCTGTATCTAAGCGACTACATGTTTAGAACTCTACAAAAAATACAGCAAAAAATAAGCAAAGTCCACGATTCGCTCGGCTCGGATTATAACGATCAGAAACACCGCCCTTGCTTCTAAAAGTTTTTTGCGGACCAAATATTTAAACGTTCACTTTATTTTCGCTAAATCTCGTTTTTCTCGCGGTTGGCAACATCATCATTATAAAAAGGCTTTATAACAGTCCATTGTATTGATAAGTTGCTAATTACAAATGATACAATAATAATTGTTTCCTCGTCTTACGAACATATTTTTTCTTCATCATAAATATCATCAAGGGTAAAGTTGCGGAAAACTCTAGCTCTAATTAAACGTGAAGATCATGACTTCTATGAACTCAAATTCACTGTGAACGACCTACGATTACAATTTCCTAGTATCACACATACACTGTATGAGAAAGGCCACTCACGCGAAGTGGATGACTAAAAATACATTATTATCAACAAGATGACATTGAAATGTTAATGCACTCAGATCTTCACATTTCATGGATATTGCAGTAAAGTAATCGTACTTTATGTATTGTTTTGACTGATGCTCGTTCAATTTCGCGCTGTTTATCGAGAGTGCGTTTAATGCGATAATGTGAAAAAAGTTATTGCGAATGTCATTGCCCCGCGTTCCGAGTTGATTTGCGTTCGAGTCGAAACGCGTCGACGTGCATTTTATATGGCAGCATAGAAATTCTAGTATATATACTATATTCGCTTCCATTTTTTACGGTACGTTAACTATTTAAGTGCTGATCCTTCTCGTTTTACGATCGCTAAATTTATTGCCTTGCAATTTATTTTCTAACACGGTTTTTTTATTAATCTCAATTCTCGGAGAAGCGTGTTCTGTAAATTGGTGTACGTGATCAGAAGCGTTTAGTTTCATTTTTTATTGCACAATGTTTATGTTAATTTCAATTGTCGTTTTATTGAAATAATAGTCCGTTTCTGAAATATTTATTCTCGAGACCTATAATTTATTAAAAATCTCACACTTCATCTTACATTTTTTTCTTTTAAATGGTTTATTTTTTCGTTTTGATTTGTGTTATTTTTTAAGTTTTTTAAAGTTTTCGGAATTCGGTAGGTATATACCTAAGGTAATTTTGTTTTGTTTTATATATAATAAATAAGTATATACTTATTTAAGTATATACTTATTTATTATATATAGTAAATAAGTATATACTTATTTATTATATATAAATATATAATTTACGTTTTTAAAATTTGTCACTTTAAAACCGAAATTGTTTTTGGTCATCGATTTTAAACGTAAAACACAAAATTGCTTTTATTACTATTTTTAGCTAAATTTATCTGTTTTTGTGTAAATTTGAAAGCTTGAATTTCCTGATTGCATGACATTGCAACATTTAGATGTACAGTACCAGTTTAGAATTGAAACCCGGTTTGGTAACATTTAAGAAAATGTTGTTTCAATAACCACAACTTTGGTACACTAACTTGATTTATTTCAATAACTTCTTATTTAATTACATGAGTATTTCTGACGAATTTATTTTGCAAAATAATTTTGTCTATTTTTCTAGGTATATTTATCAGTTTTCTATATAATTAGTTCTCTATTTTTGCGATATAGTAAGTCGATAAATATATTATATTTTTACTAACTTCGTCGTTATAAATTTCTGTGAAATTGTTCAAACTATTTTTGTCTAAATACGTAAATATTTTTTTGCGTTTCATAAATTGTTTTTCCTCTTTCGCAGTATTTACAATTTTCTATTAATTCGTTATCTAGAGTCGTCACTGAAAAACTTGTTTACAAAAAATACAAGTTCGAACCATGTGGAGAACGTTTTACAACCGATAAAATAATTGCGCGTATTTTTTATTTTTGTATTTGTGACATCTTGTTTGTTGTTTTTATTTTTAACTGTAAACTTTAATATTATTATTTGTTTTTTATTTCTGTTTTTATTTTATATTTATTTTAGTAAAATTGTTTTTAATTTCCTTTTTTTTATACACTGTTCCCTAAATCTTTTACTATTTTTAATTAAATTCTGGACTTACCTGTGTGGCATCCGTGTAAGGCGTCGATGAATTTTTATCGACGAGCTGTGACCCGAACACGGGTACTCCACTCGATGTCGGAGTCATGGACCTCACATCCGAAACTTGCTGGGGCACCATTTTCATTTAGATCCAAAAATCAAAATTAAAAAAATAAAACACAAAATTCACTGTTCACCTATTGCACTTAACACTTAATTTGTTCAAGTTTTTTTTATTAGTTTTTATTTACAGCAGTCCGAATGGCGTAACGAGCAGCCTCTGTTTATTACAGAGCAGCCTCTCGGCGTACGATGCACCGGACGCTTCCCAATATCTGGAAACTATCCTGATAGCTTTATCCTCTAGAACAGATCTGCTACTATCTTCTTCAATAGCGAACAGTCCAAAAGTCATAATTTTAGCGGGGTCCCAACCGCAGGTTAGTTTGTTCTGCGGGGCGATCGTGGCATAATCAATCGTAAGGTTTGTTTTGACTGTTGGTGGTAGCGGCTACGTGTGCACTCCGCGATGTCTGCGAGCGTACTGCCGCCTGACGGAGCGGCAACATGCTGTCAATATAGCGCGCTCAGCTGTTCACCCCTGCCCCGCGCGCCGCGCCCCGCGCACGCGCCCCCTCCCCGCCCCGTTCCTCACACATTCGCATTTAGGCACCCAACTTTAATGCACGTGTTAATTGTACTAAAATAACACTAGAGCTGCATCACCTATGATTTTACGAAAATAGTAAAGAATAAATCCAGCGTGTTTATAACGTCAAATTGAAACTGTAAGATGAACCGGATTTTACAATATCTATCACTGTAGGTAATCATACTTCCTTGATATAAATCAATTTCCTTTTCTCAAGTGTTTACTTGTGAATGGTTTTGATGTCATGCAAAAACTATTGACAGGTACTTTTTAACATCTAATGTACATTCTGCATCCTAGTGAAATCTTATCGAAGTAATTCAATTTCTTAGAATTGACCGCAGACGGACTAAATTGAAACTTCTAATAATACGTACCGACCGACATATTATGGTATTACGTAAAGTATACATGGTTATTGGTAATTAGCAATACAACTACACAACCAGCTAAGGGGCTATTTCCGTTAATATTTATAAACCAATTTTTTTTCTACTTTTAGAACTTTGAAATTTTTTCGAATCTTTTATGGTTATGTTAACGCTTACGAGTCTACTCGGTAGAGGGATGACGTGGTTTTATCCAAGTTGACTCGGGTGATTTTTTAAAAGAAAAATAGCGTTATCTTAAAACAAATAGAATGACCGTGAGACTGTGACGTAGGTATATTATTATTATTATTTAAGAAAATTAACTCGCAAGGTGTAAACTATAATAGTCCTAATTAAAATAAAATAAGTAAATAAATATTGTAGGACATTGTACGCAGCGCCATCTAGTCCCAAGCTAAGGGGGCGTCCATAAATTACGTGAGATGGTTAAGGGGGGGAAGGGGTCGAGTCAAATCTCATCTAATCTTACGTTGGTGAGAGGGGGGGGTCTCGGCAAATATCACGCAATTTTTTTTCTGATTGAAACAAAAAAAAATTATACTTCTTTGTTCCATTTAATCCAGATTGTCCACACTGAAAAAAAAATTCTGCTACCGGAGCTGTATTTTACTGCTCCAGTAACTGAACACACTCTACAGTTGATTAGTTCGTTATTGCAACGGTCTATTAGAAAAATCTCACGTGAGATTGGAGGATGGGGGAGGGGGTTGAATAAAATCTCACGACATCTCACCATACAGAAAATTTCAAAAAACACCTCACGTAATTTATGGACGCCCCCTAAGCAACTAGGCTTGTGTTATGGGTGCTGGATATAATATATATTAGGTTTTTTATGTAAATATATCTATACTTAATATTGTAAAGCTGAAGAGTTTGTTTGGTTTAACGCGCTAATCTTAAAAACTAACGGTTCGAATTGAAAAATTATCAAACAAGTGTTTATGCTATAGATATTTGTTTGTGGTCTGGTATATTAAGTACTAACAACGCTCCGCGGTTTCACTCACGTAAGTTCCGATCCCGTGGGAATATCAAAATGAAAAGTAGCTTATATAGCTTTCCTCGATAAATGAACTATCCAACACAAAAATAATTTTTCAATTCAAACCAGTAGTTCTTGAGATTTGCGCGTTCAAACAAACATACATAATACAAAGTATGGATATACTAACACAAATATAATAGAATTTAAATAAAGTACATTTTCAGGAATATTTTGATGAAAATTCGCTTCGCAGTTCTCTACGAAAGGAACCAGTTACCCCATGAGTATAGGGGTGGAATCATGACAACCCCTGTCAGGTAAAGTAATACGGTCTCAGGGGTGCTTTGGTTTTAGTTCCTGATCGCATACCAAGTGGTTGAATGTAATTTGTTGTCTTCTATATAAGGAAAAAGGTTTTATTCAGTAACAAACGATAAGTGACTTTGATATGACAAAAAATAGGTACCTACCTACCTATTAGCTAACTTTACTTCTAAAACAAATAAATCGAAAATAAAGATTAAATAAAATCAGAATTAGGGCTATTTTAGTACAGTGTTCTACATCTTTTGGAAATTCGAACATCTTATCTATAATCTTACCTGTAGGATGTTAATTTGGATTTAACTAGTTTTTTTTTTTTCAATTTTTGTATTAAGAATGTCGCGCACTATGAAATGTTTTTTTAGAAAAGGGCTGACAAAGTTTATGGGACGAGAATGCGCTACCATTAATCTCGATATTCCCACGGGACTGACGTTGGTGAAACCGCGGGGCACAGCTAGTTATGAATAAAGGCAGACCGGACATTGTATCAAACTTTTTTATTGTATCAAGTGATTTTTTTTTCCTTTTCAATTTATGTTCTTCGGGATTATTCTTATAATATCCGGAATTAGGGTTAAAACATTTCTAAAATAGTTCATATATTAGGTATATGTTATGAAATCTCTATAAGATGAACCACGAAAACAGAAACACGGAACTGCGCTCCCAAATTATAATCAAGGACGATGGGCACACTGCACCATACCGCCAAATGGAACTGGGCTGGTCTGGTCATATTTACCTCATGTCTGCCCAGATATAGACAAAAATCACCACGGATTGGGTCCCGAACAGCAACAGGCCCAACAAGGAGATGGACTCGTATCGTAGGGACTGGACAGAGCTGTCACTACACAGGGAACAGTGGAAAGAGAAGAGAAATGCCTTCTCCCAGCAGTTAAGGCGGATTAAGCCAAAAACAAATAATAAATGATGAACCATCAATAATATAATAAATGTTCATAATTGTGTCATTCTGACTCACATTATTGTAGGTAATTTATTTATTATATATCATAGTTTTCAAGGCGGATAGAATACCGTGTTATTAACTTTATTATTCTGTTTCATCTGTAGTCATCAAACTAATTAGCAGGCACTGCATTATATGGCAAAATTGATGCAAAAAGGGCATAATGTTTATGCACAATGGAATACTAGAGTCTATTCATTTAACGAATTAATAAAATTCTATGAAAGAACATAGCTCTTATTCCGCGATTTCGTCCGCGTAGGGTTTGAATTTTCCAAAGTTATTTCTTAGCAGATATACCTACCTTATATGTTTCCTTGGTTTTTATTTGCAATCAGTTGTATTAGAACTTTAAGCAAAAGTTTGTGGATCCGTGCGTCTGTGCCTTTCGGTAAAGGCAGCCACCCTTTTATAGTTTGTTTGACGACCCAGTTGGCACAATGGTCACCACGCCGGACTGCTAACACAGGGTTGCGGGTTCGATTCCCGCCTCAGACAAGTATTTATGCTTAGATATTTGTCTGAGGTCTGGTTGTTTCTATGTATTATAAGTATATATTTACAAAAGAAAAGTATATAAGTATTATATCCGTTGTCTAGCACCCATAACACAAGTCTAGTTACTTAGCTTGGGGCTAGATGGCGATGTGTGGAATGTCCTGCAATATTTAAAAAAAAAATAGTTGGAGCTTCTCTCGAACAGGATGTCTTTTAATCCATTACGATTTGAATACAATTTATCTTCGCAAGTAACCATTTTTAACCGACTTAAAAAAAGGAGGAAGTTTTCAATTTGTCTGTAGCTATGTTTTTTTTGTGTATGTTATAGACCCGCAGAATCCTCCTGAGGCGAATTTCAGGAAATTATTTTTACGCACGCAAAGCTCTATTGCTCTCCAAAATCCCTTTTAAAAGCTTATATCGAAAGCTTGAGGTGGATACAACTTAAGAAGGCAGCTCTATAATTATTTTCTTGACTCCATTCATGGGGGTATGGGATTCTGTCTGCCATCTGCTTGCCCGTTTGCCCGCATCCTTTTTGTACTAACACCTTGCCTTATGGAATCTGTGGACTTTTTTAACTTAAGTGTGTAATAATACAATTTTATAGCTACAGTTTTCGAATTGCGGCCGACCGTAAACTTATTTTCTTTATTTCATAAGAAAAATGAATATGTGCTAATTGACATTGCTCTTTCGGTGAAAGAAAACATCGTGATTAAACCCGCGGGTTAGTTGACCTTAGAAGTATTGACAAGTAGGTAGGTACATTTCACTGGACACGGTCGACTAAGCTGCGAGGGTAGAATTGGTGCCGGGCAACGACCTTTTTAGTTAGAGTATATAGGCATATACTCTAACTAAAGAGGTCGTTGCGAAAAACAGCCCATACGGGCCCGTATACAAGTAAAAGTAGGTTTAGCATTAGTAATTATAAAGCGAAGCATTCAATATAAGCCTAGTCACTAAAATCTGTAAGGAAGATTACTTCCTACTTCCATCCTATAACCCTTCATCATCATCGTCATTAGATGATGATGATGATGATGATGAAGGGTTATAGTATCTTTGGTCACTTAAGCTCCTTTCTAAATGACAGATGACTGACTGAGGCAAAATATTAGGGAACTACTGAATATCAAAAATATTAGTAACTTAAAAATAAAGGGAAAATTATCTCTATTTTTATAAAATAACAGTCACCCTGTAACCTCAACTTAAAATGCAGGTTACATATTATGATAGTAAAAGCGATCAGGTGTTTTTGCATCCTTATTTCTTAATAGGGGTGAATAATATTAATGTAGGTAAGGTAGGTACTAGACTAGTTTAATTCCTTGTTTAATTAATACCTTACAGTATAAATTTGTGCTAGGCAATTACTTACCTATAGAGAGTTTGTTTCACTCGTCGTCCGTAATTTTTACGGATAAAGAAAATATGTCTGATAATTTGTATGGACAGTGTTCAATGTCCATATACTTGTGTACACGGTTCATACTCTATTACACTTGTTCTTGTGTTATTTGACTTCAAGAATATTTAATAAATAAATTTTAAGTTTTTTTGACGGGGGGAAACTTCTGTGTCGTGTGGTCGTAGACGGTTCTGCGGCGTGATGTGATGCCGCAGAGGCCGTGAAGAAGCATAAAGTGAATTACAGGAACAAAAATAAAAGTAATTTTTACCCGACTACGGCGAAGCCAAAAGGGAGGGTTATGTTTTTGCTCTGTATGTATGTATGTATGTATGTTCATCTGTTCCCACGTAACTTCAAAACTACTTATTATAATTCAACAAATGAGGTATCGTTAAAAGCGTCTCAATGGTCCGCTGGTTATAGGCTATATGACGTCACAATAAATTAAATGTGGCGCCCTCTAGAGGACATAGAGTCATGGATTAAATAATTAAAATGTACCGTGTGGGGTATCAAATGAAAGGGCTTAATTAGCACATTTCAAAAATATATATATTATACTAGCTGTTGCTCACTGATTTGCTTGCATTCACTCTATAATTGTGTTAGTCTATGTTTGTTTCTTACTTTACTTCTTCATGCAAAAACTACTGACCGGATAACAATAAAACTCGGTAAGTCAATAGCTGAGAACCTGGATTAGTACATAGACCAGGTTTTATCCTGATATTCCCACGGGATCGGGACTTTCCTTGTTCCGGGTTCGGGTCTTCAAGGTGAAACAACTCAGCTGATAGACGAATTTTAATGGGTAGTACCTATGGGTACTTGAGGGCTTAAAAAGTAACATTGGCTGCCTGAAGTGATCGTGTGGGTTAAGCAACGCTAAAACTCCAAAATAATTTAAATAAAAAAAAAGTTAAAACTAAAACCCGACTAGTTACGTAAAAAAATTGTAGATAAAAAAAAAACTAGGCACCTACATAAAAATCGCATTCTAAAAAATATGAAACAAGAAAAATACAGAGAGCTAATTCTGTAGGCAATCTCAAAGTGTCGTGTCTCGTGTCGTTCAGTGGATAGCCGTCGTCGGATGCCACCGTGCAATGCAAACAGTACTAAGGGATTCTAATAGGGCCTCCACTATTGTTCCCTGACTGTACAATTTAGAGAACCAACTGCACCATAGGTACTTACCTAAATGTAGCATAAACCCCTTAAAATATCTATGTACATTGTACGTACAGTCGGAGTCAGAATTTCAGACCGACTGTATAGCTCCAAAACTGCTATTATAACAATGTTCTCAACTCAAGCAAGATTCTAAGTTTAATGTTTCAACTCAAGAATTGATTAAATAAATATTTTTAGGATAAAAACATTCCAATAATAGTAATTTTATGCTACGACCGTACTCACTACCTAACTAAAACTTAAATTATTTTATGTTTCCCATTTTCCCGAAAATCATAAACAAATTCACTAAGTTGCGTCGGTTTCACCGCATTTTTAATAGGGTGAAACAGGTCGGATTATAATTACCCCTTATTAGGTTACCTTGTTGAGAGTACCACCTAGGATCGTTTTAATGAAGGGGATGATTTTAAAACCCTTAATTGATAGCATTTTTATTTTAGTAGGATTTTGGAAATGCGTAATGACTTGGGGCGGAATCTTTTATAATAAAATTTACTATTTTACAGCATAATGATCAAAGAGAGATCACTACATGCCGTTATTACTTTTAAATGAATTAATTTATTTAAGAGCAACTTCAAACCGAATGTTCCTACACTTATTTCACGAAATTCGTTTGGGCCGTTTAAAAGTTATGTTCCATTGTAAATATTAATTACTAAAATTACTCTGTATTACTGTAAAATATTATCCCGAATAAAATGAGAACATTTCTCATAATTGAAATAAAAATATGAAACACAATACAGAAGGAACGAAAAAGTTACCTTATTTTCGACAAATGGAAAAAAACTGTACTAAATTTCTCGGAAACGAAATCCCAAAACAAAATAAATTGTTTATTGAGTTCCAAATAGCTTTAATTTCCTGAAATAAAAAATCAAAACATGATTTATAATTAACAAACCGTTCCGATCCCAAATCGTCGAGTAATTTAATTTTGATTTAATTGTTTTTTATTTATGAAAATGAGGGACGGTGGAGTCGGGCCTAATGAGAAAATATTGTAAGGAATTTTCCAAGTTTAATTTTTGGCTTTGTAGGGATTTCTTTTTTTTGTATTCTATGATAATTTAATTTGGTTTTTTTTTCATTGTGCAGCTAACAAGCCAACAGTTAAAACTGTTGATATATAGTAGGTATAAATTAAATATATACTTAGTTATTAAAACCTATCTGACTCACCGACCAATACTTCATGAATACATCATTAAAAACTGCATGAACATCAAAACATTTTGACTCACTGCACACATGAACCATATACCTACATTGCAATATGAAACTGTCCCACTGAACTTTGAAAATTATAACTTCATAGAGACAAGGTGAGTCATAAATCGATTGACAGACAGACGGACATAGTCTGAAGGCTTCCGATTACAGTGACGTCATGAGCCTTGACCCTAATCGTGAGTCAGGCGGAACGGAGGAAATGCATTTTGGTAAAAAAAAATTATATAATTATTTTATGTGAAAAAATCTGGATTTCCTATACTATCCAGATTCCGGTTCTGGTTTTTTTTATTTGCCTGCATCTTTCTTTCCTGACGTGTACAATTTGGTCTTCAAGTTTCGAGTCAAGTATCTTCTAGGGAAGCTTGCTACATCCTAGGCCGCATCGTCACCTACCATCAGGCAGGTGTGATAATAGAAAAACAAAAAAAACTGGGTTTTTTGACGGCTACCAGACGTTCTTAGGTCACGGTCGACTAAGTTGAGAGGTGGTATAAATACTACTGCATTTAATACATATGTCTCAATAAGTGATAGAAACAGAGAAACAAATGCAAAATGACCAAATATTTTAAAATAATTCTTACTAACTTAAAGTATTAGGTATTTAGACCACATTCAAGTCGCTGTCGTCTTTTTTTTTACTCCACATCGTACGTAGGTATCTAAAACCAACAAAATAAATGTAAAACTGTTACAAAATTCGCAATTCTGTGTCATAGAATCTATTTGATACCATCTACGTATGTGTAGGTATAGTATAAGTACGTTGATGTGGCTTACACCTTTCCCTCTCACATATTTGGTGTTCTATAATTTTGTAGGTAACATAGATAAAACTGTGGTATTTTATTCGAAGGAAGCAATATAGCTCACAACTGTAAGCTACATCCCAAATGTTGATTTTATTAAATATAGCTTGCAAATCGATAATTTGTAAACATAATTTTTACTGTATTTTGAACTAATTATTGCAAGAAGTCTGAACATATAGCTTAGTAGGTTATTATTAACTTTGTCCTTTCTAACGGTACACATAATACTAATTTTTGGTCATAAATATTTTAATAATACTTTATCTTTATTTTCCTCTTTCCCATTCTCTTTCATTTTGAATGTTTGTGTACGAAATAAAAATAAACATCAATCCATTAATATAAAACAATTTACTTGTTAGTTGTTGTTAGAAGTTACGAACCAAGTAAAGTGAGTTAAACTATACAAAGTGTGGTATTCGGTGTATCCCTTATCTTTGACTGCTCGCGTTCGGGTCCGAACAACTGGTTTTATCAAAATGAGTTCAGTTATCTGAGGGTTCCGTACGTGAGGGTTAAATTATTGTAAGTGGAACCACCATTCCGAGTTTTCCTTAAAGTTTCTCAGTTTCAATGGGACCAGAATTCGTTAATTTAAATAAGGAATTTCGGGGTCTGAAGGGGTGGACATTGGACATCCTGTATTTTGCGGTCAGTTTTCCGATCTTGCGGTTTTCGAGTAATTCTATTTTGAATTATTTGATGATATTACCCAACAATTTTATAGACTGCGAAGTTTTCTTAGACGATTTTTCTAATAGAGTATAATGAAAACCCCATCATCACAGCTAAATCAGATAGAGACGTCATAAATGTGTATTTCTCAATAACATTCACTCAGATTTACTTATGTTTATCATAGTATTTAATTGCTCGATGCCAGGTTAAATCACTTTTTTTTTCAGGGCTAAGGAAATGTTAATTTTTAGGTCATACATACTTGGTCTATTTTTACTTATAAGTAAAGGTATACATTTTTCAAATTCATCCATTCAGTTTGCTTCATTATTTAAATCGCGCCTATTCCCAGTCCGTTGCACCTTGCAACGATTGGAACAACATTTAAAAAAAAAACCAGTTGGTGGGCAAAGACTGGGAATTATTTTGTTGTCCCAGCCGTTCCTGGTTGGGAAGTTGGGAGCTGACTTACTAGGCGATCATAAATTATGAAGAGGTCCCATTTCCCAAAGTCGTTTATTTCCTAAACCTGAATAGTCCTTGGAGTAAATAAGCGTTTTAACTCTTAAAATATTATTTTTCTAAAATGAATAAAACATAATAATATAAAATGCATTAAATACGAATGCAAGCGTAGCTGTTATCGACGGACATACGCTACGACACGTGTCTATCAGTACCTAATAAAATACCTAAAGTTGTTATCAATCGTTGTTTGTATTAGATAAACTATGTTTTCAATGTATTCAATATTTGAGTCAGTGGGGCGCAGATGTCTGATCATATACATACCTACATATTACCTAACTATACCTCTGTACCCACTATCTACGTCCCTCGGTTTTACCAACACAGGTTCCGTTTTACTATATCGGAATAAAAACCCACGTTCCGCCCAATGACTCAATGTATATAATAACTATTAAAAAATTCCATAAGTTTACTACTATAAAATAGTAACTACTAATAACTATATAATAATACTAAAATAATATCTACTATAAAATAATAAAATAATACTTTCAAATACTGTAATATTGACCTTTGTGAGCGTGACCACATGAAAAAAAAAACCCCATGAGTTTCTTGTGCCTTCTTCTCATTGGTGGGCGCGTTCCGAAGGCACACATCCTAACTTAGTTTTTAAGACGATTTTATGTGGTCCTGTATACTTTCAAGTATTAAGCATCCAAAGAAATAAAGATTTTTGATTTGATTTGATTTTCGAGTTCCGAAGGAACACATCCTAACTTAGTTTTTGATATTTTTCAATGTGATTTTTTGAGAATTAATACAAAGAATAAAGAATTTTGGCTTAAACTTATCCCTATACCGAATTTCAGATCAAACTCAGAAAGATCCTTAAGCTGAAAGACAGTTTCAGTTAGATGACATAAAGACAGGGTACCCAGACCGCTTAAAGACAACTAAGAAAAATTACATTAAAACAGAATACCTGGTCAGCAGATAGTCAACTTTGCTGGACGACATAAATTAGCAAGTAGCAATACATCTGGAATCGAAAATAGTTCAGACGATTAGAAACTATTACTTAGACCTTAGTAGAAAGAAGTCAAATATATCATCAAATTACTGAATTTCAAGAGTCAATTTTATTACTTAAACAAAATTCTAAAATACTAATAGTCATCTCTCGCAATTTACTGATATTACTAGCAATATCATGCGGCTTTACTCACGTAAGTCCCATTATCCTAAAAATATCGGGATAAAAAGTAGTCTTTATTATTCCCCATGAATCAATGTATCTACATACTTAGTTTCAATAAAAACGGCCTAGTAGTTTTAGAGCATATTCGTTACAAAGAAATAAACTTTATAATATAAGTATAGACTAGTAGCACCCCATAGTTCCGATCCCGTAGGAATATCGAGATAAAATTGCCTATTTAATAGCCCAAGACTATAAGGCCCGTATTAATAAATCGTTCTCAATATCGATCTTGAGTGCGTATCAATCGAGTGAGTCTTGAGATGTGGTCACTATCTCAAGTTAGGCGTTAATTAATAGATAAAACTCAAGTTTTAACCAAGCTGATATCGCTCCTGATATTTGAGACTGATCTTGAGAGCGACCTTGAATGACAGTAGCGCTATGTTCTTACCTTAAATGGTCTGTTCTTACCCTATGGTTGGTAGTTTCGTCATATTTTACTGTCAACTTGTTTTTAATGTGAACATATTTTACAAAATGTAAGATTTTACTATTATATAATTATTCCGAGACGTTTTAAAGGTTTGGTGTGATGACATTATTTGTTCACTGTAATGCCCTCTAACTTTAGTCATGTATGACCCGCAATCAGACTTGAGTTCACGAAACTACATCTTGAGACATATCTTGAGAGCTGAGTTTGATTTATTAATACGGTATTACTCAAGTGATACGTCGCTCTTTAATCGCGTCTTAAGATAGGTTTATTAATTAGCGCAACAACTCAAGAGCAAACTCAAGATTGAAATTGATATTGAGTTCGGTTTATTAATACGGACCTAAGTCTCTTGGGATTCGGATCTGTAGTTTTTGCGTGAAGAAGTAACATACATACTGTCTCAGATGGAACAAACCGTTGAATTATAATGTTAGTAGTTTAGTATGTTGATTTTAAATCTATATATATTGTAATAACTATATGGTATATAGTTAAATAAATGTAGTTATATAAAGTAGGTATAATCTGTAGGTTAAAATCAATAATTGTTTGATAAGTCTGTCTCTTGTACGAACTAACCTCATGAAAACCATTTGAAAGGTTTTTACCCGATTTAATTTCATTCGAATTCGATAGTAGGTAAGTATTATAATTTTTTTTTTTTAAGTGAAAACTTCTTATGGCGCGTTGGGCACTTTTGTGGGTGAGCATTTTCAGCCGTTCTCGCGACAGATTTTGACGCGACAGATGAGATTTGACGCGACAGATTTAGTCTTTTTGTTTAACTTATACTGCCATCTATTACACAAATTGAGAAACTTAGTTTCTAGAAAGACCGCTATTCGAATGTAGATGGCGCTGATTTAAAATTTTTACTGCCATCTAGCGAATAAAAAATAAACTATATTTGTTTAAGTGAGTGCTAATAGATGGCAGTAGCAGATCGTTTCAAGAAATATTCTATGAGAAATAACAAGTTTATTGTTTTCACTTCTGCCTGCACTCCCGGAGTGCGCTGTTTTTTTTTAAATGGTCATTTATATATTTCCAAAGATATATAAAAACATAAAAAGTTAAGTAGTACAACATAAAATAAAAATTTATTGATTTATTGAAACTTTTTTTGTATTTTCCAAAAAACTTATCCGTACGGCTTAGAACAAGCCTTCTGTGCAAAAATGTAATGTTTCTTTGACCAAGCAGTTTCTGAGAACGTTGTCCGTCAGTTAGTCCCTTGAGCCTTATGAAGAGGTCATTTTGTAGTATCTAACTACCTATTTCCTAGTTACATACCTAACTAGCTGCTTGATCTGGTTTTACTCGCTTAAGTGCCGATTTATTTCAGAAGTTTAATCAGAATTATAAAAGAGAAAAACTCTTTACGAACTCTCTGAAACTACAAGAGCTCCATCATCATCCGAGCGATGTTCCCGGTTGCATCCCTCTCGGGAGCCCGGGGTCCGCTTTCCTACTTTTACGCCTCCACTTCGCACGATCTTCGGCTGAAACTACAAGAGCTACATGACTGATACTTCGCGTGGAGGTTACTATTAGAACGTAAATGCCAAGTAATTTTGGAAATCCTTTCTTTCTTGATTTATTTATTTATTTTACTTTAATTATAACGTTTTACAAAAATATTTACAACAATTAAAAAACTAATATAAGAGACGCTCAGTCACACAGATGCAAAGAGAACATGGCTAGGTGGGGTTTCTCCGGTTCGGACACTCTGTGTGAGTGTGGGAGGGCCGCCCAAATGATGGCGCACTTGACGGCTTGCTCTCTCTGCCCTGTTAGCTGCTCTGCCGGCGACCTCAACAGGGCAACAGATAATGCGATTGCCGTGGCTAAGTTTTGGGCGGGAGTGCTTTGATCAAGGTGCATTGCATTGGTCGCCGTTGACACGAAGAAGAAGAAGAAGTCACACAGATCTCTCACAAAACACTAAACACACTGACAATATATCATTCCATTCATCCACAAACAGATCACATTCACGATTCTTATCCAGGAGGTCGTTCCAAAAGTTTTGGGCACGAGGAACAGGCGACTGCCTGTGTGACACTGTTCGACTTGAGGGTAATGCCAGCAACTTATGGTGCCTACCTACTTGATACTTAATCGTGGTTTCATAAGTTATTCCAGGTCTGCAGCTATTTACTTACTAAGTTTTATGGCTATCGGTTCAGTAGTTTGCGTAAAGTAGTAACAAACGTACACACAAACTTTTGACAAAGTAACCGTTTTATTATTGGATAAAAAAATTGGTAAGTAACTCTTAGGATTCAATGTATCTCTCCTACAAACAAAATATACCTCTTCAAATGATTATAGTAGCATGAATACAAATCGATAGTATCGCCGCATACATTAACTAATGCTGGGTCCACACGGCGGCGCGGGAACTGCTCCTCAGGGTAGCGCGATCTATTCGCACCAGACCGTGACAAATTTGTCGCCCCCGATAGAATTAAAGGCATCTCTGTTTTGCAGGACAGTCGTCTACAGAGATAAGAGTGATGGAAGGGGCCTAGAATAAATAAATCTACACTATTATAATGACGAGGTTTTTTTTGTTTATAACGAATAGGCTCCGAAACTACTGGACTGATTTTGATGGAACTTGGTATGAACAACATTGATTCATTGGGAATAACATAAACTGCTTTTATCCCGATATTCAGTCAGGATCGGGAGTTACGCGGGTGAAATCGCGGAGCGCTGCTAGTCAATAAGTGAAAAGCTACTAAAAGTTATTTATTAAGAGACTAGCGACCCGCCCCGGCTTCGCACGGCTATATTCCTCGACCTCTGTGGCGCGTCGGGCGAACACCCGACTGCGACGCAGAAGGTTGCGGGTTCGATTCCCGCCGGGAACAAGTATTTATGCTGACCATAAATTCTTGTTTCTGGTTCTGGGTGTTTCCTATATGTATAATATGTATATATTTACAAAAAAAAAAAAGTATATAAGTAGTTTATCCGTTATCTGGCACCCATAACACAAGCATTAAGTTGCTTAGCTTGGGGCTGGATGGCGATGTGTAATATGTCCTGAAATATATATATATTTTTTTTTTTTTATTTTTTATTATTATATTATGCATGTTTTATACAATGTATAAAACATGCATAATATACCCGTGCGTTAATATGTCATATAAACCTTCCTCTTGAATCACTCTATCTATTAAAAAAACCGCATCAAAATTCGTTGCGTAGTTTTAAAGATTTAAGCATACATAGGGATATAGGGACTTTGTTTTATACTATGTAGTGATAGAACAAATAAATTACAGTTTCGAAATAAGACGAAATGATTTGAGAAAAGGTAAGTGCTAAGTCAAGAAAAAAACAGATATAAAGCACTCCCTTACTCCCTAGATGTCAGAAATTAATATTTAATATTATCATTTTATCATCAGCCACAACACGTCCAATACTGAACACAGGCCTTGCCAAAGACTTCCAGAGCGATCGGTAGCATGCTCTCAACGACTTCCCACGACCTCAATTATTATCACTGGATCCATTAGTTAGTTACCTATAATACCTTATTTCTCTGTCACGCAAACCTTAAACATCGTAAACAAATTGATAAGAATTATAACCTAATTAAAACTTCAAATTCTTTCCCTTCACTTCCTCTGAGTGAAATCGGATAAAATACTTGAACAAATTATGTAAATGAATGTCTAAATGCGAAGACTTCCTCTCGCAGTGTGAGGGCTCACTAGTCGGAGCCACTCGGGAGATAATAGGATGTCATCTATCAGAATAGATACACCGAAAATGACGTTCCATGTAAATCAATCATTTGTTGGGAGTTGTGTCACCAGTGTGGAGACATAGTCCCTTGGTGGTCTAGTTTTTTATGATTTTATATTAATAATATTAGCTTGATTCACTATTATCATCATCATATCAGCCAGTTTTAACTATGTCGTCCGTCCATCTAGTCGGAGGTCTTCCCGCGCTGCGCTTTCTGGTAAGTGCTTTGCTTGATTGGACTATGGTTATTGTGAATCGACTTATGCTGTTTCATTGATCAAGTACTTCTTCTCCATAAGTCGCTGAGTATCTAAAACGCAGTTTGCTAATTTTGCGGTTTAGCTAGACCTAAAAAGAGATCGGCATATTAATATTTAGACCCATAGCGTATTCGTTCATGAGTGAAGAATTGAGATTTGGTTTTACTGCGTATTAGCTTAACTGTGAACGAGAATAGCGCGGGCGCACTGCTCTTCAAAGTCAAAGTTATGACTTTATTCAGTTGGAATCATTTGCATGAGACCACATTGAATCGTCTTTGAAACGCATCCAAGAGAAGAAGACACAAGAAACTCATGAAGTTCTTCAATCCTTCGTCTCCGGATCGCAACGCAGACTCCAAGGAGCGGGATTTGGAACAAGCAATTTTGACAATAGGATAATGTCACTCACGCATCAAATGTCACAATTCTGAAAAATAGTAAAAAAAAGTTGTTGTGTGGCGCACCATATTGACAGGCTTTTAATGTATTAAACCCCAAATAATTCTGCAGCGATACTATATTTCCATATTAGATACCTCAAAAACACAATATATTTAATTAAGTATTTTCTTGACACCAAGTTCAATAATCCTATTTGTAAAATTAAATCGTATCTAGTTACTTGTAATTTTATATCATTGTTATAAGAGGAGAGCGAACGTAAATGGGCTAACAATGTCACACATTTCAGGCCCTGAAGCGAGAAGATGAATTTATGCTTTTGCTAATCTTTATGTAAATTGAATTACTTGTCATGCATGGCAGCCCTATGGAAAGTGCATAGTTGCATTCGCCGCCGCGTAAATACCTCATTGACGTCATTCGCGACCAGAGTGCCGATTCAGCATCGAACGATGTAGTCTTTGTGACAATTTTAATGTATTTTATGTTCACTTTAGATCCTCACTTCGGACTAGGTACATACCTTAGCATTAAAATAGATTGTAATTTCTCAATTTAAAATAAATCTTTTATAAGTAATTTTGGTTTTTTTTGAGATCCCTGCTGTGACCATATATTTTTGGCGCAGTCGGTAGGATCGCTTAGGGAATTAGGTAGGCAATATTACGAAACCTAACGAGGCGATCCAGAATCTACGTGTGGTTGCGGCCGGGAGAATCCAAACTTAGACTCGTCAAGGAAAACCAATGTGAGTACTTTGAATCTTTCAAGTAATCGCCGTCCTTTCTTATAATTTTTGATCCTTATATTTTATGTGTTAATTTTTTTTATGTGTTACGTGATAATAAGGCTACAAAATTTTTCATCCACGAATATTGCGTAGTGATAGGTTTAGGTGTAATAGGAATAGTAGATTGGTTATGTTAGATGAGAATAGGGAGCTAGGGTTGAACGAGTCAAACGAGTCGAACGAATTAAACGAATCGAATAATATGGCACATCCAAGTCCGGTTGATGTGGATACTATTCTCAAGTCCTTAAGACTTTTACCGGAATTTGACGGTAACCAGCACGTTTTGACCCGGTTCATAAATTTGTGTGACCAGATAGTGATAACCCACTTCAGAGAGGGGCCGGGTAACGAGTTATCTAATTTAGCACTTTTTAACGGGATACTTAATAAGGTTACGGGACCCGCGGCTAGGCTTATAAATACCAATGGTATTCCCGACACCTGGCAGGGCGTCCGCAATGCCCTTATTAATAATTTTGCTGATCACCGCGACGAAACCGCGTTATACAGCGACTTATCCCTGCAGACTCAAGGGAATAACACCCCGCAGGAGTTTTACGAACGGTGCCTGAACTTATTTAGTACAATTATGACGTACGTTAGCCTTCACGAGAGTGTACATACCACTGTAGAGTCAAAAAGGGCGCTGTATTCTAAATTAACGTTACAAGCCTACTTGCGCGGCCTTAAGGAGCCACTAGGGTCTAGAATACGGTGCATGCGTCCCGAGACCATGGAAAAAGCTCTCGAATTTGTTCAGGAAGAGCTCAACACCCTCTATATACAACAACGCAATGAGGGTGGGTCCAGTAAGAAAGAGCCGACGGACCGGCAAGTACCACCTAGTAGTTTTAAATTACCTTTTAATAACACGCCGGTAGTGAGAGCTCCTTTTAATATGTTCGGTCCCGCGACACAGCCGATTTATAACGCGCCGAGTACATCTCGCCACCAGGCAACCTTGAACCAAGGTATGCAAGGGTGGAGGTCTAACTCTGGACCACCACCATTCCGGGGACCATCGCGCACGCAGCAAATGTTCCGCGCGCCCCCGCCTAACTATAATCCCCAGGGCAACGGCTTTAGGATGCCTCCGAGGCCCCCTCAGCAAACGTCGAATTTTAACGGGCCGCGTCCCATGAGCGGAGTAACCCCGTTTGTCCAGAGACAATTACCATCTACGGGTCATGATTGGAGAACGCATGGTAACCCACCTCCGTCTAACTATTTTAAAACACGTGAGGTTAACTTTAACGAGAGCGGTTTTGATAATGACATGTATTACGCGTATAATACCTACCCCGAATACGAGCCGTACTACTACGTCTACGATCAGTATCCAGATTATTACGATGACACCTATGAATTTTCCGACGGTACGGCAGTAGAAGAAGTAGGGAACCCCTCGTCGGAACAGGAGAATTTTCAGAAGGCTCCGGATTCCGACAAGCAAAAATAGAAATAAATTTGCAAACTCAAAGACAGCTCATGTACGTTCAAATTAAAAATCCCCCACTTAAAATATTGGTGGATACGGGAGCAAACCAATCCTTTTTAAGCCCTCGCGCTGTCCAAACTTATTTCTATAATTTGCCTCTAAACTATGAACCTTTCGAAGTGACTAATTCAAATGTTACAACTACACATAAACATTCTATCACGATACCTTGTTTTAATGAATATCGTGAGGAAGGCGATATGACATTATTCGTATACGACTTCCATAAGTACTTCGATGGGTTACTAGGATTAGATTTGTTAACTATGTGGGATTCTAACATAGATCTTAAGAATAAATTACTAACAACTAGGAACGCGAGGATACCTTTACAGATTTACGATTCACGAAACATCAACCTGTACGAAGACATTATTCCAGCTCATTCATCGAAGATGGTTCGTTTGCCTTTTAACACTCGAGATGATAACGTAATTGTACAGGACCAGACTATTTGTAACTGTCAAATAACGGATTGTTTAACTGTAGTAAATAATAATCGCGGTTGGGTAGAAGTACATAATAGCTCTAGTAATGACGTAATTTTTTCAATGGATAGACCAGTAGAAGCTGAGATTTTCAATGCTGAAAGCAGTCGTATTGAGCACGCGCCGGAACGCGTGGCTGAAGTTTTATCGCGATTAAGAACAGATCATTTAAACCCTGAGGAATTAGTTAATCTAAAAACATTGTGCTCGCGATACGCGGACGTCTTTTATATAGACGGTGAGCCTTTAACTTTTACAAATAAAATAAAACATCCTATTAAAACTACGGATGAAATTCCTGTATATACAAAAAGTTATCGATATCCTTATGTCCATCGTCAGGAAGTTAAAGATCAAATAGCGAAAATGCTTGAACAAAATATAATCAGGCCATCTGATTCTGCGTGGAGCTCGCCGATTTGGGTCGTACCTAAGAAGGCAGACGCTTCAGGTAAAACTAAATGGCGGATAGTTGTAGATTTTCGTAAGGTAAACGAGAAAACAATTGATGACAAATATCCTATCCCAAATATCACCGATGTCTTAGATAAACTGGGTAAATGTCAGTATTTCACGACCCTGGATTTAGCAAGTGGGTTCTATCAGGTGGAAATGAACCCCGCTGATATCCCAAAAACAGCATTTAACGTGGAAAACGGTCATTACGAATATCTTAGAATGCCAATGGGTTTAAAGAATTCACCATCCACGTTCCAAAGGGTCATGGATAATGTGCTTAAAGACCTCCAGAATAACATCTGTCTGGTATATCTAGATGATATAATTGTATTCAGCACCTCCCTGCAAGAAATGATGGTTAATTTAGAAAAGGTCTTTCAAAGATTGCGCGAGTCTAACTTTAAGATTCAGATGGACAAATCAGAATTCTTAAAGTTAGAAACCGATTTCTTAGGTCATGTGATATGTAGGGAGGGAGTGAAACCAAATCCAAATAAAATTAAAGCTATAACTGAATACCCTATACCTAAAACCCAGACTGAAATCAAACGTTTTCTCGGATTACTCGGTTATTACAGGAAATTCATACCTGATTTCGCGAGAATTACCAAACCGCTCACACAATGCCTCAAGAAGGGTTCAAAAATAACATTAGATGAAAAATACACGAATTGCTTTGAACATTGTAAAAGACTTTTAACTAACGATCCGATCCTCCAGTACCCAGATTTCACCAGGGAATTTAATTTAACCACTGACGCATCCAACGTCGCCATAGGTGCAGTACTATCCCAGGGTACTATAGGCTCAGATAAGCCCATCGCGTACGCGTCAAGGACTCTTAACTCGAGCGAACTAAATTATAGTACGATCGAGAAAGAGCTTCTTGCTATTGTGTGGGCCACAAAGTACTTTAGGCCCTATCTTTTTGGTCGTAAATTTAAAATCTTAACGGACCATAAGCCCTTGCAGTGGGTGATGAGCTTAAAGGAGCCTAATTCGAGACTTACAAGATGGCGTTTAAAGTTAAGCGAGTACGATTTTGACGTAATTTACAAACAGGGTAAATGCAACACGAACGCAGACGCCCTCTCGCGTATTCAGTTAAATAACGAGGAAGTTAGTTCAATTATTGTAAATCCTTCAGAAAACTCAGGCCAGCTAGATGAATCTAGGACCCTTACAGCCTCAGAAGGCGCCGATTCTAGAACTGTCACGGTACATACTGACACCGAAAACCCCATCTTAGAAGTGCCGATTTCAGATGAACCTTTGAATAGGTTCACGAAGCAGATCATCTTCACCGTAGTCGGTGACATCAAAGGTAAGACCATTGTAACTAAACCATTTGATTCACACACCCGCATATCCATCCAGCTTTCAGAATCTAACTTAGAACAGGATGTCATTAATGCAGTCAGGGAATATGTCCATCCAAAAATAAAAACAGGACTACTTATTAATCCCTATGACGCTATGTTTAAAATAATACCTAGTATTCAGAGTACATTTAAAAATTCGGCTATGAAATTATTTTTGGTTAAAAACGAATTAGAAAATGTTCGCGACTTCTTACGACAACAGGAAATCATTAATAAGTACCACGATGGTAAAACTAATCATCGCGGTATTAACGAATGCTACCTAGCTCTATCTCATAAGTACTTCTGGCCTAAAATGAAAGAGCATATCACAAAATTCATAAATGAGTGTATCATCTGCGGTCAAGCAAAGTACGATCGAAATCCAATAAAACAACAACTCAGAATCGTACCGCCACCCGGTAAACCACTAGAACTTGTTCATATGGACTTATTAACTATACAGGGTGACAAGTTTTTAACAATTGTAGACGCATTTTCAAAATACGCTCAGGCCTACTACTTACGGGATGGAACCGCCATCAGTGTCATTCAAGCTTTACTCACACATTGTACCCATCATGGCATCCCTCATACCATCGTTACGGATAATGGACCTGAATTTGTTAATCAATTAATGGCAGAATTTGTAAGGATGCATAAAATACATCACCATAGAGTTGCACCCCATACTCCTAATGAGAACGGTATCGTTGAGCGTTTTCACTCAACAATACTCGAACACCTTCGCATTTTAAAACTTGAGCATAAAGGGGAAGCTACAATTAATCTTATTCCATACGCCCTTCTGGCATATAATAATTCTATTCATAGTTTTACTAGGTGCAAACCTATTGAGGTTATAACGGGACATTTTGATCCGCGAGATCCCTTTGACCTAGATCTTTCTTCTCACCTTTTACAACAATATATCATAGATCATAAAGATAAAATGTCTAAAGCGTATAACATAATTCATGAGTCATGTACCATGCTTCGCTCAGACTTAACTAATAAACGTAACATCAATCGTGAACCGGAAGTAGAATATTTACCGGAGCAACAAGTATTCGTTAAAAATCCAATTGCAGCCAGGCAAAAATTAGCCCCACGTTACAC